>CM028384.1:31647191-31740847 GCA_013146195.2 Codonopsis lanceolata | reverse complement strand
TGCTCTGGCCTAATTGGGTGGATTACAAGGCTTGGGTTAACAAAGATAATAAGGAGGCCACGGCATGGGAATACTTTTGAGCCCGGGGTCCAAGGGTTCTGTAGAGTTACGTGGTGAAGACCCCGTCATCAAGGAAGCCGAGAGTTTTTGATAGTTTAATTTAGTTTATTAATCTATTTTTTTAAGTTAATGTTTATTTCCTTTAGCATAGGTTTGTTCCGTTTTTTTTAGGATAGGATTTCTTTTAAAGTTATCTAGTTTAGGATGTTTTTTAGGATAGAGTTCTTTTTTCTATTTTGATAAGTAGAGTAGATTAGGATGAACTCTTGTAGCCTTTTAAGGCATTGGCATCTTAATGAAACGACAGATTTTGGTGAACGCAAAAAAACTTCAAAGAACGAGTTTCGTTCTTCTCTCAAACCAAATTAATCATTCCAAGGTGAGTGAAACCGAGGTTGATTTCTTCGTCGGATTTCTTTACGTCGAGCGAGTGAAACTCGACTGGTGAGTCCGCCTATCCGTCCTTCATTTGGTACTGTATTGTGTATGTTTCGGGGCTGTTACGGGGCTGTATTGGACTGGAGTTCGGAGCAGCCTGCTCGTGTAGTTCTGGACAGATTTTCGGCTGATAAAGATTGGTGTTGCAAGGCTATATTCAAAAGTTTTGAAGGGGTTTTGGGTGATTTGAGCAGGTTTTGGGGCTGAATTAAGAGAGCGTAATCAAGTTATTGGTCCTGAGTTTACATCGTATCTAATCCACTTGAAAAGCTAATTTTTGGAAGATTTTAGCTACCCAAAACCAAAAGGTAACTCTACTTTGAGAGAGTAGAATCCCCAACCTCACCACTATCAATTAGAAAAACAGCTTGATTTTGAGTCCAACCAAGCTTGCCATCAAGAACTAAACAACTGGAAAGATGGAACTAAAGACGGTTGGATTTGTAAAGGGGATGCAAATATTAAGTTCTTTCGTGCTTTTGTCAAAGGTCGTTGCAAGTCTAATCACATTCACATAATCGAAACACCGAATAGTAGGGTAATTGGATTACATCGCTCGAGGACATCCAACACCAATTCACTGCTTACTACTCAAATCTGCTCTCCTATCACTACTACACTGAACTAGAGTCATCCTTCAATTTCCAATCCTAGAACCTTGTTTAGCAGAGAGCGAAATGACCTCTTCATGCCAATATCTACTCTTTAAATAAAAAGGGCTTTAAGTAAAACTGCCCAATGATAGTATCCTCATTACTCATGACCTACTTCACTCATTGAGAAAGAACAAAGGCATAATTGGAGAGGTGGAAATAAAGATTTATCTTTCCAAAACCTACAATAGAATTGATTGGCACTATATAGAGTTCTCTTCATAAACATCAATTTGATCGCATTAGGATTGACAGGATCATGTCTTGTATCAAAATGGCCACAACAAGTATTATCAATGGTCAAATAGGTCATTTCACTCCCACTAGAGAGCTTAGACAAGGAGACCTCCTCTATTCCTTGTTCCTATATCTTCATTCTAGTTCATGACTCTTTTACCAAATTGGACCATGTTGTTCATAACGAACATTGGATGCCTTAAAAATGTACAAAAAGGGAACTTAAATTAATGTGTTAACATATGCACATGACTGTTTCCTCTTCATCAATCAAACCCCAAATGCATGTCCATAATAAACTCCATTCTAACATTACAAAAAATGACTCCGCTCTTTCTGACCCAAACTTTGGCCCTTTCCTTACTCTCCCAAAATCAAGCATTTCATTTGGAAATTCGCCAATACAGTCTTCCAACTGCCAATATCCTACAAGGATATGCATCTTAAGTTCTCCTTTGTGAAACAACAAAGGACTCTATGTTTACCTCATCAATGACTCCCTTTCTTTGACCAACTAGACATGTGGCAAGCCAGAACAAAGCCTCGCTCCAACTTCCAAGAGATCCCTTGAACCATAGACTCACTAAGACTAGTTGTGAATCCATCGATCCTTCTACCAACTTTTCAAACCATAATTACTAACTTCTAGGCCTACGAGAATTCCATGTTGACTGGAAACCCTCTTCATATGCTCTTATTGAAATCAACACTAATGGACCAGCCAAAGAAATCCAGGCCGGGCTTCTTCACCGAGAGAATTGGTCAATAATGTGATTTTCTAAGTGAAACATTAGCCTGTAATGCAAAAACCAAAAACAAAATCAAGTGACAAAACTAGGAAATGTCGAAGACCTAGCACCATTATAGGAATAAATTATATATTAATCCTATATACTTATCGCTTAAACTTATCGAAAAAACATCAACCCCAAGAATAAAATCTTACAAATTATCAGCAATGGTCATCTACCTGATTTATGTTTTGATTTAGCTTTTCCTAGAGGAGACGTACACAAGGAAGAAGTAAATAAAGAGCATAAATTACTAATGTTCCATCATCGACATGGGACTTCTAACTTTTAGTACTTTCTTGTATTTGTAAGGCATCTTAACATACACTGTACAAAAGAAGCCTCTGAAATTCTTTACGCCCTACACCCTGTACAAAAGCACAATAGTCAACGTAATCAAATATGTTTGATACATTCCACTAATAAAAACAAGTGATATCAAAACTAACTTCAGTAGATTGGTTGAATAAATATTTAATTTGAAGTAACCCCTAACCTTCAAGAATCGTACTAAACAGTTTGATTGACATTTGAAAGCACCATTACCCATACATACTAATCCACAAGAATATAAGTACTCAAAGCAAAGGCAAAGAGAAAAACAAATCTTAAGAACAATATAGCAAACACCTGATTGGCATGAATAAGAAAACTGTAACACATCAAAAAAAATTATATCTACTAGAAATTCTCAATTTAAAAATGACAAAAGAAATAGTGGGTGTGTGGTTCAACATTTGTTGTGCTATACTTAGTCCATTAAAAAGAGAAGTTGTATGTATATACACGTTGCAATTTGCTAGTGTTGCTCTTATTCATGAACTGTTAATATGACGTTTCCATGTCTGGGATAAGGGAAAGCAAAAAGAATAAACTACATATATCATAAAAAACTAGAGTACCATCTCACCAGTCACCCCCAACGTCTTCTTGTGTTATAGTGGCCTCTTAACAAGAAGCTCCCACTTGTAACAATCTAACCGTATAATTTAGAAAAACTATGGTTATGATCAATCACACACTCACATACTAAAAGAAAATAAGATCCACAAGTCAAGCTCATAAAAACCAATAACATGTCATAAATAGTAACAATAACGAAAAATAGCACCAATCAACATTATTTGTATATTTCCTTAAACAAATAGCTTATATAAACCACCGAGAGCTCTTCAACAATACTACGAAAGAGACTTTAATCACCGCAAAGGATATAAAATACTGTCAGGGGTCGAGATATACAAACAAACTAATGTAATTCATCACATTTGACATTTTAATTGAATAATTAGATCAAGAGGGAATGATAGATATATAGCAAGAACATACGTGATTCGGTGTATGTGAAAGAGTCTGCTTTGGAATGAATAGGTAAAATCACAAAAATGTAAACAAAAAAGGTTTATTTTTCTCTTATGTAATAATTAAACAATAGAGTTATAGCCCTAACTTTGTTTCAAATTGCATGTTCAAATAACAAACCCTAATTACAATTTAAACTCTAATCACCCAAATTAGGGTAATAAATTCCTTTAGAATGTGTGTAATCAGGCAACTACTATAATGTGATGGTAAAAATCCATCAACCACTCAATAAGCTTACCTAAAAACCCCGTGCGATTGGCATATAGATTGACCGAGGAACAAATTCGAGTTGCTAAGCAGACTATTATTTTCTTGGTAGGGAGAAATGGGTAACTGGTCCGTGGCGTGAAGAAATCTACAGGCCGAGTGGGCGAGAGACGGAGGGGAAAGAGAAATTTGGGAGAATCGCGGGAAGAAATTTTGGGGGAAAAAAGACCGCCGTCTTTCTAAATTATTAAGGCGCCAAATGGTTTTATGCGCTACTTTTTTAATAATATATGAATATATGAATTGTCAAGTGCCTTAATAAGTTTATTAATTAAAGTAACACTTAAAAACGCCCTAATAGGTGATGTTATAGGGCCTTTCAAAAATAACATGCTTATTTTGTATTATGACACTTTCAAAAGTCCTAGGGCTGGCGATTGGGTGGGTTGAATTTGATATGGGTTGGGCCGAAATGGGTAACGGGTCAAAATGGATCGTGACTTGTTATAACCTAAAATTAAACGGGTTTAAATGGGTTGGGTCGAAACGGGTAATGGGTCATAACGGGTCGATCCAAAATAAGTGTTCCTTTCTATTCGTGAAAAATGGAAAGATCGAGATGGAGAGAGAGAAGAAGGTAAAATGTCAAAAACCCATCAGACTGTTCAGTGCTTCTGCAACTAGAGCCGTCAAATAGGGCAAAAGCCTGCGGGCATGCCCGCCCCGCCATCTTTTAGGGGCGGGTTGGGCTGTTATTTTTAATACCCGTTAGGATGCGGGCTTTTCGAGCTTTGCCCGTGCGGGCCGCGGGTAGCCCGCGAGTTAATTGGTTATGCAATTTTGTTATTTAGTATTTTGAATTTAATGGATTATGGATATGTAATTTACTAATTTTGTTTTTTACTTATTTAGTATTTTAAGTATTTTAAATATATTAATGGATATGTAATTTTGTTATTTGAAGTATTATGAATTTAATGGTTTATTTGTCGAAAATTCAAATAATTGATAATAAGTAAATAATAATTTAAATAAACCCAATTTTCGCGGGCTAGCCCGTTTGCCCGCGGTCCTACGCGGGGGGCTAGTAATTTTTAGGACCGTCACATTCGCGGGCTTTCCCGCCCCGCCCCGTTTCATTGCGGGCTTTTTCGGCCCGCGGGCTTTCCCGCCCCGCAGGCCCGTTTTGACAGCTCTATCTGCAACCCAAGTTACAAGTCCCAATGCCCCCCAATCAACCACAACCACTCAAATAATGTCAAATTGTCAATGAAGTGATAAAGTGAATAGCCCCTTGTTTATGTTAAACAAGCTCATTTCTCAACTCTCAAGACTCAAGCGACCATTCATTTGACCTCTCGGCTCTCTCCCTCTCAGATCCAACCATCGTCGTTTTCGCCTCTCTTAGTCCACCATCGGACTTCAGGCCATCTAATCTTCGATCGCTCTCTCCTTCTCAGTCTGTCATCCAACTGTCCTCTCTCTTGTACTTTCTTTGGTCTCCGACATCCTCCGGCCAGTCCAAAATCAGAAATTCAGAATCCATGATGTTGGAAGTTGTTTTTTTCTACATGTAAATCAATAATTGTGATAGCTAAATATCTTGATTTCTAGTAAGAATTATAATCATCTCTCTCTTTACTTTTTATTTTTTGGTTATTCTTTACTGATTTGGCCTTGGCCGGAGACGGAGATGGAGATGGAGAGGGAGACAGAGATGGAGAAACGAGGAAGAAGGAGAGGGAGACGGAGAGATTGAGATCGAGAACGACGAAAAGGAGCCCGGGCTTGGAAACTGTAAACAGAGGGGTATCGGGTTTATCGGATAGTCGACACGCTTCAAAATCCCCACCAAACTCGCGTTTATTGGGTAAATACGGGTACCCGTATTTACCCATATATATTAATGGTTGGGTTGGGTTGGTTAAAATTCGGGTCGGATTGGGTGGGTTTTCAAGTCCTGGGTCAGGATTGCCACCTCTAAAAAGCCCTAATAGATAGCCTTATGTGGCCTTCTATAAAAAGCCCCTAGAGAAGTGTCACAATATCTCATTTTTCTTGTAGTGTAGGTTTAGACTTATTTTTACAATTTAATAAAATAAAAATTAATTATGATTAATTGCAACTGAAATTGTCGGGAGAATTTGAAACGAAAATTTATCTGTTTTAAAATCCCTTGCAAAATTAGACGGGTTTCTTCCCTCCAAACGTTTTGCCCAAAACATAATCCCAATTTTTTAAGTTCTAAATATAAAAATATGATATTAATAAATACAACTGAAATTGAAATAGAAAATTAAAACAGAAGTTCATCTGTTTCAAAAACCATTGCAAAATTAGGCGGCATTCTTCCCTCAAACTTTTCCCCCGAAACATGATGCAACAAAATAGTTTTCCATTGAATATGAGTTGCAAAATTAATTTTGCACGTCAATTTCCCTTGAGTATTTTTTATATTGAAACTTATTTTAATTCGGTTGCAAAATACAACTGAAATTGAAACAGAAAATTGAAACAGAAGTTCATCTGTTTCAAAAACCATTGCAAAATTAGGCGGCATTCTTCCCTCCAATTTTTCACCCGAAACATGATGCAACAAAATAGTTTTCCATTGCAATATGAGTTGCAAAATTAATTTTGCACGTCAATTTCCCTTGAGTATTTTTTATATTGAAAGCGATTTCAATTCGGTTGCAAAATACAACCGAAATTGAAGCATGTAAAATTGAAACAGAAGTTCATCTGTTTCAAAAACCATTGCAAAATTAGGCGGCATTCTTCCCTCCAATTTTTCACCCGAAACATGATGCAACAAAATAGTTTTCCATTGCAATATGAGTTGCAAAATTAATTTTGCACGTCAATTTCCCTTGAGTATTTTTTATATTGAAACTGATTTCAATTCGGTTGCAAAATACAACTAAAATTGAAACAGAAAATTGAAACATAAGTTCATCTGTTTCAAAAACCATTGCAAAATTAGGCGGCATTCTTCCCTCTAACTTTTCCCCCGAAACATGATGCAACAAAATAGTTTTCCATTGCAATATGAGTTGCAAAATTAATTGTGCACGTCAATTTCCCTTGAGTAGTTTTTATATTGAAACTGATTTCAATTCGGTTGTAAATTTCCGTTTCAGTTGCCCTGTCTTCTTGTAGTGATTGAAATGAGCAATTCATTAGAATATGAAATGTCATAATTAAATCTGTAAATGTATTTGAAAATTTGGAACTCAAATATCATGTTTTTTTGCTGCATTTATTTATTTATTTATTTATTTATTATTATTTTTTTTTAACCAGGTTGAATCCTGGGGTAGTAGTTCCGGTCCCTCATTGCTACTACCAGGAAAATCGCGAGATGTGCCCGAAATGATCTGTGGTTTGAGAACATCGATAACACATACAAGGTCCAACCTCGGAAGAAAGCAAAGTGCTTCCACCAAATATCGAACCCATGCCTGCTCGGCATCTTATGTCCCCCTCCTTTTACCACTCGGCTATGCCTCGGGGGACTTTTTTTTTTTTTTTTTTTTGCTGCATTTATATTGATAGTTGCATTGGATATCACTGAAACAGAATATTGCAAACAATATAAAGGAGAGAAGTCCTTCAATAGTATAGTCCACATGACCAAAGTGTGACACAATGAGACCACAAACATTCCACGCCAATAGCATATCCAATAGTGGTATTTTATGTGTCATTAACAACATATTTTGAATTTATTGTCGATAAGAACTCACATTAAAAAGTGCATAAAAAGCTTATAACATGTTGAATGCTACTTCTTAGTTTGGTGTGATTGAGTCATTGATGCCGTAATCATTTTGTAGTATCTGAAGTAGAGGAAGAGAAAATTTGATCAAGCAGAATTGTAGAAACTTCATTTTTATTCATTGGAAGCTACAATTGCATCATTATGTGACATTAGTATGATATTTGAATAGATACATAAGGTATGTAAAATAAATATACTTCTGTACTAGAGAACTTGAATTTAATTGTCAAATTTGTGACATGAAAGACAAAATATTTTTCATAGATATTTTAGAAAATTTAAATTAGTTGTGTTTTACCTTATATCTATTTGCATATTAATAGATACTAATAATATTATCAGTATATATATATATATATATATATATATATATATATATATATATATATATATATATATGTCTCAGGTAGAAACGGTATTATTACGATTTTAATTGTAAGGCAGTCTCTGATGCACTCAAACCACATTATTTAACACCAATAACATTTAAAATTATTTGGACAGACTAGGAGCATACGAATATAAAAAACATATATATAAACGTACATTTGCAAATAAAACTATTTGGATGGGTTTGCAATAAATATTACCTTTTGTTCATTCAAGTTGTTTGCTACTTTGCTTCCATATAGAGGATTTAACATAAGCCTTTGATAAACCTCTAATGAGAGTCAATCATTCTATATAGAATCAAAAATTGATTTGTATTATCAACTAAAGTTTGATTTAATTGAATTGAGACTACTACATGCTAAAAAAAATTAGATTTGAGAATTTATGGAGAAATAAAAATAAAAATTCAGATAAAAAAACTCTAAATGTATAGAACTGGGGATATTGATGAACTTGGAACAAAATTACGTAATCTTTACACCTCCACGAACCTATCAGTCAAATTGGATTGTCAATTTTTTAGTGAGTCCAGATCAGGGGCGGACACAAGGCATAAGGTGTGGGGGCAGTTGCCCCCACTTGGGGTTTGTTCTACAAAGGAATTTTTTTTAAATAAATAATAATATGGTATATTATACATTTTGCCCCCACCTGAATCAAATTTTTACAATTTGCCCCCACCTAAATAAAAAACAAATTATAATTGTGATTTAAATTTTAAAAAAATTAATAACCCTCATTTTAAAATAACCCTAATTTGAAATAATCATAATTTTGAAATAGCCCTAATTGAGTATTTAGTTTATGTAACTGTTGTGAATTGTGATTTATGAATTTGTGATAGATGATATATTGATATTATGATAATATTGTTTTATTTCCTAAATTTGTGTGTTCAATATCTTGGTAGGAAATGTATATTTATTTAATCTGAAATTAGAACATTTTAATTTGGGGGTTGAAGTAGTTGATTTATGAGATTTTTTTTTTATTTGTGTAGATTTCCAAATTGTGATTGATTTGAAGGAATTTGGTTTTAATGATTATGAAGAAATTTTTTAAACGGAAACCAAATTTGTGATCAATTTATAAATGATTGTCTTGTATGCTTTATTGAAAAATATTTGCTAACGAACGTCACAAATGATGATGTAATTAAACATTTTCAAAGTATGAAAACGCGTAGGGGACAATTATGATTTATAACTTTATTAAATTTATGCACCCGGTTGGAAAAATTTCTGCGTCCGCCACTGGTCCAGATCCCATGATTCAATCCCTTCCTCAGATCTGTTATACTTCTTAGCACCCACTTTGATCATATCTAATTTAATTCGTCTCTTCTTCTTCTTGCTTCGATATCTAAATCACTTAAAAGGGTTTATGTGTTTACTGTTTTTTGGATACTGAAAGAGAGAATGGTCGATGGAGAGAATAGAGGGAGATCGCGAAATTGGGGAGGATGAAAGATTGGAACGAGAGCTAGGGTTTTTGTGTTCACACTATTATTTATAACTGCAACAAAACGATGTCATTTTACTTTGTGATAATTGGACTGAGAGAACCAATTAATAGCATTGACCCAATTCATGGCCAAACCAACTCCTAAGCCCTTTGTATTTGTTGTCATTGTAAACGGTTGTGATTCTTAGTATTTTTGTTATTTTCATTGGTCAATCATTAAATTACTTTAGCGTAATTTTTAGGGTGAAAAATTCGAGTTGGTTCCTTTTAAAAAAAATTCAATTGCTACATTCCACCATGATTTTTTTTAACTGGAAAAAAACATTTTTGAGGGCAAAAAAACCTACAATACCCTTAATGAATCGAACATGCGCGCTCAAAAATATCATTTCATGCATCAATTTTGCATCCTGATGCACAAATCGAATTCCATTTGTCCATCGTGATGCCAATTTTTCTCGGTATTTTCTGCATGATCAATTTTGATTTGCGATGCACAAAATCGAATCCAATCGAGGTAGTCATTTGTAAACGAGTAATTATATTTGTAGTCAAAGTTTCCTTATTTTCATTGATATTGTAATTAATGTATGATTCATTTATAGATTGATTGATTGATTGATTATCATAAATACATAGTCAAATTTTCCTTATTTATTTGATATTGTAATTAAGGTAGGAATCAAATAGATTGAAAATAGATTGATTGATTGATTTCGGTAAATATGTAGTCAAAATTTCCTTATTTTACTTGATATTGTAATTAAGGCAGGAATTAAGTATTAAATATAAATTGATTGATTTTCATAAATATGCACAAATTGATGTATCATGATAGACAAATTGGTGCATCGCGATACACGAATTAATTTTTAGCATGTGTCCGTTTAATTAATGTCAAAGTCGTTTTTTTACCCCAAAAAATTTTTTTTTCATTAAAAAAAAACATACAAGACTTAAGAGGTTAAAAACTTATGAAAGGAAACAGATCTGCAATTTTCTGTAATTTTTATTATTCTAAATAATTGGACCGGTTAAATAACATGTTAGACTAATATGAGCCTTGTGTTTTCAAATGGTTTAATTGATCTGATTATTTGCAGAAAATGTTGGTTTTCAACAGTGTCGTGTTGAAGGTTTCATGAAGTCTCCGAGAACAATTCTCCATTTGTTTGATACTCCCTTTATCCCAAAATTATTATCTTGTTTGACCGGCACACGGATTAAGGAAAAATAAAATAACTTGATTATTATTATTGGTTTGATGTGTAGTTCCTTTTAAAACTCAAATATGATTTTTTTTTTTAAAGTAAGAGTAAAGTGATAAACGTGTTATTCTAAAAATAAAAATTTCAAATAAGCCAATTATTTTGGAATAGACGAACAAGGAAAACATGATAATAATTTTAAAACAGATTGAGTATTACAAATGGTATCATATTTTTATTAATAAAAAAAATTTCCATTTATTTATATTTATTTGCATACATTTTCAAATAATACATTTTTATTTACAATAAAGATATCACCGCAGATTATTCGAAAACATCATCCACCCGATTTACATCAATTACAACCCCAAATGTATTGAATTAATGAATAGTGAAAGACAAAAGTCATTGTCAATTTTGTCTCTTGCATGATGTTTATTGAAAAAACTTGTTTTAGTCAAGGTTATTTGAATGTCATTTCGTCTACAATTACTAATTTTAAGGGTTAGAGTTTTGTTATCTGATAATAGTATTAATTGTGTATGTTGAACGACAATTATAATATTTATAGACGTATTTTAAAAATTATTAATTTTTATTTATTTATATGATTCTCTATTTATAATTTTACTTTTTTATATTTGTCTTATAACTATTTGTTGAAATTACAATTATTATCATATTTTATTATCATTAAAATTACAATTATTATCTTGTTTTATTTATAACGATAAATCCATGCATCGCACGGGGGGCATTACTAACGACATAATTAATATTTCAAAAAGAAATAAAAAAATAAACAAACAGACACCTTTATTGAAACAATTTTATGAAGTACATTATTTCAATATGAAAATATGTTATAGTTTAATTTTATAATGAATTTACGATTTTATCGTTAATTTTAACGTCAACACAAGTCTCTCTCAATTCTCACAAGTAAAATGACACATACTACTTTTTTTTTTCAAATTTTAAAATGCTTTTATAAGCTTATAAAATTAATTTAATTTGAGTAAAACATTTAGAGACTAATTGTTATATTGTTTTTAATTGGTGAAAGTTGAGTGTCGGTTGGAGACTACAATAATACCTTTCCCTATGTATATGTCTCCGGTAAAACGGTATTACATATTTTAATTTGTAAGATGGAGTCTCAGTCTGTCGCAGCTCAAATCACCAGCACACGGTGTGTTAGGTAAAGAGAATCATTCTTACAAAAAATATTAGTAAAATCGTTTTACCTAAATTTTTGATATATATATATATATATATATATATATATATATATATATATATATATATAAGTTTGTTTAGGACTCGTTTGGTGCTACGTTTTGAAAACGCGACTTTTTCAAAACGCAACGTTCTTAAAACGCAGCATTTCCAAAACTTATTTTTTTTCTTGTAAACACATTTGAGAAACAATTTCAAAACGTTATTTTCATAAATAGAGTAGTTATAAACGCATCATATTTTTAAAACACTCCAAATTGAAGCGTTTTAAAACATTGTACATTTTAAAAACGATGCATTAAAATATTTTTAAAGAGAAAACATTGTGTTTTTTGCTAGCGTTTTGGTCAAATAGCTCCACCAAACAAGAACTTAATCTCACAACGATGAAGATAAGAATATACTCTACATTTGTAATTTGTAAAAATTACAAAAATGGTTAAAGATACACAAAATACTTATATCACACAAAAAACTAAAAAAATATGAAATTTGATGGTATGATTTTTGAACTAGACTGAGTCTATTATGGAAAATACTCATTTAGCTTTTAGAGTTACATGAGAGAAGAAAATCAAAGTATTTGACAGGTCTAATCTCCGAGGTATGGTCGGATGTTGGGAGCGAGACGTCTCCTAAAGTAAATTTTTTGCCGACACATTATTGTGACAGAAAATTTCTTAAAAATCTATTGTCCGTTGTACTCCCTTACTCCCTTTGTTACTAAAAAAACAAATTATGCATATTTTTGGTTATTTATGATTTCTGCGGCTTTGGTATCATCGAATGCCTTCAGCTCTTTGATTCTAACATAATCTGCAGTGGTTTAGTCTCGGAGATATCCATCCTTGATTACAGCCTACAGGGGAGAATATAATGCAGATTACCAGCTGAGAAACAAAGTGATTATGGGTATAATTAACACCTTAATAAGTTATAAGCCATCAAGGAACAAATGATTCGAAACGCGGACGAATCAGGTTCTTGCAGTTCTGATGCCTGACAGGAAAAATTTGTTCCTCAACACCGAGGAATCAGACTGGGACGATTCCATGTCCGTGGGAAATAGTTGTAGAAACTAATAAAGTTTAGCAATTAACGGCATAACCTTTCAATTGATTGAATCATCTATTTATAATGAGAGTTACAATTATGGTTACACTTGGAGTAAGGTACACGAAACTTTTATAAGGAAAGAATCATAATAAGGAAAGAACTATATAATGTAATTACTACTAAATAATAATTACAAATAAACAAGAATAAATATAAAATATATTCCCTCCGTCCCTAAATTATCGTCCTCCTTTTCTTTTTCGTCCGTCCCAAAATAATTATCCAGTTTGAAACTTACTTTTTTAGAACATCACTTTTACCACTTTACCCTTACTTTTTCACTCTACTTTAATTATGAGCCACATAGACATGGGCTTTAAAGGAAACTACACATTAAATCAATATAAATAATCAAGTCAATTGTTTTTTCTTAAACTGTGCGCCGGGTCAACTAGGACGATTATTTAAGGACGGAGGAGTATTATTTTTATATTTTCTAATATGCCCCGACAAGATGGACGACTGAGAGGAGAGACCAATCTTTTGAAGTAAATGATGAAACCGTTGGCGAGCAAGAGGCTTGGTCAATGCATCTGCCAACTGATCACCCGAGGAAACATGACAAACCCGCATAAGCTCATCTTGAACTTGTTGCCAGATGAAGTGAAAGTCCAGGGCCACATGCCTCATGCGAGTATAAAAGACCTTGGAGGAGAGACTGGTGGCACCCACATTATCATAATAAATAACGGGCTGAGTGGAGGAGGTGAGACCGAGCTCTCCAATCAGAGACAATATCCAACGGACTTTATCAGTTGTGGCAGCGACAGCCCGATATTCAGCTTCAGTCGAAGAGCAAACAATAGTGCGTTGTTTCTTGGAGCTCCAAGAGACCGAGTTGCTGCCAAGGTTGACAATGTAGGCACTGGTGGAGGTGTAGTCATCTTTGTTGCTCGCCCAATCAGCATCGATGAATGTATGGAGAGCTGTGGGGGACTGGCGATGGAGTAGAATACCATTATTAATACATATGCAGAGGTACCGGAGAACTCAATTGGTTGCATTCCAATGCTCGGTAGTCGGTCTATGCATGAGTTGTGAGAGTTTGTTGACAATATAGGCAACATCTGAGCGAGTAAGAGATAAATACTGAAAACTCCCAACCACTGCCCGAAATTCAGTCGGATCAGTGAGAGTAGTGCCCGACTAAAGTGATAAGTTTGGCGAGGTAGGGAGTGGAGTAGCAACCGGGCGAGCATCTGTCATGCCTGTACGAGTAAGGAGATCTACAATGTATCCACGCTATGAGAGCGGGAGATCACTTGGTTACTTGATCACCTCAAGACCAAGGAAATAATTAAGATCGCTAAGTCTTTGAGTTAGAAGCGAGTAGCGAGTAAGGAGAAGAAGGTCTGGACTACAGCGGGTAGGTTCCCAGTGATGATGATGTCATCCATATAGTCAAGAAGATAGATGGTGGTGCCCCCTGTATTAAGTATGAACAACAAAGTGTTTGCCACAAAATTTTTGAACCTGGAGGCAAGGAGAAACTAACGCAGTTCATTGTACCATGCTCGAGGAACTTGCTTGAGATCATAGATAGCCTTGTGAAGCTGGCATACATGTTGAGGTTTGTCCATGTCAAGGAAGCCAGGTGGTTGAGCCATGAACACCTCCTCGGACAGATTGCCTTAAAGAAAGACATTGTTTACATCTAATTGCCGAAGAACCCATCCTCGATATACGGCCAGCGAAAGAACAAGACGAACAGTGGTCGGTTTAACCACCGGGCTGAAGGTCTCGTGATAATCCACTCTTGTCGCTGGTGAAACCCCTTGGCCACAAGACAAGCTTTGTAGCGATTAATGGTGCCATCAACATGTCTTTTTATGCGGAAGATCCATTTGCAGCCAACAATATTGCGATCATCTGCTGAGGGAACCAGATCCCAAGTACCATTGCGGGATAGAGCATCATAATCTTCGGATATGGCCTGGCACCACTTGACATCTTTAAGAGCCTGAGTGACACATGTTGGTTCACTGTTTGCTGCTAGTTGGGCCGAAAGACTCAGTTTGGTGAGTGGTTTGTAGATTTTGTTTTTGGAGTGAGTAACTATGGATGAAGTTCCAAAAGTAGAAGCAGACATATGAACAGGGTCAGCGGGCACAGGACTAGGGTCAGAGGGCACGGGGAAAGTGGGCATAGTGTTATCCTCGGTCATTAAGTTGGTTGCCGAAGAGGGTTGAGCAGCTGTCACATGACTAGTAGCTGGCAGTGGAGAGGGTGGTTGAGGATGGTGTATAAGCAAGATGAGATCAACCACATTCTTATTAGTGCTAGGATAAATTGGCGGGGAGGCACTGGAGCGAGCAGCCAACGGTGTGTATGATTTCGGGAGCAGTTCATGAGGAGGTAGCCATTAGACACTAGTGTAGGTATCTGTCGAGCAGGGTGGGCGTCCGGTGTGGACATTAGAGAGGTAGACTCAACAAACCGAACATGACGCGAAATGAACAGCTTGGTGGTGCTCGGATCATAACAGAGATAGACACTCTGAGTGAGAGGGTAACCGAGGCAGACACATGGAATGGAGCGAACATCTAGTTTGTGAACGGAGTAAGGGCGGAGCCAAGGGTGGCAAAGACAATCAAAAGCACGAAGTTTGGAGTAGTTGGGTGAAAATTTTATGGTAGGGAGACTAGTGAGCAAGGGTGGGTGTTGGTAGCCGATTTAGGAGGTAGGCCGTTGTTTGGAAGACAAAAGACCAGAAGAGCAGCGGAAGAGATGCACGAGAAAGGAGGGAGAGACCAGTTTCGACAATATGGCGATGGTGACGTTTTGAGAACCCATTGTGCTCCGGGGTATGAGGGAGCGAGGTGAGGTGAGAGATGCCATGGGCAGACAAGTAGACGGCAAAGCCAGATTCCCAGGCAACATGTACTCGCCTCCATTGTCTGAGTAAAGAGTGACAATGGTTGATTTAAAATAGTTTTCGACCAAGGCTTTAAACTTGTGAAGATGGTAGCGACCTCAGAATTAAGTCTGAGCGGGTAAAGCCAAATATAATGAGTATAGTGATCAACAAAAATCACATAGTATTTGAAACCATCAATAGATGGAAGGGGGGAGGTCAAACATCAGCATAAATGGTTTGTAGATAAAGAGTAGACACAATAGTATTTTGATGAAAAGGAAGTTTATGACTTTTATTAGAAAGACAATCATTACAATGAATATGATGAGTGCGAGCAGTGTCTAATGCAAAACCTAGGCCAGATAGTATCTGACTTTGTACGGGGTCAGACGGATGACCAAAGCGATGATGTCAATCTTGGTGAGAGACTTTGGAGCTAACACAAGCAGAGGGGCGAGGAGAGGGAGCTGTGGTCGACCATTTATACACACCATCCTTAGACTGTCCGGTCAGCACTATTCTCACTGTCAGTAGATCATTCATATGAAAATAAGATGGTAAGAACTCAATAGACATATTATTGGATATGCAGAAATGAGATATATATATATATATATATAAGATTACATTTCATGCTAGGAACAAACAGGACATTTTGTAAAGTAAAGGTGTGTTCAGGTATGGAAAGGATATAAGAACCAGTTTTAGAGATATGTATACGTAGGCCTGTACCATCACCAATGACCATGTCATTCGTGCCCGTATAGGTGGAGTGAAGATGGAGGTTACCAAGGTCATTGGTAACATGATGAGAAGCACCACTATCGAGAAGCCATCCCGGAGTCCCTATGTCCATTGTGGTCGCTAGGTGTGCCTGTGGATGCCTTTTGTAGCTACTGGCCGAGTTGGAAGTAGCGGCAGAGATGTTGTGGTGACCAATTGAAAGTTGGGGCAGCAAGCAACCATGTGTCCTTGTTGGCGACAGCCTCGACACTTACCGAGATAAGGTCGTTGTTGGCGAGGAGCAGCACCCTGGGACTGAGTAGGTTGCCGAGGTTGTGTGGGCAATGGCTGAGCTTGCAAGGATGATTGCCGAGCAAACAAACTGTTGGTCCTTAAAGTAGCATGATTGGCTGAAGCAGGGTGAGAGAAGGTGGCGGGCTGAAACTGTTTTAGGAGTAGTTATCGATTGATGAGTTTTTCATGAAGCTCATTGAAAGATATGGGAGTGTCCCAGCCTTAAACCACATCCACGATGTGGCGGTAGTCATCATCCAGTCCACCGAGGATGATCTCAATGAGGTCCTCATGGTCAAGTGGCTTGCCCAGAGCTGCGAGTTCATCTGCCCGATTTTTGACTGACTGCATGTAGTCGGAGACGGACTGAGTGCCCTTTGATGCCCGCTTGAGGTAGTCTTTAATTTGCTTGATGCGGTCGCGAGTCGGGTGAGCATAGGTGTGAGCCAAAGTTTCCCATGCTTCACGAGTAGTAGCGGCCTGTTGGATCATAGGAACCAGTGGAGCATAGAGGAAACCAACAAGAGCTCCAAACAGGAGTTTGTCTTGCCGAATCCAGGGTTGGTAGTGTGGGTTTGGGATTGAAACGTCCTTGGATGATTGAGCATACTTGGCTAGGACGGTGGGAGGCTGACATGGGTGTGAGCCGTCTACAAACTTGTAGAGGTCATAGCCAATGAGGGTGGCCTCAACTTGGAGTTTCCAAGATATGTAGTTGGTGGAGGTGAGTTTGGTGATGTTGTGGTGAGAGAGGTTGATGAGGTCGAAGGTTTGTGTGGGATAAATGGGGTTTTTAATGGCGAGGGAGTAAGTTTTGGTAACCATGGCGGAGAGTGGTTAGGGCGACGGCTAGAAGGTGAAGTTTTAGGAGCAAAGCTCTGATACCATGTAGAAACTAATAAAGTTTAGGAATTAATGACATAGCATTTCCATTTATTGAATCACCTATTTATAGGGAGAGTTACAATTAGTGTTACACCTGGAGTAGGATACAAGAAAGATTACAAGGAAGGAATCATAATAAGGAAAAAACTATCCAATATAATTACTACTAAATAATAATTACAAATAAACAAGAATAAATATAAAATATATTATTCTCTAATAATAACAGTGTAATTACTTAACAATTTCTAATGAACTATTACACATAACCAAGACTAAGACCACATATTTTTCTATAACAAGTAGGAAAAGTGACAAGAGAAATAATGGATCCTTCGGCACCTCAGCAAGTTTTCAACCATGACAGTCAAAACGAAGCGGGTCATCAAATACTTTCACTATCTTCTCAACTTGATGATGTCCGCTTGTCCAAGCTACATGAATATATGAAACAGAGAAACCATATTGTTGAATATATACTTGGCCTAAAAGACCCATTTAGATTGTTTGTTAATTGTAAGCCCATTTGGGCTCTAGATATAAATAGTTGTAATAGAGTAATTAGGGATTGAGAATATATTAAAAATAAAAGATAGAATATCAATTTAGTTTTCTATCTCCTCTCTTGTCGTGACTCTCCTTCTCTTTCCTTCTTCTGTGCACGATCTTCGCCTTCTTGCCGTGACTCTCCCTCTCTCTCCTTCTTCTGCTAAAAAACTCTCAACAATCCATTTTTCAATTCAATTCAAAATTGATTGTTCTTCTCTTCAAATTAAAATCTATAATTCATAAGTCTCTATGTTTTCGTAAGCAATGGCGACGGTAAGATCTCCATAACCGAGCTCGGATCCATTTTCCGTTACTTCGCTTCCAGATCTACCCCTCATGTTTTTCGATATATCATTCCCTTTTCTGCTACAATTTCCCTATATTAAAATCACCAGGTCTGTCTCTTCTAAACCCTAACATCTACAGAGCCAAAAGTGTGTCCAAGGTTCATATTTCATCTATTTCCTAAAGTTGTGCTAATTATTTGAATGTTCAAGCTTCAATGGATCTTCAAAACTCGAGGACGAGTATTCTTAAATGTTGAGGAGAATGCTGGCTGTGGTGAGAGACAAGGTCGTCGGAATCATCGAAGTCATTGTCTATGAACTCATAATCAACATTAGCATCATCGAATTTCATGGTGGTCTCGGCACTATAGATGTTGTCGTCAAGGGACTTGGTGTTGTTGGCATCATGCATGTTCTTCTGATTATATCGAAATACTCTCTCTATCCCCCGTTCAATCTTTGTTCTCCATAGACGGAGGACGCCATGCATGATTGGTAATGGTAGATAAACTCACTGAGTTGACTCAACTCGTCTAGAAAAAAAAATCACAACTCCTTTGCTTATCAAAGTCGGATAGTGACTTGACTGGAATTCTACTTTGTAGTCGGTGTTCGATCCTTTGGATTAAGGGAGTGCTTTGTGGACAAAATGTTCGGTTTGTACTACTCTCCCATCTTTGTTTGCCAATTATTGAGAAAGCTTGTCGAGGATTGACTCTTGTTTGGACTTCTCAACATTTACTACATTTTTTGTGACAGTTTGGGATCCATATTGGAACTTTGTTGCATACTTGATCCTCCTCCAACTTGAACACCTCATATGTTCGTGTATCGAGGTGAAGGGGAGTGTTAGAATATGTTATTTGATGAGTTGAAAAACTACTCATAAATGTCAGATGATGCTGCTTATATTTGGAAAAGCTCCATTGGGCTCTTTTCGAAGAATTAATGTTCGATGGTTTATGCATGACCTTTTTAACTCGTTCACTTCACAATTGTTTCGTGTACGAGTCGAGAGGAAGTATTGAAGATATACTTGGCCTAAAAGGCTTATTTGGATTGTTTGTTAATTGTAAGGGTAAAATTCTAGTCGGTCTCTTTTTAAAAAATTTTAACCCCAAAAGTCCAATGTACTTTTTTTTTTCAATAGTAAAATACCACTTTTCAAAATATTATTCCGGAAATGCCATTGTCTCCTTCAACAGCTCCGACAACACACTTTGAATTCGAAAATCCCCATTGTTGCGCAATGAAACGGAGATCGACATGTCTGGTCAGGTATAGGGGGCAACGCCCCTTCGTGGGGGTTCTAGGGCAATACCCCCGAAAGGTGAACGCGTTTTCTGAATCATTAACTATGAAACTTTAATGAAAATGTGTTGAGTTTGAGGATTTTCATAGTAGGAACTAAGGCGAAGGAGGAGGAATAAGAAGACTTATGATAGAGGAGAAGGAAGAAGAAGACTGAGGACATGGTCTGTTTCATTACGATTTTGAACCGTTGTGCAATTACACTAGGTAGCTAAATTATTTTGAATCGCGGTGCATATAGATTAGACAATTAAACTATTGAACTGCGATGCAAAAAATAATGCAATAAAATTGATGAATCGCGGTACAAACATTGACGAATCGTGGTACAATTAGACTACACAATTAAATTATTGAACCGCGGTGCAAAAAATAATGCAATAAAATTGATGAATCGCAGTACAATTAGACTACACAATTAAACTATTGAACTGCAGTGCAAAAATTAATGCATATATTTTTGAATAGTGGTGCATATATTTTTGAATCGCAGTGCAATTTTAAATTTTTTTAAAATCGTGGTGCATAAATTTTTGAATCGCGATACATTTTTGTAGCGCGCCTCAGGCTCATTAAGGGTATCGCAGTTATTTCGCCCCCAAAAGTGTCATTTTCCGGTTGAAAAAAAAAACACGCTACTGGAACGAATTAAAACTTTGAAAAGTGAACCGGCCCACAATTATTCCTAATTGTAAGCCCATTTGGACCATAGATATGAATAGTTGTAATAGAGTAATTATGATTGAGAATATATTAAAAATATGATTTAATTAAGTTTTTGGTCCCTCAACTTTACGAAAATCATTTATTTGGTCATACTACTAAAAAAATAATTAGTTTGGTCCTATATGTTGACATTTTCGATCAGATTCCCCCTCACCCCGCTAACGTTAGAATTTCCATCAATTTTTTTAAAAATGACCGAAGTACCCTTATCACTCACATGTCTTCTTCTTCTCTCATCTCCTTCTATCTGTTCTATGACACCAAATACCGATAACAAGAAATACCGATAATGTGCGCGAACGCAACTCGGGCAAGATTACCCGGCCGTATGAAGTAATAAAGTACGTAAGTACGAGTCGATCCCACGAGGAATGCACGAAATTCTCACTCCAACTAAGTACCGAAATTATGCTAACTAATTATATTTGAGTGAAAATAAAATGAATTAAAATCTAAAAATATAAACAACCTAAGAAAGCAATTAAATCTAAACTACAGCGGAGGTGGTTTGGCAACAACAAATCAAGATAGAAATATAGGAATGCATTACTTCTAGTCTAGCCGGTGTTTAATTTAATCCTCTTTTTGCTTTTCTTTAACTCAAGTCTTGGTAGTCGGACGCGCTATTTTATTCGCTACGGGCTTTCGCTACGTATAGCAAATCTAGCTATCTCTCAGCCTTGTTACGGGCTCATATCATCGTAACAAATAACACAGGGGAGAAAATAACCGCATGTGTAAACAAGCATCCTACGACTATCTACGCGCGATTTCCTTTCGGTCTCACGCCACGCAAACTACTATTGTGATTTTCGGAATAATAGGAAGGGCTTTCGTTTCGTATTCTATCATTCTAGTGATCATCTAATGGTTCGCTACGCCATTAAAAGCATTAAGAAAACACAATAATAACCAAACGCATGGGTAATACTTCGCAAAAAGAAACTCTCTATATTTTTCTACAACTCATGTTGGTAGCCGAGACTGCTAAATTGGCTAACTACGGGCTCTCGCATCTTATAGTCAACCCTAATCTCTCCGACCTCGCGAATGGCTAAGGTGGTTAGATCGCGTGTCAAACCTAGTCTCATTATGGCTATCGGTGTGTGTCACAAAACACCAACTATTAAATTGATTGGTCCGAAATAAATAGGTAGCTCTCGCGGATCCTAAATATTTCTAAAATCATTTAATTATTGGCCAGATAATTAAAAGCATTAATTTCACAAAATAATAACCAACATGCTTGTGTACTAAATAAAGAAATAAATTAAATTAAAACACTACATTTAACATAGAAAATAATTGCATTCCATGAATATTTTAAGCACAAACCAAATCAACATTTACAAAATCAATCAACCCAAAAAACCATAACAAATACCTAAAAATATGAGTAGAAAGAATTGAACCGAAAAATCGCGAATCCGGGGTTGAAATCTTTTGCAAGTGCGTCCTTGGCCCTTGATTTGATGTTCCAAACCTTCAATGGTGATCAAGCATCAAAGATTTTGGATGAAAATGGTGGAAATGGGGGCTGGTGCCCCATTCAGGGCTAATGCCCGTAAATGGGGCTTCTGAATTCGAAAATGAGCTGCTTGGAAAACAAAATGGAGGAGGCAGCAAGAGGCCAGACAGAACAGGGGTATTTTCGGCAGTGCAATGGAAAGATGGGGGCAGAAAAGGGAGAATAAAAGGGACTGGGTCGCGGGCTAAACCAAGGGAGAGATATGCGGGTTGCCCAGCTGGAAAACGGGTGAGGGTGAGAGAAAGCGGGTGAGAAGGTGGGCTGAAGGGTCAGGATGGGCTGGAGGCGCGGGGTCAACCCAGATCCAGGATGCTGCGGGTCGAGGCTTAGTGGAGGAAGCCGGCGAGGTGACACGTGTCTCAGTGGCGGCTTCGACAACGCGCTGGGCCTTTCGACTTTGCGCCGCCCTCCCTGCATTTATAAAATTTGCTCGGTACCCACGGAATCTGTTTCTTGGCGCGCCGTGCTCACTTCGGGTTTGCATTTAAGTCCTCTGTTAGCTTTTTTTCAGCCTCCGTTAGCCTCTGAATGCCTTGGAACCTTGACGGACTTAACGGGCATTGACCAAATACTTTCCAAATTAACTTTTAAGCCCGGAATTGTCTCGAACTTCGTGCCAAACACCGTATAAAATCTCGATTATGCTTGGAAACCTACATTAAGCACAAAAACACAAATAATAATATTTCCAAAGCATAATTAACTCAAAAATAGCACAAAATTAAAGAAAATTCCCTGGAAAATTCGTGAAAATCTTACGCTCATCAAGGGTATCGCAGTTATTTCGCCCCCAAAAGTGTCATTTTCCGGTTGAAAAAAAAACATGCTACTGGAACGAATTAAAACTTTGAAAAGTGAACCGGCCCACAATTATTCCTAATTGTAAGCCCATTTGGACCATAGATATGAATAGTAGTAATAGAGTAATTATGATTGAGAATATATTAAAAATATGATTTAATTAAGTTTTTGGTCCCTCAACTTTACGAAAATCATTTATTTGGTCATACTACTAAAAAAATAATTAGTTTGGTCCTATATGTTGACATTTTCGATCAGATTCCCCCTCACCCCGCTAACGTTAGAATTTCCATCAATTTTTTTAAAAATGACCGAAGTACCCTTATCACTCACATGTCTTCTTCTTCTCTCATCTCCTTCTATCTGTTCTATGACGCCAAATACCGATAACAAGAGTGGGGGATAATGGCGAGGGGAAGCTATGAGTTAGAGAAATTTGTTGATTCTAAGTTATGATTAACACAAAGCTATAACGTCTTACATTCATTATTGATCCTACTAGTGTTAAGGTTTGATATACTCCTAATTTTATATATTTCAATGATGTCAAGCTTTTAAATTAATTGAAAAGCTTATTCGGGGGTTTTGAGTTTGAAATTTCAGCTCAACCAGTTACATCATTCTGCTATTTTTCTAATCATTTGTTATTATGGGTCCTAAATTATTTAAGATTGAAATAAGTTCAAGATTTATATACAATGGAAATCCTATTTTGTGGTATTCAAAATTTTGAATTCCAGCTCAACAAGACAACAAGCTCAATTCAAGAGAAGAATCACATCGACATGTCGACCAACTCGATCCATTAGCTTAATTAGAGAATTCTAATTCTATACGCAGATGCCCGTCGTCGATAGACTTTCTTTTCTCGACTTCACTCTAGAAAAAGAAAAAAAAAAGTCATGCTCGCATCAACTGCTTTTTTTCTACCCAAGGACCTAAATCCTTCTTTCCTTTTTTTTTTTTTGACGGGGGGTTAAAAATTGAGCAGCTACATTTTAGGATCTAGCTATCAACCCACTCCAGGAATTTTGAAGACTATCATTTTGGTGCAGTTTGATTTCTTGGTATTTTTTAGCTCACCCAATTGTTACATGCATCAATTTTTTTAGTCTGGGCTCTTTAATTTTACGAGGTTTGGGTGAGGATGATATTTAACAAATCCATTTATTGGGAGATCCAGGAGTCTGAGATCAATAGGGGAGACCTTAACGCCATTGATTGAGGGTCTAGACCTCGATGGAGGCAAAATCAGGGACTCGTAGCAGCTTGGGTCAGGGTTAGGGAATTGGATGAAGAGCTCCTTCAATGACTTCTACTAATCCGTATAATCAAAAATCTGGTCTAAGGCTTTTGCTCGGTATTATGGGTGGTATTATGGGTGCTCTGATGAGGTCAGAGATTTATGCTAGGTATTTCAAAGGTTGAAAACGATCTATTTTTAAATTGACATATTGACCCCCTATATTTTGAACTTTCTAACTCAGCACTTGAAAGAACTTTTTATTAAGGGTATTTTCGGTATATCAAAAAATATTAGACGAAAATTCTAACGTTAATGGATTGAGGGGAATCTGATCGAAAATGTCAACATGTAAGACCAAACTAATTAATTTTTTAGTAATAGGACCAAATAAATGATTTTTGTAAAGCCGAGGGACCAAAAAATTAATTAAATCTAAAAATAAAAGATAGAATATCAATTTAGTTATAGAATATCAATTTAGTTTTCTTTCTCCTCTGCCTTGCCGTGACTCTCCCTCTCTCTCCTTCTGTGCACGATCTCTTCCTTCACTTCCGGCCACCACCATTAATGGTGGTGGTCCGGCATCAATCACATACAGAAAATTAACACATATCTTTCAGACCTTGCAATACAATATCATGGTAATATCTTTGAAGCTACAACCATTTCTACTACATATCTTCTGCTTTCTCAGTTCAAATTTTATGACAAGGAAGGGTTGCGAAATAGTTAGGGAAAGAATACTAGTAGATCATATAAATGGATCATGACAGAAACAGGAAAACACCCCAATATCCAAGCTTGCTTGACGAGATCCAAACTTAAGTCACTGGAGAACTCCACATTCATTTCATCGCTCGTGCCAAAACACAAACATTTTAACAAATTACAGCAACCCACAATAAAGATCCAACATATTTCAGCAAGATTGTCTGCATTTTTGGGGGGAGAGAGAAACAATATAAAACAACACAGCCCATGAAAAAAGATCCAATTTGACAGCTCATTTTGCAGTGAAAGCTGCGGCTATTAAGTATCTAAGATAATACAAATATAGGAGGAGAGAATACTGTCCTCAGATTATAGTCAGAAGCTCTTGAGGTCAACCTTGACCATCTTGAGCTTCATAATTTGTAATGGTCAAGGCCAGACTGGTCAAGTGGTCTAGAGAAGAACTTAGCAATATAATCACTTACTTCAAATTCTTTGTATAAAGAGGGACTTTCTTCATATATCAACTCTCTGATTGGACCATAAGTCCGTGGCGGAACAGCAACACCAGTGAAGAAACATGCTGTGGAAATTCTTGGACCAACTTGGTTGGCCAACACTCTATGGTCAACACTCTTAAATTTGTCATTTGATATAATCTGTTCCAGAAAAAAGGCAAGGAATCCACTGGTTCAATTATCAGAAGCAATTACAAAACGATAGGTAAGATTGGTTGGAAGTTAGAACAAACCTGTAACATGTCCCCAATATTGACCACCAAACTTCCAGCAAGGGGGGAAACATCAGCCCATTGGTTTTGATGCAGGACCTGAAGGCCACCAATGTGGTCCTGAAGAAGAATAGTGAGGAAGGCAGGATCAGAGTGCTTGCTAGAACCCATGGTTAGCTCTGGTTCTGGGCAAGCTGGGTAATAGTGGCAGACAAAGGTCCGCCCACTTGCACACTCCATCGATCTAAGGCGCTCTGGCTTTAGGCCAAGAGCTTCAGATAATAACTCAAAGAGAGTCTCTCCCAATTGTGAAACATGCTTTATATATTCAAATGTTGTTTCTCTGCAGATAGGGAGAAAAAAATCTATGAGGATGATTTCAGATTTTTCATTGTTGCAATCAAAGATCAAAACATGAAATTCAGAAAAAAAAGACCTCAACAAAAGAAAGGATTAGTTTTTTCTACAGCTACTAACTATTGATGTTACATGAAACCAATTTCTCAACAAAATTTTAAAAGAACTGGATTTCTGCACCGTTAATCTGTGTATTAATTGTGGTGAATGAAGACTCGTGAAAATGATGAGCAGTGAGGACCAAATCACAGGTAGATGATAAAGAAATACCTGCAATCCGCAGGCACTTCGTCGGGGTCCAGTTGATCAGAGTTATCCATAGAGAGAGTCAACGTGTCCCTCCAATTAGCAGCTCGGGATCGATAAAGATCAATATTGCTTTCAAATTTCACCCTTTTCATTCGAGCACGTGAATATAGCTTCATCTTTACCGGAAGATCTTGCTCGTGAAACATACGAATACCATCAATCATAGAATCTAACACACTTGAGGGGATCCCATGGTTGACTACTTGGAAGAAACCCCACTCTGCTGATGCACGGTGAACTTGATCAACAATCTCTTTCCGCCGATCATTATTATCACTACCAATGAGATCGATGACCGGAACTTGTAACTGACTCCTGCTGCTATTCAATTCTTCAATAAGCTCATCATGTGGCCTGATAAATATTTTTGGGATATTCACAATCCCGGCATCAACTAATCCTTTCACACCGGCTTTTGTATCATCGAAAGCCTTGAGCTCTTTAGCTCGATCATAATCTGCAGCAGTTTCAGCGGGAGGCACTGCGGTACCGGAGATATTCATCCTTCCTTACAAGCTTTACAGGGAAGAGAAGATAATGCAGATTCACCTATTGCAGACAATATATGGACATAAATATACATGTCCTGGACAAGTTATTATTCAACTAGTAGGATAATATTCTGTGCATATTTTAATAAGATTTAATATATAGTAATAGTTTAAGGACAGTGAAAATATGGGGGAGTGTCCATGGTGAATTATTGCTGCAAGACATAGTCAAAGTTTTCAACTATATACTTAGCCATCTTTGCAAGTTTTCTAAAAATAGATCCATTCCCTTAAAGTTTACAAATATATAACTACATCTCAGTTTTGGAAAGAATTTGCCATTACAAGTTAATGGTCAATACATGAAACTCAGGCTGATCAGAAAAGGTGGACCCCTTGGGGATCTATGTGATGACAAAAATGACCAGTAGATGTGTCATGTGTCCATCAACTGCTGTGGAAATCAGTTATGAAAATAAATGTAACAGCTTCACTGACAAAATATACACGCTTGAGTGGAAAGAGCTCTGACCTCTTAAGCAAGAGGCTTGGGTCCGAGTTCTTGTGTATGCAGAACACTTGCTAGGCAGATATCCCCATTTTTAGCCCGTTACAGTACAAAAAAGGATGAAATATACATCAATAATGCCCAGACAGTATCTAGTTCAATCTTTAGACCTAACTCCTAAAGAAGTGAAGATGGCAGAAAATCCATGCCAAAACCTCCGTACTGCAATAGCTTTGTTATGAGGCATTATACGGGATTCAATAAGGGGTAAAAGATAGCTCACCACTCCATAAACCCAAGAATCCAAAGGGCTTCAACCTGTGGCATATGCTATTTCATTGAAACAACTAATATTAATATTTGTATGATTGAGATCAGGAGTACGAAGCAGGAACCTTCAAGTGATGGATAGCCCACAAATCTTCCTGTAGAATATAGAAATAACTACTAATAATACTAAAATACAAATAACAAAAGTAAAAGATAAACATACAACATAATCTTGTTCAAATTTCTTTTGTTCCGGCCTTATATTCCCGAAATTTTGGTGAAGCTATACTTAACAACATGGCTAGACAATATCTAACCCAATTGCGGCCTTCCCAACTTGAAATGTGTAAGAGCTGAGTTGCCATCGAGTCCTTTGGAATCATAGTAGGCTATGAAGTCCGCCACAGTGGTTTCTCTATATATAGGGGGGCTATCTTCTGACAACATGTCTTTGATGGGGCCATATATCCTTGATGTTGGATGGAGGTGTGGTGTGAAAAAGCAGGCTACAGATAATCTTGGTCCAATACGGTTTGCCAATACTCTGTGTTCCACACTTTTGAATTGTCATTAGAAATAAGCTGCAAGTAAACACCAGAACAACAAACAACGGTAACACAATTTAGTACATAAAAGGCATAATTTCATTTTCAATCAATTACTTTTTCTTAAACAGATAATTACTTTGCATGCATAACATGTCCCCAACAGCATTCAAGTATATTGTGTAGGCCATCATAAGTTAAAGGTAAATGTAACCATTTAAAGCATATTTTACTTAACCCAAAGGGTTGGGCTCAGTCGTAGTTCCCAAGTGGAGCGATCTATTTAGCGGGATGTTCCGTGTTTGACCCTTACTGGGTACGAATTCCCTTGGGTCAGTAGCATGCTTGGTACCACGAGCGGGGATATATCTCTCGGAGTCAATGTGATAATAGGGACACTTCCAGGAAGACCAAAAGAAAACACAGTTTATTTGCCTTATTTCAACTAAAATGTCTATGAATTAGTCTTACCATCAAGAATACTGAATGATGATTATAAAATAATGTCTTACATGATTTATGTATGAAGAATTTTGAACTTTAGAAGGGCCAAGTGCAATAACTCTATAATAGTATAAATTCATAAGACCAAACATTATAAGGGCTTTGTGCCATTTTGGTAAACCTTGGTTTGGGGGGGGGGGGAGTGTCCCCTGCGGGCCCTGTGACAGGTCCGCCCCTAGAAATATGGAAAGGATGTGGGAAAAGAAGCCAAGATACACCAGGAACCAGCATGAGTAATTTAGCCAAAGGGCCTCCAGTGTCTTGTGAAGTCAAGCATTCCTTTGCTTTCATATAACATAAATTTGCTTTCTTTTCTTCACCATTAGATACAATTTGGAGGCACATTAAGTCTTAAGCTCTTTATTAGCATATTATTAGTCAATAAATCAGTTCCTGTGTACAACTGAGCATCTAATTTCACACAAATGCACGTAGAAGAACACTGTGTGGTTCTTAGTTATAAATTTCTATGGCTATAATATACATGAGCAAGAATACACTCTTTCCTAAGCTAATATAGAAGGTTTCCGAAGTAAACATCCAAAATATAACCGCCCATCCAATTTAATACTTACCAAACTGAGCTGCCAAAATCTTCATGTAACATCAACGTGAAGACGGGATAAAGATGGTTAAGAGTTTGCTTAAATCGCTGTCATTCAAATAAGGACTGTTCTTTGAACGGTGGCAATATAAATAAACCTAAAATCTTTGTAAGGGAAGATAACATGCCCAAAGGTTTAACAGAGGGATGGAGATCAGTACAAGCTAGAGAAAATGCAGTAGAGTAAATATGAATGTACCAAAACCACACCTGTAAAAGATCCCCAATGTTAACAACTAGAGCTCCAGGCACCGGAGGAACATTGACCCATTGGTAGTCATAAAGTACTTGCAGTCCACCAATCTGGTCTTGGAGTAGGATAGTCAGAAAATCAGGATCGGCGTGTTTGCTGGTCCCCATAGTCAGTTCTGGTTCAGGACATGCAGGGTAATAGTGACTCAACATTGCATGACCCATCGCACAATCCAGTTCAACGAGATGGTTGGGCTTGAGCCCAAGTGCTTCCGATAACAATTCAAATAATTTAATCGCCAATTTCTTTACTTGCCCCGAATACTCCATTATTGCATCTCTATACAATGAACACACAATGTACATCAGAACCTAAATAAGTTTAGCTTCAATTGACCAAATGAACAAAAGTCAAAAACTTCTTTATATGCTCGATCACAAATCATATAGATTTCCTTTAATTAACAATGAAGGCCTTGCATTTGGACAGTAATATGGAATAGAAATTTCCCAACTAGTTAAACCTCATCAATAATTAAAAAGTAACCAAATTCAATCGAAGAAAATTATTCGTGTAAGGGTAGGTCTCCTGTAAGATTATTTTACAAATCTTAATTTGTAAGACGGAGCTATACTCTCAAATAGCTCAACCCATCAAAACACGATGGGTCGGGTAAAAAAGATCCGTCTTACAAAAAATATCCGTTAGACTTTCTTACCCTAGTTTTTGCCAACAATTGTAAATGCCTACTACATATTTTTGGCATTTTTTTTAATCCAAATTGCGGAAGAAAACTCACTATCACTGATAATTCCAATAAATTAGAATCTAACCTTGCATGCACCACATACATAACAGCCATGAACAAATACCCAATTTGCAACCGACAGTACTTGGCAACAGTTTTTTACATAATGAGTGTGTGTGTGTGTGTGAGTGTGAGTGTGAGTGAGCGTGAGAGAATACCTGCATACCTCAGGCAACTCAAGTGGGTCAAGAGGATCCGGACCCATTACAGAAAACAGAGTATCCCTCCAATTAGCAGACCTCGATTCATACAAATCAAAATTACTCCCATACTTGACCTTCTGCTTAACCTCCCTTGTATAATACCTCATCTTCATATCCTTCCCCAATTCGTGAAACTCACGCACCGCCGTCAACAGATCATCCACAACCCACATGGGTATCCCATGATTGACTACTTGGAAAAACCCCAACGTTTCGGCGGCTCGCCGGACGTTCTCAATGGCCAATTCTCTCTTATTGTTGGTCTCACAGAGGTCTATGACGGGAACAGAGAGAAGGGTGTCGGAAATTGGGTAGTCTCCGGCTAGTTCATCGTCGGGTCGTATGAACATTTGGGGGATCTTTTCTATGCCGTCGTCGACCAGGCCTTTAACGCCGGCTTTTGATTCTTCAAAGGCTTTGAGTTCCTGTAATCGGTCGTAGTACGATGTTGTTTTGGTTGGGATTGCAGCTGCTCCGGCTACCGACATTTTGGTCCTCGTCCTTTACTTACTGATAAGGTGGTAGTTACAAGTCAACCAACTTAAATGAAGAAGTGGGTTAATTGACTTTTTGTCAGTTTTAGGAACTATGCCCGAATTAGAAATGTTAGGGGGGGGGGGGAGGCGGCGCTAACAACACTGTCAAATCCGCTCTTTACATTTTATTTTCTGCGATCAACGACGCACAATACAATACCTTAGTATGAAAAATAGGTTGTAGTGAGTCAATTGTGGCGGTGTAGTTAGCCTCTACTATTTGGAATTCATTCACCCAAGTAAAAAAAAAAAAAAAAATCCTCTTGTTTTAACCTTTTGAGTTAAATTGAGTGTTTTTCAAAATAAAATTTTGATATTTTTTTTAAAAAAATTATAAACCACGTAATTTTGTAATATGATGCGTCCAAAGTAATTCAAGGACACATTGGGCTTGATAACTTAGATGGCTTTCAATTCTATCATTAATCTTCAAGGCCCAATCCTGAAATGCAATCAACAACCATAAACTATGCAGGGGTTTTCCCTACAAAAGCTCTCCGGCGTGAGAATTAACTAAACACTCAACCGAGTAAGCAAATTGACAGAGTTTTGTCTTAGTATAGAAATCACGTACATCCCTCCTTTGTTTCGAAAGGTTTTTATAGCCTGTATGAGAAACTGAATAACTTCCCCTTTAGTGTGGTGGCGTGCATGGCGGGTGTATTAACTGCCATGTTTATCGTAACGGTCCTGTCATGAATGTGGGAACGAGTTCTTGGGGAATAACTGCCCATGTTCCGGATGACCGTTACTTTCATAACTGAGCATGGAAAACCTTGCTCGATAAACATCTGCCCGTTGGATGGTTCTCCCAGCTCGTTGATTACTTGCTCGCTGGGTGAGTCCCCAACTCGCATTATCCTTGGCATCTAACACCCGGATTCTGAATGCGCATTTATAATGAACAATGTCTCGATTGCCGCTTCTATAAACGAAGTTCGTAATACTGCGTGCTCGCTCGTGATAGCGAGAAATGTGTCGAGCACGTGACTTAGGCTTGGGCCTATTGGGCCGCAGCCAAGAGCCCCCGCTCCTTGTCTGTCGAGTATCTATGCTCGGAGCGAGGAGAAGTACCTTGAATTCCCCAGGCCTGATCGTTCTTAAGATGGATCTTTTCATGAATTCATAAAGGATTGTCCTTAGCCAAATGTTATGAGTGGATGCCAGCCAAAAGATTTTTTTAAAAGGACAGGTCGTCACTAGCCGCCTTATACCCTTACGCGGGCTCTTTCCCCAAGGGATCATTAAATGCAGTGCTTCGGTTTCTGTGCCCTAATGATGACAGAACTCTTGGGACAACCCCAACCGGCGGTTTCTCTTTGTATAAAAACTCAAGTCCCTCTCCATTTTAAACTTTCCCCACATTTGTGTAAAATCAAAACAAGAAACACTTCTTATCTCTGCATTCAGACGCGCGAACAAGATTCTCAAGATCTTCTTCAAGTTATTCCCTCAACATTTAACATGTATTTCTTAAATCTTCAATGTTAGTCCTTGCTGTGATTTCATTTCTTCACTGCTAGAACTTACATTTTAGAGTTCGATGATGCCGTTTGAGTACATAATGAATTCTGTTACGATCTGAATAACCAATCTGTCATAGACTAGGACGTCTGATACTCTGCTTCCCTTCTAGCCATCTTGAATTGTCCACTCCCAAATATTCACACAATGTCACGACTATCTCTATAGGTCTAACCGTTTTATAAGAAACACAACTATAAATGGGAATCGAGGAATAGCTGACTGGTGCCCCGTTCATCAGTCCTAAAATAATCAGTAACCAAGGGTTCTTACTTCCATGTTCTTGCTTACTTTTACGAGCAAGGATTAACACGCATTCCTCGATTCATGTTTCCTGTAGGATGTCTTCCAGCGACGACATTCATTCTAAAATCGAAGGTCGTAGCTACGATCATGAAGCCCCAACTGAAACCGAGGAGAGCTCGGAAACAGGATCTTCCAGTTCTGAGGAGACCGAGCTGGAAGAGATTCCGTTAGTCCTTCGAGAGCCCAACTACTTTACAGAAAAAACCTTAGATCCTTCAAATACAGTGAATGATAAAATGATCGGAGACGGGCAAACCACTCCCGAGGAAGATGAACAGGCTGAAGATAACCTCCCCAGCTCAAGCATTCCCCGAGCTAAAAAGAAAAAAGACGTTTTTAAAGGCAAATATATCACCACCGACGTTTCCCCCTAACTCAAATGGGATAACTTGACCTGCGAAGACGATGTTTCGCCTGGTTTTATTCACTGGATATGGACCTAAAAATTACCGAGTACGAGCCTTTGATCTAGACATCGACAAGAAAGGCCACAATTACTAGGGAGATCGAATGGTGTTTTACTTTGACTTCTTCTTAGTAGGCCTTCGTCTTCCACTAGATCCCTTTGTTGTAGAATTCTTTAACCTGACCAACTCTCTCCCCTGCGACCTGACCCTTACAACATTGAGGTTTCTGGTCGCATACACCGTCGCATGTAGGTTAGTCGGGTTTGAGCCCGAAAAAACTTTATTTAGGAAATTCTTCTTATTTTCTCTGGACAAAAAGTCTGGGCGCTCTAATCCCAATTACTTCAAACTATTGAATGATGGACCCAACAAAGTAGATGCCTGAGATAGAAAAGCCTTGCTAGTAGAGTCACGAGTAGGATGGCCATTCGCCCCATATCTGCACGACTTTGGACTCCCTAAGTATGACAAAGCCGCTTTCCGAGCTGATGAGCCCCTAATAGCCCGGGCATTTAGATCTCAGCTCAGGGTAAAAGATGGAAGAGCTGGACAGGATTGGGTACTTGATTGGCAGGCCTTTACATCTGACTTAAACTTACTCCGCCTAGTCGGCATCATGGGCTGGCTCGTGGAAGGAGTTGAACCACGAGTTACCCTCGAGGTTGAAAAACCATATCCCTACTGGGGTAAATGACATGGAGGGAAGTTTCCCCAAATAGTGCCCCCGACTATACATGTGGGTTCTCGGATCGGCACCCGCGCCCGCGCTCCCTTGGATGGGTGCGTGACGCGGATGCGCGGACACCATCGCTCTCATTTCCATCCTCCCTTGTTTAGGGAAGACGAGATTAAAAGTGTAAGAAAGGAGTTGCCGTGGATTTTTGGTCCAAAGGGATAGCACGCTTTGAATACACCTCGATTGCCTTTTAGTGGAGGCCCCACTTTTTTATGGTCCAATATGGGTGCTTCGGGTTTCCTGTATCAAGTTATCCCTTGTTTAGGGGGTACCGGGATATAGGAATGCATCACCTTTTCATTCTCATTTTCCTTTTTTTAGGGGAAAACGGAAAAGTGCAAGAAAGGAGTGTTGCGACACCCCACTGGATCCAAAATGTTTTATAGAGTCGACCATCTTTATTTTAAGGCAAAAATAAAGCAAAACCAAAAAAAAGAAAAACCAGAGATTATAAAACGGGTTCGGAGGCTAAGTTACGAGTTGGGAAGGTGCTAGGCACTCCAACTTGCCCTTTCGGTCTCAAAAGCGGTTTTTGGCTAAAGTATGCTTTTTGTTATATTTATTTAGCAAATAAACAAAGCATTAAAAGACAGGAAAATAAAAGCAAATACATCCGCGACTACATTATTTACGGACTTACAGCCGTCTCCTTACAATAATTACAAATATATTTAAAAATATTTGGTCATTATAACGGCTCTTTCACATATTATTTTCTAACTAAATCCGGGCAGCACAACGGCTTATATTTTCTACATTGGGTCGGATTTAAAGAACAACTTTTATAAAAATAATGCCCTTAAAGGCTATTACCTTTTAGAGCGGAGTGTGCTCGCTCTGTCCTTCTCGGGAGAGGGAGACTTTTATTCTGCTGCTGCTGTGATTTGAGCAGAGTGACGGCTTATTTTTGGTGGTTTTGGCTCGTTCACTCGGGCATAATGACGGCTTAGTTTTGGTGGTTTTAGGCCTATTTAGTTGGGCGGAATAACATCTTATTTTTTATGATTTCAGCCTATTTACTGGGGCAGAGTAACGGCTTACTTTATGGTTTTTGGGCCAGTGAAATAAGATGGATACCTAACTAAAGGGCTAGGGATCACTTTAACCAATGGGTTTTTGGTTTGGCGGAGTTTTGGCAGGGTTTCAAGGCTTTATAGGCTGACCACTCCCTATCTCACTTCACTCACTACTTTCTCAGCGTTAGGACGACGCAGAGAAATTTTATCGGCGTTTCTCTCGATCTCTTTTCCGGACTTCTGAAGTGAGTCCCAACGCCTCTATTTATAGCTGGAGGAGAGGACACATCGGGGATTAAAAATCCTCTCTGTGCGTTTAAATCCTTTGTACACCAGGCTTTCGTTCTTGCACAATTCGTTAACTGGGAGAGGTCCTGTAGCACCTTGGGCGCGGATCCAAGGTCTTCTTGGCGCGGCGCCAGATGCCCCTTTTGGCCGCGCTAAGCTACTATTCAACTTCCAAAATTTGCACTTTTATCCCTCGCATTTTACTGTTTCGCGCATCCTGCTTTGCCTTTCGCATTTTTAACTCCTATAACTTGACATTTGTTATGTTTAAACAGTTCTTGATATCATATGCCAGAGTCACATATCAGGGGTACGAAATTGAGGTGTCTACAGAGCCCCTCAACGATGGAGTCTACGGGTAACCCGAGGCTTACTGAGTAGACGAACATCGTTGATAAACAATAGACTCTCCAATTTCGTTCAATTAAAATAGAAGAGGAATGCAACAGGTAACAGTTATAATGCAAGAGTTTATAATGTTAACCAAACTCCATAGCTTAGACATATTTAGTCGGTTATAGCATGTTATAGTAGTTTTTAAGCAGATATGCAATAAAATGCTTTAATGGTCGGACCCACTAGTGTAGGCTACCTACGTATCCCTTAATAAAGGAACTCGGACCAAAACGTAGTTCAGGTCAAAACCTAAACTATCACTCGTACAACGGTCGTGCCTACCGAAATAGGCTGTCTACATATCCTTATACAAGGAATCAGACCGAGATGTAGTTCACTCCGCCGGGGATCAAATGTTGCGGCGCAAGTGCTGCAATGCTAAATGAGCAAGTGCTGCAAAGGTAATCATAAAGTACTGTGATGGTCATGTCTACCGAAATAGACTGCCTACGTATCCTTAGCCAAGGAATCAGACCAATCGTAGTTCGTCTGCTGCTGTGCGGCATGAATTGTTTCCTCAGGAACGCTGCCTTCGTCGGAGAACAAAGCCTTTCCCTCTGATCTGGGGTTGTATGCCCCTTAAACGAAAGTTTTCCAACACATCAATTGATGTCTGGAATTCAATGTTTCCTCAGGAACTCAACCTTCGTTGGAGGACAAAGTCTTTCCCTTGCCCCGGGTTTGTCTGCCCCGTTAGGAAAGTCTTCCAAACATCATGTAAATGCACAGAAAATGAAAATACCTTCCTTTTCTTACCCTTGTCGTGCCCTTGCGGCAAATTGCCGCTCCTGTTGCTTTGCTGCTTCTTGCTGCTCTTGTTGCACTTTGCTGGAGATTTTTCTTTTGTCGCAGTTCCAGCCTTTGCTGGAATATCCTTTCCCCTGTTCCGCTATATTTTCAGCTTTAGCTGGAAAATCTTTCTTGATCCCACTGCATTTTTCCTTGCTGTTCTTTCTAACCTTGGTTAGAAATTTCCTTTTCTTTGCTGCCGCATCTTTTGGTTCCAGCTGAAATCATCTTTTCTTTTTCCTCGCTGCTGTTTTTTTTTTCTTTTCGCTCCATTTTTTAGCTTCAGCCGAAAATTTCTTCTTCTACCGCCACATTTTCTTTTGTTGCATACACTTATACATTATTTTTCTTTTCTTTTCTTGTACATGCATTTTCCCTCTCTCGATTTTTTTTCATTTTTTTCTTTTTCTTCTCTTTTCTTCTTTGTTCTGCATGCTCGTCATTTCTCTTTATTTGCATGCTTATTATCTGTTTATTTTCTTTTGATCTTTTTTTTTTCCTTTTTTTTCTTTTTTTCTTTTTTCTTATTCTTTTTTTTAATTCTTTTTTCTCTCTCTTTTTTTAATTCTTTTCTTTCTTTTTTTCTTCTTATTCTTTCTTTACTCTCCTTTTTTTTTTCTTTTCACAAATTCTTACCTTCGCCGCCTGAATTTCATGGCTTTTCTGCTTATTTTGCAGCTGATCTGCTGGGGATATTACTTTTCCTTTGCCCTCGGATGGATGGCCGTCAAGTTTGGTTAACAAAATTACTTTTGTCAACTCTTCGTTAAGGTTTGGGGTCATTTTGCAACTTTCGGAACCTGGGGACTTAAGTGTTGCAGCTTCAAACTTTGGAGGGAGAAAAAGGAAAAATTCATTTTTCTTCCCCTTATTAGTGACGGGAGAAAGAGGAGGGGAGCTACTGCTCCTTTCTTCTTCATTTTCCTTCTTTTTGCATTTCCTCCGACACCATTGCTGCTTGTTTCTATTTTCCTTCCATTTTTGCTCATTTTCTCATTTTTCTTCCGCACATTTAAGTGTTTTCTCTAGCAGATGACTTCTTCATCGCGATCCAGGAAGGGGAAGGCTCCTATGCACCCAGAATCTGGTGAAAGGAGGAAGGAATTTCCTCCTTTGATCCAGAATAAAATCAAGTACCAATATTCTAAGGATGACTGGGGCAATATCCTCCGCGATCGGAACACCCATGTGTCCAACCTTCCACCCACTTCTGTAAGTTTCTTCTCTTTTAGATCTGCTTGGATATTCTTCAGATCTGCTAGATTTTAGCACTGTTTGGCGTTTTTGGAGCATTCCTGACTCTGTTAATAATGCTTATGCATGCACTATTTATGCCTAAATGATGCAATTAGGTAATGATGCATGAAATTTATGCAATTTATTCTTGCGATGCATAATTGAACTAGTGGTCACTATTTGACCATACTATGCATGATTTATACTATAAATGCAATTGAGGCTATATGATGCATGTTTTAGGCTAAAATATATTTTTATATGCTATATGTTCACGAAACTGACTTTTCGGAATATAATGCAATTTTTTTCGGACACATTTTTCGGATGAATACAGGAAAAAACAGATATATTTTATACCCTAAAATTTATTTTTCATGCATGCTTATGCTGCAGGGACATAGTAAATGACATAGAATATTTATTTTCATGATTGGTGACATTTTATTCTCTTTTTAGTGCACCCCTAATGCAACTTATTGGATAATAAATGCAAATGATGGATGCATGTATTACTTTATTTGATGCAAATGAAATGCATAAAAATTATGGGATGCTTACTAACATGATGCATGGACACTCTTTATTTTATTATGCATGCAAAAATGCAAAAATGCGGTACATAGTTTTAAAATGCAAAATACACTTTTTATGATGCCTAAAATGCAAAAATACCTATTTAGATTCAGAACAATACATAAAATCTCTTTTCTTCCTTTTTTTTGTATTTTGTTTTTTATTATTTTATTATTTTATTATTTTTTATTTTTATTGCCTAAAATGTCAAAATATATATTTAGATGCACAAAAATGCATCCTTTTCTTTATTATGCGAGAATGTACAAAGAATCCAACATATACTTTCAAATGCAAAATATACATTTTTTATTTTTATTTTTATTCTATTTTTTTTATGCCAAATGCTTATTATTATTCACATTTTAAAATGATGTTTTTATTATAAAATGCATTACAGAAAATTAGCATGATACAATTTTATGATTTACGAAATACGATGCATGCAACATGTTTATTATTAATCATCATTATTATTTATTCTTTTTATTCATTCATATTTATTTACATTTAATTTTTTTTAAAAAAAATATTTATTTATTTTTACGAGGAAAATAAAGATAGTAGACTTACCTCTTCTTTTCTTCTTTTTTAGTTCTGCAGGCCATTCCAGAGGGTCCCCAACGTTTCGGCTGCTCGCCGGACGTTCTTAATGGCCAATTCTCTCTTATTGTTGGTCTCACAGAGGTCTGTGACGGGAACAGAAAGAAGGGTGTCGGAAATTGGGTAGTCTCCGGCTAGTTCATCGTCGGGTCGTATGAACATTTGGGGGATCTTTTCTATGCCATCGTCGACCAGGTCTTTAACGCCAGCTTTTGATTCGTCAAAGACTTTGAGTTCTTGTAATCGGTCGAAGTACGGTGTTGTTTTGGTTGGGATTGCAGCTGCTCCAGCTATCAACATTTTGGTCCTCGTCCTTTACTTACTGATAAAGTGGTAGTTACAAGTCAACCAACTTAAATGAAGAAATGGGTTAATTGACTTTTTGTCAGTTTTAGGAACTATACCCAAATTAGAAATGTTGGCGGGTGGGGGGGGGGGCGCTAACAACACCGTCAAATCCGCTCTTTACATTTTATTTTCTGCGATCAACGGCATACAATAGTGACAATACAATACCTTAATATGAAAAGTAGGTTGTAGTGAGTGAATTGTGGCGGTGTACAGTGGCGGAAGCATAAATTTTTTCAATCGGGTACATAAATTTAATAAAGTTTCAAATCATAATTATTCTTTACGCGTTTTCATATTTTGAAATCGTTTAATTATATCATCATTTGTAACGATCCTAAGCAAATATTTTTCAATAAAACATACAAGACAATCATTTATAAAGTGATCACAAATTTGGTTTTCGTTTAAAAAATTTCTCCATAATCACTAAAATCAAATTCCTTTAAATCAACCACAATTTGGAAATATACACAAATAAAAAAATATTCTCATAAATCGACTACTTCAACCCCCAAATTAAAATGCTCTAATTTCATATTAAATAAATATACATTTCCTACCAAGATATTGAACAAACAAATTTAGGAAATAAAATAATATTATCATAATATCAATATATCATCTATCACAAATTCATAAATCACAATTCACAACAATTACATAAATTAAATATTCAATTAGGGCTATTTCAAAATTATGATTATTTCAAATTAGGGCTATTTTAAAATAAGGGTTATTAATTTTTTTAAAATTTAAATCACAATTATAATTTGTTTTTTATTTAGGTGGGGGCAAATTGTAGAAATTTGATTCAGGTGGGGGCAAAATGTACAATATAGTATATTAATTTTTTTTAAAAAAAATTACTTCACAAGAAAAAGTCCCAAGTGGGGGCAACTGCCCCCATACTCCTTGCCTTGTGTCCGCCACTGGCGGTGTAGTTAGCCTCTACTATTTGAAATTCATTCACCCAACTAAAAAAATCCTCTTGTTTTAACCTTTTGTGTTAAATTGAGTGTTTTTCAAAATAAAAATTTGATATTTTAAATAAAAAATTATAAATCACGTAATTTCGTAATAAAATAGTCAATTTTATATTTTTAAAATGAAAAATAAAAATATACTTTGAATTTTCATTTGAGAAACAAGTCGTTTGAGTTAAACCTGACAAAAATTTAAGAATTGAATGAGTATATAAAAGTTTAGTAAGTTATAATTAATTTTTTTTGTCAAAATCTTCTTTGACATGCCTAAATTATCTTGGGACATTTAGAAATAAAATTTTATATTGTATACTTAATTTTCATTAAATAATTGAGAAATAACTAGGGTTAATATCTGAAAAGGAAAAAAAAGAATAATTACAGGTCGGTCTTTTTTTTTCTTTCTGAAATTGTAATCATTACAGTGCCCTTTTTTTTTCAACTGCATAAGTCTACTCTTTTTTCTTCCTAAAACAACCCTCTGTCATTTTGTCATTCACTTTCTTTCTTAATTTCTTCATAACTCTCCTTCCTTCTTTCTTTCTAGAGCTAGCTTTAGTCTAGAGGATCTTAAAAAGACGAGCAAATAAAGATAGAGATCGAAAACCAGAGTCAGTTTTGGAGACTTGTCATGCTTTGGTCCTCGATCCAACAAACCCATATTTTGATAGGCAAAAATTGTGTATACATTTGTTTTTCTTTGCTTAGTTGTGTTCTTTCTTCTCTCTTTCTCTTTCTCTCAAGATACAACAAATATAGATCTTCATTTACAAAAATTTGGTCCTAAATTTAGCAAATATAGATTTTGATATGCAAAAATTGTGTCTCTATATGTGTGCTGCTACATTTGCTTTTTCTTTACCTTGTTGTATAGTGCCTTAATTTCTTGTACCCCTTTCTTTTTGGTTTTTGGTGCATTGAGAGTCTATTTTGTGCATTGGGATGCATGATTTTGAATTGCGATACTGGATTTTCTTTAGCTTTATGTGCTTGGCTGTCTGCATCGCAATCTTAATTTGTACATCGAAATGTTTGATTTTGAAAATCAAAATAAACCATTTCTCTTTTCCTCCAAGAAAGAGAAATAAATCACCTCTCTCTTTCTCCATCTTCCCAGTTTTATGCTTGATTTTGAATTGCGATGTGTGCATCGTAATCTTAATTTGAGCATCATATGTATGTTTTTGAAAAAAATTAAAATAAATCATCCATCTCTTCCTTCATCTTTCCAGTTTAATCTTTTGTTATTTCTAATACTAGTTTGCCACAATTTTATTTTTTTTCTCCGTCTCTTTCTTCATCCTCCCAGTTTTATATTTTGATTCAAAATCGATGCATCTAAATTTCTAATCAATGCATCGTAATTCCTAATTAACGCATCGTTAGATACAAATCGTGTGAATTACTAGATTTGGCTCTCTGTTAAACCAGGAAGCCTGAAGGAATGCTAGCAAGGTGAAATAAAAAAACTCCAGGCAGAAAAAATATCAAGAACCAAGAAAAAACTGGGAATACATATGTATCGATTTGTAATCTACATTTGTTCTTTGTTGTAGTTTATTCTCTGTATTAATTTGTAATTCACTTAGTATTTGACAATACATATGTTTCATTATTAACTATCTATGTAACGACCCGACCCAAACCCCGGTGAGAAATCCCGAGTCGGTCGCTTGGAACTAACACAAATGGTGGATATCATTATGGCACCTTCCAAAATTCACAAGCCAACAACGCTCTAAAGAAATCGTATCGCCTAGCGATACTGAAACTCAAAATTGTATATGCGGAAATGCTAATAAGGTGAAGCCCCGAGCTGTAAAGCTCAAAACATAATCAAACGAACCTAAGAGATACAATTGCCTCACGAAGGGAAAACAAAACTCGTGTGTCACAACATTACAGACACAGAACAAAACCATCGGCTACTTTAAGCCGGCATTTCAACAAGGATCCAACCTAATAAATAACCACTCAACGATTAAAACATGACGAAGGTAAAACAACCAACTAGAAACCACGAGCTACAACATACTCGGGAAAATAAAATAAAGAAGAGCTAAATCAATGCTCGACAGAAGTCTACCAAGACTATACTAACTTATAGTGATGGCGAACTAAATACTAAACGAAGAATAAAATAGATAATCATTTACAAATTGCATGACACATGTCTGCTCAAGAATACTAATAATATGAAAGTCTAGTACGCTAAGCTTTACTACCCAACGTACGTAGAATTTATATAATCCTACACAACCGTCCTTGTCGATACATAGTCAAAGACATGTCCTGAACACGAAGCTGTCCCATACGATCAACCGCGACAACACGGACTAGCCGATCTCACTAATATAACATGAGCATGCACACTAAAATAAATAAAGGCCTGTGATGAGTCATAAAGTCTCACTAAGCTACTACATGTGATATGGCAAGATGCACAATCATATAATCACACAAGATATCATTTCGTATATAAAGTATATACACAAATCAATAATATCAACATGTATAATATATATATATATATATATATATATATATATATATATATATATATATATATATCAAGTCCCACAATAATTCACAAAGTCCCACAATAATTCACAATCAAATGTGAATTGTGATATTACAATGGCGACAAGGGAAACGGTGACACAAACGTTTGAATGTTGACACAAAATGATTTATGAGAAATGGAAAGATTTTATTTTCAAATATTTGGTAAATCTTTTAAAAATATTTTTGAGTGTTTGACTGTTTGCCAAACGTACGAAAAATGTTACAGAAAACCATATATGAATAAATATAAAAATATATATATTATAATATTAATGCACATATTGAATATAAGATAATGTTCAACTTTAAGTAATTTTCATTTAGTAACCCTCAATTTATCATTAGTGATATCAAATCAATAAATCCATCTTTTTTTAATCTCACAATGACAAATAAAAAATTAATAATTGACTTGAAAGAAAAAAACGTTTTAAAAAGAAAATTGATAATGTTTGGGACGTCCCTAAATAATATAGTAGATACTAATTTTAAAACATAATATGTATTTATTAAATTATAATTTAAGTTAATATCACTTTTGATACATATTTTATTGAGTCATTTAAAATTCATCCCAAACGTTTCAGGCATTAACCACGTTTCATATAAAGACAAACACTAACGTGTAACCTGCTGTTCTAGGTTGCAAACCGGTGAGAGAAAATCGTCTCCCTCCCCTGCTGTAAATCTAAACCCCCCCCCCTTTCTTGTTGACATTGATTTCAAATTCTTGGTTTCAATTCAAGCTAATCAAAACCCTCAATTTGTACCAAATTCAATGTCAAAATCTAACAATTAATTTAGAGAAAAACTATAAGACTAATCGAGAATGAAAACTACATCCCAGTAGAGCCAACATGAGCAAAAATACTACACCAGTGAACCCATCTCCATTCTCTCCACGCCAGTGCAAGCTTCCCCTTCTGAATTCTTTTCTTTCCCACTTATTCCTTCAATTCACCACCCATTAACGAGCTAGCAACCAACCAACCAGCTCAATCACAAATTTCCAAGATCCAACACCAACCCAGATGATCGTATTTTTTTAGTGTACCCAGATGACTGTATTTTTTTAAGTATGTAGGCTGAACAAATATACTAAGATTTTTATTTATTAATTTAGGTTTTTTTTTTGTTTTTTGCATATATTAGACCTGGATTTTTAAACATGTAGGCTAAACAAATATATTAAAAATTTTATTTTTTAGCTTCAGATTTGATTAAAATGGAGTAGAAAAAATCTCATATATATATATATATATATATATATATATATATATATATATATATATATATATATATATATATATATATATTTATTTATCTATTTTTGATCGGTAGGTGTGACCCTTAGTCTGTCCATTTCTCCCACCCCTTGGGTCAGATATATAGTTATTTTCTTATAAATTTGTCAATTATTTGTTCAATTTAACCTTAACTGATATGATATTGACAAGCCATAAAAGTGTTTCTAAGATTTCGGTGATCTATTTGTTGAGTTTGGCAACTTGTAGGCAAATTTGGAAGCTTGGAAAACTGTTTGTATACTTCAGGGGGTCAAAGTGGCAAGTCAGCAAATTCGGAGAAGTTGTGAAGCTTGCGGCCGCAAGGGGTCCACAGCCTTGCGACCGCAAGGTCTCCAGAAAAGGCTGCCGTTTTTGTTTTATTTTCCTGTTTTAATGTTTGGGTAATTTTAGTTTCCTTTTTATTTAGTGTTTCCTTTTATTTAGGTTTCTTGTTCCTAAAGTTTAAGGTTTAAGAGTTTCCTTTTATTTAGTTTTCTTTTCCTACAAGAATTAGGATTTATTTTGTAAGCCTATAAAAAGGCATTCTTAAACATTGTTTTGGGCAGAGAGAATTTTGATTAATAAAAGTGAGTTGATTTTCTGGTTAGAAAATTGTTTTCTTATTTGAGTGTCCTGGATTGGAAGCTCGGATTATAAACATCGTGGATTCGTTGTTTATAATTGAATTCGACTTATCAGTTGGAGAGTCATCCCAATTGTAGCGTCATTCACAATTCCAAGGTTCGCGTCATCTCGAAGGCGTTGGGTCACGGAGTCATTCATCCTAATACCTTTCTAGGAGATCTTTGGGTCCGTTTCTCGTATCATTAACCTATGTCCGATCTATAGATTTTACATATAAAATTGCTTGAATTTTTATAAGTATTCGACGCTTAAACACAAAATATTTGAATGATAATAGGAGTAGTGCATATGCTGATACTTAATACAATAATTATTTTTCTGGACTATTACCATTATCGGTGATAAGTAAATGTTCAGAGTAAATTTATTGTAGATACTTGGTTACTAATTTGTCTTTTCTATTTACTAATTTATATGAAATTGTCTGTAAATTTCATAATATGTCATAATTATGTATGTTTATATTACTGTTGTATGTAGTACAGTAAATTATTTGAAATTTGTCTGTTATATAATTTATTGATATTATTGATATATAAACTTGTTATAAAATAGAAAAAACATTTTTTTAGAATAATGAAAATACCTAAGTACCTCGAACAACAATCTGATTCTAAAAATCTTTAAATTTTAGAATTATAAGAATCTAAAATTTATAAGAATGAAGAAAAAATAAACTTTTCATAAAACTACTCATATTACTCATAAATTAAGCTTAAAATATCTAAACAAAATGATTTCTTTCAAAATATTTATTGTATTTAGTTTATACACTTCATACGGTTGCAAATATCTATGGTTGACAATCATCTATATATATAATGGCAAGGGTAGATTTCTCCCTCCAAAATCTCAATTTTGAATTATTAACTTTTGAGTTACCATTTCACTCTTTCTCTCTCCTATTTTCCCTGGTTGGATTTCTCTTTCTCTCTCCCATCTCCTCCTTATTTTCTCTCTCATCATCACCATCTCCTCTCTTTTAATTATATTTAAACATTTTTCTCTTTTTAAACATAAAAAATAGTAACTAAAACAAAAATAATAGTTCTGGAGTTAAGAAAACAAAAATATAAGAGGTTAGTAAAATACAAATAATTTATGGAATAAGCCACTATAAAATAAAAGTTACCGAATCAACAAAACAAAAATAATTTAATGCGAAGGTTAGTAAAATAAAATAATTTACAGACCAAAAGTTTAAAACAAAATTCTTAAAAATATATATGTAAAACAAAAATACTTTAGTAAAATGAATTATTAACTTTTGAGTTACCATTTCACTCTTTCTCTCTCATATCTTCTCTAGTTGTATTTATCTTTCTCTCTCCCGTCTCCTCCCTATTTTCTCTTTCATCACCACCATCTCCTCTCTTTTAATTATATTTAAACATTTTTCTCCCTTTAAACATAAAAAATAGTAATTCAAATAAAAATAATACTTCCGGAGTCAAGAAAACAAAAATATAAGAGGTTAGTAAAATAAAAATAATTTATGGAACAAGCCACTATAAAAATAAAACTTACATAATCAACAAAACAAAATTAATTTAATGTTGAGGTTAGTAAAATAAAATAATTTATTGAACAAAAGTTTAAAACAAATTCTTAAAAATATACATGTCAAACAAAAATACTTTAGTAAAATAAAAATATTTGATGGAACAAAAATAACAGTTACAAAGTAAATAAAACAAAAACAATTTAAATTGAGGTTACTAAAATAATAAAAATAATTTATGAAACAAAATTTTAAAACAAATTCTTAAAAATAGCTATGTAAAATAAAAATACATTAGTTAAATAAAAATATTTGATTGAACAAAAATAATAGTTATTGAGTCAATAAAACAAAAATAATTTAAACTGAGGTTAGTACAATTATAAAAATAATTTACGGAACAAAAGTTTAAAACAAAGTCTTAAAAATAGTTATGCAAAACAAAAATATGTTAGTAAAATAAAAATATTTGATGAAACAAAAATAATTGTTACAGAGTCAATAAAACAAAACAATTTAAACTGAGGTTAATAAAATAGTAATAAAAAATTATGGAACAATTTTTTTCGTAAAAATAATTCTTAAAAATAATACAAAAATAATAGTTACGAAGTCAATAAAACAAAAAATATATATATAATGGAAGTTATTAAAATCAAAAAATAATTTACAAAACAAAAATAATAGTTAACCGTAAAAATAATTTCGTTATTTTGATTTTAACTTATTTTCTTCTCAGAAATTTATTTATTCATAAAATATAAATATAATTTAATAAAAGTGATCATTCGAAAGGAAGAACTTATTTGAGTTCAGATTATATTTGTAGGGCGAAAAAAATTTAAGTTTGTTCGAAGACATTCATTATAGAAAGTTTTTGAATAGTATAAAGTGTTTGGAGTTGTCATGCCATGAATTAACACATAAAATGACCATGTTGCATGATTATGCAATGGAACAAGACTAATCATCATAAATCTTGGGAATCACATTGTTGAAACAAATTTTTTGAAAGAAAGCAATGTTGGAGAAAATGTTTTTATCCCAAGATTGTCATTATCTTTATCCGATTTAAGGCCGTCTTTCAAGTTCCACATAAGACAATTTACAATGTTGGTATCATATGCAATGACAATTAACAAGTGTCAAAGTCAATAATTGCACGTAGGTCTCAATATCTTCAAACCAAAATAATTTGTTATTCTAGAAACTACGACATATTGACTTTGATAATAGATGTTGTATATAAGGAAATTTTTTAGAATCTATAATGATTAGTTGATGTACGTTTAACGTACGGGTTAAAAAAAACTAGTTTTATATACTCCTTGAAGAAATATTAATTTAATTAATATATGTGTTCTTTTACTAATTTGTCTTTATCTATTAATAAATTTATCTGACATCCATCTTTTATATTTCTTATTACATCGATGAATAAATTTTAAATAAATTTATTTAAAATATTAAAGGTTTCATGATGTAATGATAATATTATATGTTGAACAATACATTATTTAATAAGCATGTTAATGTAATTCGTTTTGTACTAAACGAAAAAAATATTATCATTATTTTGGACGTTTACCAAAAATATTTCTTTAGTAAACTATTAACTAATTCATTAGTGATGTAAAGTAACTATGTTACTTTGATTTTTGGTTTTAAATTGGTTTGAATAATCTTGCATTTTAATTATTTGTCAAGACTATTATTAATAATATATAGTGGCAAATAATTTATATTGAATTGACTGTTTCATCGTTTCATCTTATTTCTGAGAGTTTATATTACTGTGGTGAAGATTTAGAAGCCAATATGTCAATTACAGATGCAAAAAAATATTAAAATTTAAAAAAAGAAATGTAAAATCAGATATATATAATAAATTATTCAATATTTGATATTGTATTTCTTGTCATTTCGTAAATCATATTGAACTATATTAAATGTTATATAATTTGTTTACATTAAATGCACTAAAGATATTTGTAAAGTCATTTGAATATGAAGAGTTGTTGTCAACTTCATTAATTGATTTGCATTACAATTTCCAAAAAAAATATGTGAAATATACAAATTATAAATGTTTCTAAATTTGGAAAGTCACTTTTAACGGGATATTTCAATTATTTGACAAATATACAAATTATATATATATATATATATATATATATATATATATATATATATATATATATATATATATATATATATATTGAAAGTTTCAGATTTGGAAACACTTCTATTTAGTTGAAAAGTCACTTCTATCTTGGTAATTGTAATCACTAAGTGGATAAATTGATTCAAAAACCTTTCATATTTTCGTATAATATGAAATTTCCAGATAGTTTTGCATTAAAACTTTTAATGTAATTGTGATCATCACAAAATTTAGTTTTTTTAACCGGTTCATTGAAATGAGCAATTCATTAGAATATGAAATGTCATAATTAAATCTGTAAATGTATTTGAAAATTTGGAACTCAAATATCATGTTTTTTTTGCTGCATTTATATTGATAGTTGCATTGGATATCACTGAAACAGAATATTGCAAACAATAGAAAGGAGAGAAGTCCTTCAATAGTATAGTCCACATGACCAAAGTGTGACACAATGAGACCACAAACATTCCACGCCCATAGCATATCCAATAGTGGTATTCTATGTGTCATTAACAACATATTTTGAATTTATTGTCGAATTTGTTGTCTATAAGAACTCACATTAAAAAGTGCATAAAAAGCTTATAACAAGTTGAGTGCTACTTCTTGGTTTGGTGTGATTGAGTCATTGAGACCATAATCATTTTGTAGTATCTGAAGTAGAGGAAGAGAAAATTTGATCAAGCAGAATCGTAGAAACTTCATTGTTGTCCATTGGAAGCTACGATTGCATCATTATATATATATATATATATATATATATATATATATATATATATATATATATATATATATATATATATATATCTCCGATAAACAGATTTGATCTTAATTCATAAGGCAGTCTCGATGCATTACGACCAAACCACATTATTTAACACCAATAACATTTGTAGACTATGATAATAATACTAATATTTGTGAAAGGCTTATTTAATTCTTAACTTAGTTCACATGAATATCAAGAGAAGGCACTGGACTATGAGTTTGCAACGGACGGTGGAGTATTGTTGCTGTGAGATGCATGGACCAAACCGAAGTGAAGTAAGACGGGGATACAATAGTTTTTCTTTAAGGCTAAAGACGAACAGAAGTGGAGAAGGAAAAAGGCGGCACACTCAATAATTTTTGGGGCAAAAAATATATCTTTCGAATTAAAAAAAAATCTCAATAACACACATATTTATAGTATCTAAATAAATCATTTATCTAATCGGATTTGTGCTAGGTTTAAAACTAATACATAAATAAATTCTCTATTTAATTGGGCTAGATTCTCTAATTAGACTTGGTTTAGGACCCAACAACATTTAAAATTATTTGGACAGACTAGGAGCATATGAGTATAAAAAACATTTATATAAACGTACATTTGCAAATAAAACTATTTGGATGGGTTTGCAATAAATATTACCTTTTGTTCATTCAAGTTGTTTGCTACTTTGCTTCCATATAGAGGATTTAACATCAAGCCTTTGATAAACCTCTAATGAGACTCAATCATTCTATATAGAATCAAAAATTTATTTGTATTATCAACTAAAATTCGATTTAACTAAATTGAGACTACTACATGCGGAAAAAAAAATTAGATTTGATAATTTATGGAGAGATAAAAATAAAAACTCAAATAAAAAAACTCTAAATGTATAGAACTGTGGATAATGATGAACTTGGAACAAAATTACGAAATCTTTACACCTCCACGAACCTATCAGCCAAATTGGATTGTGAATTTTTTAGTGAGTCGAGATCCCATGATTCAATCCCTCCCTCAGATGTGTTATACTTCTTAGCACCCACTTTGATCATATTTAATTTAATTCGTCTCTTCTTCTTCTTGCTTCGATATCTAAATCACTTAAAAGGGTTTATGTGTTTACTGTTTTTGGATACTGAGAGAGAGAACGATCGATGGAGAGAATAGAGGGAGATCGCCAAATTGGGGAGAATGAAAGATTGGAACGAGAGCTAGGGTTTTTGTGTTCACACTATTATTTATACCTACAACAAAACGATGTCGTTTTACTTTGTCATAAGTGGAATGAGAGGACCAATTAATAACATTGACCCAATTCATTGCCAAACCAACTCCTAAGCCCTTTATATTTGTTGTCATTGTAAACGATAGTGATTCTTAGTATTTTTGTTATTTTCATTGGCCAATCATTAAATTACTTTAGCGTAATTTTTAGGGTGAAAAATTCGAGCTGGTTCCTTTAAAAAAAAAAATCAATCGCTTCATTCCACCATTGTTTTTTAACTGGAAAAAAACATTTTTCAGGGCAAAAAAACATACAATACACTTAATGAATCGAACATGCACGCTCAAAAATATCATTTCATGCATCAATTTTGCATCCTGATGCACAAATCGAATACCATTTGTGCATCATGATGCCAATTTTACTCGGGATTTTCTGCATGATCAATTTTGATTTGCGATGCACAAAATTGAATCCAATTAAGGTAGTTATTTGTAAACGAGTAATTATATTTGTAGTCAAAGTTTCTTTATTTTCATTGATATTGTAATTAATGTATAAATCATTTATAGATTGATTGATTGATTTTCATAAATATATAGTCAAAGTTTCCTTATTTACTTGATATTGTAATTAAGGTAGCAATCAAATAGATTAAAAATAGATTGATTGATTGATTTTGGTAAATATGTATTCAAAATTTCCTTATTTTACTTGATATTGTAATTAAGGTAGGAATTAAGTATTAAATATAAATTGATTGATTTTCGTAAATATGCACAAATTGATGTATCACGATAGACAAATTCGTGCCTCGCAATACACGAATTAATTTTTAGCACACGTCCGATTAATTAATGTCAAAGTCGTTTGTTTACCCCTAAAAAGTGTTTTTTTCCTTTAAAAAAACATACGAGACTTAAGCGGTTAAAAACTTATGAAAGGAAACCGACCTGCAATTTTATGTAATTTTTATTATTCTAAATAATTGGACCAGTTAAATAACATGTTAGATTAATATGAGGTTTATGTTTTCAAATGGTTTAATTGATCCGATTATTTACATAAAATGTTGGTTTTCAACAGTGTAGTGTTGAAGGTTTCATGAAGTCTCTGAGAACAATTCTCCATTTGTTTGACACTCCCTTCGTCCCAAAATTATTGTCTTATTTGACCGGCACATTAATTAAGTAAAAACAATTGACTTGATTATTATTTTTGTGTGTAGTTCCTTTTAAAGCTCAAATATGATGAAAACATAAGAGTAAAGTGGTGAAATTGTTATTCTAAAAATGAAATTTTCAAATAAGACAATTATTTTGGAAGAGACGAACAAGGAAAACATGACAATAATTTTGAGACAGATGGAGTATTACAAATGGTATCATATTTTTAGTAATAAAACAAATTTCCATTTATTTATATATATTTTTTCAAATAATACATTTTTATTTATAGTAAAGATATCACTGCAGATTATTCGAAAACATCATCAGCACGGTTTACATCAATTACAACCCCAAGTGTATTGATTTAATGAATAGTGAAAGACAAAAGTCATGGTCAATCTTTGTCTTTTGCATGATGTTTATTGAAAAAAACTTGTTTTAGTCAAGGTTATTTGAAGGGTAATGCTAGGGCCACTCTAATAGCATTTAATTTTGGGTACCAAATAATGTGGTATTTTATGTGTCATATTGTTAACATAACTTTTTAACTTATAGTGGAGCCCATAAAATACCAAATAAGATGACACATTGGAAACCACATCATTTGGTACACAAATTTGAGTGCTCATTGAGTGGCTCTAGCATTACTCTTATTTGAATGCCATTTTGTTTAAAATTACTAATTTTAAGGGTTTGAGTATTGTTATGTGATAGTAGTATTAATCGTGCATGTTCAACGACAATTGTAATATTTATAGAAGTATTTCAAACAATTATTATTTTTATTTATTTATATGATTCTCTATTTAAAATTTTACTTTTTTATATTTGTCTTATAACTATTTGTTGAAATTACAATTATTATCACATTTTATTATCATTAAAATTACAATTATTATTTTGTTTTATTTCTATCGATAAATCCGTGCATCGCACGGGTCCTTACTAGCTACATAATTAACATTTCAAAAAGAAATAAAAAATGAGGTGATCTCCTGTAAGACGGTCTTATGGGTCCTCATTCGTAAGACGGAACCCCATTTAAAAATTCGCGGGTTAATAATTAAACATGTTAAGAACAATCACAATAATGAGTTTGCCTTAGTGGATTGAACTGCTGCTTCAAAGCTTGGTCATTGAAGGTCAATTGTTCGAGACTCCTTAGCTACATAATTTAGTTTTAATTATCATTAATGATAAGTTCCTCTATTTGCTCCGATGCCCCTGCACTTTCATTGTTTGCCGCCGAAATTCTTATATTTCTCATTCCTTGCAGTTTAATCATTTGTCACTTTTTAGTATTAAATGTGTCACTTTTTAGTATTAAATGTGTAACTTTTTAGTATTAAGAGTGACACTTTTTAATATTAAATGTGTCGTCTTTTAGTATTAAATGTGTAACTTTTTAATATTAAGAGTGTCACTTTTTAGTATTAAATGTATCACTTTTTAGTATTAAGAGTATCGCTTTTTAGTATTAAGAGTGTTACTTTGTATTTTAATGAGAATTATATAAATTTCCTTTTATAGTATCACTTTCAACCTTAAAATGTATCACTTTTATCTTTTCAATGTGTCACGTTTGGCTTTAAATGTGTCATTCAACATTTCATTAAAGTTCATTAGGGTCCGTCAAGTATCTCAAGGCAATTGAGGCTAACGGATGGCTAACGAAGCTGATAAAGGATTAAACTGTAAGGCCTCCCAACAATTGCCCGCTTGAGCAAGCGATTCCTCCGTATTCATGCACCCTCAAAGCGTGCGAATGAAGAGTAGAGGCGCGATTTACTAGGCGTAAAGCGTAAAGGTATAACCGCTAAATCCATCCCACCGACATCACCGTCGACAGATCATCACTTAGTCCCAGACATCACCGTCCCGACCAAATTTTGGCGGTCAACGTTAGTTTTAAAGTGACACTTTTTAGTATTAAATGTGTCACTTTTTAGTATTAAATGTGTCATTTTTTAGCATTAAGAGTGTAACTTTTTAGCATTAAGAGTGTCACTTTTTAGCATTAAGAGTGTCACTTTTTAGTATTAAGAGTGTCACTTTTTAGTATTAAATGTGTCACTCTTTAGTATTAGGGGTGTCACTTTATAGTATTAAGGGTGTCACTTTTTAGTATTAAATGTATCACTCTTTAGTATTAAGGATGTCACTTTTTAGTATTAAGAGTGTTACTTTGTATTTTAATAAAAATTATAATAAATTTTCTTTTATAGTGTCACTTTTAACATTAAAATGTGTTATTTTGTATTTTAATAAGAATTATAATAAATTTTCATTTATAGTGTCACATTTAATATTAAATGTGTCACTTTTTAGAATTAAGAGTGTCACTTTTTTAATATTAAGAGTGTCACTTTTTAATATTATAAGAGTGTCACTTTTTAATATTAAGAGTATTACTTTTTAATATTATAAGAATGTCACTTTTAGTATTAAGAGTGTCACTTTTTAGTATTAAAAGTATCACTTTTTAGTATTAAAAGTGTCACTTTTTAGTATTAAAAGTGTCACTTTTTAGTATTAAATGTGTCATTTTTTAGTATTAAGAGTGTTACTTTGTATTTTAATAAAAATTATAATAAATTTTCATTTATAGTGTCACTTTTAACATTAAAATGTGTCATATTAAATGTGTCATTATAATACATTTTCATTTATAAGTCCGTTAGGATCTGTCAAGTATACCAAGTCAATTGATGCTAACGGAGCTAACAAAAGATTAAACTGCAAAGCATGAGAATTCGGCGACAAACATTGAAAGTGGAGGGGGCACCGTAGCAAATAGAGGAAATGAGCATAAAAATTTAATTTCGCAGCAGGGGATTGTCGAACCCTTGACCACTTTCGGCTAAGCATTTAAAATTTAGCAATGACCAACTCAGCTGGCCCATTTTTGTAATTATTGTTAACAGGTTTAATTATTAACCCGCGTATTTCTAAATGGGGCTCCGTCTTACGGATTTAGGATCCGTAAGACCGTCCTACACAAGTCTTTGCCATAAAAAATAAACAAACTGACACCTTTATTGAAACAATTTTATGAAGTACATTATTTCAATATGAAAATATGTTATAGTTTAATTTTATAATGAATTTACGATTGTATTAGGGGTGAGCTTGGTCCGGTTCGGTCCACTTTTTTTGGAAAAACTGAGAGAACCAGGACCAGACCAATAGTTCGGTTCTTAAAAAATATAAAACTAGGACCAACCCAATATGTCTGAGAACCAATACATTGGTCCGGTCCAGAACCAATTGAAGACGTACGAGAACCAGGACCGGACCAATACGAAACGTATCTTTGATCAAGAGGATAACTAGGCTTTCTTAAAAACAATGATCAATAATCAAATTATGTTCTTCCTTCATACAACATTTTGTTGGGTTCGTTGTTCTTGTGAAAATAAACTAAAGGTAAAAATCATTACTTCCAAATTAATAAAGAGAAACGAAAAAGAAAGTTGTAAGGAAATTTATTGCAAGTCATCTTCCTCTCTGATCCCCTTATGGTTAATTTAATTAATTTACAGGTAACAATCCTTCAAACTAATAATGTTTGGAATCACAAAAAGAGGCAGGAAATTAATTAATAGGGAAGAACAATGTTTTCCCTCATATTTTCTCTTTAATCGAATAAGGAAACTTGGTTGAATATTGAATCAAATTATTATATATTTTCTTTAGGTTGTAAGTTGTATCCCTTTTATTATCTTCTTATCAATTTATATATACATATATATATATATATATATATATATATATATATATATTATATTAGTATATTATATATAATAAAATAATAATAAATACACATTGGTCCTCGGTCGGTTGCGTTTTGGTTTTGGAAGGGACCGACCCAATTGTCGGTTTTGTAAAAATTCAGATCCAGGACCAATCCAAAGTATTGGTCCGGTCCATTTTTGACTGGTTCGGTCCAGTTCCATTGGTCCAGTCCGGTTCTGAAAAACTTCTGCTCACCCCTAGATTGTATCGTTAATTTTAACGTTAACAAAATTCTCTCTCAATTCTCACAAGTAAAATGACACACACTACTATTTTTTCAAATTTTAAAATTCTTTTATAAGCTTATAAAATTAATTTAATTTGAGTAAATCATTTAGAGACTAATTGTTATATTGTTTTTAATTGGTGAAAGTTGAGTGTAGGTCGGAGACTGCAATAATATATATATATATATATATATATATATATATATATATATATATATATATATATATATATATATATATATATATATATATATATATATATATATATATAGATAGGAGTTTGTTTAGGCCTCGTTTGGTGCTGCGTTTTGAAAACACGATTTTTCAAAACGCAATATTTTTAAAACGCAACATTTCCAAAACTTCATTTTTTTTTCTTGTAAACACATTTGTCAAAACAATTTCAAAACGTTATTTTCATAAATAGAGTAGTTGTAAACGCATCATATTTTTAAAACACTCCAAATTGAAGCGTTTTAAAACATTGTACATTTTTAAAACGCAACATTGAAATATTTTTAAAGAGAAAACACTGTATTGTTTGCTAGAGTTTTGGTCAAAACGCTCCACAAAACAAGAAGTTAATCTCACACCAATGAAGATAAGAATATACTTTATATTTGTAATTTGTAAAAATTACGAAAATGGTTAAAGATACACAAAATATTTATATCACACAAAAAACTAAAAAAGAAAAGAAATTTGAAGGTATGATTTTTGAACTAGACTGAGTGCTCGTTTGTTGCAGCTTATATAGAGTGACTTTTGGCTTTTGGCTTTTGAAAAACCATTTTTAGAGTGTTTGTTTCAACTTATAAGTCAAAAGCCAATAAGTAAGGTACAACACCTTTTATGCATTGAAAAGCCAAAGCCAAAAAGCTAAAATTTTAAACTTTTTTGGTTTTTTTTTAACATGAAGACAACTATTCCTTAATAAATATTTGATTATCTTCATTTCATCCTTTTATGAAATATACATAAAAATATGAATGCTTATTTTCAAGTTTTTTTTTAACAAATAATTATAACAACCCATAAGCAGCTTTTCAACAGCTGTAACAAACAGTCTATCATATAATCAGTCACAAGTCATTCAGCCACCAACTTAAGTTATCAACCATAAGTCATAAGTCATCAGCCACAACAAACGACCCTGAGTCTATTATGGAAAATGCTCTTTTAGCTTTTAGAGCTACATGAGAGAAGAAAATCAAACTATTTGAGAGGTCTAATCTCCGAGGTATGGTTGGATGTTGGGTGCGGGACCTTTCCTAAAGTAAATTTTTTGTCGACACAATATTATAGAACTTGAGTACCCTACGTTTTTCAGAAAATTTCTTAAAAATCTATTGTTCGTTGTACTCCCTTACTCCCTTTGTTACTAAAAAACAAATTATGCATATTTTTGGCTTATTTATGATTTCTGCGGCTTTCGTATCATCGAATGCCTTCAGCTCTTTGATTCGAAGTTTCTAACATAATCTGCAGTGGTTTTAGTCTCAGAGATATCCATCCTTGATTACAGCCTACAGGGGAGAATATAATGCAGATTACCAGCTGAGAAACAAAGTGATTATGAGTATAACACCTTAATAAGTTATAAGCCATCAAGGAGCAAATGATTCGAAACTCGGACGAATCGGGTTCTTGCAGTTTTGATGCTTGACAGGAAAGATTTGTTCCTCAACACTGACGGGAACGATTCCATGTCCGTGGGAAATAATTGTAGAAACTAATAAAGTTTATAAATTAACGGCATAGCCATTTCATTGATTGAATCACCTACTTATAGGGAGAGTTACAATTAGGGTTACACTCGGAGTAGGGTACACGAAACTTTTACAAGGAAAGAACTATACAAGGTAGTTACTACTAAATAATAATTACAAATAAGCAAAAATAAATTTAAAATATATTATTCTCTAATATGCCCCCGCAAGATGGACGGTCAAGAGGAAAGACCAATCATTTGAAGTAAATGATGAAACCGTTGTCGAGCAAGAGGCTTGGTCAGTGTATCTACCAATTGCTCAACCAAGGAAACATGACAAACCCGCATAAGCCCATCCTGATATTTGTTGCCGGATGAAGTGAAAGTACAGGACCACATACTTCATGCGAGTATAGAAGACCGGGTTGGAGCATAGACTGGTGGCACCCACATTGTCACAATAAATAACGGACTGAGTGGAGAAGGTGAGATCGAGCTCTCCAAGCAGAGACACAATCCAACGGACTTCATCGGTGGCAACGACAGATTCGGCCTCGGTCAAATGGGAAGCGAGCAACAAATGTTGTTTCGAGCTCCAAGAGCAGGGTTCGCCGCCAAGGTAGACAATGTAGGTACTGGTAGAGGTGTAGTCATCTTTGTTGCCCGCCCAATCAGCATCAGTGAATACATGGAGAGCTGTGGGAGACTGGCGATGGAGTAGAATGCCATTTTTAATAGACTTGCAGAGGTATCGAAGAACTTGCTTGACCGCATTCCAATGCTTGGTAGTCGGTCTATGCATGAACTGTAGAGTTTGTTGACAGCATATGCAACATCTGAGCGAGTAAGAGATAAATACTGAAAACTCCCAACCACTGCCCGAAATTCAGTCGGATAAATGAGAGTAGTGCCTGACTGAAGTGATAAGTTTGGCGAGGTGGGGAGTGGAGTAGCAACCGGGCGAGCATCTGTCATGCCTGTGTGAGTAAGGAGATCGACAATGTACCCACGCTGTGAGAGCATGAGACCACTTGGTCACTTGATGACCTCAATACCAAGGAAATAGTGAAGATCTCCAAGGTCTTTGAATGAGAAGCGAGCAGTGAGTAAGGAGATGAAGGTCTGGACTACAACTGGTAGGTTCTCAGTGATGATGATGTCATCTACATAGATAAGAAGATAAATGGTGATGCCCCCTATATTAAGTATGAACAATGAAGTGTCTGCCATATAATTTTTAAACCCGGAGGCAAGGAGAAACTAATGCAGTTCATTGTACCATGCTCGGGGAGCCTGCTTGAGACCATAGATAGCCTTGTGAAGCCGACATACATGCTGAGGTTTGTTCATGTCAAGGAAGCCAGGTGGTTGAGCCATGAACACCTCCTCGGACAGATTGCCTTGAAGAAAGGCATTGTTCACATCTAATTACCGAAAAACCCATCCTTGGCATACGGCCAGCAAGAGAACAAGACGAACAGTGGTCGGTTTAACCACCGAGCTAAAGGTCTCGTGATAATCCACTCTTGTCGCTGGTGAAACCCTTTGCCCACAAGACGAGCTTTGTAGCGATCAATGGTGCCATCAACATGTCTTTTTATGCGAAAGATCCATTTGCAGCCAACAATATTGCAAGCATCTACCAAGGGAACCAGATCCCAAGTACCATTGCGGGCTATAACATCATACTCTTCAGTCATGGCCTAACGCCACTTGACATCTTTAAGAGCCTGAGTGCATATGTTGGTTCACTGTCCGCTCCTAGTTGAGCCGAAAGACTCAGTTTGGTGAGTGGTTTGTAGATGTTGTTTTTGGAGCGAGTAACTATGGATGAAGTTCCAGAAGCAACATGTAAATGAACAGGGTCAGTGAGCACAAGACCAGGGTCAGCGGGCATGGGGCAGGTGGGCATAGTATTATCCTCGGTCATGGGTGCTGTCTTGCCGAGAGGGTCGAAAGCAAATTGCTACATGACTAATAATGGGTGGAGTGGGTGGTTGAGGCTGGTGTATGAGCGAGATGAGATCAACCACATTCTTATTAGTGCTAGGATAAACTAGCGGGGAGGCACTAGAGCAAGCAAACAACGGTATGTATAAGTTCGGGGGCAGTTCATGAGGAGGTAGCCATTAGACACTAGTGTAGGTATCTGTGCGAGCAGGGCGGGTGTCCAGTGTGGACATTGGAGAGGTAGACTCAACAAACCGAACATGACATGAAATGAATAGCTTGGTGGTGCTCGGATCATAACAGAGATAAGTACTCTGAGGGTAACCGAGGCAGACACACGAAGTGGAGCGAGCAGCTAGTTTATGAGCGGAGTAAAGGTGGAGCCAAGGGTAGCAAAGGCAACCAAAAGCACGAAGTTTGGAGTAGTTGGGTAAAAAATTTATGGTAGTGAGACTGGTGAGCAAAGGTGGGTGTTGGTAGCCGATTTATGAGGTAGACCACTGCTTGGAAGACAAACGATCAGAAGGGTAGCGGAAGAGATGCATGAGAGAGGATGGAGAGACCAGTTTCGATAATATGACAATGGCGACGTTTTGAGAACCCATTGTGCTCCGGGGTGTGAGGGGGCGAGGTGAGGTGAGAGATGCCATGGGCGGACAAGTAGGCGGCCAAGCCAGATTCCCAGGCAAGCCCTATGTACTCGCCTCCATTGTCCGAGTAAAGAGTGACAATGGTTGATTTAAAATAGTTTTTGACCAATGCTTTAAACTTTGGAAAGATGGTGGCGACCTCAGACTTGAGTCTATGTGGGTAAAGCGGTAAAGCCAAATATAATGAGTATAGTGATCAACAAAAATCACATAGTATTTTAAACCATCAATAGAGGGAAGGGGGGATGTCCAAATATCAGTATAAATAGTTTCTAGAGGGAGAGTAGACACAATAGTATTTTGCTGAAAAGGAAGTTTATGACTTTTATTAGAAAGACAATCATTACAATGAATATGATGAGTGCGAGCAGTGTCTAATGCAAAACCTAGGCTAAATAGTATCTGACTTTGGACGGGGTCAGGCGGATGACAAAGGCGATGATGCCAATCTTGGTGAGAGACTTTGGAGCTAACACAAGCAGAGGGGCGAGGAGAAGGAGCTGTGGTCGGCCATTCATACACACCATCCTTAGACTGTCAGGTCTGCACTATTCTCCCTGTTAGTAGATCTTTTACATGAAAAGAAGATGGTAAGAACTCAATAGACATATTATTGGATATTCAGAAATGAGATATGGATATGAGATTACGTTTCATGCTAGGAACAAACAAGACATTTTGTAAAGTAAAGGTGTGTGCACGTGTGGGAAGGATATAAGAACTAGTTTTGGAGATATATAGGCCTATACCATCACCAATGACCATTTCATCCGTGCCCGTATAGGTGGACTGAAGGTGGAGGTTGCCAAGGTTGTTGATAACATGGTGAGAATCACCACTGTCGAGAAGCCATCCCATAGTCCCTATGTCCGTTGTGGTCGCTAGGTGTGCTTGTGGATGCCTTTTGTAGCTACTGACCAAGTTGGAAGTAGTGGGCAGAGATGTTGTGGTGACCAATTGAAAGTTGGGGTAGCGAGCAACCGTGTGTCCCTATTGGCGACAACCCTGACACTTACCAAGATAAGGTCGTTGTTGGTGAGGAGCATCACCCTAGGACTGAGTAAGTTGCCGAGGTTGTGTGGACAGTGGCTGAGCTTACAAGGACGATTGCCGAGCAGACAAACTGTTGGTCCTTGGAGAAACTTGATTGGTCGAAGCAGGGTGCGACAAGGTGGCGGGCTGAGACTGCTTCAGGAGCAGTTCTTGATTGATGAGTTTTTCATGAAGCTCATCGAAATATATGGGAGTGTCCCAGCCTTCAACCACATCCACGATGTGGTGGTAGTCATCATCCAGTCCACCGAGGATGATCTCAATGAGGTCCTCAAGGTCAAATGGCTTGCCCAGAGCTGCGAGTTAATCTGCTTGAATTTTGATTGACTGCATGTAGTCGGAGACTGACTGAGTGCCCTTGGATGCCCACTTGAGGTAGTCTTTAATCTGCTTGATGCGACGGCGAGTCAATCAGATTCTCTTGCCGAATCCAGGGTGTTGGATCATAGGTGTGAGCCAGAGTTTCTCATGTTTCACGAGTAGTGATGGCCTGTTGGATAATAGGAACCAGGGGAGCATAGAGGAAACCAACAAGAGCTCCAAACAGGAGTTTGTCTTGCCGAATCCAGGGTTGGTAGTGTGGGTTTGGGATTGAAACGTCCTTGGATGATTGAGCATCCTTGGCTAGGACGGTGGGAGGCGGGCATGGGTGTGAGCCGTCTACAAACTTGTAGAGGTCATAGCCAATGAGGGTGGCCTAAAAGTTGGAGTTTCCAAGCTATGTAGTTGCTGGAGGTAAGCTTGGTGATGTTATGGTGAGAGATGTTGATAAGGTCGAAGGTTTGTGTGGGATCAATAGGGTTTTTAATGGCGAGGGAGTAATTTCTGATAGCCATGGCGAAGAGTGGTTAAGGCGACGGCTAGAGGAAGAAGGTGAAGTTTTAGGAGCAAAGTTCTGATACCATGTAGAAACTAATAAAGTTTAGGAATTAACGGCATAACTTTTCCATTGATTGAATCACCTATTTATAAGGAGAGTTACAATTAGGGTTACACTTGGAATAGGGTACAAGAAAGATTTACAAGAAAGGAATCATAATAAGGAAAAAACTATGCAAGGTAATTACTACTAAATAATAATTACAAATAAAAAAGAATAAATATAAAATATATTATTCTCTAATAATAACAGTGTAATTACTTAACAATTTCTAACGAACTATTACACATAACCAAGACTAAGACCGAAGATTTTTCTATAACAAGTCGGAAAAGTGACAAGAGAAATAATGGATCCTTCAGCACCTCAGCAAGTTTTTAACCACGACAGTCAAAACGAAGCGGGTCATCAGATACTTTCAATATCTTCTCAACTTGATGATGTCCGCTTGTCCAGGCTGCATAAATATATGAAACCGAGAAACCATATTGTTGAATATATACTTGGCCTAAAACACCATTTAGATTGTTTGTTAATTGTAAGCCTATTTGGGTTCTAGATATAAATAGTTGTAATAGAGTAATTAGGGATTGAGAATATACTTAAAATAAAAGATAAAATATCAATTTAGTTTTCTTTCTCCTCTCTTGTCGTGACTCTCCCTCTCTTTCCTTCTTCTATGCACGATCTCTGCCTTCTTACTGTGACTCTCCCTCTCTCTCCTCCTTCCGCGCAAAAACTATCAACAATCGATTTTTCAATTCAAGTCAAAATTGATTGTTCTTCTCTTCAAATTGAAATCTATAATTCAGAAGTCTCTATGTTTTCGTAAGTAATGGCGATGGTAAGATCTCCATAACTGAGCTCGGATCCATTTTCCATTACTTAGTTTCCAGATCTACCCCTCATGTTTTTCGATATATCATTCCCTTTTTTTCTATGATTTCCCTATATTAAAATCACCAGATATGTCTCTTCTAAGCCCTAACATCTCCAGAGCCAAAAGTGTGTCCAAGGTTCCTTTTCATATTTCATCTATTTCCTAAAGTTGTGCTCATTATTTGAATGTTCAAGCTTCAATGGATCTTCAAAACTCGAGGACGAGTATTCTTAAATGTTGAGGAGAATGATGGTTGTGGTGAGAGACAAGGTCGTCGGAATCATCGAAGTCATTGTCTATGAACTCATAATCGGCATCGGCATCATTAGAGTCCATGGCGGTTTCACCACTGTGGATGTCGTCGTCAAGGGACTCGGTGTCGTTGGCATCATACATATCTTCTTCCGATTCCATCGAAATACTCTCTCTATCTCCCGTTCAATCTTTGTTCTCCATAGACAGAGGTTGCCATGATCATTAATGGTAGATATATGAGGTTTTCATTTTGGATCTGATCTCTTTGTTGTTTCTCAATTTCCTTTTTGTTATTTATATTAGATCTATAGATCCGATTTTGCATATTGAGAATTGCTTTCCTGGATGATCGGTTGAGGAATTCTTGTTAATCACCGAGTTAGGGCTACTGAGTTGACTCAACTCGTCTGGAAACAAAAATAAAATCACTAAGTACACTCACTAAGTCAATGAGTCACACACATACAAAATTCGAAAACTCTTGTTCTTGTTGAACTCCTTTGCTTATCAATGTCGGACAGTGACTTGACTGGAATTCTACTTTAAAGTCGGTGTTCGATCCACACTTTGAATACTTGGATTAAGGGAGTGCTTTGTAGACAAAATGTTCAGTTTGGGATACTCTTCCATCTTTGTTTGTCAATTATTGAGAAAGCTTGTCGAGGATTGACTCTTGTTTGGACTTTTCAACATTTACTATATTTTTTGTGACAGTTCGGGATCCATATTGGAACTTTGTTGCATGCTTTATCCTCCTCCAACTCGAACACCTCATATGTTCGTGTATCAAGGTGAGGGGGAGTGTTCAGAATATGTTATTTGATGAGTTGAAAAACTACTCAGAAATTTCAGATGTTGCTGCTTATATTTGGAAAAGCTCAATTGCGCTCTTTTCGAAGAATTAATGTTCGACGGTTTATGCATGACCTCTTTACCTTGCTCACTTCACAATTGTTCCGTGTACGAGTCGAGAAGGAGTATTGAAGATATACTTATCCTAAAAGGCCCATTTGGATTGTTTGTTAATTGTAAGGGTAAAATTTTGGTCGGTCCTTTTTTTTAAAAATTTAACCCCAAAAGTCTACTGTACTTTTTTTAACAATAAAAGACCATTTTTCAAAATATTATTCCGGAAATGCTATCGTCTCCTTCAACAGCTCCAGCAACCGTCTCCTTCAACATGAGCTGTTTTATTACGATTTTGAACCACTGTGCAATTAGACTAAGTAGTTAAACTATTTTGAATCGCGGTGCAAAAATATCTGATTAAATTGATGAATCGCGGTGCAAATAGATTAGACAATTAAACTATTGAACTGCGGTGCAAAAAATAATGCAATAAAATTGATGAATCGCGGTACAAACATTGACAAATCGCGGTACAATTAGACTACACAATTAAACTATTGAACCACGGTGCAAAAAATAATTCAATAAAATTGATGAACCGCGGTATAATTAGACTACATAATTAAACTATTGAACCGCGGTGCAAAAATTAATGTATATATTTTTGAATAGTGGTGAATATATTTTTAAATTGCGATGCATAATTTTTTTGAATAGTGGTGCATAAATTTTTGAATCTCGATACATTTTCGTAGCGCGCCTCAAATTTATTAAGGGTATCGTATTCATTTCGCCCCCAAAAGTGTCATTTTTCGATTGAAAAAAAAAACACGGCACTAAGAGCGAATTAAAATTTTGAAAAGTGGACTGACCCGCAATTATTCCTAATTGTAAGCCCATTTGGACCCTAGATATGAATAGTTGTAATAGAGTAATTATGATTGAAAATATATTAAAAATATGATTTAATTAATTTTTTGGTCCCTCGACTTTACGAAATAATTTATTTGGTCATACTACTAAAAAATTAATTAGTTTAGTCCTATATGTTGACATTTTCGATCGGATTCCCCCTCACCCCAATAACGTTAGAATTTCCGTCAATTTTTTTTAAAAAATGACCAAAGTACCCTTATCTCTCATTTGTCTTCTTCTTCTCTCACCTCCTTCGATCTGTTCTATGACGCCAAATACCGACAACAAGAGTGGGGGATAATGGCGAGGGGAAGCTATGAGCTAGAGAAATTTGTTGATTCTAAGGTATGATTAATACAAAGCTATAACGTCTTAGATTCATTATTGATCGTACAGGTGTTAAGGTTTGATATACTCCTAATTTTATAGATTTCAAAGATGTCAAGCTTTTAAATTAATTGAAAAGATCATTTGGGGGTTTTGAGTAGGGGTGTAAATCGGAACCACCGAACCGAACCGAACCAAACCAGTCGGTTTGGTTCGGTTTTGGTCGAAGACGGTTCGGTTTCGGTTTCAAAAATTAGAAAATCACGCAGTTCGGTTTACGGTTTTTGGTATCGAACCAAACCATCCTATATATTTTTATTTATTTATTATATAATATATATTATATTACATTTATTAACTATTTTGAACCTTTGATTTATTCATTATATATATATATATATATATATATATATATATATATATATATATATTATTTTTTTATTTTTTTATTTTTTTTATTTTTTTTGATACTAAATCAAACAAAATCTTGATTATTGGAGAACTATTATTTCTTCCATTGTTTGTGTTTATTTTAGAATTTGTATTGTTTTATTTATGATAATTTGTTGTTAGTAGGTTATTTCCTAATTTTGATGTTTATTCCAAATTAAAATCTTATTTTTATTGTTATTTTTAATGTTGGTTAATTTCATTAAACATTTTATTGTTATTTTTAATGTTGGTTAATTTCATTAAACATAATTTATATAAACAACAAAGCCGAACCAAACCAAACCAAACCGAGTGGTTCGATTCGGTTCCAAGTCTTACTCGGTTCGGTTCGGTTTGAGATTTTTTGAACCACTAGGAGGCGGTTCGGTTTGTGGTTTTGGCATAAACCAAACCAACCGAACCGAACCACTTACACCCCTAGTTTTGAGTTTGAAATTTCGGCTCAACCAGTTACATCATTTCTGCTATTTTTCTAATCATTTGTTATTATGGGTCCTAAATTATTTAAGATTGAGATAAGTTCAAGATTTATATATAATGGAAATCCTATTTTGTGGTATTCAAAATTTTGAATTCCAGCTCATCAAGACAACAAGCTCAATTCAAGAGAAGAATCCTATCGACATGTCCACCAATTCGATCCACTAGCTTAATTAGAGAACTATAATTCTACAAGTAGACACCCGTCGTCGATAGACTTTCTTTTCTCAACTACACTCGAGAAAAAGAAAAGAAAGTCATGCTCACATCCGCTGCTTTTTTTCTACACAAGGACCTGAATCCTTCCTTTCTTTTTGGGGGGCAAAATCGAGCAGCTACATTTTAGGATCTAGCTATCAACCCACTCCAGGAATTTTGAAGGATTGCATTTTGGTGCAGTTTGATTTCTTGGTATTTTTTAGCTCGTCAAATTGTTACATGCATCAAATTTTTAGTCTGGGTTCTTTAATTTTACGAGGTTTGGGTGAGGTTGAGATTTAACAAATCCATTTATTGGGAGATCCAGGAGTCTCAGATCAATAGGGAAGACCTTAACGCCATTGACTTAGGGTCTAGATCTCGATGGAGGTGAAATTGGGGACTCGTAGCAGCTTAGGTTAGGGTTAGGGAATTGGATGAAGAGCTCCTTCAATAACTTCTACTAATGCGTATAATAAAAAATCTGGTCAGGCTTTTGCTCGGTATTATTATGGGTGCTCTGATGAGGTCAAAGATTAATGCTAGGTATTTCAAAGGTTGAAGATGATCTATTTTTAAATTGGCATATTGACCCCTTGTATTTTGGACTTTCTAACAAGTCAACAATTAAAAGGATTTTTATTAAGGGTATTTTTGGTATATCAAAAAATAATAGACAAAAAATCTAACATTAACGGGGTGAGGGGGAATCTGATCGAAAATGTCAACATGTATGACTAAACAAATTAATTTTTTAGTAATAGGATCAAATAAATTATTTTTGTAAAACCGAGGGACCAAAAAATTAATTAAATCTAAAAATAAAAGATAGAATATCAATTTAGTTTTCTCTCTCCTCTGCCTTGCCGTGACTCTCCCTCTCTCTCCTTCTGTGCACAATCTCTTCCTTCACTTCCGGCCACCACCATTAATGGTGGTGGTCCGACATCAATCACATACAGAAAATTAACACATATCTTTCAGACCTTGCAATACAATATCATGGTAATATCTTTGAAGCTACAACCATTTCTACTACATATCTTCTGCTTTCTCAGTTCAAATTTTATGACAAGGAATGGTTGCAAAATAGTTGGGGAAAGATTACTAGTAGATCATATAAATGGATCATCACAGAAACAGGAAAACACCCCAATATCCAAGCTTGCTTGACAAGATCCAAACTTAAGTCACTGGAGAACTCCACATTCATTTCATCGCTCGTGCCAAAACACAAACATTTTAACAAATTACAGCAACCCACAATAAAGATCCAACATATTTCAGCAAGATTGTCTGCATTTTTGGGGGGAGAGAGAAACAATATAAAACAACACAGCCCATGAAAAAAGATCCAATTTAACAGCTCATTTTGCAGTGAAAGCTGCGGCTATTAAGTATCTTAGATAATACAAATATAGGAGGAGAGAATACTGTCCTCAGATTATAGTCAGAAGCTCTTGAGGTCAACCTTGACCATCTTGAGCTTCATAATTTGTAAGGGTCAAGGCCAGACTTATCAAGTGGTCTAGAGAAGAACTTAGCAATATAATCACTCACTTCAAATTCTTTGTATAAAGAGGGACTTTCTTCATATATCAACTCTCTGATTGGACCATAAGTCCTTGGCGGAACAGCGACACCAGTGAAGAAACATGCTGTGGAAATTCTTGGACCAACTTGGTTGGCCAACACTCTATGGTCAACACTCTTAAATTTGTCATTTGATATAATCTGTTCCAGAAAAAGGCAAGGAATCCACTGGTTCAATTATCAGAAGCAATTACAAAACGATAGGTAAGATTGGTTGGAAGTTAGAACAAACCTGTAACAGGTCCCCAATATTGACCACCAAACTTCCAGCAAGGGGGGGAACATCAGCCCATTGGTTTTGATGCAGGACCTGAAGGCCACCAATGTGGTCCTGAAGAAGAATAGTGAGGAAGGCAGAATCAGAGTGCTTGCTAATGCCCATGGTTAGCTCTGGCTCTGGGCAAGCTGGGTAATAGTGGCAGACAAAGGTCCGCCCACTTGCACACTCCATCGATCTAAGGCGCTCTGGATTTAGGCCAAGAGCTTCAGATAATAACTCAAAGAGAGTCTCTCCCAATTGTGAAACATGCTTTATATATTCAAATGTTGTTTCTCTGCAGATAGGGAGAACAAAATCTAAGACGGATGATTTCAGATTTTTCCTTGTTGCAATCAAAGATCAAAACATGAAATTCAGAAAAAAAGACCTCAACAAAAGAAAGGATTAATTTTTTCTACAGCTACTAACTATTGATGTTACATGAAACCAATTTCTCAACAAAATTTTAAAAGAACTGGATTTCTGCACAGTTAATCTGTGTATTAATTGTGGTGAATGAAGACTCGTGAAAATGATGAGCTGTAAGGGCCAAAGCACAGGTAGATGATAAAGAAAATACCTGCAAACCGCAGGCACTTCGTCGGGGTCCAGTTGATCAGAGATAAACATAGAGAGAGTCAACGTGTCCCTCCAATTAGCAGTTCGGGATTGATAAAGATCAAAATTGCTCTCAAATTTCACCCTTTTCATTCGATCACGTGAATATAGCTGCATCTTTACCTGAAGATCTTGCTCGTGAAACATACGAATACCATCAATCATAGAATCTAACACGCTTGAGGGGATCCCATGGTTGACTACTAGGAAGAAACCCCACTCTGCTGATGCACGGTTAACTTGATCAACAATCTCTTTCCGCCGATCATCTTTATCAATACCAGTGAGATCGATGACCGGAACCTGTAACTGACTCCTGCTGCTGTTCAATTCTTCAACAAGCTCATCATGTGGCCTGATAAATATTTTTGGGATTTTCACAATCCCGGCATCAACTAATCCTTTCACACCGGCTTTTGTATCATCGAAAGCCTTGAGCTCTTTAACTCGATCGCAATCTGCAGCAGTTTCAGCGGGAGGCACTTCGGTACCAGAGATATTCATCCTTCCTTACAGCTTTACAGGGAAGAGAAGATAATGCAGATTCACCTATTGCAGACAATATATGGACATAAATATACATGTCCTGGACAAGTTATTATTCAACTAGTAGGATAATATTCTGTGCATATTTTAATAAGATTTAATATATAGTAATAGTTTAAGGACAGTGAAAATATGGGGGAGTGTCCATGGTGAATTATTGCTGCAAGACATAGTCAAAGTTTTCAACTATATACTTAGCCATCTTTGCAAGTTTTCTAAAAATAGATCCATTCCCTTAAAGTTTACAAATATATAACTACATCTCAGTTTTGGAAAGAATTTGCCATTACAAGTTAATGGTCAATACATGAAACTCAGGCTGATCAGAAAAGGTGGACCCCTTGGGGATCTATGTGATGACAAAAATGACCAGTAGATGTGTCATGTGTCCATCAACTGCTGTGGAAATCAGTTATGAAAATAAATGTAACAGCTTCACTGACAAAATATACACGCTTGAGTGGAAAGAGCTCTGACCTCTTAAGCAAGAGGCTCGGGTCCGAGTTCCAGAAAACTTGCTAGGGAGATATCCCCATTTTTAGCCCGTTACAGTACAAAAAAGGATGAAATATACATCAATAATGCCATCTAGTTCAATCTTTAGACCTAACTCCTAAAGAAGTGAAGATGGCAGAAAATCCATGCCAAAACTTCCGTACTGCAATAGCTTTGTTATGAGGCATTATACGGGATTCAATAAGGGGTAAAAGATTGCTCACCACTCCATAAACGCAAGAATCCAAAGGGCTTCAAACTGTAGCATATGCTATTTCATTGAAACAACTAATATTAATATTTGTATGATTGATATAACCCAACCTCCTAGTTATACACTTCCGTAATAATTATCTACTATCTACTACTCCCTCCGTAACTAATTTATTGTCCTGGTTGATCCGGCATATCGTTTAAGAAAACATATTTGACTGAATTATTAATATTGATTTAATGTGTAGTTTCCTTTAAAGCCCATATGTATGTGGCTCATAATTAAAATAGGGTGAAAAAGTAAGGGTAAAGTGGTAAAAGTAATGTTCTAAAAAGGTAAGTTTCAAAGTGGACAATTATTTTGGGACGGACGAAAAAGGAAATTAGGACGATAATTTAGGGACGGAGGGAGTATCTATTATATATATATATATATATATATATATATATATATATATATAAGGGAAGCTTGTTTCTTACAATTTAATAGATGGATAAAAATAACCCTTCACCAAATAAACCACCTACCATTTAATTAAGGACAAAACAAGTAAATTTACCATTACAACAAATATTGTTTGGACAAAAATAGCTTCAAATATAATAAATCATCTACCATTAATTAAGGTCAAACAAGTAAATTTATCAGGGACTAATTAATTCCATTAATAATCAAATAATAATTTCATCCCTTGACTTGTTCATGTTTTAAAGTTAGGTCCTACAGTTTTGAATTCTATTTATTTCGTCTTGTATTTTTACTTCCTTACCTCCCTCCTACCATTATCGTTACAAATGTCGCCCAATATTTTCTAAAATAACAAAAATACCCTTACTCGGTCGAGAGACTAAAAATTTATTTGAAACTAAAAAATAATATGATATTACATTCTTAAATAATATGGTTTTACTCAGTAAAGACATTATAGAAGTAAATAAAAAAATGTTACTATAATAATATATTTGTTAGTGAGTATCAAGATATTAAGCAAAAATATGTAGCGTCTTTAGCTATTATCCATGAATAAGCTAAGAGAAGTGGGTTAAGAAAATGTGTCATAATGTCAATATGATGAAGAAAATGAAGAACCAATTGATGAATTCGTGCGTTTTGTTACAAAAAGAAAGCCAAAATCTACGGTTTACTTATTTGAATTTTCGACTACTACAAGCAACCTTAAAAACTATCATAACGCTTCTAACTTATAAATATTACAAACAAACCACTGTTAGTAAGCACAAATAACTAGGTTTAAAATATTTTACTCCTTCCCATAACAGGGTTCAAAACATCTAACCTCTTTTGGTCTTAACTTGCTTGCTCCTCTTCATAGAACCCGAAGTAGTTACGTGTGAGAATCTCTCTATTCCCCTCCCCTGGCTATCAACTTTCTTTTCTTCTACTACAACTCTCCTTTAATTGAAAGAAATTGTCACCAATCAACATTCTTTCAAGTAGCTCCATCCTAAATTAGATTCTCTCCTTACTTAGTAATTTGACAACGAAAGTGTATAGGAGGTAAGAAATGAGAGGCGTTAGAAAGAAGTCCGACTAATCGAGAGCTAAAGAGATTCTATGTTTCTATTTTAATAAGGCAAGGTGAATCGTTTCTTGGTGATGGTGATGGTGGTGCTTACGACGCATGGATGATGGTGTTAGAGGTTGTGGTGATAGTAATTTTAGGGATGGCGGTAGTGGATTAGATGAAATACATCGTTGTGAGATTTCCTAATCATCAAATTTTCAAATATCCATATGGGTTTGATTCAATTTGAAAGTTTGAAAATTCAAAAAATTGAATTTGAGTTTGTAAAAAGTGAAATTTAAGGTTGTGGTGGTGGTGTGTCTATCATTGATGGGTTTTCCAAATTGGTTACTTCGAAGGAAAGAGTAAAAAATTAGAAAAGGAAATAAAATCAAATCAAAAAATTAAATTTTGGACTAATGGTAAAATTTAAGGTGGTGGTGGTGGTGGTGGTGGTGGTGAGTCTATAAATGATGGGGTTGACGAAAGAAAGTGAGGGCTAAGAAATAAATTTTAAATTTCATTTTTGGAGTAATGCATTTTTAACGTTGAATTTAAATATCACACAAAGTATAACTAATTTTACATTATTTAAATATTTTTTTTAATTAAAAAATATTTTAAATATTAAATGGAAAACTAAATGATGAAATTATAACAAATCCCACTTTGCGCCACAAGCAAAAAGACCAAAATAATCCTCATGTACACGATTTTCCATCACTATTTTTAATGCCCATAGACGGGAGAGGACAAATAGAAAAAAACATATAGGAAAGTGAGACATCATATGTTGGGAATGACATTATTAGAGGTATATGAAAAATTGTAACTATAATAATACATTGGTTGGTGAGAATCGAGATATTAAGCAAATCTATAGCGTGTTTAGTAATTGCGTATGAATAAGCTAAGAGAAACGTGTTAAAGAAATGTGATATAATGTCAAGAACATAAAGAAAAATAGAGAATTTAGTTGACAAATCTGTGCGTTTTGTTAGAGAATAAATTAAGTTAGAATCGATAGGAAAGTCGTTTGAAGAAAGTAGTGCCACTTAACGGAAGCTAAAGATATGTTATTTTTCCATTTTAGCAAGGCAAGGTGGACACGTTTCTTGGTGGTGGTGATAACTGTGGCCGCATTTGCAGGGATGATGGTAGTGGTGTGGGCGATTTTAAGCATGAAAGTGGTGATTTATGTGGAATACGACATTAAATAAATGAGTAAGAAATTAAACAAAGAAATAAGATAAAATAAAAAAATTGATTTATAGGCTAATAGTGTTATTTGAGGTGGTAGTGGTGGTAATGGTGATGGGTGTATAAATGATGGGTGTATGAATGATGGGTGTATAAATTAAATAAATTCTAAATTTAATTATGAGACAAATTAAAATAACAACAATGCTAGCCTTACAACTAATTTTATAATTTTCCTTACTACTAAACCTTCAAGCGCAAAAATGTCTGTTCAAAACAACTTTGCACTTCTTCAAAGCATAGTTGTAAGGAATGTAGTATAATTAGTTTTAAGGTTAGCATTTTCCTTACCATTTCTCTGCATTCAAGCTCGTCTCTCTTTCCGATGAATTCGTCGATAAGGGTTATGTGTTTTTTGTTAATCCCATGTTTTTACTAGGGTTTTCAGTAAGTATAGTATATACCCTTTGATTTCTATTTTAGGCGGGAGTTTTGCATGAGATAGAATGAGGAAGATCAGAGATGGAGTTTGGCTATAATCGAAGAAGGATGGCGCCAAAGTTGTGATAGGCGTGACCGAAGTGGGAAGGGTTTAGGCTGGAGATGGCGGCTATTTTGGTGGAGCGAGAGATGGGCACTTGCACCGGGAGAAGAGGGAAGGAGAGTGTGTGAGATTAGAGTTTTTACTTTTAATACATTTATCCCTAAAGCGGGTAATGAAAATGTCATTTGTACCCGCGTGGAAGACCATGTGCTATTTAACGTGAATATTCTAGCGTCCATCACGGATAGGTTGGAAAATGAAAAAAAAAAAAAAAAGTAAAGTCAGATATCATTATGGAACAAACCTTAGGTTGAGGTACATTATACGATTTGGTGGATACCTTGAGGGAAATTGTAATTTGGTCATATAATTATTTTTGAATTATTGAAACAATTATTTATTATTTTTTTTATTTAAAAACATTTTTTAAATACTAAATGGTTAATTATATAATAAAGTTATAACTAAATCTTATTTTCCACCCCGACAAAATGATCAAAATAATATTAATGTGACATGCACATATCATTTTCCGTAAATGCGTTACTATTTTTAACACCCATAGGCGGGAGGGAGTAAAGTGGGACAAATAGAAAAATAAGGTATGAAAGTGGGACACTTCGTAGGTTGAGGTCAAATGTGAGATTTAGTGTGTAATTTTGGGGGCTAATCATATGTTTGCCCCATCAAAATTAGTCCAAAATACACATTGTCCCCTAAGATATCCACCAAATCCACTTTGGCTCTCAACGTAATTTTGTAGCATTTCCATATTCCATATCAAATTTGGTAATTGTGATGTAACGTGTGGTAATCGTAGTGATAAAAATGGTAGCGAATAATGTTTAAGATCGAAATTTGCTCAATTCAAACCATAAACCATATCAATGGTGCCAAGGAGAAATTTGTTGGAGTTTAAGCTAGGGACGATGAAGGCGGATTGAATCATGGCGTGCCTCATCATTGTCGTATGCATACGTGATGAATTCAAATATGAGTTTTGAAATTCATCGTGTATGCTTATGCATTGTGTTTGTGGCTTGGTCATTTAACATCGCGACAACTTTAATTTTTGTGGGTTTTTATTCATGGATGCGGCTTGACACTGAATATGATCCTCTTCTTGTGTTTTATCTCTCTTTGATATGATTCTGCACTATTTTTATTTATTTTTCTATAAAAAAATTTGAATAAAAGATTTAGACACTCTTGAGTTTTATCTCATTTAAAATTTAAATAAGATGTCATTGTTGGAGAAGAAGCAGAAAGCGTTGTCGGAGAATAAGAAAATGAAGTTTTTTTGGGTAATAAAAGCCGAGAAAACATTGTTAAAAATGACCAAAATGTCCTTCACGTGAAATACCATGTGCACCTTAACGTCATATTGGTAACCTTAGTAGTGTCTAGAAGGCAAACTAGAAAAAACTTATACAATGACATATGAAAATAACACAAAAGTTAGGTTAGGTGGTAAAATGAGACTTTATAGATACTCTGGGTGAATTTTGTATTTTAGAGTGTAAGTATATACTTTGGGATTGTCAGTTTGATTTCTATAAAACAATTTATTATTTTTCAAAGAGAGTCATAAATTTCACAAACGACATAAGCTAAGTTTCCAACAACAATGTGCTTATCTAAGAAAGTAAGCTTGAATTGTTTTCAATTCCAACACCGATAAAAGTGAATGAATTCATGTTTGGTATTAAAAAAAAGATTTAAAAATAACCAATAAAAAAAACAAATGTGTAGGATAAGTTGCAATATAATGACTAAAAGCTTACATTATAAATTACCGAAAAACAAAATATCGAAAAACCTAAACACACAATAACACAATTTATAAGTCTCAAAACTATAACGATTAAAATACAAAAAGAATCCAATAATTAAAAGTAAACAAAAAAGTTAAGAAACTGGCAAATCACTTTAAAAAACCATTAACACCACGTGCGTTAACCACGTGCAACGCACGTGAACCTTACTAGTACTACTATAAAAGTCTACGTTGTTTCTTATAACTTAATGTATGGACAAAACTTACCATACACCTAATAAACATCCACAATAAAATTAAGGTTAAACAAGTAAAATTTGTCATAAGTAGAAATAATATATAGACATAAACAACCCTAGATTTAATAACTATTCACCATTAATTATTGCTAAACAAATAAATTTTCATGAGCTAATCAATTCTTTAAAGGATGAAATTGAATTTGGTCCCTCAACTTATAACTAACTTTAAATTAGATCCTAACTCAATAATAAAGATAATCGACCTTAAATCTTGTTTTGAAAAAACAAGACTTTTTTTTATAGGTAATCAGCCATAGATTTTGATGTAATGTTTCTAAAATAATTAAAATTTGTTCCGGTGAAATTTAGGTAAACATTACTAGAGGTGTATGAATTTTTTTGAACTACTGTAATAGATTTGTTGGTGACTATCGAGATATTAAACAAATCGGTGACGAGTTTACTAATTATCAGTGAACAAACCAAGATAAATGAGTTTTTTTAAAAAAACTATTGTTTAAGATGATGAAGAAAACAATGGAAAACACATTTTATGAATATGTGCATTTTGTCGGAGAAGAAAACAATAATTTATAGTTTTCTCCCTTTAATATTTGCATGCTACAAGTAACTTTAAAGACTAACATTTTGGTACCTAGCAAATACTTCCAATCAATTAATTAAGATTTTCACTATCCTTTAAATATTGAAATTTTCGAATAAACCCTCAATTGTTGAGAAATGTATAGAACCAGTTATCCTACACATAACGTTAAATTAATTGTCTTATTTGAAACTTTCCTTTTTAGGACAACACTTTTACCACTTTATCCTTACTTTTTCATCCTACTTTAATTATGGGTCATATGCACATGGAATTTAAAGTAAACTATACATCAAACTAATATCAATAATTCAGTCAAATGTGTTTTCTTAAACTGTGCACCAAGTCCACCAAGATGATAATTTAGGGACGGATGAAGTATATATTAACGTTGAAGTAAGTATGTTGTCTTCAAATTAACTACTACTAATAATATTTACACATTCTTCTGTTTCCTTTTATATGGTTTATTACCATATCTAATATATTACATAAATTGCAGAGTAGAGAGAGAGAGAGAGAGAAGAAGAAGAAGAAGTTTGAGAGATAGCTAAAACTTGAAGAAGACCCTATGCCCACATTGGAGAAGCTCCAAAATCTAAACTGACTCGAATTATGGAATGTGAAACTAAGGGGAAAGGAAATGACTTGCTCCACAATGGGATTTCCTTAACTTGAATATATTTCTATCGTAAATATGAAAAACTTGGAAAAGTGGAGGGTAGAAGAAGAAGCCATGCGCAATCTCTCTTTTTTAGATATTACAAGTTGCTCAAAGTTAGAGATGTTTCCTGATGGGCTGAAATACCTCTCTGCTCTCGAGTACTTGATTATTGACGGTATGCCTGAAGAATTCAAAAAGAGGATTCGAGTGGTGGACGGAGGAGAAGAAGGAGCTGACTTCTACAAAATCTGACACGTGCGTGACGTTAGTATCTATAATTGAAAAGGAGTTGCTTTGGTTCATTCATTTTAATAGGAGTAATGAATTTGTCTAGTTAGTCAAAAAGTTCAAGATTAGTTTATCAAACATTTACTAATCTAATGCCAAATTCCATGGATTATCGGGCGAATTTGAGCTTAAAGAAAGGGCAAGGCAAACAAATCGACAAGTTGTACACATGGAAATATTGTTTTTGTAATGTACCCAAAAATTCTATAATAAAATAGATATAAATTTTAGTTAAATTTTCATTTTGGGCTTGCTTAAAATTATTTGGGCCTAGTACACTTGAAATTGAGTGGGCTTGGTGTACATTATTAGTGGGCTTATTGTACCTTATTGGTTTATTTAGAGTTTTGGTTCAACCTATTAGAGTCTCTTTAATAATATAATTATAATAATAGTAATAATAGTAATAATAATAAAATAAAGATATATATATATATATATATGTAAGTCCAGAGGCAACAGTTAAGGCTAGAGGGGGGGTGAATAGCCTTTAAAAACTTTGAGGATTGATTTGTAAAACTTAAAGGATTGGCAACGGAAAACTTAAATTTGTCAGTCAACTGAAGAATTGGTCAGCTGACTGATACTTTGAAAACCCTTAGGCTGATGAAGGTTGGTCAGCTGGCTGATACAACTGTTTTCAAAAGATGCTTGTTTTTAAAGTTTGATCACTGTTTATTGAGAAGAAATTGAAATACAAACTAACTGAACTTTTAAGCAAACAATTGTTGTTAACTGGCTGACACTTAATCAGTTGAAAAACTTATTAAGTGTTAAGTCAGTTTGCAAGAGTATGAGAAGTGGCTGACAAAATAGTTGAAGTGGTTCACAGATAAACTGCTACGTCCACTACCAAGTTGGTCAGACTTGGATTTTTGAAGTGCACTAATTTTATTAAAAATCTATTTGATCTCTAATGGATCAGTGTACAACAAAAGACCGGTGTTTGTGGAGAATGATTGAGAAACAATCAAACTCGTGAGACAAACTGACTGACTTCTAAATATCTTGGAATGAATCACTCAGTGTTTTCCTAAACAATAACTATAAGAAAATATTCAATGAGAAATATCTAGCTAAAGTTTTCTTGGAAGACAACGTCACAGAGAAATTGAAAGAATATGAATTCTTGACTTCTTATATAAAAATTGTTGTCTTCAGTAATGCTTCCAGTAGGTATTTATAGATAGTCTTCAAAAGCAACCCGTTAGGAACACATTTTGAATTTGAAAATGTGTTTGGCAGAGGTAAGATCTCAAAAGATCATGGAAGATATAATCTAGCAGTATATCTACCAAAAACACAAAGTAGGAAAGTGTCAGTAAGTATATGATTAAACAAATAATGAAAGATAAACTGACACTAAATATATTAAGGTCAGCTAAGATGAATGGCTGACAAAATAATTTCGGGCTGACCACTGATAACTTAAATTTCTTGGCTAACAATCAAGTGGAATGATTTTAAGCAAATCTAATTAAGTGCAAGATTCAACAATATATATATATATATTTGGAAGAGGATCGACTGTTTTGAAAGGAAAGGGGGAAAGAATTTATTTGACGGAAGAGTTCGACTAAACTCGAGAAGTGTGGGAGGCGAAGTGAAAGAGGGAAAAATCTATGGGATGAATGCATAAAAAAATTGTGTAGATGTTGGATTAAGAAGAGGAAGGGCATTGGGTATATAAAGGTAGGTATCCCCAATTGGGTTTTGGCACAAACAAAAACATAGCACGAAGAGCAAATATTATTGAGGTCTTGAAGTTAAAGTAATCGGTGGCACACTGAACCATCGGTAGACGAGATTGCAAGTCTCGATTTGAGGTAAGATATTGATTCTTCCGTTTCAAATTTATATTAGTTCTCCTGTTGAATTAGTAGCTGTGTTCGAGTGGTAGAAATCGATGGTGGTCGACGATAAAGGAGAGTCTCTGTATATGAGTTCTAAGTGAGTTGTCTGTGGGTGTAAGAAATAATAATAATAGTAACATAGATATTGAACGATTGATGAAATTGGTTTTCAAATGGCTATCATCATGGAATTTCACTATTTTGAAAATCACATAATTGAGATGGGTGAATGTTGATATATTCTGTGAGTTTTTGAAACCAAATGTCGGAAGTGGGGGTTTTTTTTTTCCAAATTTGATTTTATCGTGATTGGGTCGGCTAAGAGAGGTAAGAGGGAGATGATGGAAGGAAGTAATAACGTGTCTTTGTATATTTGTGTGTTTTCGGTGGTGGAGAAGGAGTAATTGAAGAACAAAAAAAATAGGAAGAAGAGAACAGAGAAGATAGAATGGCAGAAGGGAAGAAAGGAAAACATAAATAAAAGAGAGAAGGAGGGAGTAGTCTTACAAGTGTAATATTGGAGCTTTTGTGTGTGTATTTATGGTGTTTTTAGTATGTGTAGTGGAATAGTCAAACAAGAAAAGGAAAAGAATGATGGATGGATGGTGACGGGCTGTCACTGGAAAAAAAATCAATAAATAAATAAACAAAGATAAAACTTTCCTTTTAATTGAGTTTTGGGTTAACAGTTGGGCATATGGATATTAGAATAGTTTTAGCTAATAATTATATCACATTTGTAAATTTTAGATTTGGACAAAAGCGGTTAGCTTTCTTCCGGAATTGGTGATATTTATTTCGTTGTACACCCGCTAACCAAGTAAGGGATTATACATCTTTTAGATATTTGAACTCTCTATTCTAAATCGTTAGGCTTCCGTAAATTCTTTGATAATTACCTTTCTTTGAAACGTATACCAACTTTGAGTTGGCATTTGAATTTAAATTCCGTCGTAACCGTTCTATTGTTACTCTAAATTGTAAATATCACTATACATAATGGAAATCCTATTTTGTGGTATTCAAAATTTTGAATTCCTGCTCATCAAGACAACAAGCTCAATTCAAGAGAAGAATCCTATCGACATGTCGACCAACTCGATCCACTAGCTTAATTAGAGAATTCTAATTCTATAAGTAGATACCCGTCGTTGTTAGACTTTCTTTTCTCAATTACACTCAAGAAAAAGAAAAGAAAGCCATGCTCACATCCGCTACTTTTTTTCTACACAAGGACTTGAATCCTTCCTTTCTTTTTGGGGGGTTCAAAATCGAGGAGCTACATTTTAGGATCTAGCTATCAATCCACTCCAGGAATTTTGAAGACTTGCATTTTGGTGCAGTTTGATTTCTTGGTATTTTTTAGCTCGTCCAATTGTTACATGCATCAAATTTTTTAGTCTGGGTTCTTTAATTTTACGAGGTTTGGGTGAGGTTGAGATTTAACAAATCCATTTATTGGGAGATCCAGGAGTCTCAGATCAATAGGGGAGACCTTGACGCCATTGATTGAAGGTCTAGATCTCGATGGAGGTGAAATCGAGGACTCGTAGCAGCTTAGGTCAGGGTTAGCGAATTGGATGAGGAGCTCCTACAATAACTTTTACTAATGCGTATAATAAAAAATCTGGTCAGGCTTTTGCTCGGTATTATGGGTGCTCCGATGAGGTCTGAGATTTATGCTATGTATTTCAAAGGTTGATGATGATCTATTTTTAAATTGGCATATTATTATGGGTGCCCCTTGTATTTTGGACTTTCTAATAAGTCAACACTTGAAAGAACTTTTTACTAAGGGTATTTTCGGTATATCAAAAAAAATTAGACGAAAAATCTAACGTTAACGGGGTGAGGGGGAATCTGATCGAAAATGTCAACATGTAGGACTAAACTAATTAATTTTTTAGTAATAGGACCAAATAAATGATTTTTGTAAAGTCGAGGGACCAAAAAATTAATTAAATCTAAAAATAAAAGATAGAATATCAATTTAGTTTTCTCTCTCCTCTGCCTTGCCGTGACTCTCCCTCTCTCTCCTTCTCTCCTTCTGTGCACAATCTCTTCCTTCACTTCCGGCCACCACCATTAATGGTGGTGGTCCGACATCAATCACATACAGAAAATTAACACATATCTTTCAGACCTTGCAATACAATATCATGGTAATATCTTTGAAGCAACAACCATTTCTACTACATATCTTCTGCTTTCTCAGTTCAAATTTTATGACAAGGAATGGTTGCGAAATAGTTGGGGAAAGATTACTAGTAGATCATATGAATGGATCATGACAGAAACAGGAAAACACCCCAATATCCAAGCTTGCTTGACGAGATCCAAACTTAAGTCACTGGAGAACTCCACATTCATTTCATCGCTCGTGCCAAAACACAAACATGTTAACAAATTACAACAACCCAATAATTTCAGCTAACATATAAAACAACACAGCCCATGAAAAAAGATCCAATTTGACAGCTCATTTTGCAGTGAAAGCTGCGGCTATTAAGTATCTAAGATAATACAAATATAGGAGGAGAGAATACTGTCCTCAGATTATAGCAGAAGCTCTTGAGGTCAACCTTGACCATCTTGAGCTTCATAATTTGTAAGGGTCAAGGCCAGACTTGTCAAGTGGTCTAGAGAAGAACTTAGCAATATAATCACTCACTTCAAATTCTTTGTATAAAGAGGGACTTTCTTCATAAATCAACTCTCTGATTGGACCATAAGTCCTTGGCGGAACAGCAACACCAGTGAAGAAACATGCTGTGGAAATTCTTGGACCAACCTGGTTGGCCAACACTCTATGGTCAACACTCTTAAATTTGTCATTTGATATAATCTGTTCCAGAAAAAAGGCAAGGAATCCACTGGTTCAATTATTAGAAGCAATTACAAAACGATAGGTAAGATTGGTTGGAAGTTAGAACAAACCTGTAACAGGTCCCCAATATTGACCACCAAACTTCCAGCAAGGGGGGGAACATCAGCCCATTGGTTTTGATGCAGGACCTGAAGGCCACCAATGTGGTCCTGAAGAAGAATAGTGAGGAAGGCAGGATCAGAGTGCTTGCTAACGCCCATGGTTAGCTCTGGCTCTGGGCAAGCTGGGTAATAGTGGCAGACAAAGGTCCTCCCACTTGCACACTCCATCGATCTAAGGAGCTCTGGCTTTAGGCCAAGAGCTTCAGATAATAACTCAAAGAGAGTCTCTCCCAATTGTGAAACATGCTTTATATATTCAAATGTTGTTTCTCTGCAGATAGGGAGAACAAAATCTAAGACGGATGATTTCAGATTTTTCCTTGTTGCAATCAAAGATCAAAACATGAAATTCAGAAAAAAAAAGACCTCAACAAAAGAAAGGATTAATTTTTTCTACAGCTACTAACTATTGATGTTACATGAAACCAATTTCTCAACAAAATTTTAAAAGAACTGGATTTCTGCACAGTTAATCTGTGTATTAATTGTGGTGAATGAAGACTCGTGAAAATGATGAGCTGTAAAGACCAAAGCACAGGTAGATGATAAAGAAAATACCTGCAAACCGCAGGCACTTCGTCGGGGTCCAGTTGCTCAGAGATAAACATAGAGAGAGTCAACGTGTCCCTCCAATTAGCAGTTCGGGATCGATAAAGATCAATATTGCTCTCAAATTTCACCCTTTTCATTCGATCACGTGAATATAGCTGCATCTTTACCTGAAGATCTTGTTCGTGAAACATACGAATACCATCAATCATAGAATCTAACACGCTTGAGGGGATCCCATGGTTGACTACTTGGAAGAAACCCCACTCTGCTGATGCACGGTGAACTTGATCAACAATCTCTTTCCGCCGATCATCTTTATCACTACCAATGAGATCGATGACCGGAACCTGTAACTGACTCCTGCTGCTGTTCAATTCTTCAACAAGCTCATCATGTGGCCTGATAAATATTTTTGGGATATTCACAATCCCGGCATCAACTAATCCTTTCACACCGGCTTTTGTATCATCGAAAGCCTTGAGCTCTTTAACTCGATCGCAATCTGAAGCATTTTCAGCGGGAGGCACTTCGGTACCGGGGATATTCATCCTTCCTTACAGCTTTACAGGGAAGAGAAGATAATGCAGATTCACCTATTGCAGACAATATATGGACATAAATATACATGTCCTGGACAAGTTATTATTCAACTAGTAGGATAATATTCTGTGCATATTTTAATCAGATTTAATATATAGTAATAGTTTAAGGACAGTGAGAATCTGGGGGAGTGTCCATGGTGAAGTTATTGCTGCAAGACATAGTCAAAGTTTTCAACTATATATTTAGCCATCTTTGCAAGTTTTCTAAAAATAGATCCATTCCCTTAAAGTGTACAAATATATAACTACATCTCAGTTTTGGTAAGAATTTGCCATTGCAAGTTAATGGTCAATACATGGAACTCAGGCTGATCAGAAAAGGTGCCCATCTTGGGGATCTATGTGATGACAAAAATGACCAGTAGATGTGTCATGTGTCCATCAACTGCTGTGGAAATCAGTTATGAAAATAAATGTAACAACTTCACTGACAAAATATACACGCTTGAGTGGAAAGAGCTCTGACCTCTTAAGCAAGAGGCTCGGGTCCGAGTTCTTGTGTATGCAGAACACTTGCAAGGCAGATATCCCCATTTTTAGCCCGTTACAGTACAAAAAAGGATGAAATATACATCAATAATGCCCAGACAGTATCTAGTTCAATCTTTAGACCTAACTCCTAAAGAAGTGAAGATGGCAGAAAATCCATGCCAAAACCTCCGTACTGCAATAGCTTTGTTATGAGGCATTATACGGGATTCAATAAGGGGTAAAAGATAGCTCACCACTCCATAAACCCAAGAATCCAAAGGGCTTCAACCTGTGGCATATGCTATTTCATTGAAACAACTAATATTAATATTTGTATGATTGAGATCAGGAGTACGAAGCAGGAACCTTCAAGTGATGGATAGCCCACAAATCTTCCTGTAGAATATAGAAATAACTACTAATAATACTAAAATACAAATAACAAAAGTAAAAGATAAACATACAACATGATCTTGTTCAAATTTCTTTTGTTCCGGCCTTATATTCCTGAAATTTTGGTGAAGCTATACTTAACAACATGGCTAGACAATATCTAACCCAATTGCGGCCTTCCCAACTTGAAATGTGTTAGAGCTGAGTTGCCATCGAGTCCTTTGGAATCATAGTAGGCTATGAAGTCCGCCACAGTGGTTTCTCTATATATAGGGGGACTATCTTCTGACAACATGTCTTTGATGGGGCCATATATCCTTGATGTTGGATGGAGGTGTGGTGTGAAAAAGCAGGCTACAGATAATCTTGGTCCAATACGGTTTGCCAATACTCTGTGTTCCACACTTTTGAATTTGTCATTAGAAATAAGCTGCAAGTAAACACCAGAACAACACAACGGTAACACAATTTAGTACATAAAAGCCATAATTTCATTTTCAATCAATTACTTTTTCTTAAACAGATAATTACTTTGCATGCATAACATGTCCCAAACAGCATTCAAGTATATTGTGTAGGCCATCATAAGTTAAAGGTAAATGTAACCATTTAAAGCAAATTTTACTTAACCCAAAGGGTTGGGCTCAGTCGTAGTTCCCGTGTGGAGCGATCTATTTAGCGGGATGTTCCGTGTTTGACCCTTACTGGGTACGAATTCCCTTGGGTCAGTAGCATGCTTGGTACCATGAGCGGGGTTATATCTCTCGGAGTCAATGTGATAATAGGGACACTTCGTGGAAGACCAAAAGAAAACACAGTTTATTTGCCTTATTTCAACTAAAAAGTCTATGAATTAGTCTTACCATCAAGAATACTGAATGATGATTATAAAATAATGTCTTACATGATTTATGTATGAAGAATTTTGAACTTTAGAAGGGGCCAAGTGCAATAACTCTATAATAGTATAAATTCATAAGACCAAACATTATAAGGGCTTTGTGCCATTTTGGTAAACCTTGGTTTGGGGAGGGGGGAGTGTCCCCTGCGGGCCCTGTGACAGGTCCGCCCCTAGAAATATGGAAAGGATGTGGGAAAAGAAGCCAAGATACACCAGGAACCAGCATGAGTAATTTAGCCAAAGGGCCTCCAGTGTCTTGTAAAGTCAAGCATTCCTTTGCTTTCATATAACATAAATTTGCTTTCTTTTCTTCACCATTAGATACAATTTGGAGGCACATTAAGTCTTAAGCTCTTTATTAGCATATTATTAGTCAATAAATCAGTTCCTGTGTACAACTGAGCATCTAATTTCACACAAATGCACGTAGAAGAACACTGTGTGGTTCTTAGTTATAAATTTCTATGGCTATAATATACATGAGCAAGAATACACTCTTTCCTAAGCTAATATAGAAGGTTTCCGAAGTAAACATCCAAAATATACCTGCCCATCCAATTTAATACTTACCAAACTGAGCTGCCAAAATCTTCATGTAACATCAACGTGAAAACGGGATAAAGATGGTTAAGAGTTTGCTTAAATCGCTGTCATTCAAATAAGGACTGTTCTTTGAACGGTGGCAATATAAATAAACCTAAAATCTTTGTAAGGGAAGATAACATGCCCAAAGGTTTAACAGAGGGATGGAGATCAGTACAAGCTAGAGAAAATGCAGTAGAGTAAATATGAATGTACCAAAACCACACCTGTAAAAGATCCCCAATGTTAACAACTAGAGCTCCAGGCACCGGAGGAACATTGACCCATTGGTAGTCATAAAGTACTTGCAGTCCACCAATCTGGTCTTGGAGTAGGATAGTCAGAAAATCAGGATCGGCGTGTTTGCTGGTCCCCATAGTCAGTTCTGGTTCAGGACATGCAGGGTAATAGTGACTCAACATTGCATGACCCATCGCACAATCCAGTTCAACGAGATGGTTGGGCTTGAGCCCAAGTGCTTCCGATAACATTTCAAATAATTTAATCGCCAATTTCTTTACTTGCCCGGAATACTCCATTATTGCATCTCTATACAATGAACACACAATGTACATCAGAACTTAAATAAGTTTAGCTTCAATTGACCAAATGAACAAAAGTCAAAAACTTCTGTATATGCTCGATCACAAATCATATAGATTTCCTTTAATTAACAATGAAGGCCTTGCATTTGGACAGTAATATGGAATAGAAATTTCCCAACTAGTTAAACCTCATCAATAATTAAAAAGTAACCAAATTCAATCGAAGAAAATTATTCGTGTAAGGGTAGCTCTCCTGTAAGATTATTTTACAAATCTTAATTTGTAAGACAGAGCTATACTCTCAAATAGCTCAACCCATCAAAACACGATGGTTCGGGTAAAAAAATCCGTCTTACAAAAAATATCCGTTAGACTTTCTTACCCTAGTTTTTGCCAACAATTGTAAATGCCTACTACATATTTTTGGCTTTTTTTTTATCCAAATTGCGGAAGAAAACTCACTATCACTGATAATTCCAATAAATTAGAATCTAACCTTGCATGCACCACATACATAACAGCCATGAACAAATACCCAATTTGCAACCAACAGTACTTGGCAACAGTTTTTTACATAATGAGTGTGTGTGTGTGTGTGTGAGTGTGAGTGTGAGTGAGCGTGAGAGAATACCTGCATACCTCAGGCAACTCAAGTGGGTCAAGAGGATCCGGACCCATTACAGAAAACAGAGTATCCCTCCAATTAGCAGACCTGGATTCATACAAATCAAAATTACTCCCATACTTGACCTTCTTCTTAACCTCCCTTGTATAATACCTCATCTTCATATCCTTCCCCAATTCGTGAAACTCACGCACCGCCGTCAACAGATCATCCACAACCCACATGGGTATCCCATGATTGACTACTTGGAAAAACCCCAACGTTTCGGCGGCTCGCCGGACGTTCTCAATGGCCAATTCTCTCTTATTGTTGGTCTCACAGAGGTCTATGACGGGAACAGAGAGAAGGGTGTCGGAAATTGGGTAGTCTCCGGCTAGTTCATCGTCGGGTCGTATGAACATTTGGGGGATCTTTTCTATGCCGGCGTCGACCAGGCCTTTAACGCCGGCTTTTGATTCGTCAAAGGCTTTGAGTTCTTGTAATCGGTCGTAGTACGGTGTTGTTTTGGTTGGGATTGCAGCTGCTCCGGTTACCGACATTTTGGTCCTCGTCCTTTACTTACTGATAAGGTGGTAGTTACAAGTCAACGAACTTAAATGAAGAAATGGGTTAATTGACTTTTTGTCAGTTTTAGGAACTATGCCCGAATTAGAAATGTTGGCGGGGGGGGGAGGCGGCGCTAACAACACCGTCAAATCCGCTCTTTACATTTTATTTTCTGCGATCAACGGCACACAATACAATACCTTGATATGAAAAATAGGTTGTAGTGAGTGAATTGTGGCGGTGTAGTTAGCCTCTACTATTTGAAATTCATTCACCCAAGTAAAAAAAAAAAATCCTCTTGTTTTAACCTTTTGAGTTAAATTGAGTGTTTTTCAAAATAAAATTTTGATATTTTTTTTAAAATTATAAATCACGTAATTTCGTTATATGATGCGTCTAAAGTAATTCAAGGACACACTGGGCTTGATAACTTAGATGGCTTTCAATTCTATCATTAATTTTCAAGGCCCAATCCTGAAATGCAATCAACAACCGTAAAATAGGTAGAGGTTTTCCCTACAAAAGTTCTCCAGCGTGAGAATTAGCTAAACACTCAACTGAGTAAGCAAATTGATATAGTTTTATCTTAGTATAGAAATCACGTATATCCCTCCTTTGTTTCGAAGGGTTTTTTATAGCCTGTATGAGAAACTGAATAACTTCCCCTTTAGTGTGGTGGCGTGCATGACGGGTGTATTAACTGTCATGTTTATCGTAACGGTCCTGTCATGGATGTGGGAACGAGTTCTTGGGGAATAACTGCCCACGTTCGGGATGACTGTTACTTTCATAACTGAGCATGGAAAACCTTGCTCGATAAACATCTGCCCGTTGGATGGTTCTCCCAGCTCGTTGATCACTTGCTCGCTGGGTGAGTCCCTAACTTGCAGTATCCTTGGCATCTAACACCCGGATTTTGAATGCACATTTATAATGAACAATGTCTGACCGCTGCTCGCTCTATAAACGAGTTCCAGAATACTCGTGCTCTGCTCGTGATAGCAGGAAATGTGCCGGGCACGTGACTTAGGCTTGGGCCTATTGGGCCAGGCAGTTCAGTAGCCCCCTGCTCCTTGTCTGTAGAGTATCTATGCTCGGAGCGAGGAGAAGTATCTTGAATTCCCCAGGCCTGATCGTTCTTAAGATGGATCTTTTCATGAATTCATAAAGGATTGTCATTAGCCAAATGTTATGAGTGGATGCCATTATGAGTGGATGCCAGCCAAAAGATTTTTTTGAAGGGACGGGCCGTCACTAGCCGCCTTATACCCTCACGCGAGCTCTTTCCCCAAGGGATCATTAAATGCAGTGCTTCGGTTTCCGTGTCCTAATGATGACAGAACTCTTGGGACGACCCCAACCGGTGGTTTCTTTTTGTATAAAAACTCAAGTCCCTCTCCATTTTAAACTTTCCCCACATTTGTGTAAAATCAAAACAAGAAACACTTCTCATCTCTGCATTCAGACACGCGAACAAGATTCTCAGGATCTTCTTCAAGTTATTCCCTCAACATTTAACATGTATTTCTTAAATCTTCAATGTTAGTCCTTGCTGTGATTTCATTTCTTCACTGCTAGAACCCACATTTTAGAGTTCGATGATGCCGTTTGAGTACATAATGAATTCTGTTACGATCTGAATAACCAATCTGTCATATACTAGGACGTCTGATACCCTGCTTCCCTTCTAGCCATCTTGAATTGTCCACTCCTAAATATTCACACAATGTCACGACTATCTCTATAGGTCTAACCGTTTTATAAGAAACACAACTATAAATGGGAATCGAGGAATAGCTGACTGGTGCCCCTGCTCATCGCCTTAAAATAATCAGAACTAAGGGTTCTTACTTCCATGTTCTTGCTTACTTTTACGAGCAAGGATTAACACGCATTCCTCGATTCCTGTTTCCTGTAGGATGTCTTCCAGCGACGACACTCATTATGAAATCGAAGGCCGTAGCTACGATCATGAAGCCCCAACTGAAACCGAGGAGAGCTCAGAAACAGGATCTTCCAGTTCTGAGGAGACCGAGCTGGAAGAGATTCCGTTAGTCCTTCGAGAGCCCAACTACTTTACAGAAAAAACCTTAGATCCTTCAAATACAGTGAAGGATAAAATGATCGGAGACGGGCAGACCACTCCCGAGGAAGATGAATAGGCTGAAGATAACCTCCCCAGCCCAAGCATTCCCCAAGCTAAAAAGAAAAAAGACGTTTTTAAAGGCAATATATCACCACCGACGCTTCCCTAACTCAAATGGGATAACTTGACTGCGAAGACGATGTTTCCGGTTCTATTCAATCGGTATGGACCTAAAAACATTACCGAGTACGAGCCTTCGATCTAGACATCGACAAGAAAGGCCACAATTACTGGAGATCGAATGGTGTTTTACCTTGACTTCTTCTTAGTAGGCCTCGCCTTCCACTAGATCCCTTTGTTGTAGAATTGTTTAACCTGACCAACTCTCTCCCCTGCGACCTGACCCTTACAACATTGAGGTTTCTGGTCGCATACACCGTCGCATGTAGGTTACTCGGGTTTGAGCCCGAAATGACTTTATTTAGGAAATTCTTCTTATTTTCTCTCGACAAAAAGTCTGGCGCATCATAAATCCCAATTACTTCAAACTATTGAATGATGGGCCCAACAAAGTAGATGCCCGAGATAGAAAAGCCTTGCTAGTAGAGTCACGAGTAGGATGGCCATTCGCCTCATATCTCGCACGACTTTGGACTCCCTAAGTATGACAAAGCCGCTCCGAGCTGATGAGCCCCTAATAGCCCGTGCATTTAGATCTCAGCTCAGGGTAAAAGATGGAAGAGCTGGACAGGATTGGGTACTTGATTGGCGTGCCTTACATCCGACTTAACTTACTCCGCCTAGCTCGGCATCATGGGCTGGCTCGTGGAAGGAGTTGAACCACGAGTTACCCTCGAGGTTGAAAAACCACATCCCTACTGGGGTAAATGACATGGAGGGAAGTTTCCCAGCGAGTGCCCTGACTATACATGGTTCTCGGATCGGCGCCCGCGCCCTTGGATGGGTGCGCAGACGCGGACGCGGACACCACGCTCATTTCATCCTCCCTTGCTTGTGGAAGACGAGATTAAAAGTGCGAAAGGAGGTGCCAAAGATAGCACGCCAATACACCTCGATTGCCTTTAGTGGATTTTTGGTCCAATATGGGTGCTTCGGGTTTCCTGTATCAAGTTATCCCTTGTTTAGGGGGTACCGGGATATAGGAATGCATCACCTTTTCATTCTCATTTTCCTTTTTAGGGAAAATAAAAAGTGCAAGAAAGGAGTGTTGCGACACCCCACCGATCCAAAATGTTTTATAGAGTCGACCATCTTTATTTTAAGGCAAAAATAAAGCAAAACCAAAAAAAAAAGAAAAACCAGAGATTATAAAACGGGTTCGGAGGCTAAGTTACAAGTTGGGAAGGTGCTAGGCACTCAACTCGCCCTTTCGGTCTCAAAAGCGGTTTTTGGCTAAAGTATGCTTTTTGTTATATTTATTTAGCAAATAAACAAAGCATTAAAAGACAGAAAATAAAGGCAAATACATCCGCGATTACATTATTTACTGACTTACACTGCCTCCTTACAATAATTACAAATATATTTAAAAATATTTGGTCATTATAACGACTCTTTCACATATTATTTTCTAACTAAACCTGGCAAAGACAACGGCTTATATTTTCTACATTGGGTCGGATTTAAAGAACAACTTTTATAAAAATAATGCCCTTAAAGGTTATTACCTTTAGAGCGGAGTGTGCTCGCTCTGTCCCTTCTGGGAGAGAGGAGACTTTTATTCTTTGGCCGCCGTGATTTGAAGCGTAGTGACGGCTTATTTTTGGTGGTTTTGGCTCGTTCACTCGGGCATAATGACGGCTTAGTTTTGGTGGTTTTAGCCTATTTAGTTGGGCGGAATAACAACTTATTTTTTATGATTTCACCTTATTTATCAAGAGTAACTGGCTTACTTTATGGTTTTGGGTCCGGGAAATAAGGTGGATACCTAACTAAATGGCTAGGATCACTTTAACCAATGGGTTTTTGGTTTGGCGGAGTTTTGGCAGGGTTTCAAGGCTTTATAGGCTGACCACTCCCTATCTCACTTCACTCACTACTTTCTCAGCGTTAGGACGACGCAGAGAAATTTTATCGGCGTTTCTCTCGATCTCTTTTCCGGGCTTCTGAAGTGAGTCCCAACACCTCTATTTATAGCTAGAGGAGAGGACACATCGGGGATTAAAAATCCTCTCTGTGTTTAAATCCTTTCAGACACCAAAGCCTCCGCTCTTGCACAATTCGTTAACCGGGAGAGGTCCTCGCAGCACCTTGGGCGCGGATCCAGGTCTTCTTGGCGCGCACCGATGCCCCTTTGGCCGCTTAAGCTACTATTCAACTTCCAAAATTTGCACTTTTATCCCTCGATTTTATCAAGCTACAAGATCCTCGCTTTTGCCTTTCGTGATCTTTAACTCCTGTAACTTGACATTTGTTATGTTTAAATAGTTCTTAATATCATATGCCAGAGTCACATATCAGGGGTACGAAATTGAGGTGTCTACAGAGCCCCTCAACGATGGAGTCTACGGGTAACCCGAGGCTTACTGAGTAAACGAACATCGTTGATAAACAATAGACTCTCCAATTTTGTTCAATTAAAATAGGAAAGGAATGCAACAGGTAACAGTTATAAAACAATATTTTATAATGCTAACCAAACTCCATAGCCTAGACATATTTAGTCGATTATAGCAGGTTATCGTAATTTTTAAGTAGATATGCAATAAAATGCTCTAATGGTCGGACCCACTAGTATAGGCTACCTACATATCCATTAATAAAGGAACTTGGACCAAAACGTAGTTCAGGCTAAAACCTAAACTATCACTTGTACAACGATCGTGCCTACCGAAATAGGCTACCTACGTATCCTTATACAATGAATAAGACCGAGACGTAGTTCACTCCGCCGAGGATCAAATGTTGCAGGGCAAGTGCTGCAATGCTAAATGAGCAAGTGCTGCAAAGCTTCATCAAATGAGTGCTGCAAAGGTAATTATAAAGTGTTGTGATGGTCGTGTCTATCGAAATAGACGCCACGCTTCTTAGCCAAGGAATCGACCAATCGTAGTTCGCCCGGCTGGCATGCGGCATGAATTGTTTCCTCGTGAACGCCGCCTTCGCCGGAGAACAAAACCTTTCCCTCTGATCTGGGGTTGTATGCCCCTTAAAAGAAAGTTTTCCAACACATCAATTGATGTCTGGAATTCAATGTCTCTTTAGGAACTCAGCCTTTGTTGGAGGACAAAGCCTTTCCCTTGCCCCGGGGTTGTCTGCCCCGTTAGGAAAGTCTTCCAAACATCATGCAAATGCACAGAAAAGGAAAATACCTTCCTTTTCTTACCCTTGTCGTGCCCTTGCAGCAAATTGCCGCTGCTGTTACTTTGCTACTTCTTGTTGCTCTTTGCTGCTCTTGTTGCACTTTGCTGGGGATTTTTCTTTTGTCGCAGTTCCAGCCTTTGCTGGAAAATCATTTCCCCTGTTCCGCTATATTTTCGGCTTTAGCTGGAAAATCTTTCTTGATCCCGCTGCATTTTTCCTTGCTGTTCTTTCTAACCTTGGTTAGCAATTTCCTTTTTTGTCTTTGCATCTTTGGTTCCAAATGAAATCATCTTTTCTTTTTCCTCGCCGTTGTTTTTGTTTCTTTTTCGCTCCATTTTTAGCTTCAGCCGAATTTAAAATTTCTTCTTCTCGCCAAGATTTTCTTTTGTTGCATGCACTTATACATTTTTTATTTTCATTTCTTGCACATGCATTTTTCCTCTCTCGATTTTTTTTCTTTTTTTTTCTTTTCCTTCTCTTTTTTTCTTTATTCTGCATGCTCGCCATTTCTCTTTATTTGCATGCTTATTATCTGTTTATTTTCTTTTGATCCACTTTTTTCCTTTTTTTTCTTTTTCTTTTTTCTTATTCTTTTTTTTAATTTTGTTTTCACTCTCTTTTTTTTTAATTCTTTTCTTTTCTTTTTTTTTCTTATTCTTTCTTTACTCTCTTTTTTTTTCTTTCACAAATTCTTACCTTCGCCGCTGAATTTCTTGGCTTTTCTCGCTTATTTTTGCGGTGATTCGCTGGGGATATTACTTTTCCTTTGCCCTCGGATGGATGCCTGTCAAGTTTGGTTAACAAAATTACTTTTGTTAACTCTTCGTTAAGGTTTGGGGTATTTTGCAACTTCGAACCTCGGGGACTTAAGTGTTGCAGCTTCAAACTTTGAAGGAGAAAAGGAAAATTCATTTTTCTTCCCCTTATTAGTGACGGAGATGAGGGAGCTATCCGCTTCATTTCTTCTTCATTTTCCTTCTTTATGCATTTCCTCCTATTGTCGCTTGTTTCTATTTTCCTTCCATTTTTGCCCATTTTCTCATTTTTCTTTCGCCCATTTAAGTGTTTTCTCTAGTAGATATCTTCTTCATTGCGATCCAGAAGGGAAGACTTCTATGCACCAAGAATACCAAGCGGAAGGAGGAAGGAATTTCTCCTTTGATCCGAATAAAATCAAGTACCAATATCCTAAGGATGGCTGGGGTAATATCCTCCGCGTCTGAACACCCATGTGTCCAACCTTCCACCCATACGTAAGTTTCTTTTCTTTAGATGCGTTATTCTTCGATCTGCAAGATTTTAGCTTGTTTGGCTTTTTGGAGCATTCTGACTCGTTAATAATGCTTATGCATGCACTTATGCCTAAATGATGCAATTTGGTAATGATGCATGAAATTTATGCAATTTATTCTTGCGATGCATAATTGAACTAGTGGTCACTATTTGACCCTACTATGCATGATTTATACTATAAATGCAATTGAGGCTATAGGATGCATGTTTTAGGCTAAAATATATTTTTATATGCTATATGTT
>CM028384.1:31607983-31647091 GCA_013146195.2 Codonopsis lanceolata | reverse complement strand
AGATGTTGTGGTGACCAAGGTGAAAGTTGGGAGGCAAGCGGCCGTGTGTCCTTGTTGGCGGCGGCCTCGGCCTGCTTAGAGATAAGGTCGTTGTTGGCGAGGAGCGGCACCACGGGAGGCGAGTAGGTTCCGGGGTTGTGTGGGCAATGGGCTGAGCTTGCAAGGATGATTGCGAGCAAACAAGCTGGTCCTAAAAGTAGCATGATTGGTGGCAGTGAGAGAAAGGTGGCGGTGGCTTGTTTAGAGGTAGTTATCGATTGATGAGTTTTCGAAAGATATGTCGACCTTGAAAGACATCGCGATGTGGCCGGTAGATCATCGGTCCAGGATGATCTCAATGAGGTCTCATGGTCAAGTGGTTGCCCGAGCTGCGAGTTTCGCCGCGTTTTGGTATTGCGTATGTCCGGAGGCAGTGAGTGCCGCTTTGATGCCCGGCGAGGTAGTCTTTTTAATCGCTTGATGCGATCAGTCGGGTGAGCATAGGTGTGAGCCAAAGTTTCCCATGCTTCCACGAGTAGTAGCGGCTGTTGGATCATGGAACCGATGGAGCATAGAGGAAACCAACAGAGCTCCAAACAGGAGTTTGTCTTGCCGAATCCGGGGTTGGTAGTGTGGGTTTGGGATTGAAACGTCCTTGGATGATTGAGCATCTTGGCAGCTAGGGCGGTGGGAGGCGACATGGGTGTGGCCGTCTACAAACTTGTAGAGGTCATAGCCAATGAGGGTGGCCTCAACTTGGAGTTTCCAAGATATGTAGTTGGTGGAGGTGAGGTTTGGCGGGTGATGTTGTGGTGAGAGGTTGATGAGGTTGAAGTTTGTGTGGGATCGTAGGGTTTTAATAAAGTTTTTAGGAGCAAAGCTTTGATACCATGTAGAAACTAATAAAGTTTAGGAATTAATGACATAGCCTTTCCATTTATTGAATCACCTATTTATAGGGAGAGTTACAATTAGTGTTACACCTGGAGTAGGATACAAGAAAGATTACAAGGAAGGAATCATAATAAGGAAAAAACTATACAATATAATTACTACTAAATAATAATTACAAATAAACAAGAATAAATATAAAATATATTATTCTCTAATAATATGATGTAATTACTTAACAATTTCTAATGAACTATTACACATAACCAAGACTAAGACCACAGATTTTTCTATAACAAGTAGGAAAAGTGACAAGAGAAATAATGGATCTTTCGGCACCTCAGCAAGTTTTCAACCACGACAGTCAAAACGAAGCGGGTCATCAAATACTTTCACTATCTTCTCAACTTGATGATGTCCGCTTGTCCAAGCTACATGAATATATGAAACAGAGAAACCATATTGTTGAATATATACTTGGCCTAAAAGACCCATTTAGATTGTTTGTTAATTGTAAGCCCATTTGGGCTCTAGATATAAATAGTTGTAATAGAGTAATTAGGGATTGAGAATATATTAAAAATAAAAGAAAGAATATCAATTTAGTTTTCTATCTCCTCTCTTGTCGTGACTCTCCTTCTCTTTCCTTCTTCTGTGCACGATCTTCGCCTTCTTGCCGTGACTCTCCCTCTCTCTCCTTCTTCTGCTAAAAAACTCTCAACAATCCATTTTTCAATTCAATTCAAAATTGATTGTTCTTCTCTTCAAATTAAAATCTATAATTCATAAGTCTATATGTTTTCGTAAGCAATGGCGACAGTAAGATCTCCATAACCGAGCTCGGATCCATTTTCTGTTACTTCGCTTCTAGATCTACCCCTTATGTTTTTCGATATATCATTCCCTTTTCTGCTACGATTTCCTTATATTAAAATCACCAGGTCTGTCTCTTCTAAACCCTAACATCTCCAGAGCCAAAAGTGTGTCCAAGGTTCATATTTCATCTATTTCCTAAAGTTGTGCTAATTATTTGAATGTTCAAGCTTCAATGGATCTTCAAAACTCGAGGACGAGTATTCTTAAATGTTGAGGAGAATGCTGGCTGTGGTGAAAGACAAGGTCGTCGGAATCATCGAAGTCATTGTCTATGAACTCATAATCAACATTAGCCTCATCGAATTTCATGGCGGTCTCGCCACTATAGATGTTGTCGTCAAGGGACTTGGTGTTGTTGGCATCATGTATGTTCTTCTGATTACATCGAAAGACTCTCTCTATCCCCCGTTCAATCTTTGTTCTCCATAGACGGAGGTCGCCATGATTGGTAATGGTAGATAAACTCACTAAGTTGACTAAACTCGTCTAGAAAAAAAAAATCACAACTCCTTTGCTTATCAAAGTCGGATAGTGACTTGACTGGAATTCTACTTTGTAGTCGGTGTTCGATCCTTTGGATTAAGGGAGTGCTTTGTGGACAAAATGTTCGGTTTGTACTACTCTTCCATCTTTGTTTGCCAATTATTGAGAAAGCTTGTCGAGGATTGACTCTTGTTTGGACTTCTCAACATTTACTATATTTTTTGTGACAGTTTGTGATCCATATTGGAACTTTGTTGCATACTTGATCCTCCTCCAACTTGAACACCTCATATGTTCGTGTATCGAGGTGAAGGGGAGTGTTAGAATATGTTATTTGATGAGTTGAAAAACTACTCAGAAATGTCAGATGATGCTGCTTATATTTGGAAAAGCTCCATTGGGCTCTTTTCAAAGAATTAATGTTCGATGGTTTATGCATGACCTTTTTAACTCGTTCACTTCACAATTGTTTCGTGTACGAGTCGAGAGGAAGTATTGAAGATATACTTGGCCTAAAAGGCTTATTTGGATTGTTTGTTAATTGTAAGGGTAAAATTCTAGTCGGTCTCTTTTTAAAAAATTTTAACCCCAAAAGTCCAATGTACTTTTTTTTTCAATAGTAAAATACCACTTTTCAAAATATTATTCCGGAAATGTCATTGTCTCCTTCAACAGCTCCGACAACACACTTTGAATTCGAAAATCCCCATTGTTGCGCAATGAAACGGATATCAACATGTCTGGTTAGGTATAGGGGGCAACGCCCCTTCGTGGGGGTTCGAGGGCAATAACCCCGAAAGGTGAACGCGTTTTCTGAATCATTAACTATGAAACTTTAATGAAAATGTGTTGAGTTTGAGGATTTTCATAGTAGGAACTAAGGCGAAGGATGAGGAATAAAAAGACTTATGGTAGAGGAGAAGGAAGAAGAAGACTGAGGACATGGTCTGTTTCATTAATTACGATTTTGAACCGTGGTGCAATTACACTAGGTAGCTAAACTATTTTGAATCGTGGTGCATATAGATTAGACAATTAAACTATTGAACTGTGGTGCAAAAAATAATGCAATAAAATTGATGAATCGCGGTACAATTAGACTACACAATAAAATTATTGAACCGTGGTGCAAAAAATAATGCAATAAAATTGATGAATCGCAGTATAATTAGACTACACAATTAAACTATTGAACTGCAGTGCAAAAATTAATGCATATATTTTTGAATAGTGGTGCATATATTTTTGAATCGCAGTGCATTTTTAAATTTTTTTTAAATCGTGGTGCATAAATTTTTGAATCGCGATACATTTTTGTAGCGCGCCTCAGGCTCATTAAGGGTATCGCAGTTATTTCGCCCCCAAAAGTGTCATTTTCCGGTTGAAAAAAAAAAACACGCTACTGGAACGAATTAAAACTTTGAAAAGTGAACCGGCCCACAATTATTCCTAATTGTAAGCCCATTTGGACCATAGATATGAATAGTTGTAATAGAGTAATTATGATTGAGAATATATTAAAAATATGATTTAATTAAGTTTTTGGTCCCTCGACTTTACGAAAATCATTTATTTGGTCATACTACTAAAAAAATAATTAGTTTGGTCCTATATGTTGACATTTTCGATCAGATTCCTCCTCACCCCGCTAACGTTAGAATTTCCGTCAATTTTTTAAAAAATGATCGAAGTACCCTTATCACTCATCTGTCTTCTTCTTCTCTCATCTCCTTCGATCTGTTCTATGACGCCAAATACCGATAACAAGAGTGGGGGATAATGGCGAGGGGAAGCTATGAGCTAGAGAAATTTGTTGATTCTAAGTTATGATTAACACAAAGCTATAACGTCTTACATTCATTATTGATCCTACTGGTGTTAAGGTTTGATATACTCCTAATTTTATATATTTCAATGATATCAAGCTTTTAAATTAATTGAAAAGCTTATTAGGGGGTTTTGAGTTTGAAATTTCAGCTCAACCAGTTACATCATTCTGCTATTTTTCTAATCATTTGTTATTATGGGTCCTAAATTATTTAAGATTGAAATAAGTTCAAGATTTATATACAATGGAAATCCTATTTTGTGGTATTCAAAATTTTGAATTCCAGCTCAACAAGACAACAAGCTCAATTCAAGAGAAGAATCATATCGACATGTCGACCAACTCGATCCATTAGCTTAATTAGAGAATTCTAATTCTATACGCAGATGCCCGTCGTCGATAGACTTTCTTTTCTCGACTTCACTCTAGAAAAAGAAAAAAAATGTCATGCTCGCATCAGCTGCTTTTTTTCTATCCAAGGACCTAAATCCTTCTTTCCTTTTTTTTTTTTTTTTGACGGGGGTTAAAAATTGAGCAGCTACATTTTAGGATCTAGCTATCAACCCACTCTAGGAATTTTGAAGACTATCATTTTGGTGCAGTTTGATTTCTTGGTATTTTTTAGCTCACCCAGTTGTTACATGCATCAATTTTTTTAGTCTGGGTTCTTTAATTTTATGAGGTTTGGGTGAGGTTGAGATTTAACAAATCCATTTATTGGGAGATCCAGGAGTCTGAGATCAATAGGGAGACCTTAACGCCATTGATTGAGGGTCTAGACCTCGATGGAGGCAAAATCGAGGGACTCGTAGCGGCTTAGGTCGGGGTTAGGGAATTGGATGAAGAGCTCCTTCAATGACTTCTACTAATCCGTATAATCAAAAATCTGGTCCGAGGCTTTTGCTCGGTATTATGGGTGGTATTATGGGTGCTCTGATGAGGTCAGAGATTTATGCTAGGTATTTCAAAGGTTGAAAATGATCTATTTTTAAATTGGCATATTGACCCCTTATATTTTGAACTTTCTAACTCAGCACTTGAAAGAACTTTTTATTAAGGGTATTTTCGGTATATCAAAAAATATTAGACGAAAATTCTAACATTAATGGATTGAGGGGAATCTGATCAAAAATGTCAACATGTAAGACCAAACTAATTAATTTTTTAGTAATAGGACCAAATAAATGATTTTTGTAAAGCCGAGGGACCAAAAAATTAATTAAATCTAAAAATAAAAGATAGAATATCAATTTAGTTATAGAATATCAATTTAGTTTTCTTTCTCCTCTGCCTTGCCGTGACTCTCCCTCTCTCTCTCTTTCTGTGCACGATCTCTTCTTCCACTTCCGGCCACCACCATTAATGGTGGTGGTCCGCATCAATCACATACAGAAAATTAACACATATCTTTCAGACCTTGCAATACAATATCATGGTAATATCTTTGAAGCTACAACCATTTCTACTACATATCTTCTGCTTTCTCAGTTCAAATTTTATGACAAGGAAGGGTTGCGAAATAGTTAGGGAAAGAATACTTGTAGATCATATAAATGGATCATGACAGAAACAGGAAAACACCCCAATATCCAAGCTTGCTTGACGAGATCCAAACTTAAGTCACTGGAGAACTCCACATTCATTTCATCGCTCGTGCCAAAACACAAACATTTTAACAAATTACAGCAACCCACAATAAAGATCCAACATATTTCAGCAAGATTGTCTGCATTTTTGGGGGGAGAGAGAAACAATATAAAACAACACAGCCCATGAAAAAAGATCCAATTTGACAGCTCATTTTGCAGTGAAAGCTGCGGCTATTAAGTATCTAAGATAATACAAATATAGGAGGAGAGAATACGGTACTCAGATTATAGTCAGAAGCTCTTGAGGTCAACCTTGACCATCTTGAGCTTCATAATTTGTAATGGTCAAGGCCAGACTGGTCAAGTGGTCTAGAGAAGAACTTAGCAATATAATCATTTACTTCAAATTCTTTGTATAAAGAGGGACTTTCTTCATATATCAACTCTCTGATTGGACCATAAGTCCGGCGGAACAGCAACACCAGTGGCGGAACAGAAACATGCTGTGTGAAAAACATTCTTGGTTGGCCAACTTGGACAACTTGGTTGGCCAACACTCTATGGTCAACACTCTTAAATTTGTCATTTGATATAATCTGTTCCAGAAAAAGACCACCAAACTTCCAGCAAGGAATCCACTGGTTCAATTATCAGAAGCAATTACAAAACGATAGGTAAGATTGGTTGGAAGTTAGAACAAACCTGTAACATGTCCCCAATATTGACCACCAAACTTCCAGCAAGGGGGGGAACATCAGCCCATTGGTTTTGATGCAGGACCTGAAGGCCACCAATGTGGTCCTGAAGAAGAATAGTGAGGAAGGCAGGATCAGAGTGCTTGCTAATGCCCATGGTTAGCTCTGGCTCTGGGCAAGCTGGGTAATAGTGGCAGACAAAGGTCCGCCCACTTGCACACTCCATCCATCTAAGGCGCTCTGGCTTTAGGCCAAGAGCTTCAGATAATAACTCAAAGAGAGTCTCTCCCAATTGTGAAACATGCTTTATATATTCAAATGTTGTTTCTCTGCAGATAGGGAGAAAAAAATCTATGAGGATGATTTCAGATTTTTCATTGTTGCAATCAAAGATCAAAACATGAAATTCAGAAAAAAAAGACCTCAACAAAAGAAAGGATTAGTTTTTTCTACAGCTACTAACTATTGATGTTACATGAAACCAATTTCTCAACAAAATTTTAAAAGAACTGGATTTCTGCACCGTTAATCTGTGTATTAATTGTGGTGAATGAAGACTCGTGAAAATGATGAGCAGTGAGGACCAAATCACAGGTAGATGATAAAGAAATACCTGCAAACCGCAGGCACTTCGTCGGGGTCCAGTTGATCAGAGTTATCCATAGAGAGAGTCAACGTGTCCCTCCAATTAGCAGCTCGGGATCGATAAAGATCAATATTGCTTTCAAATTTCACCCTTTTCATTCGATCACGTGAATATAGCTGCATCTTTACCTGAAGATCTTGCTCGTGAAACATACGAATACCATCAATCATAGAATCTAACACGCTTGAGGGGATCCCATGGTTGACTACTAGGAAGAAACCCCACTCTGCTGATGCACGGTTAACTTGATCAACAATCTCTTTCCGCCGATCATCTTTATTAATACCAGTGAGATCGATAACCGGAACCTGTAACTGACTCCTGCTGCTGTTCAATTCTTCAACAAGCTCATCATGTGGCCTGATAAATATTTTTGGGATTTTCACAATCCCGGCATCAACTAATCCTTTCACTCCGGCTTTTGTATCATCGAAAGCCTTGAGCTCTCTAACTCGATCGCAATCTGCAGCAGTTTCAGCGGGAGGCACTTCGGTGCCAGAGATATTCATCCTTCCTTACAGCTTTACAGGGAAGAGAAGATAATGCAGATTCACCTATTGCAGACAATATATGGACATAAATATACATGTCCTGGACAAGTTATTATTCAACTAGTAGGATAATATTCTGTGCATATTTTAGTAAGATTTAATATATAGTAATAGTTTAAGGACAGTGAAAATATGGGGGAGTGTCCATGGTGAATTATTGCTGCAAGACATAGTCAAAGTTTTCAACTATATACTTAGCCATCTTTGCAAGTTTTCTAAAAATAGATCCATTCCCTTAAAGTTTACAAATATATAACTACATCTCAGTTTTGGAAAGAATTTGCCATTACAAGTTAATGGTCAATACATGAAACTCAGGCTGATCAGAAAAGGTGTCCCCCTTGGGGATCTATGTGATGACAAAAATGACCAGTAGATGTGTCATGTGTCCATCAACTGCTGTGGAAATCAGTTATGAAAATAAATGTAACAGCTTCACTGACAAAATATACACGCTTGAGTGGAAAGAGCTCTGACCTCTTAAGCAAGAGGCTCGGGTCCGAGTTCTTGCGTATGCAGAAAACTTGCTAGGGAGATATCTTGTATTCTTGTTCAATCTTTAGACCTAACTCCTAAAGAAGTGAAGATGGCAGAAAATCCATGCCAAAACTTCCGTACTGCAATAGCTTTGTTATGAGGCATTATACGGGATTCAATAAGGGGTAAAAGATAGCTTTTTTTTAAAAAAAAAGAGACATGTAATCGCACTTCAACCCTTAATTTTTTATTATTTTTAACGCCTCCTACAATTATATATATATGACGCTTTGCGTGGCCGAACAAATTTCCTGGTGAGTTTGAACACCGACCTTCCTGTAGCAAGTGGAGGCCAATACTCAACCTCTCCGCCTCCTCGGTAGGGCTTGAATACTCAACCTCTCCGTTAAGATAAGTGAGTAGCTAAATAATCCGTTAGTTAAGTCCCAGATAAGATAAGTGAGTAGCTAAATGAGGCCTTCCTCTCTATTGAGAGTTGTAAAGTCTGTCTCTAATGATCGAACACCCAACCTCTGCATAACTAGCCAACTCGTTGGTATGATATATTTATATTTAGGTAGTAGTTTTTTTTTTTTAAGAGGATCAATATGGTTCCCCACTTACCCCGGGTGAAAAGAAGAAATTATTTAAAAAACATCCACAATAATTATGTACATTTCAAACGCAGGAATCCAAAGGGCTTCAAATTAGCATATGCTATTTCATTGAAACAACTAATATTAATATTTGTATGATTGATATAACCCAAACTCCTAGTTAAGATAAGTGAGTAGCTAAATAATCCGTTAGTTAAGTCCCAGATAAGATAAGTGAGTAGCTAAATGAGGCCTTCCTCTCTATTGAGAGTTGTAAAGTCCAGGGTGTCTCTAGTGAGACTCGAACACCCAACCTCTCATAAAGCACTGGCTAGATCGTTGGTAAATGATATATTTATATTTAGGTAGTAGTTTTTTTTTTTTTTTTTAAGAGGATCAATAGTGGTTCCCCACTTACCCCTGGGTGAAAAGAAGAAATTATTTAAAAAAAACATCCACAATAATTATGTACATTTCCGTAAACGCAGGAATCCAAAGGGCTTCAAACTGTAGCATATGCTATTTCATTGAAACAACTAATATTAATATTTGTATGATTGATATAACCCAAACTCCTAGTTATACATTTCCGTAATAATTATGTACTATCTATATATATATATATATATATATATATACTACTATAAAAGTCTAGGTTGTTTATTACAACTTAATGTATGGACAAAACTAACCATGCACCTAATAAACATCCACAATAAAATTAAAGTTAAACAAGTAAAATTTGTAATAAGTAGAAATAATATATAGACATAAATAACCCTAGATTTAATAACTATTCACCATTAATTATTGCTAAACAAATAAATTTCCATGAGCTAATCAATTCTTTGAAGGATGAAATTGAATTTGGTCCCTTAACTTATAACTAACTTTAAATTAGATCCTAACTCAATAATAAAGATAATCAACCTTAAATCTTGTTTTGAAAAAACAAGACTTTTTTTTAGGTAATCAACCATAGATTTTGATGTAATGTTTCTAAAATAATTAAAATTTGTTCCGGTGAAATTTAGGTAAACATTACTAGAGGTATATGAATTTTTTTGAACTACTGTAATAGATTTGTTGGTGATTATTGAGATATTAAACAAATCGGTGACGAGTTTACTAATTATCAGTGAACAAACCAAGATAAATGAGTTTTTTTTAAAAAAGCTATTGTTTAAGATGATGAAGAAAACAATGGAAAACACATTTTATGAATATGTGCATTTTGTCGGAGAAGAAAACAATAATTTACAGTTTTCTTCCTTTAATATTTGCATGCTACAAGTAACTTTAAAGACTAACATATTGGTACCTAACAAATACCTCCAATCAATTAATTAGGATTTTCACTATCCTTTAAATATTGAAATTTTCGAATAAACCCTCAATTGTTAAGAAATGTATAGAACCCGTTATCCTACACATAACGTTAAAATAAGTATGTTGTCTTTAGTTATTTTATTTTGTAATATATGGATATACTCCCTCCATCCCCAAATTATTGTCCTACTTTCTTTTTTCGTCCAATCCCAAAATAATTGTCTTGTTTGAAACTTTCTTTTTAGGACAACATTTTTACCACTTTTTCATCCTACTTTAATTATAAGTCATATGCACATGGAATTTAAAGTAAACTATACATCAAACTAATATTAATAATCCAGTCAAATGTGTTTTCTTAAACCGTGTACCAAGTCCACCAAGATGATAATTTAGGGACGGATGGAGTATATATTAACGTTGAAGTAAGTATGTTGTCTTCAAATTAACCACTACTAATAATATTTACACATTCTTATGTTTCCTTTTATATGGTTTATTACCATATCTAATATATTACATAAATTGCAGAGTAGAGAGAGAGAGAAGAAGAAGTTTGAGAGATAGCTAAAAGATGAATGATTGTTTTCTTAAAAACTACAACAATTGTGATGGTGGGTAATAAGTATATAACCTTACATCTTGAGATTATATTTTCAATATATTTCAAAATTTTTATGATGAAATTGTTGCAGATATTACTAAAGTTATATGAATTTATTTAACTATAATAACAAATTTGTAGTGCGTATAGAGATACTTAGGAAATCATTAGCATGTTTAGTGATTATCAGTAAACAAATTAAAAAGAAATGAGTTACGAAAAGAAGCTATACTTTCAAGATGATGACGGAAAGAATGAAAAATATAGTATTTGTTGGAGAAAGAAAGCTAAAGTTTACAGTTTATTGCATTGAATATTTTAACTATTACAATTATCCTTTAAAATGAACTTATTGATACCTAACAAACCACTAATCAGTTAACTAAACAATTGTTGTTAGGATTTTCACTATCCTTTCGGTGCTGAAATTTTTGAATAGACCTTCATATGTTAAGAAATGTACAGAAACTCATTGATACATATTAACGTTAAAGTAAGTATATTATCTTTGATTATTTTATTTCTTAATATGAATATATAACTTTTTAAAAATAAATAGAAAATGTACTATTAATCAGTTATCTTCAAATTAACCATATTATGAATATTTATATTTTTCGAAGTAAGGTCACTTAATTTGAAAATGAGATTTCAATTTTGTTTTGAGTTTGTATAAAAAAATAAATATAATGAATGAAATTTCTTTAATTATTAGATTTTGAAAGCTTTAATTCTATTTATCCTCCTACTAGGTACATGATAATACACTATTAAAAAAAGGGAGGGTCTATTTTCACTACAATTTTTACTTATTCAATACTTTACTATTTATTGCATCAATTAAACATATATTTGGACAAAATTTCCCCTTAATTATTTGCCTTTGTTAAGTTATCTAACAATGTTACCTACATAATTTTCTAAGTGAAAAAAATATCAAATGATATTTGGTTACCGTCCACATAAACAACATAATTATTTATTTATTTTTATTTTTCCTAAATGTTATATCCATAAAATTCATGGCTAGTCACGTTACATAATAAAAAACTAATATTAAAAAAATTATCAACTGAATATTAAGAAAATGTGGGATCGTTATTTATTGAAATAAAAAAAATAGAATTAGATGAATTACATGTTATAATAGTAAAACAATTATCTAATAGTAAAATCATATTTTGATACCATATAGTAAAGCTTTGTACATTTTGCCTACCATAACAATTGATTCTAAATATTAATTATCAATAGATTAACCGATAATCAATTCAATACCAACCATATTATTATTATCGAATTTATATTTATATAAAATAATGTTTAAATCAAATTAATTTTTTATTATGGTATCGAAGTATCACATAATCCCTTCGTTTTTAAATAATTTTCTTCTTTTTTTCCTAAAATAATTGTCTTCTTTCATAACTTTCCTTTAAAAAAATACTTTTACCACTTTACCCTTACTTTTTCTACCTATTTCAATTATAACCACATACACAAGGGCATTAAAGAAAAAAATCACGCATTACACAAATATTTATAATACAGTCAATTACTTTTTCTCTCAACGGTATGTCTGGTTAAAAGAAACAATAATTTAGAAACAGATGGAGTATAAATTAGAAATAACAAATATATTACTCAAATTCAAATAATAAGTAATTAATTAATAGGCAGTTTTGTCCAAGCATACATAAGTTAAAAGTAATAACTAATAATGTGGTAGATAAATAAAAAATATAGTGGAAATATCATCTCACTAAAAAATCATTTACAACGTGTGCAACGTGCGTGCATTTGACTAGTGTCTCTAAAAAGATTTAAGAGTTGTATAGATGTTGTTTTAGGGTACAACCAATGTTGATGCTCTGAGCTGAATTTAAAAGAGCCAATGGGAATGCAAGATCAAGACAGGTCACCATAGTTGAGTGCGTTGTTTGGTACGGCATACTCGTCAACATGTTAAAGGAAACAAATCTTGTTACCACGCTATTATTTTATTATTAATGAAATTGATTAGTCTATAATAAATTTATTTGTTTGTCCTTATTAAATGGTGGGTGATTTATTGAGTGAATGATTATTTTTGTCTATCTATTTAATTGTAAGAAACAACCTTTGACTTTTATAGGTAGAAAGATTTTTGTCTATCTAATAATTCTTTTTCTATTTTTTAGAAGTAAATCAAAAGATGGAGAAGTTAGGGAGGGAAATGATTGGCTGGTGTCGAGGTATTCCGTTAGTTGTGCTTGTGCTCCGAGGCGTTTTGGTGACAAAGGCTACATGAGTGGGAGAGGTTCTACGAAAGCAGAACCAGGGAAGTAGAGCATGAACAACTCTACGAAGAAGTGAAGAATGAGTTGTTATTTAGCTACAATGAGTTATCGTACCAACTACGACCATGTTTCCTTTACTTGGGATATTTTCTTGAAGATGAGGAGATTGAGGCTGAGAAGTTGTATATGTTATGGGATGCAGAAGGCATGCTATTGTCCAAGGACTGAAAGGAAGGAGAGACCATGATGGATGTAGTAGAGCGTTATTTGGGTGAACTCGTGGGAAGAAGCATTGTTGAAGCAGAATTTGGTACTTCGAGAAGGTTGAAATCATGTCGCCTTCATGATCTCATGAGAGAACTATGCTTGTCGATAGTTGAAAAGGACAGGTTTCTTAAGGTCAACCATTATCATACCCAAGAGATTGAAAACATTGTGTTGGATACTACAACACCTAGACATGCGTTCTGTTTTTACGATGAGTCCAATTTCGGTGTTCAGATTGAACAGGGTGGGACTCAGAATGTGCGTTCTCTTCGATTTGTTAGAGTGTACGCAAAGAAATTATCCAACTTGAGGAAGATCAAATTCCTTAGAGTTATTGACTTTTATAAAGTGGGTGATATGAAGAAAAACGTGATGAAAGAAACCATCCACATGAGGTATTTGAGTTTCAACGATTGCAGTATATACTTCAAGTTACCAAAATTACTGGCGTGCGACTTTCATTACTTGCAAAATCTTGATTCACGGTTTGATCTTTTGAAGTTTCTGAGTATTAATAACAAAAATATTCTTATGCCGAATGTTTTTCCAAGAAAGTTGAAAAGATTGAGGCATCTGTTTCTTCCGGTATCCTTTAGTGTGACACCTGAATTGTCAAGATTGCGGCTGGAGGGCATGAGAGAGTTGGAGACACTGGTAAACTTTGATTCAAGTAAATGTGAGATAAAAGATGTCATTCAAGTTGCCAATCTCAGAAGATTTGAAGGGCGCATTTTTATCCCAAGTAAAGACGATGTCGAGGACTCGAAGGGACTCATCGACTACATGAAAAAAGTCGAGAGGACTCGAAGGGACTCATCACCACCATTGTCCCTTAAAATTGGTGGGTTGATGCAAAGGTTGGAGGGAATAAAAATTGATGGGTTGAGAGGTAATAAGTTGCAACAATTTTTCGACTTCACTCCACTCCACTCAGAACTACAATTGTGGAATATTTGCCTTGAAGAAGACCCTATGCCCACATTGGAGAAGCTCCAAAATCTAAACTGACTCGAATTATGGAATGTGAAACTGAGGGGAAAGGAAATGACTTGCTCCACAATGGGATTTCCTCAACTTGAATATCTTTCTATCGTAAATATGAAAAACTTGGAAAAGTGGAGGGTAGAAGAAGAAGCCATGCGCAATCTCTCTTTTTTAGATATTACAAGTTGCTCAAAGTTAGAGATGTTTCCCGATGGGTTGAAATACCTCGCTGCTCTCAAGTACTTGATTATTGACAGTATGCCTGAAGAATTCAAAAAGAGGATTCCAGTGGTGGACGGAAAGAAGGAGCTGACTTCTACAAAATCTGACACGTGCGTGACGTTAGTATCTATAATTGAAAAGGAGTTGTTTTGGTTCATTCGTTTTAATAGGAGTAATGAATTTGTCTAGTTAGTCAAAAAGTTCAAGATTAGTTTATCAAACATTTACTAATCTAATGCATAATTCCATGGATTAATTATCGGGCGAATTTGAGCTTAAAGAAAGGGCAAGACAAACAAATCGACAAGTTGTACACATGGAAATATTATTTTTCTAATGTACCCAAAAATTCTATAATAAAATAGATATAAATTTTAGTTAAATTTTCATTTTGGGCTTGCTTAAAATTATTTGGGCCTAGTACACTTGAAATTGAGTGGGCTTGGTGTACATTATTAGTGGGCTTATTGTACCTTATTGGTTTATTTAGAGTTTTGGTTCAACCTATTAGAGTCTCTTTAATAATATAATTATAATAATAGTAATAATAGTAATAATAATAATAATAATAATAATAATAATAATAATAAAATAAAGATATATATATATATATATATATATATATATTTGGAAGAGGATCGACTGTTTTGAAAGGAAAGGGGGAAAGAATTTATTTGACGGAAAAGTTCGACTAAACTTGAGAAGTGAGAGAGGCGAAGTGAAAGAGGGAAAAATCTATGGGATGAATGCATAAAAAAATTGCGTACATGTTGGATTAAGAAGAGGAAGGGCATTGGGTATATAAAGGTAGGTATCCCCAATTGGGTTTTGGCACAAACAAAAACATAGCACGAAGAGCAAATATTATTGAGGTCTTGAAGTTAAAGTAATCGGTGGTGCACCGAACCATCGGTAGACGAGATTGCGAGTCTCGATTTGAGGTAAGATATTGCTTCTTCCATTTCAAATTTATATTAGTTCTCCTGTTGAATTAGCAGGTGTGTTCGAGTGGTAGAAATCGGTGGTGGTCGACGATAAAGGAGAGTCTCTGTATATGAGTTCTAAGTGAGTTGTCTGTGGGTGTAAGAAATAATAATAATAGTAACATAGATATTGAACGATTGATGAAATTGGTTTTCAAATGGCTATCATCATGGAATTTCACTATTTTGAAAATCACATAATTGAGGTGGGTGAATGTTGATATATTCTGTGAGTTTTTGAAACCAAATGTCGGAAGTGGGTTTTTTTTTTCCAAATTTGATTTTATCGTGATTGGGTCGGCTAAGAGAGGTAAGAGGGAGATGATGGAAGGAAGTAATAACTTGTCCTTGTATATTTGTGTGTTTTCGGTGGTGGAGAAGGAGTAATTGAAGAACAAAAAAAATAGGAAGAAGAGAACAGAGAAGATAGAATGGCAGAAGGGAAGAAAGGAAAAAAAAATAAAAGAGAGAAGGAGGGAGTAGTCTTACAAGTGTAATATTGGAGCTTTTGTGTGTGTGTATTTATGATGTTTTTAGTATGTGTAGTGGAATAGTCAAACAAGAAAAGGAAAAGAATGATGGATGGATGGTGACGGCTGTCACTGGAAAAAAAAAATCAATAAATAAATAAACAAAGATAAAACTTTCCTTTTAATTGAGTTTTGGGTTAACAGTTGGACATATGGATATTAGAATAGTTTTAGCTAATAATTATATCACATTTGTAAATCTTATATTTGAACAAGAGCGGTTAGCTTTCTTCCGGAATTGGTGATATTTATTTCGTTTTACACCCGCTAACCAAGTAAGGGATTAAACATCTTTTAGATATTTGAACTCTCTATTCTAAATCGGTAGGCTTCCGTAAATTCTTTGATAATTACTTTTCTTTGAAACGTATACCAACTTTGAGTTGGCATTTGAATTTAAATTCCGTCGTAACCGTTCTATTGTTACTCTAAATTGTAAATATCACTATACATAATGGAAATCCTATTTTGTGGTATTCAAAATTTTGAATTCCAGCTCATCAAGACAACAAGCTCAATTCAAGAGAAGAATCCTATCGACATGTCGACCAACTCGATCCACTAGCTTAATTAGAGAATTCTTATTCTATAAGTAGACACCCGTCGTTGTTAGACTTTCTTTTCTCAACTACACTCGAGAAAAAGAAAAGAAAGCCATGCTCACATCCGCTACTTTTTTTCTACACAAGGACCTGAATCCTTCCTTTCTTTTTGGGGGTTCAAAATCAAGGAGCTACATTTTAGGATCTAGCTATCAATCCACTCCAGGAATTTTGAAGACTTGCATTTTGGTGCAGTTTGATTTCTTGGTATTTTTTAGCTCGTCCAATTGTTACATGCATCAAATTTTTTAGTCTGGGTTCTTTAATTTTACGAGGTTTGGGTGAGGTTGAGATTTAACAAATCCATTTATTGGGAGATCCAGGAGTCTCAGATCAATAGGGGAGACCTTGACGCCATTGATTGAAGGTCTAGATCTCGATGGAGGTGAAATCGGGGACTCGTAGCAGCTTAGGTCAGGGTTAGCGAATTGGATGAAGAGCTCCTTCAATAACTTCTACTAATGCGTATAATAAAAAATCTGGTCTCAAAAATCTGGTCAGGCTTTTGCTCGGTATTATGGGTGCTCCGATGAGGTCTGAGATTTATGCTAGGTATTTCAAAGGTTGATGATGATCTATTTTTAAATTGGCATATTGACCCCTTGTATTTTGGACTTTCTAATAAGTCCACACTTGAAAGAACTTTTTACTAAGGGCATTTTCGGTATATCAAAAAAAATTAGACAAAAAATCTAACGTTAAGGGGGTGAGGGGGAATCTGATCGAAAATGTCAACATGTAGGACTAAACTAATTAATTTTTTAGTAATAGGAGCAAATAAATGATTTTTGTAAAGTCGAGGGACCAAAAAATTAATTAAATCTAAAAATAAAAGATAGAATATCAATTTAGTTTTCTCTCTCCTCTGCCTTGCCGTGACTCTCCCTCTCTCCTTCTGTGCACAATCTCTTCCTTCACTTCCGGCCACCACCATTAATGGTGGTGGTCCGACATCAATCACATACAGAAAATTAACACATATCTTTCAGACCTTGCAATAAAATATCATGGTAATATCTTTGAAGCAACAACCATTTCTACCACATATCTTCTGCTTTCTCAGTTCAAATTTTATGACAAGGAATGGTTGCGAAATAGTTGGGGAAAGATTACTAGTAGATCATATGAATGGATCATGACAGAAACAGGAAAACACCCCAATATCCAAGCTTGCTTGACGAGATCCAAACTTAAGTCGCTGGAGAACTCCACATTCATTTCATCGCTCGTGCCAAAACACAAACATGTTAACAAATTACAACAACCCAATAAAGATCCAACATATTTCAGCAAGATTGTCTGCATTTTTGGGGGGAGAGAGAAACAATATAAAACAACACAGCCCATGAAAAAAGATCCAATTTGACAGCTCATTTTGCAGTGAAAGCTGCGGCTATTAAGTATCTAAGATAATACAAATATAGGAGGAGAGAATACTGTCCTCAGATTATAGTCAGAAGCTCTTGAGGTCAACCTTGACCATCTTGAGCTTCATAATTTGTAAGGGTCAAGGCCAGACTTGTCAAGTGGTCTAGAGAAGAACTTAGCAATATAATCACTTACTTCAAATTCTTTGTATAAAGAGGGACTTTCTTCATAAATCAACTCTCCGATTGGACCATAAGTCCTTGGCGGAACAGCAACACCAGTGAAGAAACATGCTGTGGAAATTCTTGGACCAACCTGGTTGGCCAACACTCTATGGTCAACACTCTTAAATTTGTCATTTGATATAATCTGTTCCAGAAAAAAGGCAAGGAATCCACTGGTTCAATTATTAGAAGCAATTACAAAACGATAGGTAAGATTGGTTGGAAGTTAGAACAAACCTGTAACAGGTCCCCAATATTGACCACCAAACTTCCAGCAAGGGGGGGAACATCAGCCCATTGGTTTTGATGCAGGACCTGAAGGCCACCAATGTGGTCCTGAAGAAGAATAGTGAGGAAGGCAGGATCAGAGTGCTTGCTAACGCCCATGGTTAGCTCTGGCTCTGGGCAAGCTGGGTAATAGTGGCAGACAAAGGTCCTCCCACTTGCACACTCCATCGATCTAAGGAGCTCTGGCTTTAGGCCAAGAGCTTCAGATAATAACTCAAAGAGAGTCTCTCCCAATTGTGAAACATGCTTTATATATTCAAATGTTGTTTCTCTGCAGATAGGGAGAACAAAATCTAAGACGGATGATTTCAGATTTTTCCTTGTTGCAATCAAAGATCAAAACATGAAATTCAGAAAAAAAGACCTCAACAAAAGAAAGGATTAATTTTTCTACAGCTACTAACTATTGATGTTACATGAAACCAATTTCTCAACAAAATTTTAAAAGAACTGGATTTCTGCACAGTTAATCTGTGTATTAATTGTGGTGAATGAAGACTCGTGAAAATGATGAGCTGTAAAGACCAAAGCACAGGTAGATGATAAAGAAAATACCTGCAAACCGCAGGCACTTCGTCGGGGTCCAGTTGATCAGAGATGAACATAGAGAGAGTCAACGTGTCCCTCCAATTAACAGTTCGGGATTGATAAAGATCAAAATTGCTCTCAAATTTGACCCTTTTCATTCGATCACGTGAATATAGCTGCATCTTTACCTGAAGATCTTGCTCGTGAAACATACGAATACCATCAATCATAGAATCTAACACGCTTGAGGGGATCCCATGGTTGACTACTTGAAGAAACCCCACTCTGCTGATGCACGGTGAACTTGATCAACAATCTCTTTCCGCCGATCATCTTTATCACTACCAATGAGATCGATGACCGGAACCTGTAACTGACTCCTGCTGCTGTTCAATTCTTCAACAAGCTCATCATGTGGCCTGATAAATATTTTTGGGATATTCACAATCCCGGCATCAACTAATCCTTTCACACCGGCTTTTGTATCATCGAAAGCCTTGAGCTCTTTAACTCGATCGCAATCTGAAGCATTTTCAGCGGGAGGCACTTCGGTACCGGGGATATTCATCCTTCCTTACAGCTTTACAGGGAAGAGAAGATAATGCAGATTCACCTATTGCAGACAATATATGGACATAAATATACATGTCCTGGACAAGTTATTATTCAACTAGTAGGATAATATTCTGTGCATATTTTAATCAGATTTAATATATAGTAATAGTTTAAGGACAGTGAGAATCTGGGGGAGTGTCCATGGTGAAGTTATTGCTGCAAGACATAGTCAAAGTTTTCAACTATATATTTAGCCATCTTTGCAAGTTTTCTAAAAATAGATCCATTCCCTTAAAGTGTACAAATATATAACTACATCTCAGTTTTGGAAAGAATTTGCCATTACAAGTTAATGGTCAATACATGAAACTCAGGCTGATCAGAAAAGGTGGACCCCTTGGGGATCTATGTGATGACAAAAATGACCAGTAGATGTGTCATGTGTCCATCAACTGCTGTGGAAATCAGTTATGAAAATAAATGTAACAGCTTCACTGACAAAATATACACGCTTGAGTGGAAAGAGCTCTGACCTCTTAAGCAAGAGGCTCGGGTCCGAGTTCTTGTGTATGAGAACACTTGCTAGGCAGATATCCCCATTTTTAGCCCGTTACAGTACAAAAAGGATGAAATATACATCAATAATGCCCAGACAGTATCTAGTTCAATCTTTAGACCTAACTCCTAAAGAAGTGAAGATGGCAGAAAATCCATGCCAAAACCTCCGTACTGCAATAGCTTTGTTATGAGGCATTATACGGGATTCAATAAGGGGTAAAAGATAGCTCACCACTCCATAAACCCAAGAATCCAAAGGGCTTCAACCTGTGGCATATGCTATTTCATTGAAACAACTAATATTAATATTTGTATGATTGAGATCAGGAGTACGAAGCAGGAACCTTCAAGTGATGGATAGCCCACAAATCTTCCTGTAGAATATAGAAATAACTACTAATAATACTAAAATACAAATAACAAAAGTAAAAGATAAACATACAACATAATCTTGTTCAAATTTCTTTTGTTCCGGCCTTATATTCCTGAAATTTTGGTGAAGCTATACTTAACAACATGGCTAGACAATATCTAACCCAATTGCGGCCTTCCCAACTTGAAATGTGTTAGAGCTGAGTTGCCATCGAGTCCTTTGGAATCATAGTAGACTATGAAGTCCGCCACAGTGGTTTCTCTATATATAGGGGACTATCTTCTGACAACATGTCTTTGATGGGGCCATATATCCTTGATGTTGGATGGAGGTGTGGTGTGAAAAAGCAGGCTACAGATAATCTTGGTCCAATACGGTTTGCCAATACTCTGTGTTCCACACTTTTGAATTTGTCATTAGAAATAAGCTGCAAGTAAACACCAGAACAACAAACAACGGTAACACAATTTAGTACATAAAAGCCATAATTTCATTTTCAATCAATTACTTTTTCTTAAACAGATAATTACTTTGCATGCATAACATGTCCCCAACAGCATTCAAGTATATTGTGTAGGCCATCATCATAAGTTAAAGGTAAATGTAACCATTTAAAGCATATTTTACTTAACCCAAAGGGTTGGGCTCAGTCGTAGTTCCCGTGTGGAGCGATCTATTTAGCGGGATGTTCCGTGTTTGACCCTTACTGGGTACGAATTCCCTTGGGTCAGTAGCATGCTTGGTACCACGAGCGGGGATATATCTCTCGGAGTCAATGTGATAATAGGGACACTTCGTGGAAGACCAAAAGAAAACACAGTTTAATTGCCTTATTTCAACTAAAAAGTCTATGAATTAGTCTTACCATCAAGAATACTGAATGATGATTATAAAATAATGTCTTACATGATTTATGTACGAAGAATTTTGAACTTTAGAAGGGGCCAAGTGCAATAACTCTATAATAGTATAAATTCATAAGACCAAACATTATAAGGGCTTTGTGCCATTTTGGTAAACCTTGGTTTGGGGGGGGGGGAGTGTCCCCTGCGGGCCCTGTGACAGGTCCGCCCCTAGAAATATGGAAAGGACGTGGGAAAAGAAGCCAAGATACACCAGGAACCAGCATGAGTAATTTAGCCAAAGGGCCTCCAGTGTCTTGTAAAGTCAAGCATTCCTTTGCTTTCATATAACATAAATTTGCTTTCTTTTCTTCACCATTAGATACAATTTGGAGGCACATCAAGTCTTAAGCTCTTTATTAGCATATTATTAGTCAATAAATCAGTTCCTGTGTACAACTGAGCATCTAATTTCACACAAATGCGCGTAGAAGAACACTGTGTGGTTCTTAGTTATAAATTTCTATGGCTATAATATACATGAGCAAGAATACACTCTTTCCTAAGCTAATATAGAAGGTTTCCGAAGTAAACATCCAAAATATAACCGCCCATCCAATTTAATACTTACCAAACTGAGCTGCCAAAATCTTCATGTAACATCAACGTGAAGACGGGATAAAGATGGTTAAGAGTTTGCTTAAATCGCTGTCATTCAAATAAGGACTGTTCTTTGAACGGTGGCAATATAAATAAACCTAAAATCTTTGTAAGGGAAGATAACATGCCCAAAGGTTTAACAGAGGGATGGAGATCAGTACAAGCTAGAGAAAATGCAGTAGAGTAAATATGAATGTACCAAAACCACACCTGTAAAAGATCCCCAATGTTAACAACTAGAGCTCCAGGCACCGGAGGAACATTGACCCATTGGTAGTCATAAAGTACTTGCAGTCCACCAATCTGGTCTTGGAGTAGGATAGTCAGAAAATCAGGATCGGCATGTTTGCTGGTCCCCATAGTCAGTTCTGGTTCAGGACATGCAGGGTAATAGTGACTCAACATTGCATGACCCATCGCACAATCCAGTTCAACGAGATAGTTGGGCTTGAGCCCAAGTGCTTCCGATAACAATTCAAATAATTTAATCGCCAATTTCTTTACTTGCCCCGAATACTCCATTATTGCATCTCTATACAATGAACACACAATGTACATCAGAACCCAAATAAGTTTAGCTTCAATTGACCAAATGAACAAAAGTAAAAAACTTCTTTATATGCTCGATCACAAATCATATAGATTTCCTTTAATTAACAATGAAGGCCTTGCATTTGGACAGTAATATGGAATAGAAATTTCCCAACTAGTTAAACCTCATCAATAATTAAAAAGTAACCAAATTCAATCGAAGAAAATTATTCGTGTAAGGGTAGGTCTCCTATAAGATTATTTTACAAATCTTAATTTGTAAGACGGAGCTATACTCTCAAATAGCTCAACCCATCAAAACACGATGGGTCGGGTAAAAAAGATCCGTCAAAAAAATTACAAAAAATATCTTTCGTTACCCTAGACTTTCTTACCCTAGTTTTTGCCAACAATTGTAAATGCCTACTACATATTTTTGGCGTTTTTTTTTAATCCAAATTGCGGAAGAAAACTCACTATCACTGATAATTCCAATAAATTAGAATCTAACCTTGCATGCACCACATACATAACAGCCATGAACAAATACCCAATTTGCAACCAACAGTACTTGGCAACAGTTTTTTACATAATGAGTGTGTGTGTGTGTGTGTGTGTGTGTGTGTGTGAGTGTGAGTGTGAGTGAGCGTGAGAGAATACCTGCATACCTCAGGCAACTCAAGTGGGTCAAGAGGATCCGGACCCATTACAGAAAACAGAGTATCCCTCCAATTAGCAGACCTCGATTCATACAAATCAAAATTACTCCCATACTTGACCTTCTTCTTAACCTCCCTTGTATAATACCCCATCTTCATATCCTTCCCCAATTCGTGAAACTCACGCACCGCCGTCAACAGATCATCCACAACCCACATGGGTATCCCATGATTGACTACTTGGAAAAACCCCAACGTTTCGGCGGCTCGCCGGACGTTCTCAATGACCAATTCTCTCTTATTGTTGGTCTCACAGAGGTCTATGACGGGAACAGAGAGAAGGGTGTCGGAAATTGGGTAGTCTCCGGCTAGTTCTTCGTCGGGTCGTATGAACATTTGGGGGATCTTTTCTATGCCGTCGTCGACCAGGCCTTTAACGCCGGCTTTTGATGCGTCAAAGGCTTTGAGTTCTTGTAATCGGTCGTAGTACGGTGTTGTTTTGGTTGGGATTGCAGCTGCTCCGGCTACCGACATTTTGGTCCTCGTCCTGTACTTACTGATAAGGTGGTAGTTACAAGTCAACCAACTTAAATGAAGAAAGAGGTGGTCTCCTATGAGACCGTCTTACGGATATTTAAAAATTCGTGGTTCATAATAAATATGTAATATGTTACAGATAACAACAAAAATGCTTTAGCTCACTTGGTTCCTAGCGAGCTGTTGAAGACGTTGAAGGTGTTACGGGTTGGTCCATGGTTCGAGTCTTATCATTGGTATATTAAGTTTTATTGTCAGATTTGTGTCATTTTGCTCCGTTGCCCCTGCACTTTCAAGGTTTGCCGCAAAAATTCTTATTTTCCTATGCATTACAATTTAATCATTTGTCAACCCCGTTAGCATAAATTGTCTTGAGATACTTGACGGATCTTAATGGATTTTAACGAAATGTTAAATGACACGTTTAAAGCTAAACGTGACACATTGAAAAGATAAAAGTGACACATTTTATGGTTGAAAGTGACACTATAAAGAGAAATTTATTATAATTCTCATTAAAATTCGAAGTAATACTCTTAATACTAAAAAGTGACACTCTTAATACTAAAAAGTGACACATTTAATACTAAAAAGTGACATATTTAATGCTAAAAAGTGACACTTTTAAGGTCAATAACGAAAATTTTTATTTATAAGGCAAAATGACACTTGTACGGTCAAAAATAACTTTTAATGCTAAAAAGTGATACTTTTAATGTTATAAAGTAACACTTTGACGTCAAACGTAATGATTTTTATTTATAAAAAAATGAGATAATTTTCAAAGTGAAAGTAACACAGTTAAGACTAAAAGTGTCACATTTAAGCCCAAAAAGTAACACTTTTTTAGGGAAAATTTATAATTTTCATTAAAAATGCAAAGTGACACTTCTAAGGTCAAAAGTGATACATTTTATACTATAAAGTGACACTGTTAATAGTAAAAAGTAACACTCTACATATATAAAGATGAGGGGTAGCGTTGTAATTTTAAAAAACTAAGAGGTTGCATTGAGATTTTTTAGTATTAATAGTGTCACTTTTTAGTATTAACAGTGTCACTTTTTAGTATTAAATGTGTCACTTTTTAGTATTAAGAGTGTCACTTTTTAGCATTAAATGTGTCACTTTTTAGTATTAAATGTATAACTTTTTAGTATTAATAGTGACACTTTTTAGTATTAAGAGTGTCACTTTTTAGTATTAAATATGTCATTTTTTAGTATTAAGAGTGTCACTTTATAGTTTTAAATGTGTCACTTTTTAGTATTAAGAGTATCACTTTTTAGTATAAGAGTGTCACTTTTTAGTATTAAATGTGTAACTTTTTAGTATTAAGAGTGACACTTTTTAATATTAAATGTATCACTTTTTAGTATTAAAAGTGTCACTTTTTAGTACTAAAAGCGTCACTTTTTAATATTAAATGTGTAACTTTTTAGTATTAAGAGTGTCATTTTTTAGCATTAAGAGTGTCACTTTTTAGTATTAAATGTGTCACTTTTTAGTTTTAAGAGTGTCATTTTTTAGCATTAAGAGTGTCACTTTTTAGTATTATAAATGTGTCACTTTTTAGTATTAAGAGTATCACTTTTTAGTTTTAGGAGTGTTACTTTGTATTTTAATGAGAATTATATAAATTTCCTTTTATAGTATCACTTTCAACCTTAAAATATGTCACTTTTTATCTTTTTAATGTGTTACATTTGGCTTTAAATATGTCATTCAACATTTCATTAAAGTTCATTAAGGTCCGTCAAGTATCCCAAGGGAATTGATGCTAACGGATGGCTAACGGAGTTGACAAAGGATTAAACTGTAAGGCGTGGAAAATATACGAATTTCAGTGGCAAACCTTGAAACTACAGGGGCACCGGAGCAAAATGACACAACTCACCAATAAGACTTTAGAAACACAACCGAGGGGATTCAAACCAGTGACCAATAGCGCATTCATTGAACGCTTTAACTCTTGCTGGAACCATTTGTGCTAATCCATCTTTACTTTTATTTGTAACTTATTATTTATTTATTATGATCCGCGAATTTTTAAATGGGGCTCGTCCTACACAAGTCTTTGCCATGAAGAAATGGGTTAATTGACTTTTTGTCAGTTTTAGGAACTATACTCGAATTAGAAATGATTATTGTTGGGGGGAGGGGGGGCGACTAACAACACCGTCAAATCCGCCCTTTACATTTTATTTTTTGCGATCAACGGCACACAATACAATACCTTAATATGAAAAATAGGTTGTAGTCAGTGAATTGTGGCAGTGTAGTTAGCCTCTACTATTTGAAATTCATTCACCCAAGTAAAAAATCCTCCTGTTTTAACCTTTTGAGTTAAATCGAGTGTTTTTCAAAATAAAATTTTGACATTTTTTTAAAAATTATAAATCACGTAATTTCGTAATACAATACCCAATTTTATATTTTTAAAATTAAAAATAAAAATATACTTTGAATTTTTATTTGAGAAACATGTCGTTTGAGTTAAACCTGACAAAAATTTAAGAATGGAATGAGTATATAAAAGTTTAGTAAGTTATAATTATTATTTTTTTAACAAAATCTTCTTTGACATGCCTAAATTATCTTGGGACATTTAGAAATAAAGTTTTATATTGTATACTTAATTGTCATTAAATAATTGACAAATAACTAGGGTTAATATTTAAAAAGGAAAAAAAGAATAATTGCATAACAGTCCTTTTTTTTTTTCTGAAATTGTAATCGTTATAGTGTCTTTTTTTGTTTTCAACTATATAAGTCTACTTTTTTTTTCTTCCTGAAACAACCCTTCATCATTTTGTCCTTCACTTTCTTTCTTCATTTCTTCATAACTTTCCTTCCTTCTTTCTTTCTAGAGTCAGCTTTAGTTTAGAAAATCTTAAGAAGACGAGCAAATAAAGATAAAGATCGAAAACTAGAGTCAGTTTTGGAGACTTGTCAAACTTTGGTCCTAGATCCAAAAAACCCAGATCTTGATAGGCAAAAATTGTGTATACGTTTGTTTTTCTTTGCTTAGTTGTGTTCTTTCTTCTCTCTTTCTCTTTCTCTCAAGATACAACAAATATAGATCTTCATTTACAAAAAATTGGTCCTAAATTTAGCAAAGATAGATTTTGATATGCAAAAATTGTGTCTCTATATACGTGCTTCTACGTATGCTTTTTCTTTACCTTGTTGTATACTGCCTTAATTTCTTGTACCCCTTTCCTTTTGGTTTTTCGTCTGCATTGCAAGTCTATTTTGTGCATTGGGATGCATGATTTTGAATTGCGATACTGGATTTTCTTTAGCTTTATGTGTTTGGTTGTCTGCATCGCAATCTTAATTTGTACATCTAAATGTTTGATTTTGAAAATCAAAAAATGTTTGGTTTTGATACAATTGTCTCACGGAGGGAAAACAAAACTCGCGTGCCACAACATTACAGACACAAAACAAAACCATCGACAACTCTAAGCCGACATTTCAACAAGGACCCAACCTAATAAATAACAACTCAACAACTAAAACATGCCGAAGGGAAAACAACCAACTAGAAACCACGAGCTACAACATTCTCGGGAAAATAAAATAAAGAGTTAAATCAATGCTTGACAGAAGTCTACCAAAACTATAATAACTTATAGTGATGGCGAACTAAATACTAATCGAAGAATAAAATAAATAAACATTTTACAAATTGCATGACACATGTCGGCTCAAGAATACCACTAGTATGAAAGTCTAGTATGCTAAGCTTTACTACCCAACGTACGTAGAATTTATATAATCCTATACAACCGTCCTTGTTGATGCATAGTCAAATACATGTCCAGAACACGAAGCTGTCCTATACGATCAACCGCGACAACACGGACTAGCTGAGCTCACTAATATAACAGGAACATGCACACTAAAATAAATAAAGGCGTGTGATGAGTCATAAAGTCCAACTAAGCTACTACATGTGACATGGCAAGATGTACAATATTAATCATATAATCACACAAGATATCATTTCGTATATCAAGTATATACACAAATCAATAATATCAACATGTATATATATATATAATGCACATATAAAGTGACAAGGGAAACAGTGACACAAACGTTTGAATGTTGACACAAAATGATTTATGAGAAATGAAAAGATTTTATTTTCAAGTATTTGGTAAATCTTTTAAAAATATTTTCGAGTGTTTGACTATTTGCCAAACGTACGAAAAATGTTACAGAAAATCATATATAAATAAATATAAAATATATATGTTATAATATTAATGCACATATTGAATATAAAATAATGTTCAATTTTAAGTAATTTTCATTTAGTAACCCTCAATTTATCATTAGTGATATTAAATCAATAAATCCATCTTTTTTTAATCTCTCAATAACAAATAAAAATTAATAATTGACATTGATGTATCAAAAAAAGTATCATACCGAGGGTGCCGAAGGTAGCGGTGGACGTGGGTTGTCGGAGTTTCCGTCCGGTGGCCATGTTGTCATCGATGGTGGATATCTGGCTATATTACCTGTAAAATAAACACCGTGAGTCGGCGGGGAGGGTCCCCCGCCAAAAACCCTCCACCGTGTTTATCAGTACACTGAGTATGAAAGAGAGGGCATGTAGCCCCAAAGTGCGTGTGTGATTCTAAATCAGAAAAACAGAGAGATCCCCCACTCTATGAACTATAAGGGGTTATTTATACCTTACAGAATGAATTTTGCTCATTGCGCATGGCCCCGGCACAATCCTTTGGACATCATACAAAATACAGTGGGCCATTAAGCGAGGCTCAAACACTATTGAGACGGATCCAAAATATGCACATCAGTAGCCCCCTACTCATTATTCTTCTAAATTCATCTCGAGAGTAAGGAGTACTATTCGCTCGTAATCTTCTTTAATTTCTCGGGATGGCCAAGGCTTAATCACTTTCATCTTGGCAGACAAAATAACATAAGTGCTGGGATGAGTTACAGATTTAGTCGCTTTTGACCGCCATTGTATATTTTAATTAACCATTACGCCTTAGAACTTGATTGTATAAGTCTTTCTATTGCAAGCAGAACGCTACTTGGGCCAAGGTCAAGTCCTACTACATGACTTCGCGAGCAGGACTACTCTTAAAAGCTAGCGAACATAACGCCATTTGGGCCAAGGTCAAGTCCCAGTACTTGACTTTGCGAGTAAGACTACCTTTGATAAGCTAGTGAGTAGAACGCCACTTGGGCCAAGGTCAAGTCTCAGTACTCGACTATGCGAGCAGGACTACCTTTGATAAGCTAGCGAGTAAAACGCCACTTGGGCCAAGGTCAAATCGACTCGACTTTGCGGCGGGACTACCTTTGAAAAGCTAAGCGGCGAGCGCCACTCAACCACGAGTAAACTCGAGCGGGAGCCTCTTGGCGAGCAGAGATATATCATGCTTGTAAGAAAGGTGAACACTTGGTCTTAGGTATATTCTAAGAATCACTTGAACACCAACCCTTTTTCACGAGCAGAGATACCTCTTACTCGTGAAAAAGAGAATAATCGAGATAACATACTCGAACACCAACCCTTTTTCACGAGCAGAGATACATCTTACACATGAAAAAGAGAATAATTGAGATAACATACTCGAACACCAACCCATTTTCACGAGCAGGGATACCTCTTACTCGCGAAAAAGAGAATAATCGAGATAACATACTCGAACACCAACCCTTTTTCACGAGCAGAGATACATCTTACTCGTGAAAAAGAGAATAATCGAGATAACATACTCGAACACCAACCCATTTTCACGAGCAGAGATACATTTTACTCGCGAAAAAAAGAATAATCGAGATAACATACTCGAACACCAACCCTTTTTCACGAGCAGAGATACATCTTACTCGTGAAAAAGAGAATAATTGAGATAACATACTCGAACACCAACCCTTTTTCACGAGCAAAGATACATCTTACTCGTGAAAAAGAGAATAATCGAGATAACAACTGACTTTACAAGATGAACTATCAATGGAGATTGAACAAGGTCATTTGTTTCACAAGTCATAAAAACCTAGTGGGAGGATAACATGAAGCTCAGCCGTGAGTAAACTCGAGCGGGGAACATAAGCGCAGACATGCGTTATATATAACTCTACCACGAGTAAATTCGAGCGGGAGGACAATATGAAGCTCAACCGTGAGTAAAATCGAACGGGGAGCATAAGCGCAGGCAGGCGTTGTGTACAACTCTACCACGATTAAACTCGAGCAGGAGGACAATATGAAGCTCAGCCGCGAGTAAACTCGAGTGGGGAGTATAAGCGCAGGCAGGTGCTGTGTACAGCTCTACCGCGAGTAAACTCGAGCGGGAGGACAATATGAAGTTCAGCCGCGAGTAAACTCGAGCGGGGAGCATGAGCGCAAGTAGGTGTTGATCATCTAGTCGTGAGTTTGCAAGCAGAGAGCGCATGTATGCGTAGAACAAAATCTGTTAAAAGTGTGGCTCTTAGGAATGAGCATATTATTCTTTTCCTTCCTTGGTGTAGCTCCCTACTTCTTGAATACAAAGGTTTATCTTGAAGTCGAGAAGTATCGCTGGTAAATACTGTTTGGTCTCGTAGTGTGTTCAAGCACAGTGGAGCTGTTGGGTAAAGCCTAGGCTCTGTTGACATGTACTTTATTCTTGACACCTTAGGAGCATCATAAATGAATCAAATATATTCTCCCACGAAATATAATTGTAACACGTTTTATGCATTTAATTTATTCGAGCAAGAAAGTAATCACATTTCCACGCTTCACGGCCAAAAAATAAGTAATATAATTATTTTGATTCATAAGAAAATAAATCATGTTGTCTGTGCCCAATGTCAATTGAGTAAATAATTCAAGGTATAATGAACATATTTAATGCAGATTTATATGACATGAATGTTGTCATAATATCATTTATTGCTCGTCATAATGGGTTATTTAAACACATTAAATTTACTTTATGTTTTATGAGTAATTATCCCAAAATTAAATAGTCCATTATGTACCTCTCACCCCATAATGATAATCATCAATTGTGTGTGTCTATATATATATATATATATATATATATATATATATATATATATATATATATATATATACTTTATTATTGATTGCTTTACACTGCAGGCGCAAGCATAATAATCATTAATATCCCGCATAGAGTTTAGCGATCAAAAGGCATAAGAAAGTAGGCAAAATAATTTAACTGAAGCATAAGTTAGTTTCAAGTAAACGAGTTATTGCTCAGTCGAAATAACGAAAAAGAATCATTCACAACAATAAGTGTGAGTGCGATGAGTAAATATAAAACTCACATGGCTAGAATCAAACATTAACAAATTGTGCATATGAATGCATCATGTTATATCACATTTTCATAAATGGTCGGGCGAACATTTTTTCTTTTTTCATGCCGACCAGGGATCATTAAAAACCATAAGGAACATATGGTCGCAAACGCAAAACATATTTAATTACATACATCAGTGTAGTACATCGTAGCATGCATCATTATAGTGGGTACTTCAACGTAATTATAACATTTTAATTTTACAATTAAATATAATACAACAATCTAAATATTGTATTTACTTTGCATTTAATTCATATTTAGCATGCTTTTGCATTAAAAAAATTAATTAGCGTATTGATGACGATATGATGGGCATCATTTTAAACATTAATGTTCGTACCTTTCAATGATGGCGGTTTTAAAGCCAAACAAATAGCATGCATCCAGGTGTTTAGATATAAAATATTGCAAAGCAAAACTTATTATCATGTGTGTAAATCAACACAAAACTGAGGGTATAACTGGAAAAGAACACCTGATTGTGGGCGTCATAGGTGATATCAGTAGAGAGGATTATTGCAAATATGCACATCACGTCTTTTTGGGTCACCAGCGTATAACTGGCTTGTGAAGAGACAATGAAGTCATCAGCAACCGACGCGTGATTGGAAGGTACCGCCTACAACATATTTGGTGGTTGTTGTGGGGGCGTTAGAGCTCCGATGGCATTGTTTCTTGTGCCAGCTTGCTCATCGGGCCAAGGCGAATCCACATATGTCGTTTTTCTTTCAGTTTGGTGTTGATTCGTATTAAACGTATCAATAACACGATTCCCGGCACCCATCAAATGTATCAATAATTTGAGATTCTCGGTAATGGAACCAACTGATGTATCCAAAAAGCATCATACCGGGGGTGCCGAAGGTAGCGGTGGATGTGGGTCGTCGGAGTTTCCGTCCAGCGGCCATGTTGTCATCGATGGTAAATATCTAGCTATATTATCTGTAAAATAAACACCGTGAGTCGGTGGGGAGGGCCCCCGCCAAAAACCCTCCGACGTGTTTATCAGTACACTGAGTATGAAAGAGAGGGCGCGTAGCCCCAAAGTACGTGTGTGATTCTAAATCAGAAAAATAAAGAGATCCCCCACTCTATGAACTAGAAGGGGTTATTTATACCTTAGGGAATGGATTTAGCTCATTGCGCATGGACCCGACACAATCCTTTGAACATCATGCAAAGTACAGTGGGCCATTAAGCAAGACCCAAACACTATTGAGAAGGATCCAAAATATGCACATTAGACATGAAAAAAAAACGTTTTAAAAAGAAAATTGATAATGTTTGGAATGTCCCTAAAAAAAACGTATTAAATTATAATTTGAATTAATATCACTTTTGATACTTATTTTATTAAGTCAATTAAAGTTCATCCTTAACGTTTCAGGTATTAATCATGTTTCATATTTTTCGTCAAATGTCTATCAAAGACAAACACTAACGTGTAACCTGCTGTTCTAGGTTGCAAACCATTTTGACCTTGGTAACAGGTGAGAGAATTATGAAAAGAACTACCCCACCCATGATTTGGAGCTAGCAGCACTGGTTTTGCCTTGAAAATTTGGAGGCATTATTTGTACAGGGAAACATGTGAAATCTATATAGACCATAAAAGTCTTAAATATATTTTCACCCAAAAGGAACTAAACATGAGGCAGAGAAGGTGGCTTGAACTACTAAAAGATTATGATTGCACAATTTTGTACCATCCTGGTAAGGCTAATGTGGTCGCCGACGCTTTGAGTCGTAAGAGAAACTTAACAATGATGATCACCAAGGAAAGAAGAATTTTAAACGACCTTGAGTCCTTAGGTATTAAAATTAGAACTTCGGGTTGTAGCGGACTATTAGCATCCTTGAGTGTTCAACTGTCGTTGTTGGAAAAGATTAAGGTAGCCCAAGCTGTAGATCCTAATTTAGTGAAAATTTCTGGAGGCTTGGGAGAGGAGGGCCAAACCAATTTTCGAATCAGTAGTGATGGCATCTTATGCTTTGGATCTCGAATAAGTGTTCCATCTAATCCGGAATTGAAAAGACAAATTTTGGAGGAAGCTCATAACTCGAGGTTAGCGGTACACCCTGGTAGCACAAAAATGTACCGAGACGTACGTGATACTTTCTAGTGGGGAAACATGAAAAAGGAGATAGCAGAATTCGTCTCTAAATGCCTCGTGTGTCAGCAAGTGAAGACAGAGCATCAGAAGCCTGGTGGTCTAATACAATCCCTACCAATACCAGAATGGAAGTGGGAACATATAACCATAGATTTCGTGGTCGTTGGAAAAGTTAGCAAAATTGTATGTTAATGAAATTGTTCGACTACACGGAGTACCAGTCTCGATAGTATCAGACCGTGATGCTAGATTCACTTCAAAGTTTTGGGGCAGTTTACAAAAGGCTTTAGGGACCAGCCTAAGCATGAGTACGACATTTCACCCTCAAACTGACGGTCAGTCAGAACGGACTATACAGACAATGGAAGATATGCTTCGAACTTATGTCTTGGATTTGCAAGGTAACTGGGATGATCACCTGCCTCTGGTGGAGTTTACATACAACAACAGTTTTCATGCAAGTGTTGGAATGACACCCTACGAGGTGTTGTATTGGCGGAAATGTAGGTTGCCTACTTGTTGGAACGAAGTAGACGAAAGACAACTCTTAGGACCAGAACTAGTGCAGGTTACCTCAGAGAAGGTACAACTTATCAAACAACGACTTCTAACGGCACAAAGTAGACAAAAGCCGTACACTGACCGTCGACGTTGTGGACTCGAATTTGGAGTAGGGGATCATGTGTTCCTCAAAATATCACATACAAAGGGAGTTATGAGATTTGGTATTCATGGTAAGCTCAGTCCAAGGTTCGTCGGACCATTTGAGATACTTGCGCGAGTAGGAGAAGTAGCATACTGACTTGCTTTACCACCTACACTTTCTGGAGTTCATAATGTATTCCATGTATATATGCTAAGGAAGTAAGTGTCGGATCCAAGTCATGTGATCGAGAGTACACCATTACGACTGAGAGAATTTGAGTTATGATGAACAACATGTACGGATCGTGGACCGAAAGGATAAAATATTACGAAAACGAACCATTCCGTATGTAAAAATTCAGTGGAGTAACCATACTGAATGAGAGGCCACTTGGGAGCTCGAAGAATAAATGAGGGAAAAACATCCCGAGCTTTTTTAATCAGGTACGTTAAGTTTAGAGGACTAAACTTCTTTTAAGGGGGATAGAGTGTAATGTAATCAAAAATTCTATAATAAAATAGAAATAAATTTTAGTTAAAATTTCATTTTGGGTTTGCTTAAAATTATTTGGGCCTAGTACACTTGAAATTGAGTGGGCTTGGTGTATATTATTAGTGGGCTTATTGTACATTATTAGTTGATTTAGAGTTTTGGTTCAACCTATTAGTCTCTTTAATAATAATAATAATATAATCATAATAATAATAATAATAATAATAATAATAATAATAATAATAATAATAATAACAGTAATAGTAATAGTATATATATATATATATATATATATATATATATATGGAAGAGGATCGTCTGTTTTGAAAGGAAAGAGGGAAATAATTTATTTGACGGAATAGTTCGACTGAACTCGATAAGTGAGAGAGGCGAAGTGAAAGAGGAAAAAATCTATGGGATGAATGCATGAACAAATTGCGTACATGTTCGATCAAGAAGAGGAAGAGGCATGTCATTGGGTATATTAAGGTAGGTATCCCCAGTTGGGTTTTGGCACAAACAAAAACAGAGCATGAAGAGCAAATTTTAAATATTATTGAGGTCTTGAAGTTAATTAAGTAATCAGCAATACACCGAACCACCGGTAGACAAGATCGTGGGTCTCGATTTGAGGTAAGATATTGCTTCATCCGTTTCAAATTTCTAGTAGTTCTCTTGTTGAATTAGTAGGTGTGTTCGGGTGGTAGAAATCGGTGGTGGTCGACGATAAAGGAGAGTCTCTGTATATGAGTTCTAAGTGAGTTGTCTGTGGGTGTAAGAAACAATAATAACAGTAACATAGATATTGAACGATTGATGAAATTGGTTTTCAAATGGCTATTGATGTGGCAAAAACACAGCTTGGGCCGTCCTTGAGATGGGTTGGATATCTGGGCTTGTAATCGTCCTCCTTGAGCCTGTTAAGATCACAAGAACACGAGTAAAGTGCAAGGCAAGGCTCGCAAAACCCCTCGGCGTGAGAGTAAGTATCAGTGATTGTCAAAAGATGAATTGACGAGTAACGAGGCTCAAGAAAGTGTATGTACCTTGTTGATGATAATGGAGGGTATTTATAGGCCCCAAGGTGATTGAATGCCTAGGATTCGGTTCCATAATCGGCCGAGATAATCAAGGAGGAAATCCCTTGATTCTAGGCGAAACAGGCGGTTGACCGCGTAGTTATAGGAGTCGATAAGGCAAGTAGTCCACCTAAAAATGGAAACCTTTGACTTGCCTTGGAAAGCAAGCTACCAGCGTCTCATGCTTGATGTGTGCTCGAGGCGAGCAAGGCTCGTCCTACTGCTGCTTTGTATCGATCCACGAACTTATTGTCGAAGATCGGCCCCGGGCAAGGCCGGCTCGACCGAGCAAAGTAAGTCTAATTCCTTTGCTAAGCATGTATGATCCCCGATCATGGTCCCTGGTCGGACAGGCAAGGCCTTTGCCCGCCCAGGTTTGAGTGAGGATTATGCTTTCGCTTTCGGTACTGGCTCTCTCGCTTGCTCATTGGGTTGTCTCATCTTGCTCATTTGGGCCGTGGGCCCCAGGAGGTCTGTGCCGTGACTAACACGTGATGCTAACTCGTGCCTTGCTCGTGACCCGGCCAGTCGGGTATATCGGTGGCCCCTAGCTTCGGCTCCGCGAGTATTCATGCTCTGGAGCGGGAGCGTTCAAGTTTGATATTCGCACGGGCTTCAACACTTTGTGAACTTTTAAGAAAGACAAGGAATTCGGCGAGGTGAACTTGAGGTGTGTCCAGGAAGCTTTTCGCTTGAGGAATGCTAGGCGCGTGGGCGAAAAGGGCGCGTGAGCCGTCAGAAACTTAAGATGATAGGACAGGCACCCGAGCACGAAGGGTTTGCATTTATTGCGTCGTGATGATGGGCCGCCCATTCCAGGCGCCTTTTCGGGCTCTGAGCTTTCCCTCGCTCTTGCCCATAAATCTATTTATAAAAGGCACCCTCGACCCCTTTTCTTCCTTTTACCGTCTTCAAGATTGTGAGCTCTTAGAGAGAGAAAGTTCCGAAAAGCTTGATCACCGCTGACGCCGCATTTTTCTCCAGTTCCTGTGTAGAGTTTCTCCCTTGCTTAGGTATCTATTCATCTCTCGACGCTTGCGCACTCACGCCCAAATCGCCTTCCTTTGATTGTTTCATTGAAGACCCACTGCTCCCAAAAATAACAGTAAGCTCTGAACCCCCTTTTATTTTTTGACTTTTCTGGTTTTCGGTGGTTGTTTGGCATTCATTCCTTTGCCTCTGCATGATTTTGTTAGGGTTTAAGAGGGTAGGACCGGCCTTAGGTAGAGATCGAGGAATAGAAACCGTGTTCTTGCTCGCTAAATGGGCGTAGCCAAGGCTGACCTAGACTTAAGATTTCTTTTCCCTTTCTTTGCCATTTGCTTGGCATATTCGATAGCCGCCTTCCTCGATCTCTTTGTAGATGTCCGATGTGTCCGAGAATGACCGTGAGGCTTTCAGCTATGGTGGGAGGAACGACTCGCTTAGCAAAGAAAAAGTCTCATTCGACCGTTGAGTGCGATGAGGAGTCGGGACTCGTCCGGCCAATGTCAAGGCGTGTCGTGGACCCCGTGGTTGACATAGTCGATTCTTCCAAATGAGGAAGATTCCTGCGAGAGAGTCTGTGGCTTTGCTGCCTGGGTGGCCTCGAAAGAAGCGTACCTGGTGGGGGATTCACCAAGGCGAGTAATGGTTGAGCAAATAGATTTGGCCGAGAGGCTTCGAGGCCAATGAGGCACAACCCGCCGCTTGTTGGCGCGGCGCTTTTAAAACCGGCCGCTCCCAGTGGAAGTGGCCCCTCAAGGAGAAAAACCGCCAAGACAGAGTCCCCTATTGCTCGCTTCTAACCGTGAGGTGGCCCTCAAGTAGTGGTTCCCGCAGTTGAAGGATCGAAGCAGGAGGAAGAGGAGGAGAGGAGCCCGATTGGTATGTGAATGCGTGAATGAAGGCCGCTATGCTCTCATCGGGCCACTCTAGACACCAAGCACAAAGCGACAACATGGCTTACTTCCCTTGTGTCGACATGCTTACTATCTCAGGCGAACAAAATGGGACGCCCCTCGCTCGTGTCACCCTCTCCCGCGAGTGTGGAAATGAGCTCTTATTTTTGCCGATTTCAAGCCGCCACGCCTCCCGCTAGAGCCCTTCCCGGTGGATTTCTTATACGAGACCAAGGCCGCCCCGCGATCTCGATGTTGAACACAACGATGCATTGCTATCACAGTTTTCATAAATAAGGAAGCAGGCGGGGTTTGAGCCGGATATGTTTTTGCTGCGAAAATTATTTATCTTCGCGCCGAGCACGAGGAGGATAGGTGTGAGGCGAATTCCAATTTTTGAAGCCGTTTGTCCGACGTCCCCTGAAGTGGACTCTTGGGATCGGGCGGTCTCCGTTATTCAATCCCTGTCGTCGGGCCGCTTATGCTTCAAGAATCGGCGAAATGAAGATCCCTGCCTCTAAACAAGATTTCAAATGGAGAGATCGCCGATCGTCAAGGTTAAGACGCCGCTGGCGTAATAAGAGAACGAAAAGACGGTTTCGGCCGAATTTCTTTCTTGACGGAAGGAACTGGTCCAATCCGCGTTATTTGTGCTTGCCGTGTCACGCGAAAGGCAGGTCCTCAAGTGGGAGCCCTTCGATCCACGTGCTCGAGAACCCTCACCCTTATCGGGATGATCGCCACTACGAATGTTTAAACACGAGTGTGTTGAAAAGCCAACGTCAGGACCCGGCGGCGATTGCCGACCAATTTATGAGACCACGACGCTTTCCGCTAGCCTTCGATTCTTCTGCTTTTGCTCTCCTTTTTCTCAGCTCGTTTCTAAACTCGTTTATTCTATTTTATTTCAGAATGAAGAATTTGGTCAAGGCAAATGGAAGAAAGAAGCCGATCAACGAGCGGCCGACTTGAAGGTCAACACACCTGTGGAATTGCCCAAGGTGCTTCCCCGCCTGGCCGGTGAAACCCTGACTGGGCAAGGCCACAAGTCCGCAAAGAAAACCGTGAACACCTAAGGCCGCCGCTGGCACAAAAAGCCTGCAAGCAGAGAAGTTGTCCGCTATTCCTGTGACAGGCCGACCACGCCAACATCCCCGATGCCCGCCGCCATGATGCTAAGTGCCAAAGGCAAAAGGAAGAAAAGCCCTGCCCTCCTCCTCGCCGCTGGTTCGCCACCAGCCTCGAGCCCCTGGGCCCCTGCCTCTTCTCCCTACTCGTGCCGGGATCGCCACTGGAGACAGCCGGCTTCGGATGTTCCCGCTACACCAAAGGCCAAGCGTAAAAGAAATTTCGGGACGCTCACCGGGGGCATCGACCGCATGTCCGTGGTAGCCTGTGAGGATTGGTGGGCAAGGGCGCCATTGGGAGAGGCTACGCATGACTACCGGCCTTAGATAGAGATACCGCCACAATGCCTGGCCGGAAATGTAGACTCGCTTGAGCGAGGTAAACCGCTCAACTCGAAATTTGTCCTTTCTTCTCTCGCTTGTTTGGTGCTTTTGACTCATTTCTTCTCGTTTCGCAGATTGCTTCCACGTGCGCCAACCTCTATGATAGGTATAACGAGGAGAAGGCGGCTCGCAAGAAAGCTTGAAGCCGACAACCCGCCGGCGAGCCCGTGAAAGAAAAAGTCGAGCAAGTGGCTCGCCTCGGCCGATGAACCGAAACCCAAACCGCGGCGCCAAGAAGAAAGAAGTCGAACTCTTTGAGCTGCATCCGTTGGTCGCCTGCACAAAGGACTTAACCGCCGCCAAGACAGAGTTGGTCTGGCCAAGTGAAGAAGAACCAGCCGCCTCGAGAAGAGTCGAGCGAGCCGGCCGCGGTCATCACAGCGGGATCTTTGCAGGTGAGAGAAGTTCCTTTAGGATGCAAGCCGTGAAGGATGGGAAACCGTTGAGGGAGTTGGAAGTGGTTTCAGGAGGCCGAG
>CM028384.1:31570963-31607883 GCA_013146195.2 Codonopsis lanceolata | reverse complement strand
AAAGATTGACAACCGCCCCTATTTTAGGCCGATTGGTTTCTTCCTTTCGAGATCATGTGCGATGCTTTAGATTTTGCAATTGGAGTGTGTTAGGTCAAAGGGTAGATAGGAAACCACATGTAATTCATTATGCTAGTAGGACATTAAATGATGCAGAACTTAATTATACAACAGAGAAAAAAGAATTTTTAGCGAGTTGTGTATGCATTAGAAAAATTTAGACCATATTTGTTTGGATCAAAAGTCATAATATTTTCGATCATGCAACCCTAAAATATTTATTGAGTAAGAAAGAGGCTAAGCCTAGACTCATAAGGTAGATGCTATTATTGCAAGAATTTCATATTACTATTAAAGATAAAAGAGATGCGGAGAAAGCGTCGTAGTCAACCATTTGTATAGGTTGGAATTTTCACCTTTACATGAATGTCAATTTCTTGATAATAAAATTCATGTAAATGAAGACTTCACGATGAACAATTATTAGCGATTAAAGATTTAGATCCTTGGTATCTTGATTATGTCAATTATTATGTGTCTGATCTCATCAACTCTGATTTTGATTTCTACCAAAGGAAGAAATTTTTAACAGATGCTAAAAATTATTTTTGGGAAGAACCTCATTTATATAAAATGTGTTCGGACTCTATAATTACGAGATGTGTTCTAGAACAATACCAACAAAGTATTATGACATTTTGTCATGAATACTCTTGTGGTGGTCATTTAGTGGAAATAAAAGCGCTAGAAAAATTTTGCAATCTGGATTATATTGGCCTTGTTTTTAGAGATTGTGATATATTTTATAAAACTTGTGATAAATGTCAAAGAACTGGTGGAATTGGCAAAAGGAATGAAATGCCCTTGCATATAAATATGGTTGTTGAAATTTTTGATGTCTGAGGTATTGATTTTATGAGTCCTTTTCCAGTCTCTAATAATTGTGAGTATATTTTAGTTCTTTATGGATTATGTGTCTAAATGGATAGAAGTCATTGGTACTAAAATAATGATGGAAAAAGCGTTGTCAAGTTTGTGGAAGATATTTTGCCGGGTTTGGAGTACCTACCTAAGCCATAATTAGTGATCAAGAACACATTTCACTAATAGATTGCTAAATCCGGTCCTTAAAAAATATGGTGTAACTCACAAGTTAGCCACACCATATCATCCTCAGACATCTGGCCAAGTAGAAGTGAGTAATAGACAGATAAAAACAGTTTTAGAAAAGACTGTTAGACCAAACCGTAAAGATTGGGAGTCTAAACTTAAAGATGGTTTGTGGGCATACCGAACCACATATAAAACTCCAATAGGAATGAGTCCTTAGAGGATGATGTATGGCAAGGCTTGTCATTTTCCAGTTGAAATTGAACATAGAGCCTATTGGGCCGTCAAAGAACTTAACTTAGATTTAACTTTGGCTGGTGAGGAAAGACTATTCGAGTTGAATGAATTAGAAGAACACGGGTTAAATTAAATGCGAGAATGCTAAAACTTATAAAGAAAAGACCAAAAATATCATGATATGGGATTAGCAAACAAAATGTTTCATCCGGGACTAAAGGTATTACTTTTCAATTCTAGACTCGGAGCTATTTCAGGAAAATTGAAATCAAAATGAGTGCAGTCCATTCATCGAGTCCGAATTTATACTCATGGAGCAATTGATATTAAAACCCAAGGACCAATGAAATATTTTAAGTTAATGGTCACCGACTCAAACCATACCTTGAACCCATGTCAGTAGAGAGAACAATTAAACTCATTTGTCTCTCTGACAATGAACCACCAAATGATTAGTATTGCAGTTGGGTCGAGCCAAAGACGTTAAACAAGTGCGCTAGGTGGGAGGCAACCCACATTGATGAATTTTATTTGCTTTTGTAGTGTAATTTAAATATGTTGTTCTCCGTCTTATTTAATTTTGGACATTTAATTCAAAATTAAATAGGCCAAAATTCAAGTTTGGGGGAGAAAAGCATCATAGTGTTGTATTTATATGTTATTAATATTTTAGTTTAGAGTTTGTGTAGAATTTTTTAGAGTGCGGGGAGAAAGCGGACCTAACGGGCGTAACGGAACATAACGAAGGATCAAAAGCGCAAAACTATCAAAATTTTGAAAGTAAGCATGAAACCTTACGGTGAGCTTGTGGATAAGGCATAAACACCTTCGGTCCGAGGCCTATAAATGCAAGAATCGTGACCGTCGACAATCCGTTCAGACCTTTGGCTGGAGGCCTTGCGGGCCACGCAAGCCAAAGACCTTGTGGCCCAAGCCTCCTTTATATGCGATAACGAGGCGGTCTCCAGTAGTCACTCCGAAAAATCTCTCTCTCTCTCTTAAGCAAAAGGCAGCAAAATCTCTCTCTCCACCTCACAAATTCGGTGAAGTCTTCCACATTCCGACAAGATCCAAACCAAAGGTGTTCTTCCCCTCAAGCTTCATCATCTCCCTCCACCCTCATCTCACTTCCCTAAGCCTTGAAGAAAGTGCACCACCATTGATTCTGGCGAGAAGCTTCGCGAAATCCGGCCAAATCCCTTCATCTTCTAAAACTTGCAAATCCAAGTATCTTCTCACCATCTCATTAAAATTTTTGACGTATTAAAATGTTTGCATGCGAGGGTGTTAGATTTATTTTGCGTAAAATTTTATTTTTGCATGCTTTAGTTGTTAGGTTGTGTAGAATTTTAATTTTTAAAAGAGAGTAGATTTTGATTTTTTTAATTTTGTGCTTAAATTTATAATGGCCCCTAAGCGTAGAAACATTGGTGCATCCACGTCCTGCTCCCAAGAGGAGGAGCAAGTTTATGATGTCCATTGCTTCATTTCCTTTGAGGCATCGGAGAGCTACTCTAGAAAGCTCTCCAAGAGCATAATCCCTGAAAGGGGATTTCAAGCTCAAGACTTTGCCCTCCCCGACCATTTTTATAACCGTAGGTGGGCTACTCTCATTGCTTCTTCGGGCGAGGCCATCGTGGCTATCGTCCGTGAAATCTATGTCAATGGGAAAATTTCTATAGACGATAATGTTTTAGAGACTGTTAGTGTTAGGGGTGTAGATGTTAGTTTTTCGTCCCAAGACATTAATTGCTATTATGGCACTTCCAACTATGCGAGTGGTACCGACCGGTACAGCCGCCACCTTTTTGACCCTATTTCTCTCGAGCCGGTAAATACGACTATCGCAACGCCTGGTGTGGTTTGGACCTTCAACCAAAACCCACCATTCCGTGCCCGCACTATGGAGGAGACCTTTCACACGAACACGGCCAAGGCCGTGTTCAAATTTATCTGCACTAATGCCTTCCGGTGCCCACCAACACACGGTGACTTCCACCAACACAATTGGGCTAAAGCTGTCTTGATCTACACCATCCTTACGGGTGGCAGCGTCGATGTGTTGCTGATCAACGGCCAAATTAAGACCCTTATTAGAGGTACTCTGACAGCGGGATTCGCGTTCGAGGTTTGATTACGGTGTGGTCGGTAGGTCAGTGGGCTCCGAGTTTGGAAGAGGATTAGGGAGGTGCCTGAAATTTCTAGGATTGTATTGTTTGATTACGCTCGCTAGCCACGAGTGAGAAGCCCTCGAGAGGAGATGCCCGAGGAGGAGGATCCGTTGGAGGCGATCTCCAACAGGCAAGAGGAGCTTATGCTCCAAAATGAGATGGTTATTTAGCAGTTGGCACAAGTGCGTGTTGACCAGACTAACCTCTTTGGTTGGATTAACCAGGTGGAGCAGAATGTCTCCACATATTTTGGGATGCCACCTGGCACAATCCCCGACTTTTGTCCTCGTTCGTTATTTCCTCCTGACTCGCCGTGAGTCGAGGCCTAAGTTTCTTCCTCTTTTGTTAGGTGGGCCTGCTATGTCGTTTTGATATTTGTCCTTCTCCATCAATCCTCTCATATGTTTCTCAATTTTGGGGACAAAATAGAAATTAAGTTTGGGGGGGGGGAATTTTAATCCCAGAATCTTAGCAGGTCCCAGCCTAAGGAAGAGTGGAGTTGTGCTACGTTTTTAGGGTGGGGAAAATTTTCTTTTCCCTTTATCGTGTCTTCTCCTCACCCATCTTTCTTGCTTTTTAATTTTTCTTATTTTCGGAGATGTTGCCTTGACCAGAATACACTAATATTTGGTTCTTTCGGGTACCCATTATGGGGACCCATCATCAATTGTGTCATCATCATCTCCAATTTTTTTATAATATATATATATATATATATATATATATATATATATATATATATATATATTTTAATTCAAAATTTTCTCCCTTGAGTCTTTGTGTGGTCGTACTAGTCGATGAGGAGTTAATGCAATGAGCCACATAACTTTTCCATAAATCATTCTGGAATTTACTTGATTCTGCAAAATTCTTGATTTTTTCCAAATCTCTGCGCACCTACATCAGTCATAATTATGGATTGATTAGAATATTTCTATAAAGTTTATAGCACACATTTCATTGTAACAACAAAATATGCACAAGAATATGATGAATAGCCGTCCTAACATAATTGTTACATTGAATTGTAGCTTAGGGTCAATTGCATGATAAGTTAGATCCCTTGTATTTTTCCTACTAATATATCTCAAGCACACTTTCAAAACGTGTCTGTATGTTAGTCTCGATTGTCCCTACCATCTGTTTTAGCGAATGCTTATGTGAAATCCAGTGATGCTAAATCTTAAATTTCATAAATCCCATAGTTGATATGATATTTTATGTGTTTTACTTTCTTAAAAAATGCATGAGCATTTGGCATTAAGAAATGATTTAGGTCATCTTTGGATGGTTTGAGCCTAAATATTTCCTGACCTTTACTAAAAATATCCCTAGTGTCCCCTTTTGAGCCTAATTAAAAAGAACGGAGTGTGCTAAGCACACATTAAACCCCCATTCGACTTCGTTTCTATTACCCGCATTAACTTAACCCTAAAAGCCTAAACACTTTTAGTCTACCCTTTGAGAGAGTAGGATGTGGGTGGGGAATTAATTTTAGGGGACCATTTTTCAGTCAAGCAAGTTTGTTGAAGACTTTTTCTTCCTGTCAATGTTAATATATATATATATATATATATATATATATAGATCGACGAAAAATAAAACGGAAAAAGAAGAGTGCAAGAAGATTCAAATGAAAGCATAGCTTTCAAGAGAAAAATATTAGAAAAATTATGCTAAGAAAGATGATGAGATATTTCTAGCTTGATATTTGTACAAAACAAGTTTGGGAGGGGGGGAATTAAAAAGAAAAAGAAAAAGGAAAGAAAACCCCCCACTTGTGGTCTTTGTAGGTCCTAGCCTAACTGGGAAAAACTCCCTTTTACTTGGAAATATTAGGGGTAAAGGGTAGTCTTGCTCTCTCACTTTGTATTCTCTTCCCTTTCCATCATATCCCCCCAACACCATGACCTTACATTACAAGCTAATAAAGACCTATTGATCTTCTTGCCAATGCTTGTGTTCGTTATCTTGATTGTAAGGCATGTAATTTATCTATACTTCATATTCATATTATCCACCCACTCACTGTGTTAGCATAAGTTTAGCTATTACAAGTAATTGGGATAGGAGAGCATTGTTTGTCATACATAGAAGTGCATGGGATGGATGTATAAGTTTTTGAAATCCTTGGTGACCTCTCTTTTTGTAATAGACCGGGTTTGGATGCTAGATCCCATAATCTATGTTGCATTGGTTTTAATTAAACTATGATTTTCATATGAATGTGGTGCTTAGCTTAATAAAACTGTTTTAGTCAAGATATTCTCTATGACTGCTGATCACACACACACGGAGAAATTAAGACTAGTAGAAGTTTTGAGTATAAGTCAGTTGATTTTATGTGATAAGTCTGCACATATGTGGTGAGCATCTGACTGAGACTACTTTATTATGCCATGCTATTATGACTTGAGGTTGAATCCAAAAAGATTTTTTGTTTTATTGTTTCTAATATAGTTTTTACCTTCTTTTGTATTTATCAGTTTTTTGCATTTATTTGCATAGTCAAGTCACTCGTTAGAGTCTCCTTGAGTATGTGGGTTTCTAAAGGAGTGTAAATAGTGTCAACCTCCAAAAAGATTTTCGTTATTTTTGTTAATTTGCTTTTTATATTTATAAGTATTGTTTACTTGTGGACGAGCAAAGTTTAAGTTTAGGGGTATTTGATCGATGTATTTTATACGTCGATATCGGGTACTTTTATGACTTAAATTGAGCAATTCCACGAGGCTTTTGGCTATTGATATGTGTTTTTCAATTGTTTTATGAGTTTCAGGGTTTTAAGTGAAATTATATGAATTATGAGGCTTTTAGTGAAGATTTCGAAGAAGGGGCCAAACTGTAAATTGAAGAAGAAACGGCAAAGGGACATTCTGAAGATCTTGCAGACGCAAGGTGGCCAGAACCGATTTATTGGGGGTTTCAAGCCAGACTGAAACTCCTAAAGCCTTACAACTCCATGGTATAAATAAAGGACGGTAGCCAAAGCTCAGGGCGAGGAAGTAGTTTTATACAGCTTTAGTATAGGATTTAGAGTGTATAATGTAGTTTAGTCGTTGTAATTATAGTTTTGAAGATCGATCCATGTATTCATTCATCTCCATGTGCAGTTCATCTTCGAGGATGAACTAAATATACATTAATCTAGGAGTTGGGAGGTAACTTGTATCGAATCTATGCTTTAATCTATTTTTATTCATTCAATTCTTGTTGATCATGATGATTATCAATCCCTCTATTATCTCGCTTTGGACAAATGAATGTAATCGTGAGTAATAAAGGCCTAGAGGTGTGGATAACTGAATGATCAATGTGCATATGTCATACACTGCTCACCATCATGATAAATTGAACCTATCGATGTACGAGAGTGATAAGTTAGGGTCAAGTTTCATATAGGACCTAAGTAACAGTTAGGATCCATATGTTCTTCTGCCTAGGATATAGAATGGACGAATTATTTGGAGATGGAGACTGAACGGTAATTCGACAGGCTATATCTATCAATAGTGAACGAACCCAACAAATTGAATGATACTTTATCCAAATAAGCTATAGAGGAGGTACAAGTGAAACCCTAATCCTAGATTTCCCCCCCCCCCACCATAAGATCTTCATAATACGTAATTGCTGCTAATTTAGTTACTTCTAGTATAATAATTAATTTAGATAAAATCAATATAAAAACCCCTTTAGTTAATAAATCGCTATCAATAATCGTGCTATTTGTGATCTTCTTGTCTTTGTGGTTCGACCCTTACTTCCCAAGCTATTCTACAATAATCTTGTCCACTTGCAAGGAAAAATAATTTAAATAAGACACGATTAGCGGCGCACGGCAGCGACAGCCTCGATCCTTTTAGTAGAAAAGGATAAATCCAAACAGGCTGGCAAGGGTAATTCTTTCTCTCTCTCTCACTCTCTCTTCCTCTCCAATTAATTTATGCGAAGATCTGGCGAATTTTGATATCATCTTTGAGATGATCATCATACAACTTGATGATCTGTGCGCAGGAAGTCAGCTTGAAGCCAACAAGAAGCCAGGAACATTCAGGTTTCTACGCTTTCTTTTTTCACTTTGAGCTGATTTCTTTATTTTTTTCAATTAATGTTGTCTTTTTGTGGATGATAATTTGTTTGAGCGATCGGATAGCTTCTAAAAAAATTCCAAATTTTCTTATGCTTGACTAATCGTTTGTGGTAGTTAGAAGAATTAGGAATGGTAGCAGTTTACTATTTAGTTAGGTTTTGTGAGGAAAATAATAGTAATTCAGACATTGAATCAAACACAATCATTTGAATTGAACCTGTTGTAATACCATAGGGTTTTCGATTTCCACACTGCATTTTGTCTTTTTATTAGGTAACATGATTCCAATAAAGCACACTAGACTCATGTAGCTAGTTATTATCATTTTAGTTTTTATCTTATTTCCCCTGCAAATTGTTAGTTGTTTTATTATCTACTTGTCTGGGCCTTGTATTTGATTTTTGGGCAAATTTCAAGTGAGTACAATTTTAGATATATGTTTTCATCTAGGACCATCAATTTTTTAGACATTTCATGTAACTATAAATTAGTTGTCAAATGACAAAAATGCCATTAATGAAGACAGATCTAATCTGGCCTAAAATAATTCAAAAAATCTGATGCCAAGGTTTGACATAAGCATTGTTTTCACAGTTTATTCAAGCAAAAAAAAAATCAAAAAAGCTGATGCCAAAAAACTGATTCCAAGGCTTGGCATCAGGTGAAAAATAATCCAATAATACTGATGCCTACAGTTTTTTCAAGCAAAAAAAATTCAAAAAAGCTGATGCCAAGGCTTGACATCAGGTGAAAAATAATCCAATAATGCTGATGCCTACAGTTTTTTCAAGACAAAAAATCCAATAATGCTGATGCCAATGACATGCATTAGAACCAGGCATCAAGTTTCTGATTTCAAACATAGCATCAGGTTGCTGCCAAATCCAAGCATCAGGTTGCTGATGCCAAACAATAGTTTTCCCAGGAACAAGTAATTCAGATTTATCCTGCAAAGAACATATCCTTTTGTTTGCTCTTTTTTTCATTAGGAGGAGGAGCCTGCCTTTTTTTCTCACCGTGAAAATCAGCATCCTTCTTAGTGGATGCAATATCTAGATTTTTTGTTCTATTCCCCCGCATTATCTCTTTATGGCCTACGTGCACCACTTTCCCCCTCTTCTCTACATCTCCGGTCACAGCTTGTGCTCCAATAGCCTCATTCCCAACCTTACGTCGCTCTCTTTTCTGTGCCCAAGACCCACCTCTGGTCTCGCTACACCAACACCAACCCGTCCCCTTCAAGCTTAAATCTCACTAAATCTACCTTCAAACTTAAAGTGGGAACTGACAATGGATAATTTAAAATTTGAAACCCTAAATCTCCCTCCATATCAAAGAAGGCCCCTTGAAGCCAAACTTTCCAGTCGCTTCTTGGGCTCATATCAATCTTTGATGAGGACCCTCAACACTTTCAACATCCCGTCGCGCAGGCTTCAAATTCAGATAGTGATGGCAATGAATCAGGGGCAGCCAGCAAAAAGTGGTGAATGTTTTGCTCATGCCAATATGGTGTGTGAGGAGTTGTTACTTCGGAAAGATTCGTTGGTTGATGGAAATAGAGGGGTGTCGGGTATGGAAGAAAGAGATCTTGATAATAGGGCACAGGAGATTGTTGGATCTGATCATAGTCTAAGAGAAGGAAACAAGGAGTTGGCTCAAAATTGAGAGAGAACGGAGGTGGTAGAGGAAGGTGGGGGAGGAAAGGGCATTGGCGTACTTTCGCCCCAAAATTGTACCTAAAAGATATGTCCAAAAAATACCTGGATTTATTTGAAAACATGTTTTGACCGGCTTGTAATTTGTTCTTGATTTTAATCAACTCTTTTGAGAATTGTAATTTTCTCAAGTAAGTGAAGTGGATAAAGTTTCTAAAACAAAGTAGCAAAGCAATGGTGTATCATACCTTTTTACCGCTTCTGTTATGACCGCCACTTGTATACTGGTTTGGAAGTGGGGCAAACAATCTCATCTTCACGAAGTTTACGCTTTTTACCCTTCTTCTATACCAGCATTTTCATAATTAACCCAACCAAATTCAACTTATTTGGAAGAAGTCTTGAGAAAATAAAATGGTTTTTTCTTGTAATTCTTTTCGAAATGTCATATCCATGTATAGTTTTTCCAACTCCACAACTCTGCCTTTTCTAGCCTTTAGTTCTTTGTAGGAAGCCACTGTTTTTCTATATATTAAAAGCACATAAACTATGTTCACAAAAGAGTTTTCAAAAGAAATTTTTTACCCAAAAACAAAAGACATTGCAATTTCAGCCTACCAAATCCAAGTTTGAGATGAATCCTTTATCAAATGGTCGATATGATCATGCGAAGCAAAGAGAGGCCGTTGCCTATTGGATTCTAATGAATGAGTAGCTGTTTAATGTTGTGGAAAATTTGGATTTTCTTTCATGTTAATTATTAATCAACCACAATTTGAGAAGATCTCGCGTGCCATGGTAAGGAAAGATGTCATTAGTGTTTATGACAAAGAGAAGAAAAAGTTGCAGTTAATGTTGAAAGGAATAAATAAGATTTCATTAACCACTGACAGTTGGAAGTCAAATGTGGAAAAGGTTTCTTATATGTGTGTCACTAGTCACTTTGTTGATTCACAGTAACAACTTCATAAGTGAGTTCTTAGCTTCATGCCTCTCCCTCCTCCACATGCTGGTAATATTATTTGTCTTACATTACATTTATTATTTGTAATTATATGCATTTTTTTTGTTAATTTGATAAGTATTATTGACATTTTTTAGGTGTTGATATCTTTGACGGGCTTATGCAGTGTACAATAGATTAGGGGATAGAACACAAAGTCTTCACTATCTCTGTAGACAATACTTCGAACAATGATGTTGCAATTCGAATTACTAAAGAAACATTATCTAGGATTCGTAAGTTGCCATTGGATGGTAAGTTGTTTCATGTTATGTGTACTTCACATATATTGAATCTTGTTGTTCAAGATGGTCTTTATGAGATTCACAAAATTATTGAAGATGTCAAAAGTAGTGTGTGGTTTATTAACCAATCAAAGTCTAGGTTGTTGAAATTCTCTGATATTGTGCATCATTTAGGAATCTCTGTGAAAAGGTTGATTATTGATTGTCCAACGAGTTTGAATTCTACTTTTGAGATGTTAGTTAAAGCATATAGAGTTAAGGATGCATTCCCTATATTTACAGAAAGAAATTTTTTATATAGGAGTTGTCCTAGCCTTGAATATTGGAATAAAGTTAAGGATGTTGTTGACATTTTAGAGGTTTTTTATGAAGCTACTCATGTAATTTCTAGAGTTGATTATCCTACCTCTAATGTTTTCCTCCCTGTTATTTGGAGAGTCAAGCATGTGTTGAATGAGAAAGAAAACCATGCTAATGAGTTTATCAGAGGGATGGTTAAAAGCATGAAGCAAAAAATTGACAATTATTGGGGAAATACTAATCTTTTGATGGCTATTGGAGCAATACTTGACCCTAGGTTCAAAATGAGGTTGGTTGATTTCACTTTCAACAAAATATATAATGAGATTGATGCACGTACACACATTATGAAGGTTCGAGATGCATTATATAGTTTGTTCTTTGAGTATGTTGAACAAGATGAAGTGAGGTCTCGAAAGGGTAGTTCTTGCACTTCAGAAACACACTCTTCTCTTTGTATTGTAAACTCTTCATCTAAAAGAAAATTAGTGCATGTTGGTTTATCTATGTTTGATGAGTATTTGAACTCTTTCAAAGATGTTGCTCCTTTAAAATCAGAGTTGGGCATGCTCATTTGAGATATTTGCATGATTATGATTTATGGCAATAAAATTGATATCTAATTGATTTTTATTTTTTAGGAGGAGGACGAGCCGATTCATGGCATATTGCGAACATGATGGTTGGATGGTGGATGCTAGTCTAATATTTATTCGGTGTTTTTTTGATGAATTTAACAACTGATATTTATTTATGTATTTGATAATTATTGTGGATGTTATGAATATTTGATCTTATGGATGCTATCTATTTTTGTTATGGATAATTGATATAATTGATGTTTTATTCATATTAATTCATATTGAAAAATCGAATACTCAAATCAAATACTCGAATAAAATATTCAAATCGAATATTTGAATCGAATACTTGACTCATTGATTGTTAAATAGATTTTGTAAAAAAAATCATAAATAAAATTTCAAATCAAATACTCGAATCGAATCGAATAATTCGAATAATAATTTAGAATCGAATACAAATCAATTTTAATATTCGAATAATAAACGAATACGAATACGAATACGAATACGAATACTCTAATAATTTCACAAATACGAATCGAATATTGCAATATTCAATTTGATTCGATTCATTTGCACCCCCTAATTGAGTCTCTCCATTTCCTTCATCAATCGAGAGTAAGAGAGAGCGAGTCGTTTGTGTATATGTATTGACGCATTATCATTTTGGCTGAGAATTGATTAAAGTTTTCTATGTTGAGTTGTTGTGAGAACCCAAACATTACTTGTGTGACATGATTTACATGTATACTTAACATGTTAGATATATGCCTAACATGTTTAACTTGGTTTGGTAGAGTCTAGGTTACCTCGAAAGACTTCTATGCTTTCTATGTCTTCCTTTCCTTTATAATTATAACTTGTCTATTTGACTTGTGAGATCTTGGTTTGAGTTGTAGACCAAGTATACTAGTCTTTAACATGTTTGAGAATGGTTATCCAAGCTTGCTTGGTTTTGGATTGGTTTGTGCTTGAATCGTTTGTCGTTCGTCGCGAGTTTTGACATTCATTCCTTCTTGTTTCAGGGGTTGTTCGGGAGTGTTTTCATTGTGTTTTGAGTAGGCTATCACCCTTGTATGTTTGGGGTTGAATTGGCTATCATTTGGACCATGTTTCAAGCTTATTTATCTTCTAGAGGACCAAGCGCTCGCCTAGCAAAGTGACCAGGCGACCGTGCATAATCCTGTACATTGCATATTCAGAATCGAGGCTAGGCACTCGCCTAGCCTATTCCCTTAGGAAACTGCCTTGTGTTTTTATCAGCATTTGATAGTTTTTGATTTTTTGACGAAATGTCTTTTTAACCCTTAATGTGTTTGGCCATAATCTGTCCTTAAATTCAAAAATTAGACCCTAACTAGTCTAACCTAATCCTAATCCATGTTGTTAACCCTAATCCTATTCAACCTAGTTGTGACATGTGTATTCCACTAACTCTAATTAGTGGAGTTATTTTCCTAGTCTTTGTTGAAGTCACAAAGACTTCCATCTTCCTCATTCAACTGTCCTTTTCTTGAGAACTTGTGTGTGTGAGAAAGAGTGAGATTAGTGTGTGTATTCTTGCTTCCAAGAGTTCACGTGTTCTATTTTTCGATCCAAGTCTGCCAAATCGAAGCCGCCGACGAAGAGCATGATAGTCACTGTTTAATTTTTGCTTTCTCAATATTTTTCTTGGCTCAAGGTAAGCTATTAATCCCCTTAGGATTTGTATGCTAGAAAATAACATGCTATCCCTTTTTCCATGTTGAAATCATGCTTGGAAAGCTTCCTACCATGTCTATCATATCCTTCTTATATGTGGTTTACTTTCTAGCACTTATGTGAAATCAACGTGCTACCATGGATATGCGAACTAAGTGTTTATATGGGTTTATGTCTTGATTGTCTTGATATTAACTATGATATCATGCTATGTATGCCTTGCATTTTTCCATGACATGCATGATTGATAGCTTACAAAGTGTCTTTGACTTACCCCCTCCCTTTATTGCTTTAGATCCGAGCAGACCAGGTCCTTCACATTGAGGAGTTATAGAATTCTCGCGTGATCCGAGTTCTTGTTCCTTGAATAGGTTGTTAGTAGATGTTCTCTTCTTCTCTTTTGGCAAGGACGATGGGTTTTGAAAGCAAATCATGTACACTTGACTTTGGGAATGTGTTATTTAGTACTTTAAACTAGTGGTTTGAATACTTGTATCCGTTTGTATTTTCTTTTGAGCATCGGTGCATGTGCGCCGAGCCTTGTATAGTTTCATGTTGGGTTCACTTGTTTTTAGTCTTCCGCTGAACATCCCATTAGCACTTATTTACCTTTGTTGTTTCTCTGGCAAGTTTAGCTGTCGAGGTATGTTATAACATGAATTGTGTAGTTGTTGGGTTCCAGTTGTAAAGTCGCCGATGAATTGGTTTTACTATTTTAAACTGTTATATTAGGTTTTGAAGGTTTTAAATTTTTCGGCCTTTTGGTGCCGAGTTGCATTACATGTACAATATTGTATCATATCAATTTTGTTAATAGAGTCCTTGCATGTTTTTTTGTTCTTTTTGGACGACTTGTCTCGCGATTCACTTTCGAGGTCGAGGTCGGGGTCGGGGTCGGGTCGTCACAGTTGGTATCAGAGGGATATGTTAGCTATTGGACGGGATAGGTTCCATGGCTTAGGTGGGTTGGTTCTTTGTGTGAATTCTAACGTCGAGTGATTTCTTATAGGTGTATTATGTTGGGTCCTAGACACAGAGCTAGTAGTGGTGGAACTGGTATTGGCCAAGGTAGAGGCAGACCTAAGAGGGTCCCTGCTTAACTAGAGGCTAGAGTTCCGATTGAACCAGAAGTTGAGTTACCCCCACCACAGGAGCCAGTTAATCATAATGCTCCTATGACGGACATGTATCACCGAATGATGGATTTTATGGTAGAGTTGGTACAGGGATATCAAGTAGGAGGTGTACCACCTCCACCACCACCACCACTAGAACTAGAGGCGAGAGTGTCACCACCTTTTAATGAAGTACCAGTCGAGCCTAGGGCGAGGAAAAACGCTACTTTGGATAAAGTCTTGAAAATGAAGCCTCCATCTTTCGAGGGAGAATCTGATGCGAGTATGGCCAAGTTGTGGCTTGAAGACATAGAGAAAATCTTTGCAGTTCTGCACTGCACGGATGAAGAGAAGGTTGTGTTGGTTGTGTATAAGCTAAGGGGAGCCGACAACCATTGGTGGAGAGTATTTCTAGCAAGCTGCAATTTGAATAGGGTTACAAGTTTGGCCTAGCTTCGAAGGGGAGTGTAGGGCCTTATATATGCCTAATGCTGTGAGGCGGAAAAGGGAGAAGGAATTTCAGGACCTAGAACACGGTTCTTTTATGGTGGCTCGGTATTGTTGTCTTGTTATTGTGTGCATCTTGTTCGTGATGAGTTGCAGAGGGTTCTTAAGTTTATGAAGGGTCTGAAGACTGAATTTAGGAGGTAGGTTTTGTCTCTTCAGTTGGCAGATTACCGGGGTGCGGTTGACCATGCCTATGGGATATAGAGGGATATAGAGGAGCACATATAGAAGCCTTCTATCCAGTCTTCTTTGCAGCAGTCTCAGTAGTCATCGCAGGTGACCTCACAGCATTCTGGGAGAGGTCAGAATTCGGGGAATCGATCGGGCTATCAGGGCAACCATTGCAACGGTGGCCAGTTTAGGCAGCAGTCAGATAGATAGTCTAGGTCTGTCAAAGAGTCGTGATAGTCGCGCTCCATCTTCACAGGGACAGCAGGGGTGGTAGAATAGTATTGTGATATGTTCTTACTATTAGAGATCAGGAAACACAATTGACAAGTGTTGGACCAAGTGTTTTTTCTCACTGTATCTTAATTTGCATGTACTCATTCATTACATTAGGTTCAATACTTAGTGGCTAAATGGGTTGCGTACCAGTTAGCGTGGCAACTGTGCATAGAACTTTGCCTTTAAAATAGTTTTTTAGACTTCACAAGTTTAGGCAGAAGACCTCGGCAAAGGCTTCACCAGCAGCCTTCACCGGCAGACCTTGTCTGCCTTCGGACAGCATGACGTGTCAAGCTTGTCAGGATGTCCAACTCAAGTGGATTACTTAATTCAACTATCTTTGGTTTGAGTTTGAATTAATCCATCATCATCAACTCCTGACTCCTAAGACACGCCTTTCCAGCTTTTCCAAAGAATGAAGACTTTCGCCTCCTGAACATGGCAGAACAGGTTTACAATCTGACACAAACATACTATACTAACTACTGTAGGTCTGCAACTTTGTTTGTCGCCCACCTGCCAGTTCTAGCACCTACTCCTCTCCATACCCTGATCAGTTCCAATTGGAGATAGAAGTCAACAAAGCAGCTCCTTACATTTAATGCACCCAACCTAATAAAGTTGTTACTCACTTCATCTTCTCCAACGGTCTCAAGGATGCTCCGATATAAATACTACCATTGACGACTAAAGAAAACAATGCTCTGAAATCATTCAACTACATCAAGTCATCATACTTAGTGCTTTCAAGAGATCATTAACTGATCAACGAAGTCCTTAACAACAACAAGAAGACCTGTATCAATTGTTATTCATTTACTTCTGATTGTTGTATTCTTTACTATTTTTCTGCATATTGAATTTTCTGTTTTTCCAGATATTGAATTCCCCCACCCCCAAACTCAAGTCAAATATTTTGTACACGATTCATTAGAGATTTTTGTAATAGAATTAGTGGAAAATATAGTGCATATTCAAATCCAAGGTTGACTGCCTTGGTGGTGGACGTAGCACTCTTTATAATGCGAACCATCTCAAAATACCTATATTCTTTACATTCTGTTGCTTTCTGTTATCTTCGTCTTAACTTATTTTTTCGAGCAACGAACTTCAGTAATCAGCCAAGTCTACTGGTAGTGCTTTACCAGCAGACTTAGTATGTCTTCCTTGCAAGTCTTCCGTTACTTCAACATTTTCAATAGGTTGCAAGTACTTGTTTTAGGAACTTTTACAAAAAGTTTTAAATGTATATTAAGCTATTCAACCCCCCCTTTTAGCTTAGTATTGTGCCCTTTGGGACTAACAATTGGTATCATAGCTAAACTCTTTGAAAACATGTTTTTCCAAGATTAACCTCTTGAGAGATATAGATCTAATGGCACAAACACATTACATGCTACCTACGTCAAATTCGAACCACGTCCCAATATTGGACGAAAGCCATTTTGATGTTTGGAAGGATACGATTATGAGTCATATGAACTCTATTGATCACAGGTTATGGAAGTACGTGCTAGGAGGACGTCACGTATCAATGAAGCCAAATATTCTGGCAACTGTTGGTGGAAATCCTCCAGAAGTTCCTAAAGAAGAACCCGAATGGACTGAGGATGAAAGAAAGCTGGTGGAGCTAGACAGTAAAGCCATTAATATAATCACAAGCTCTCTAGACACCAGCACCTATCAACAAATGATCCGGTGTACATCTGCAAAAGTGATGTGGGAAGCTCTTGTTAAATACTTTGATGGAGACCAAGATACAAGAGACAACAGGAAGTACACCTTCATCCAGCAATTCGACCCTTTCAAAAAGGATCCTAAGGAAACCTTGAGACAAGCATATGATCATTTCAGTGAGGTAATAAATCGCTGCTTTTCTCTTGGTAAAACTTATGGCTAGAAAGAAATGAACATGAGATTTCTAGGCTTACTAGGTAGTCATTGGCATGTTAAAATTACCGCCATGAAAGAATCCAAAAACTTAAATGAAATGACTCTTCGTAGTCTTTATGAAAGTTTAAAGGTTTATGAGCTCGAAGTTTGTCAAGCTCTAGAGCAGGACAAGTAGTTCAAAACTATGTCCTTGCCAGCCATGGTACAAGAAGCAATGTCAGTTGATGACAAACCCTCCACTTCCTCCAGTGGAAATGTTTTTTGTTTTTGATGAACAGTTTGCTATACTTGTAAAACGTTTTAAGAAATTTGTAAAATATGCAAGGAAGGACACACACTAACAGCCTTTTAGAAAGACTATTGAACGCTCATCTAACAATGAGCTTGTGTGTTATAACTGTAGAAAACCTGGTCACTTTGCTTCCAAATTCTGAAGCCAAAATTTGAAGCATACCAAAAGCATCCTTATAAGAAATTTCAAAAACAAAAGGGTATGCTGGCTGAAGACATTGAAGAGAAACAGGTTGCTACATTGTTTTGAGACGGATTCAGAAGAGGATGATGACGATTGTGAGCAAGCCAATAGATGCTTAATAGCTCATGAATCAAGTCCCACCTATGACTCTGAACATGAAGTCGAAATCTCACTTGATCCCTTCGAAAAGGTTGAGACCAACTGTGAAAACTTCAGTAAGGAAGAACTGCTCCAGGATAATCAAGATATGCTTGAGGAGTTCAACTCTTTCAAAGTAGCCTATGTAAAACTCGCGAAGAACTATGAAAAGCTTGGTGCTGAGAAATATCTGCTGGCAACTGAAACCCAAACTCTCAATAGCTGTCAATAGGAGAGTATCAAGCTAAAAGGAGAAAACAAATTCCTTTGTCACAAAGTTCAGTGCTTAGTTGAGCACATCAAAGGGCTAGACTTGGAGAAAATTGCCTTCCAAAACACGATTGACCCCTGGAACAGCTCAAAGGAAACCTTTGAAGGAATCCTCTCTAGCCAAAAGCCAAGTGGAGACAAATCAAGCTTAGGCTATAATGATGAGCCCAACCTGGCATGCTCTTCTGTAACAGAGAAAGGTGAATCGTCCAAGACTTCTGTTGATCTTTCCTTCTCCAAATAGACCTTTGGTAACAAGGGTAAAAATGGACTTGGTTATACAAGTGTACCATATGTTTACCCCAAGGCTCACAAAGGGAAAGCCAAAGAGGCTGTTTCTGATGAGAAGCTTGTAAAAGGAACGGTAGAGAAATCAAAGTCTACCGACAGCAGCTCTGCTATGGCAAAGTTTGCTCGTGATAAACAAACGAAATCTATACTGGTACCTCTCAAGTTTGTCTATGAAATGGCCAAGGCTACCAAGCTAGTTGACAATAAACTTAAAGGAGTTCTATTGGATGCTCCTAAATCTATTAACACCAGATCAGCCAAGGCTAAGTCTGCTATTAATAGATCAAGGAACATTCACAAGAAACCTCTTAAACCTACTGTCAACAAGCGTGCTGAGCCCAAGAGTGCTGCCGGAAAGAAAGAAAGTCACAAGCTCTCTACAACAAAAGCTGATCACAGTCCTCCATGGAATTTTCATCTCTGTCATTCTTGCAATTATTTAGGCCATCTGGCCCCAGAATGCCTGCTAAGGTTGACACTAAAATCTGAGAGACCTAGTTCTCTCAAGGTTAGGCAGGTATGGGTCCCAAAAGGTTGCTAATCCTAAGGACCCAAAAGAAAATAAAGGGGACCTTGTTCCTTTGACTTTTTCAGGTCTGCTTCATGGCTATAGATTCAGAAGAAAGGGGCATTTGGTACCTCGATAGTGGTTGTTCAAGGCACATGACAGGGAATAGAACTCTACTCTCAGATTTAGCTGAAGCTGAAGGCCCAATGGTAATTTTCGGCAACAATGCAAGAGGGAAAACGATTGGGTATGGCACTAGAGGAAGTCTCTCCATCAGGAAAGTTTCTCTAGTGAATGGCTTAAAGCATAATCTTCTGAGCATATCCCAATTCTGTGACAAGGGTCTTATCTTCAAATTCTCCTCCAACCAATGTCTCATCAAAGATCGTGAATCCTTCTTAACTTTGCAGACCGACAATAGACAAAGAAACATCTATGTCGTGGACTTAAACCTTCTAGGGAGATCCTCCAACCTTTCCTTAATTGCTAATAACATTTGTGACAACAGTTGGCTTTGGCACAAGCGTCTTAGCCACCTCAACTTCAAGTACCTCTCCAAGCTCTCCAAAGATGGGCTTGTAAAAGGACTACCTACGGTGACTGCCGACCACGACAGAAGTTGTAAAGCTTGTCAACTAGGAAAGCTTTCTAAGTCTTCCTCAAGAGCAAGCCTGTTATGTCAACTTCCAGACCTCTTCAACTTCTGCACATGGATCTCTTTGGACCATTCACTATCGTTAGTATCTCCGGAGATAAGTATACACTTATAGTAGTTGATGACAACTCTCAATTCACTTGGATCGAAACAATGACATGAAAAGATAAGACATACGATCTAGTCACCGCCCTATTAAGAAGACTTAAAACTCAAAAGCTTGAAGACATTAGTGACATCAGATCAGACAACGACACCGAATTCAAAAACAATGGTGTTGAAAGATATTGTGATGACCATGGGAACGACCACAACTTCTCTGCTGCCGGGACTCCTCAACAAAATGGTGTAGCTGAACGAAAGAACAAAACACTCATTAAAGCAAAAATAACTATGTTGGCAGAAGCTAAACTTCTGAAATACTTCTGGGCATAAGCCATCAACTCTGCTTGCTTCACTCAGAATCGATCCCTGGTAAACAAGTTTCATAATAAAACTCCATACGAAATATAGAGAGGAAGAGCCCCAAATGTAGGATTTTTGAAAATCTTTAGTTGTAAATGTTTTATTCTTTATAATAGAAAAGAATATAAAGGCAAATTTGATTCAAAATCAGACGAAGGAATTTTTCTGGGTTATTCAAATCATTCAAAAACATTTCGTATATTTAACAAAACGTCTTTGAAAATTTTAGAATCTGTGCATGTTACTTTTGATGAATATGATTTATTAGAGCCACGAGTGGCTCCAAATGTTGCTGATGATTCTGATGATGTTGAGACAGGTACAAATGTTGTTGATGATTCCAGAAGCTGATGCAAAGCAAGTTCGAGATGAGCATGATGGGAGAACGCACCTCCTTTCTAGGACTTCTGAGACTAGAAGCCCTTTCCTATCCCCCTCATTCCTTCTGGTTCTCTACCGACCCACTCCCATCCCCTTCAATTATATGTGATCATTCTGACACAGATATTGAAATTCCCCCAATCCCTCCTTCATCCCCACCTCAATCCAATTCCTCATCTACCCATACCTTCCCTACACCCGATTCCTCTTCCACTTGAGCCTCGACCACTCCGCCCTCAAGCAGCCCTTCCATCCTACTACTACTGCTGATGCCACCTCGTCTGCTGCTGCTGCTGAGCCCATTCGAGTAGACCTCGATCCTTCTCCATCATGTCCGACAAATGAAGATATCCTGAGAAAACTGGATGCCATCTACAACCGGCTTGGAGAAATAACAAGTATCTCCATAACTGCTGCTAGGATTGCAACTAAATCATCCAGGGCTGCTACCAGGAATGCCGCCATCCTCCGCCAGTTTCAAGAGGATGTTTGGACCAAATTTGGAGAAGTCAGGCATGAGGCTACCGATCTAAAGATAAACATGGAGGCTTAGCGCAACGAGTGTGCTCGTCTCTCCTCAACTCTCTTTTACCAGCTCTTTCACAGCATTGCCCTCCACCTTGGTCATGGATGCCGTCCAGTGCTGCAGCTCAACGATCAAGCTCTCGATGCAGCACATGATTGAATGGCAGCCTAGCGCGAACGTGATCTGGCCATCACTGAGGAAAGACAACTACGGTCTATGAACCGAGTTCTGATGGACGAGAACAACAGGCTTCGATACGAACATGACTACCGTTCTCGTTCCACCAGACAAAAGACCTCAGCTGATGAAGAGTACACAAGAAGACTTTAAGAACTCGAGCGCCTACGCCAAGAAAGAGAAGCAGCTGACAGATCAACTAAAGGAAAAGGAAAAAGGTCATGGTAGCTTATATCTTTATATCCTCATCCTTTGTATCTATTTAAAAAAAAACCCTGTAAATATTAAACTTCTTGTTTGAAATACAAAAGTTCATTCTTTTTAAAAAAATTGTCTATTGTTTAAATTCATGTTATTCAAATTCAGATATCTACTTCGAATTTAAACATCCAGTTTAAATTTATTTAAATTGTTTAGTCTAATCTTTGTGCTTGTTCCTTATATCTCTTATATTGTATGTACTTAGATTAGTTGTTACATTTGAGGCGTTCTTTTAGAGAGAGGCATGTTTGCTGTTATAAAACTTTTCTGACATGTTATTATCTATCCTAAAGCTTTCATAGCCCTCACTTGTAAGTAATGATGACCAGATGAAAAGAGGAGGAGATTGTTGTTTCTCACTGTATCTTAATTTACATTTGCTCATTCATTACATTAGGTTCTATACTTAGTGGCAACTGTGTATTGAACTTTGACTTTATAGTGCCTCGATTTTCGACCGATTCCCCCGTCGATAAAACAAAATGTGTGGTTTCAAAACCTTTTTAAAGTGCGTGGGAATACGCTTGGCCTCAATTATGGACTCAAAATATGAAAAACAGAGTCGCCATCTTTATTTGAAGGAAAACAAAGAAAAACCAAAAAGTAACCAGATTTGCAAAGGGTTCTCGGAGGCTATGTTACGAGGTGGGAAGGGGTTAGGCACCCAACTCGCCTTTTCGGTCTCAAAATAGATTTTTTTTGGCTAAAATATGTTTTTTTTAATATTTATTTAACAGTTGAAATAAAGCATTAAAAATATAGATATGTACATGTATAAGGAAATTATTACAAACTTGCACCAGCCTCCTTCCTGGAGTTACAAATACATTTATAAATTTTTGGCCATAATAATGGCTCTTTTTTAGTGCAATTTTCTATAGAATTTCAGGCAGCATAACTGCTTATTTTGCTTACATTGGGCTAGTCTAAATAGCACTTTTTTATAAATAAAAACTTTAAATAGCCTACCTCTTGAAGCGTGGGAGTTTTATCCCGTACCAACTAATTTCTGGCAGGTCCTACGGTGCGCTCGCTTTGTCCTTCATGGAGAGGGAGTCTTTTTTCCGCTGTTTTACTGTTGCGAGGATTCGGGCAGAGTGACTACTTCCGAAAGTTACTTTTCACCTCGGGATCCGGGCGACACAATTGCGTGCTTTTTGTTGTTTGAATGCTTATTGGCGGTGGAAATCAGGCAGATCAACTGCTTGCTTTTTGTTAATTTGACGTCTGGATTCAGGAAGGGCAACTACTCTTTTTGGATTTTTGGACCAGTAAAATAGGGCTGAATTTGGTTGATTTGGCGTCAGCGTTCTCTCGGGAGGGTTCTCACAAACTGCGCGGTGAAAGTATTTATTTCACTGTGTGTCGAATCTATGAATTCACAAGCCGGGGCCTCTTATTTATAGGCTGGGAGAGGCTTTCCTTCGCTGTTAAGTTTTCTCTTTCTGTGCTTCATCGGCTTGTACCGTGCGCTGAGGAGATTTTACAAAAAGTAAATTGCTGCAGGAGAACGGTAACTATTGGACGCTATCCATAGTGGAGTTGGGAGCGGCGCTTGGATGGGCTATGGGCGGCACCCAGACCCTTTTTTTCTCCTGATTTTTGGCACTTAGGCCCCCTGCATTTCACTGTTTATGCATCCTGCGTTTTCTTTTGCGTTTTCGACCATGTAACTTGACATTTGTTAGTTTTTTAACAGGTCTTGATATATCATGTCATGTTACATACCAAGGGTACGAAATTGGGGTGTCTACAGAGCCCCTCAACGATGGAGTTTACGGGTAAACCGAAACTTACCGAGTAAATGAACATCGTTGAGAAGAAATAGGCTTCCAAATTTCGTGGAAATTATAATGGTGAGGAATGCAATATGCGATAGTTTATAGATGCAACAGTTTAGGATGTAGTTCAAATCTCACATACCCTAAACATATTTAGTTGGTTATAGTTGGTTTTCGTAGTTTCTAAGCAGATATAAAAATTAAATGCTCTTATGGTCGCACCTACTAGGTAGGCTGCCTACGTATCCCTTTCCCAGAAATCAGACCAAACGTAGTTCTGCCTTAGACCGACAAGCAAGTTGCGATGCGGAAAGATAGTTGCAATATTCATTACAACCTAGTGAAAATAACGCACATCAAAATGCAATATCCATTGTATTATCACATAAATCAGATACAATATCCATTGCATCACAAAGGCCAGATACAATATCCATTGCATTGCCACAAACCCAAATGCAATATCCATTGCATTATCGCAAAATCAGATGCAATATCCATTACATCGCCACAAACCCAAATGCAATATCCATTGCATTATCACAGAATCAGATGGAATATCCATTGCATCGTAAAGACCAGATGCAATATCCATTGCAACGCCATAACACCAAATGCAATATCCATTGTATTATCACAAAATCAGATGCAATTTACATTGCATCGTAACAAACTCAAATGCAATATCCATTGCATTATCACAAAATCAGATGCAATATCCATTGCATCGCAAAGACCAGATGCAATATCCATTGCATCGCCACAACACCAAATGCAATATCCATTACATCGCCACAACACCAAATGCAATATCCATTGCATTATCGAGATGGACCAAATCAAATTCAGATGCAATATTCATTACATCATCCATAGTGAGACCAGATGCAGAAAAAGATGTAATATCCATTACATCGATTAGGAACCTAAGGCCAAATCTGATGCAATATCCATTGCATTACTTCAAAATCATATGCAATATCCATTGCCTTATCAAAAAATCATAAGTAATATCCATTGCATTATCACAAAATCAGATGCAATATCCATTGCATCAAACGCTAGATGCGATATCCATCGCACTATCAAAAAACTAGATGATATATCCATCGCATTACATCAAGACCAGATGCAATATCCATTGCATTACCACAAGACTATCACCAAAGCTGATGCAATATTTATTGCATTATCATAAAACTTGTTAACAGATTCGATGCAATATCCCTTGTATTATCACAAAACTAACACGAACACCGATGCAATATTCATTGCATTACCATAAAACCTCATGCAAATATTTGATGCAATATCCATATCATTGCTACAAAACTAACACGAAAACCGATGCAATATTCATTGCATCTTCACAAAACTTGATGTGAGATCCGATGCAATATGCATTGTATCACTAACAGAAAAAGTGTATGCAAATATCCGATGCAATATTAATTGCATCACTTTCTAGACTACCGCAACACCTGATGCAATATACATTACATCACCTTGAGAAAGACATTGATTTAGAATGCAATATTCATTGCAAATAAAGCGAGAATTTATTCATCTTTTATAAATACACCGTAATTTTTGGCTGGTAGGTGGAAAGGTTGAGGTTTTCGCTTTATTAGTGTTCACTCGAAGCTTCGACCACAAACATAGGAGGTATGATGTATATATTTTGGTTTCTGGTATCTGATGGGGTTTTTCAGTGAAGAAATTTAATGGGGGTCTCACGCTTCTTTTTCTTTTGACTTGATAACAAAATGTCATGGTTTTTAACAAAGAAAGTAAGGAAATATTTCAAAAACCGGTCCCATAGGAGGAGATAGCACGACGGTTAATCAGTAAGATCTGATGGAACTAAGAGAAACCGGCGCGATGCCAAAGCGAAAAGAGTCCAACCCTGCAAGTAGAGTTTCGAACCTTTGGTATCCTGGATAGAAAATTATAGACAAACAGTCTAGCATCAACGGGAAGCTAGGGGCAAAGTGAATCCGAAATAAATCCAACTGGCTTCCAGAACTCATGAGGGACCGTGAAGTAGTGTACCAACTCTGTAACATGTTATGAGTGATAACCTTGGCTTCAGGTAAGGATTAGGCATAATAAGTGATCCTTGTTATCCAATCTTAAGAAGTGCTTGCCCAATAAGGACGAGGCAGAACCTTCTTGGTCGATATGTGTTTCCAAAATGCATTCTCTTTAGACTAAGTCCAAGAATAACTTTCTCGTCTTGCCCATAGTGGGACTTATATTTTTAGAGACTTCCCCAAATATGACATCTTTCGTTATGACTAACAATTCATGGCTCAGGGAACATGGGATAGGAGACTGCATGGACAAGACTTATGAGTTCGGTGGAAAAAGCCCCAGGGTGACTTAATCAACAAATTCTCTCTCTAGGACTTTCTCTCTCTAAGGTTTGCTTCCTCTTTTTCACGTTAGGTTTTCGGCCTCCATCATGGATCCGGCTGCTAAGACGCCAGACGGGTCTTGTGCTACACCCAATGCTACCACGAATGTAGCTCTTCAAGCAGCAACTAAGATCCCAATCTCTTATGCTGCAGCGGCATCTAAGCCAGCGGTTTGCCCAAACTGTGTTCAACCTCATCGGGTTAATGTTCTCCCTCATCTTTCTTTGCCCCCCGCCTTCCTATTAAGATACTCAATGAGCCTGCCTGTTTATCCACCCCTTTGGAACTTGAGGCAGCAGAAAATCAATTCGAGAATACTATTCTTTTGAAATTTTTGGCGGGTAGACCATCACTTCAGGTTATTTAGGCTCATATTTCAAGTTCATGGAAACTCACAGGTTCTGCAGTGGTTGGTTTGCTTGATCCACGGCATGTTATGGTTCATTTGGAATCCAAGGAGGATTTAACGCGTGCATTGTCTAAGGAGTCGCATATGATTGAGAGTTGCATGTATCGCTCATTTCGGTGGACACCCGACTTTGGATTTAAGAGAGATAACCCTAAGGTTGCTGTGTGGGCTCGACTCCACCATCTTCCGCTCTCTTTTTTCAATGCTTCTTATCTTAATAGGTTAGGGAATTCATTGGGACAGTTTCTTCGTGCCGATGATAAAACCCTATCCCTCTCGCATCCCATGTATGCCCGTATTTGTATCGAAATGGATGTATCAGTATCTCTCCTTGATCGAATATGGATCGGGACTTCGAAAGATCAAGGCTTTTGGCAATCTATTGAATTCAAAGGCAACATTGCGTACTGTGTTGGTTGTGGATTATTGGGGCATGTTAAAAGGGATTGTCGAAAGAAAAATCGTTTTGTTTCCAAGCCTAATGGATTTATTCCTTCTGGAAAAAATATTGTTAATGCAGTTAATGAACAAGAGAATGCAAATGACATCACCAAGGAGCAATCGGTTCCTTCCGTGAAGGCAGTTCAATCGCCTACGTGGAAACCTATTGGCAAACGTGTGGAGTCGGCTTCAGTATCTAATGCAAATAATTCTCAAGGTGTGAGCCGTGATCCTGAAGTTATCGATATCACAGATAATACACACGTAAATGCGGGAGTTACTCATGTTAAAGGGAATGTTCAGGTTAATCAGCCTAGTCATACCAAGGTTGTTTTGGAGAAGGTTCAGATTGAGCAACCGAATCAAAGGCAGGGTTGTCCTATGGATGCGGTTTTATCTAATGCAAAGAATTCTCAAGGGGTGAGCCGTGATCCTGAAGTTATCGATATCACAGATAATACACACCTAAATGAGGGAGTTACTCATGTTAAAGGGAATGTTCAGGTTAATCAGCCTAGTCATACCAAGGTTGATTTGGAGAAGGTTCAGACTGAGCAATCGAATCAAAGTCAGGCTTGTCCTATGGATGTGGTTTTACCTAGTGGGGTTTCTTTAGATTCGAAGGAGACAGCTGCTGGAAAGGTGAAAGCTGCAGCTAAGGAAAGTGATGTTGGTACTCGAGTTGATATGGATGCTACAGAAGGCGATAAGGATGATTGGGCTCCTTTTTTAAGTAATGCCTTTGCATCTCTGGATGATATAGCACATTGGGAACCGGGTGAGATTTTGAGTGCTCATTCTATTTCAAAATCAGCTTGTCCGAAGGTCAAGGTGGTGAAAGAAAAGCTTACTCGATCAGCTTCTATGGATGACATCCATGATTTCCCTAAATTTGATTCTTCGACTGAGGGGTTTAAACAGGAATGTCGTAAAGCAGTTAAAAAGGCCAAAAAGGGAAAGGGATCGAAGAAAGTTCAAGCTAATAAAAGACAGACTAGAGCTTCTACAAAATCTCAGGAACCTTCATCTTGATTGTTTTTATGTCGATATTTATATGAAATGCAAGGGGTGTGGGTAATAAACAAACTATCTCATTCTTAAAGAATATTAGACGTCAATATTCTCCTTTTTTGGTAGTTCTGCTAGATCCTAAAATTGCGGGAGATCGCATTGTTAATGTTGCTAGGAAATTACACTATAGTCATTATTTGCATAACAGCCCTGTTAATAAGCATATATAGATTTTATGGACAGATAAGGTTTCTGTTAGATTATTTCGAGCCTCGAATCAACATGTTACAGTTCATTTATCGGTTGATAATGTTCCTTCTATTCTGGCCACTTTTGTTTATGTAAAGTGCACTAGAGTGGAGCGACAAGAGCTATGGAATCAGTTGTTGGATATCTCTCGTAACAATTCTGATCCTTGGTTTATAGGGGGAGATTTTAATACTATTGTTCACTCATCGGAAAAATTGGGGGGAAATGGTCATGATTTTAACAGCATGGACGATTTCTCGAATTTTATGATTCAAGTTGGGGTTGTGGATGGGAGTTTTGAAGGCAGTAAATATACGTGGTGCAATGGCCACCAAGGTCGTGGAAGGATTTGGGAGCGTTTGGATAGAGTTCTGTTGAACGGACTTTTAAAATCTTCATTACCTGCCTTGCACGTTACTCACTTGTGTTGCATGTATTCTGATCACTCCCCTCTTCTGCTTGAATTTCAGTTGCTTCAAAAGCCAAAGGGTGTTTTCAGGTTCCAGCGCATGTGGCTGGAACATAAAGATTTTTTATCCTTTGTAACTCGGCAATGGAACAGACCTATCGCTGGATTCACGGGCTCTCCTATGGTTATTCTGCACAAAAAATTGATGTTTCTTCGCAAAGAGTTAAAGACTTGGAACTGGTCTGTATTTGGGCATGTGCAAAAAAAGATTTGTAATACTCAAGACAGCATCTTAAGGCTCGAATTTCAGCTTCAATTTGGATGGGATGAAACTGTACATGAGCAGATTCGGCTGCACCGATTGGAGATGGATCAATTATTGCGCTGGGAGGATGAGCTTATGCAACAGAAGTCGAGAGAAAAGTGGCTTCGAGACGGTGACATGAATACTTCTTTCTTTCATGCTTCGATCAAGGAGAGGTCTGCCTATAACAAGGTTCGTATTAAGCTTCAAGATGGATCGTGGTGCACTGACAATAATGCCTTAGGTGATCTTGCTACTTCCTATTTTTTGAATCTTCTATCTACCTCCTTCCCAACTGTTCAGGATAATTTATTTGATGGAATAGAGAGATGCATTGATACTCAGGATAATCAAATGTTGGCGATGGTGCCGTCTTCGGAGGAAATTTGGGATGCCATTTGTGATCTTAATGCTGATAGTGCCCCAGGTCCAGATGGGTTTACTGGGCATTTTTTCCAAGGATGTTGGTCTATTGTGAAAGATGATGTGGTTGAGGCAGTGCATGATTATTTTTGTGGAGCTTCTCTTCCTAAGGGTTTATCGGCTACAGTTATGGTTTTACTCCCGAAAGTGACCGATCCTACTACTTTTGGAGATTTTCGTCCTATAAGCCTATGCAATTTCTCTTGCAAAATTATTTCTAAAGTGCATGCGAAGCAGTTGGCAGGGTTGTTACCCCGTATTATTTCTCCGGAGCAGTCTGGCTTTGTTCAAGGGCGGGCTATACAAGAAAATATTGCTCTTGCGCATGAGTTAATTGGGCGTATTGATAAAAAAGTTCGGGGAGGTAATGTCGCTTTCAAATTAGACATGTCCAAGGCATATGAACGGTTAGAGTGGTCGTTTCTTCTTCGATCTCTCCGTATCTTTGGATTTAATGAAAGATGTTGTGATCTGGTGGCTCGTTTGATTAATAATATTTGGTATTCGATCAAAATAAATGGATCCAGCTATGGTTTCTTCCAGTCATCTCGTGGGGTACGTCAAGGTGATCCTTTATCTCCTCTCCTTTTTATTCTTGCTCAGGAAGTTTTCTCTTGTGCGCTTAATAAAACTTTTTTGGAGGGTCGTTTGGTTCCTTATTCTCATGGTTGTGGTAATATGCTCATATCGCATCTTCTATACGCCGACGACATGATCTTATTTAGTAATGCGGGCAAGAAAACCATTGTAAACTTGAGGCGGCTGTTGAATAATTATGAGCAATCTTCTGATCAGAGTATAAATCTGCAGAAGAGTGGATTTTATACTCCTTCTTGGTTCTCCCGAGCTAAAATTACTCGTATTGCAAATTGGTCGGGTTGTAAGCATCAATCTTTTCCCATGAAATATTTGGGTCTTCCTTTGTTTCGGGGGAGAGTTAAACGTAGTTATTTTGAAGAATTGAAATTTCGGGTTAAGAAAAAGATAGAAGGATGGAAATCGAGACTATTGTCTTTTGGTGGTAAAATCATTCTTCTCAAGTCCGTGTTATGCAGCATTCCTATATATGCATTGGCGGCTATTAAGGTTCATGTTACGGTTCTTAATCGTATCGAAAGGGCGATGGCTAATTTCCTTTGGGGAAGTTCGGGTGAGAGTCGAATTCATTGGGTATCGTGGTGTAATATTTGTCGGTCAATTTCTGAAGGAGGTTTAGGTCTTCGCAGTCTTTCTCAAATCCGGAATGCTCTTCAAGCAAAGCTCGCATGGAGTGTTCTTCTCGGCAAGAGTCTATGGGCTCATTTTATTGGTTCCAAATATAAAACAATGCATGGTTTTATTGTTCCAGTTGATTCGTCGCATGTTTGGCGATCGACTTATTCTCACCTTAGCGATATTATGGAGCTCATCCGGTGGATGTTGGGTAGGGGGAACGTATCTTTTTGGAACGACAATTGGCTTGGGTTCCGGCTGGAAGGGCCGCTTCCTATTGATGCAAAATTGACTGTTAAGCAAGCTTTTGATCAACTTCCTTTGATGCTGCAGATAGTACCTCTTCAGTATCATGACAAGATTAAGCAAGTGCATCTTCAGGAGGATATTCCGGATAAGCTGGTCTTTAGTTTAACAACTAATGGGGATTTTGATGCCAAGGCTTACTGGAACCATTGTAGGCAGCGAAATGCAATTCATTCATGGGCTAAGAAAATTTGGAAAGATTGGATTCCCACTAAGATTAGTGGTTTTGGCTGGAAGTTAATGTTCGGTGCAATTCCGGTAGACCTTCATCTCCATTCGCGTCTTGTGCCGATTGTTTCTCGTTATGTTTGCTGCAAGATATATCATGAGAGGGAATCAATTAATCATCTTTTTCTGGATTCAGAGACTGCTCATGATCTGTGGAGTCGCTTAGCTCTTCCCTTTAACAAGATTGATAGATACTCTTCGATAACTCATTTATTTAATATTTGGTTAGAGGGGGCTTCTGCTCGATCTCAACTGGGAGCTGTTCAGATTGGTATCGTGTTATTTGCTTGTTGGGCGATATGGACTGAGAGATGTCGAGCAGTTTATGACAATCAGCCAATGGATGTTGCAAGGATGCACAATCGGGTGTTGCATGGGCTGCGCAATAGCATGCAGCTTTTTCATCCTAAATCCTTTACGACTCCTAGGGGATTACGCAGTCTTCAAATGCTTGATTTATCAGTTTTACAGCCTATGTTTAAAAAAGGTTTATGGTTGCGATGGTGTGCACCAATTAATCCTTATTTTAAGTTAAACATTGACGGCTCTGCTGTTGGAGGTTTGGATACGGGTGGTGGGGTGATTCGAGATTCGAATGGTCACTTTATAGCCGGGTTTCTTCATTCTTATGGGCAAGGGACTAACACTAGGGCTGAATTTATGGCGTTAAGAGATGGGCTCCATTTATGTCACAAGTTGCACTTAACGAATGTGGTAGTTGAATCTGACTCTCTCGTAGTGGTTTCTGCTATTCAAGGGCGTCATAATTGCCCTTGGATGTATACTTATGAGTTTCGACAGTGTGTTTCTTTGATGGGTAATTTTAAACTTGAGCATATCTATCGGGAGAAAAATTCGGTGGCAGATCGTTTAGCCAATGCTGCTCATGACTATGTTTCTATTGAATTTAGTATGGTCTCCCAGTTACCGTCTGAGGTTCGGAAGGCGCTCCAGCATGATGCTCTAGGGTTTTTCAATTTTCGTAAAGCGTGATGTAGCTTGTGCTCTTGTTCTATCTGTTAGATAGCTTTGGTTGTATTTTTGTTTTCAGAGGTCAGGCAGCTTTGTCCCCCCGTTTAATTGGGTAAGGCTGGTTGTCCCCCTCTCGTTTGTACCTTTTTTTCTCTTATATATATATATATATATATATATATATATCCCGTAGGTGCCGCCCTGCTTTGGCAAAAAAAAAAAAAAAAACTTAATCAACAAATTTTTAAGATGGGATATGAAAGCCCATATTATACTCAATCGATACGTTTTTATGAATATGAATGGAGAATAACCCTAGAAGTGGATGGAGGGAAAGCCCCTAGGTGGACTCTTTTTTTTTTTCCTTCTTTTGTTTCTTTTTTTTTCGAAGAGAAAATCAAGACACATGATATGAGGATGACTCTAATGAACAAGAAAGAGAGCCAAAATTCAGAGTTCACCTCATTGCCGACTATTCAGAGTTTACCTCATTGCCGACTATTACCAGGTTTGGTGGGTTATGGATCCTACTTGGTAATTATATTTTGTTGTTTTTGTGTGTTTTAGCAAGGAGTTCATCTTTGATTCATATCACGTTATGACCGAATGAAGCAGAGCTGTTGATCGTGGCTGGTTCAAGGTGTACTGTTTAAATGTTTTGGGATAGATTGCTTTTGAGGTTTCTGGTTAGAATGTCTTTTCATGGAATTTGTTTCTGTTTAACAAAGGCGATCAATAATTTTATCGTTGGTTGGCTTTTTAGGCTATGGGTTCTAGATGGATAGTTGGATTTTGGTTTTGAGTATGGTAGGCTTTTTGGCTTTGGTTATGGGTATGGTTTTGGCTTTGGGTATGGTTCTGGATTTTTGTTTTTGATCCACACTTTGAAGAAGTATATATATGAGTTGTTTTACTCGAGAAGCCCTAATTTAGTTTGTATAAGGGAGAGATGGACAAACGATAGACTTGCTCCAGAGAGAATTTCTTTCTTTTTTATCTTTTATTCTTTTTATTCTTTTTTTATTCTTTTTTTATTCTTTTTTTTCTTTTTTTTTTCTCTCGGAGTATCATCCTAGCAGTTGAGGAATGCCATCTCTCCTTTTGGGACAAAGGTGTGAGTCCCAAAGGGCACAATAATAAGCTAGAAGGGGGAGGGGTTGAATAGCTTATTTTACACTTAAAAACTTTTTAAGTAAGTTCCTTTAACAAGCACTTGCAATCTATTTGGGAGATTGAAGTAGCGGAAGTCTTGCAAGGAAATAGGTTCAAGTCTGCCGATTAAGGACTACCAGTAAACTTGACTGATTACTCAAGTCTGCTGTTAAGGATATAGATAAAGAAAATAATAAACAGTTCAAAGTAAACAAGTAGTAAAGGAAGAACACAAGTATTTTGGGATTATTCACACTATAAAGAGTGCTACGTCTACCACCAAGGCAGTCAACCTTGGATTTAAAAGTGCACTATGTTTTCCACTAGTTCTATTACAAGGAATATACCCAATGGATCGTGTACAAAATATTGACTTGTGTTTGGGGGTTTAGGAATTAAATATCTGGGTAAACAAGATATTTAATTCGTGCAGAAGAATAGCTTTAAAGGAAAACAACAAGAAGTAAATAGATAGGAATTGATGCAGGTCTTCTTGTTGTTGTCGAGGACTTCTTGATCTGTTTAAGATCTCTTGAATGCATTGAGTATAAAGACTTTGAGTTGTTGTAGATTTTCAGAGCATTTCATCAAGTGTGTCTCTTCAGTCTTTAATGGCGGCATTTATAGCTGGAGCATTCTGGAGATCCGTTGGAGAAGACGAAGTGTAACAACTCTATTAGGTTGAATGCATTAAATGCATGGAGCTGTCTTGAAGATTTCGTCTTCACTGATATAGAGGAGGGAATGGGTGCAGAGACTGGTAGCAGGGCAATCCGGATGTCAGATCTGCAAGAGTTGGTACAAACAATAAGTGATAGTCTGTTCACCTGCTCTTTTAGTGTTCAGACTGTGAAAGTCTTCCTGCTTTTCAGAAAGCTGCTTTAGGCGTGTCTGAGAAGCCAGGGAATGTCTCAATTTAAATTCAAACTGTTGGGGATAAATTTAATTGATCCACTAAGACTTGTTTGACTGGACACGTCATGCTTGACCATGTGCAGACAAGGTCTGCTGATGGTTGCTGTTGCAGGTCTTCTGGTGAAGCACAACTGAGGTCTTCCGTTGAACATGTGAAGTCCTATAAAACAAAACTATTCTTTGGCAAATTTCTATACACAGTTGCCACGCTAATTGATATGCAGCCAAATTAGCCACTAATGTATAAAACTAATGTAATGTTTGAGCAGATATAAATCTAGATACAATGAGAATCAACAATCTCCTCCTATTTGTATCTGGTCATCATTACTTACAAATAAGGGCTATAAACACCTATGTGATAGATAATAGCATATCTAAAAGTATTTTTAATTTTATATCGGTAGACATGCCTCTATCAAGCAGTAGAACACCTCAAGTGTAAAGTCTAATCTAGGTGCTTACAAAATATAAGAGATACAATAGAACAACACACAGATTAGTAGTAATCAGTTCAAATATGGATTTAAACTGAGTGTTTAAATTCTAAGTAGGTATGAAATGAAATAACAAGAATTTAAACAATAGACAATATTTGAAAGTCAATTAATCTTCTGTATTATAAACGAGAAGTTTAATTTTTACAGAGTGTTAAAAAATTAAGATAGATACAAAGGTTAAGGTAAGAAAAGATACAGATTTACCAAGGTCTTTTCACTTTGCCTTTGTCTACTGCTTCTTTCTCCCTTCTCTGTCACTCAAGCTCTTCAGTTCTTCTGATGTATTCATCATCGGCAGAAGTGGGAGGTCTAGTGGATCGAGAATGGTAGTCCAGTTTTTCATGACGACGTCTGTTCTCTTCCAAAAGCATTTGGTTGATAGACTTCATTTGCTTCTCCTCCGTGATGGCCAGATCACGTTCTCGCCGAGCATTCATAACATCATGAGCTGAGTCGCGAGCAATGTTGTTGAGCTTCGAGGGCAGTGGCGTGGCGAGAGATGAAGTGATGGCATGGAATAACTCATAAAATAAGATGGCGAGGCCAGGGCACATTTAGAGCATTGAGCCGGCGTTTATTTTGACATCAAGTAAGCTTCGTGCTTCATACGTCCAAATCGAGTACACGTCATCTGAAATTGCCGAAGAAGAGCATTATTTCTTTGGTGGCCTTGGACACGGCGTTAAATCTCGGCGATAGCGATGGAGATGCTAAATCGACTCTCCTAGCACTTTAAGTGGTGCGTCGGTGAGACAAGATTTCGGCATTGGCCAGGAGAGGAGAAAGTTCCATGCCAATGTGAATATGATCGGCCGGAGAGAGAGTTGCTCCGGGAGACATGGTGGAAGAGAACTGTTGGAGAGGTGGAGTTACGGAGCCGGAAGAGGTTGAGTCTTTGGTGGGGATGGTGTGGTTAGAAGAGGAGTTGGTTTTTGGTGGGGAGGAGGAGGCGTTGGAGGAGAATCTAAGTCAATGTCGATGTCGGAGTTGTCACTAGATTGATGATTACAGTGGGGTCGGTAGAGAACCAAAGAGGAATTTGGATAGAAAAGGGATTTGGGTTTGAGGAGATTTGGTTGTGGTTGAGGGTCTTGAGGGGAAAGATGCGCAGATGAAAGTTCAAAAAGGAACTTAGAGACGGCAGTCTAGAGTTTTGCTAGGAGAGGGTTGGGTTGGTATAGATTGTGTAGATGGAGTGGTTTGGGTATGATGAGGTGAAGTGGGGGGAAGGAGGAGGGGTAGGAGTTCCGGTGAGCTCCTCTGTCTTTAATGGCTCCTCTGAGGGATAGACTCCTCGGGAGGGTGAAGTCCTCCGAGTAGATGACTCGTTGAGGAATGGGTTGGTTCGAGTTGGCCGTAGAGGTTTGGTCAGCGGTAGGGGGTTGGTTGTCGGTAGAGGTTTAGGTGGCGGTAGAGGTTTGGTCAGCGATAGGGGGTTTGTTGTCGATATAGGTTTGGGTGGCGGTAGAGGGTTGGTTGTCGGTAGACCTTTCTTTCTTCCTTAGCAACTGAATAGGGGGCTCAGCTGCGTCATCGGGAGAATTTTGAGTGTCTGCAGGTGGCTGGTCTTGAAAGGTTTACATAATTAAACACGTTTTGGTTTGGTGAAGATGAAGGTGAGGGTTGTCGTTTGTTTTGGGGGTAAGAGGAGGTAGGTTGGTATGGTGGAGAGATGTAGGCTTACTGGCGGTGAAAGCGAGAGCAAAGTTGTCCTTTCTGCTTGCCTTCAGCTCTTGCCTAATCCATTCGGCTTGCTTTCTCCGCTTCATCTTAGCCAGTGCCTTTTTGCCTTGGCTGTTTGTTTGGACCTCAGCGGTTTGCTCGACTCGTCAGCTAAATCTTTTGCTTGCTGGTGAAGGGTTTGAGCAACTTGGTTATTGAATTTGTCAGATGCCTTTTTGAAACTCTTGCTAGCAGCTTCATACGCATCCATTTTGAAGTGCGTAACAATTATAGGCATAGGTTTAGAAACTTTTTCAAGAGAGATAGGTGGAAGACCTTTTTGCTGCCGTCGCTTGTTCTCATATTCAGTATACTTTTTGAAGAACAAAGCGGTCAGCTGTTTGTCCTTTTTCACCAATAGAAGTTCATCTTCCTTCATGGAAGAGTTGACTTGCTTTGTGTCTCGCAGAAGGACGTTGATCAGTCTGACGAATGGCCGTTTGCAGTTTTTGTTCTTTACTTTCTCAAGCGCCTTTGCTTCAATTCATTGAACACAATAGTCTTAGAAGTTGAGGTGTTTAGTGGGTAGACTTGGGTGAGGTTTAGGCGTTGTGTAGTGAACATATAGTGGGCCCACTTTTGAATAACGGAGCCTTTGTCAATCAAATGGTGGGCTTGATCCGGCGGAAAAGATTCCTGACATCTTGCCACGAGGTTCCCAAGGAACTCCACTATTGCTTCCCGGGCATGGTTAGCCTCGGCAATTGATGACTCTAGTGCTCCACCAAAATGGACACCAATAATGGTGGAAATAGTCTTGGCAGTGATGAGGATGGGTCGGCCTTGAATCCATCCACATAGAGCAATTTGATTTCTGACTTCCATTCTTTGGTAGAACTCTTCAGCCAGGAGGATACTGTAGTCTTCGTCGTTAAGGCAAAAGAATGGTAGAATCCCCGAAGCGTTCATATCTTCGCAGGCTTTGACTCCGGCGATCGTGTAGACGGATTGGAGATCTATGCACATTAGGGTATATACGGTTTGGGTCGAGGCGACTATGGCGTCGCGGCGAGGAAAAGGAGGGTACCTAGGTAAATTGGCGTCCAAACTAGGTGGGATGTCTTTTTGAGGAGTCCAACTCCTTCTGCTGTTACGTTTGCTTGGATTTTGAGGATTTTACGAAAAAGAATACAATCGAGAATTGGGTTTTTACCTCACTTGATAGAGTAAACAAGCAAGGATGTCAAATTTTTTAAATTATTGGAAATTTTTGATTAAAAATTTTAAAATCGTTGAATGTTTAGGTTAACAAACCAACAAT
>CM028384.1:31543768-31570863 GCA_013146195.2 Codonopsis lanceolata | reverse complement strand
TTGCTCTCTGTTGTTATTTCTTTCTTGATTGCCTAAGTGTCTAGGATATTTTTAGCGGTTTGGTATAGAACATGGTGGTTTGTACAGACCATGGTAGATATTATGAATGAATCACAAGTTTGGTGGTTTGAAAATGCTTGAGTTTTTCTGAGACACGAGTCATAATCATTTGCTTTACTTATCAAAAAAATCATTTGCTTTATGCAAAATATGTTCAGGTTATTACCACAAGTAGCCATTATGTATGAAGACAACGCAAAGAGGTCCACCTGTTAATGCACCAAAAGCAAGAATCTAAGATGATTGTGAGAAACATTTGGATTATAATCTGGTTAGTATACATCAGTTTGGTAATGTAGCAATGACCTTTATAGTCAGTTTGATTACCTTTATGGTATTTATACTTTTTTTTGAGTGCCAAAATTTTATGAAGTAAACAAGGAATGCTTTCCTTTTCCTGCCAGTTTCTGCATTTACTCTTAAATTAAACCACTTGCATGTTGGAAAATTCAAAAGCATCAGTTTTTGAGGATGTTGTTCACCGTCCCAGCAATAAAATTCTCACCTTAGATCTACCATTGAAGGACTGATTCTCTGCTTTTCCATACTCCAATCAAAGTAAAAAAAGTTAGGTTGAGTTGTTGCTTTGTACCTATCATTCTCCATATGAATAGGGGATGCGTAGAAGTGAGTTGGAGTACAACTATGTTTGAGTATGAACTGTGCAAATCTTAATTATTTTCTGAACTGTGCAAAAAATGACCTACTTTCTTTTGTGACAGATGGTGTATTTGATTATTGTAGATTGATTTTCTCATAGACAATTTCTAACTTATTTTATTGACTACAAAAGGCTTCTGATACACTTGTAGAAGCAGCTCTGGTGAGGAATTGCATGCATATTTGCATAATTTGTTTCCTTCCTAGCTCAATTTAGTCATGCCTTTATTAAGAGCAAGTGCTTAATTGTTAACAGAAAAATCAAATGAGAATGTTCAGAATTGAGGGACATCCAAAGAGGCCCTACATGAACAAATTGGATACAGATAAACATAAAAGATATCAGAAAATGAGAATTAGCACAAGGCTTAATTTTTCTGTATAGTAGTGTACAATTTCCAGTCAAAATGAGGGCAGAGCCTTTGCTGGGAAAATCCCCGAAAGCCATTGCTGCCTATACCAAAGGAACTCCCACCCTCTAGGAATCTAAATGGCTTTCACATGATGTATAGTAATATGTGCTTTGAAGCAATACTATTATTGATCTGAAATTAGTTTTTAATTCAAGTAGATAATGCAGGTTCTTAGCTTCCGCACTTTTCCAATTGATCTAAAATCAGTTTATAATTCCATTGATTATTGCAGAATATCTTTGCAGGGATATATAGTGAAACGATACCAATTCAGAACTTTCACTTACTACAAGTGTTGACCTTAATTGGAGCAGCACAATCAGCTGTTTTGGTAACGATTATAGAGCACAAGCAAGCTGATTTGACCATTGGTTTCAACATAAGGCAAGTAAGACAAATTAACACACTTTGGGTTTCTATCTGTTTGCCGTCTTCAACCAAATAGGATTCCAATTCTTTCACATCCTTCTTTTTCTTTCTTTTTCTAGTGAGTTAGGTTGGTAATTATTCTCTCTAATAAGTTTGGTTTATGAATTTGTGTAGATTCGTATTTTGTTTTTAGGGTTGCTTCAGATCCCGCATCAAAAATCTTGAGTAGCGATAGCAGCGCAGGTTATTCATCACATGGAAGTGTGAATGAAGATTTCACACAAACCCAACAATTTAAAGATAAACTTTGTGAAAGAGTAGAACAAGTGAGGAAGATATTCAAAAACATATACAAGCCGACAATGCTACGGAAATGGAGAAAATCAAAGCTGATTTCAAGCTAATGCAAGAGGAAATTCGCCACTAGAGCCCAACAACCTCCACCAACATCCATTGTAGTTTGACAGGTTAGACAATGCCTTTTGTTAATCACTTGGAGATTCTTAACATTCTCTACACTTTCATGTAATCAGACACATCGACAATGACTTTTGAATGAAATGCTTAAACTTGAGTTGTTTTAAATGTTTTATTTTAGATTTAATTTTTTTGTAAAATGTGAAATATGAAATGTTAAATCAGAATAGATTATATATATATATATATATATATATATATATATATATATATATATATATATATATATATATATATAATGGAAAAAGTTTGTTGCAAAAATGCAACGAAAAATCCGTTGCAAAATGTAATAAAAATCTGCAGCGAAAAAAGCTTTATTCTAAGAATGCAACAAAAATGCAACGATAAAAATACATTACACAAATGCAACAAAAAAGTCCGTTGCAAGAATGCAACGGAAAAAGTTTGTTGCAAGAATGCAATGAAAAATTAGTTGCTATTTGCAACAGACGTCAACTACCCCTGCAGAAACACATTTGCAAAGAAAATTTGAAATTGGCAAATAGATTTTTTCGGGTGCAATATCATGCAACGGAATACATTCGGTTGCATAAAATTTACAACGGGGTTTTCCAAGCGAAATTTGCAACAAACTTTTTCGTTTCAATTCGCCAATTGTAACGAATTTCATTTTTTGCAACGGAATTTTTCGTTCTTTGTTGCCACTTTTCTTGTAGTGAGGGGGGTGAATAGCCTTTAAAACTTCGAGGGTTGATTTGTAAAACTTGTAAATTTGGCGTGAAAAACTAGTTTTATCGGTCAGTGAAAATTGGTGGTAAATTGTGACACTTTGAAAATGCTTAAAAATGCTTAAAGGCGATGAAAGTTGGTCGACTAGGCGACACAAGCTTGTGGCCTTTTTCAAAAGTTGTTTTAAAGTTGATTACTTGAATATAGAGAGAAATGAAATACAAATTAACTTAACAACTAAGCAAACAATTGTTGTTAAGGCCGACACTTAATTAGTTGAAAAACTTCTTAAGTGTTGAGTCGGTTTAAGAATATGAGTTGTGGTGACAGATCGATTGAAGTGGTTCCTTGATAAAGCGCTCGTCCCACTTACCAAGTTGGTCGAGACTTGGATTTTTGAAGTGCACTAATTTTATTAAAAATCTATTTGATCTCTAATGGATCAGTGTACAACAAAAGACCGGTGTTTGTGGAGAATGATTGATAAATAATCAAACTCGTGAGACAAACTGACTTATTTCAAAAGATATGAAGTAGAATCACTCAGTGTTTGCCTAAACAATAACTAGAAAGAAAAAATTAAGCAAAGAAAAGTATCTAGCTAATGTTTTCTCTCGAAGACTAAGGCACGAGAAATTTCTTGAAAGTATGAGGCTTTAGACTTACGTAAAAATTGTGTTGTCTTCAGGTGGGTAAGCAGCTTCAGGTGGGTATAGATAATCTTCAAAAGTAACCCGTCCGAAAAGACACATTTGAATTTGAAAATGTGTTTGGCGGATCTGAGATCTCAAAAGATCTTTGTGAAATATTATCTAGCAGGAATATCTACCAAAAACACAAAGTAGGAAAGTGTCGAGGTACAAGTATATGATCAATCAAATAAGGAAAGACAAGCCCGACACTAAACACATTAAGATCATTTAAGTGAGTAGCGACAAAATAATTTCAGTGACCAAAGATAATTTAAATTCTTGGCTGACAATCAAGTGGAATGATTTTAAGCAAATCTAATTTTATGCAAGTTTCAACAATCTCCTCCTATTTGCTTAAAACCATTCACTTGAAAGCAGAAAGCCAAAAATGCTTAACTTCCTGCAAAAGTGATGTTAGTGCAGCAAGCAGATAATATAAGAAGGAAGGTAGCTTAAAAATTTAAAAGTACCAAATGTAAATACAAGTAAAACATGAGTTTTAAAGTTGTTCGAGTTTAGAGAAAATGAGATATCCGGTTAGGTGATGTGGATCCTTGATTGTTTTATGTATGCTTCAAGCGATGTACCAACCTCGGCTTCTTTGTCGATTCACTGCACGGCTTAATTTTCCTTTACTTGTTCGGCTTGGTTTCCTTTTTCACTTTAAGTTACTCCAGCTTGCTTACGGTTCTTTGTCTGGCTGTCGACAGTCATTTATTTGATTTGAATCGGCCGCATTTTGAGAATCTTGTTTTAAACGAAGTAAGTATCAATCGTGCTTTACTTCTTCTCCTCTGAATGGTTTGAGCGGTGTGGCTTCGGCATTGAAGGCTCGGTAGCCCATTCTTCGCTTTGGTAGAAGCAAGATGGTCTCCCGGTCATCCATGTTGGCTTCGCGAGGGCACCAAAGCGATGGCGGCTGCACCTCGGTGGTGATGATACGGGTAAGGTTCGACAGCGCTACTTGCTTTGTTGAAGTGTAACAGCAAGGTTGGTGTGGTGTGTGAAAGCTGACTTCATTTGCAAATGGTGGACATACAGAAGATCTAGCTTGGATGACAGAGAGAGAGAACCAGGGGTTGTAGGTTCGGGCTTAGAGGGCGAGAGGTCCGAGCTCATTAGGAATAGCCGAAAAGTATGGATATCGGCATCCTCGAGGTCGGGAGGAAAAATACATCCATGGGGTAGGCTGGGATTTGGGCTTCTGGCTCAGGCATGGGTTCAGGTAGAGGCATGTCTTCGGGAAAGACAATTTTGGTGCCTGTAGGATGATGCAAAGCTTTGGAGACAATCTCCCTTTGTTTTCTGGCTTTCCTACAGGCCAGCTGAGAAGGGATAAGAAGAGACTCATTTTCAGAGGTGGACTGTAAGACCCCGAACCTTCGTGTATTTGACTTTCTCGTGTTGCATGCTTTGTTGTTAATGCGTCGAGTGTTTATCTTAACATGATAGCACCTTAATAAGTCTCATGAGAGTCTTAGTACTTTGCATCTAAGGTTTATAATGTTCATCTTAGTTGTTGTGTGCTCGGTTGGAAGTTTAGAAGCTTCGTTGCTTCGGTTGTGTTTTGAGGTTGTTCTTCTTTACTTGTATTGCCTTCTTTTCGTCTCGAGAGAAGTTCGGTTGAGTTCCAGGCCTTGTATACAAGCCATAACCATGTCTAAACAAGCCTTATACATGTTGAACTTATCCTAGATTAAGTTGGGTTTGATTCGTGTTTGATTCGTTGACCAACATATCACTTCACAGATTCAGTCCTGTTTTTAGGCGAACTTCGGGAAAATTCTGGTACCAATATACTAAAGAGAATTTTCTAAACATTTAGTATGTTTTACCTACATATGTTAGGATACTCCCTGTAAAATATGGTATTTTTCCAAGGTGTATAAGTACCTCATTTAGGTCTTGACTTACGGCTGTGCCAATTCTGTTTTCAGGAAATCAGCTTCTGTACTTGAACTTGTAGTAGCCATATTTTGATGAATATAAGTCCAAATTGAGTAATTTAAAAGGCTAAACTATAGTTTAAAGAGTATAGTTTCATAAAAATCGATAATCACCTCATTTGGAGGTGTGAGCTATTTATGGTCAATTTTACAAGATTGACTGTCTGTTTTCAGAATCGGTGTTTTGAGTGGGTTTTGGCTATTGACCCTTGAGCCCTTGCCCCTTGGCCGATCTTGGTGACTCAAAGCCCTCTTTGTTGACTCTTCAACAACCCTTTTGAGCCCTTTGATCATTCCTTATCAATGGTCACCCTTCCTTGGCCAATTAGAAGCAAGATAATCACCATCACTTGGATTGGGGGTTTGAGGGGAAGTATATAAACTTAAATTCAGCCATTTTTGATCAAGAACAAACCAGAGATTCAGAGCTCCTTCACCATTTTCGTCCATTTCAAGAACACCAACTTGAGAGACCATTTCCAGGAGATCCGGTGGTCCGTCGGCAAACCGAGACCGCCAAATCGAAGGCCTCAACCTCCTCTACAACAATCCTTGCTTTGATCACCCATTCATCCATTAATCTTAGGACTAAGGTACGTTGAGAAATCCCTGAGATTTTCATGTTCAATAAAGTAACATGACCCCTTCATTATAGTTGTTCTATTGATGATTATGAACATCTTTTGTGAAGACAAAACCTCCAATTCAACATATAAAATATGTGTATGATTTTATGAAATCTCTATGAAGTTATGATTTTGACATTTTGTAAAGCATGAATGTTGTTTGTAATAAGCTTGGGAATAACTCTTGTGAAAGAATTGGCTTCAATTCAAGGTTTAACAAAATCACCGAAACTAGGGTTTGAAACTCGGGATTGTGTTTAAGGCTAGTTTAAGATCATGAACGGCCTAGTTATCGAGTTCTAAATGAAAGGAGAACTTAGGAAGGGCAATGTGATGCATATGGTATCAATGCTCTATTTGGTTGAATTTTAGTAAAACTCACGGAGTTGAGATTAGGGAGTTATTGAACAATACCGACTCCACATTCAATCCCTACGACGTTTGTAGTGCGTTGGACTAATATATTAGCTTACGTGACTTTGGGATGGATTGAAGGGCATGTTTGATATGAGTGATTATAAGACTCAATCGAGTTCTTATGTGGTTTATGTGATTGTGTGAAGCAAATGCACAATTGAGAGCATGTTGTAGAATGATGTATCTACTTGACGAGGTTGAATTCGCTCTTGTCGAATTCCTACTTGATTCTTTAATGAGTAAAACACCTACTTGTTGAATAATGAATTTGAGGACTATTCTTTGAGAAGATTTGGATTGGGGCTTTCTTAGTACTCTATACATGGAGTCTACTTGTATAAGTCGCTAGGATGACCATGTTGTTATCTAAGACTCACCGGTATGGTTTGACCTTACGGGTTATTACCGCTCTAGTGTTGCTTAAGTCTTTGACTACCATCGACTTTTGTGTTATTGAATGAGTTACTACTCTAGGAAGAGTTTAGTAAATGGCTTCATGATCAGAGACTAACGGAGTAGTCTTGGATAGTACTTAATGGACTGATGGTTAAGTTGTGACTCTGTTGAATTTCATAGGTGAATATGGAATATTGTGTATATTTTATATTATGACTAAATGCATGATTTCCTACCTTGTCAAGAATTGATTCTTCTATGTGTTTCTATGATATGACTTATGAGCATATTGAATGTATTTGCCTTCGTGCCCGATCACGTTCTCTACGTTAATGAATTGTGGTGAACTTGGATTCTACTATTAAGTGGAATTATGAATCAAAATTGAACTAAGCTTGATTTCACAATAATCAACTTGGGCTTCCCTTATATAATTGACTTGGGACTTGAACTAAGATTCCTAAATGGAATGAGAACCTTGCTATGCCTCAAACGAGAACATAGAAAAGAGTCTTGGAACACATATAGTGTTCAAACTCTATTTGGTTGGAATTGTAGTAAAGACTCAGCTGAGTCGAGTTAAGGAACAATTGAACCTTACGAGGATCGTGGTGAGATCCTATGATAATTATATTCCATTTGACTTGATTACTAGCTTTTGGGACTTGAATCGAATAGAGTGAACAACTTGACACTTATGATTTAGAGACTCAAATGAGCTCCTATTGTGGTTTTGTGATTATTGTAACAATGTGCATAATCGTATGAGTTTAGTAGATCATTATATCTACTTGAGAATTAGCAAGTAAACATCTACTTGTGCATTGCATATAAGTCCAGCTGGCATTACTTGAGTTTTCATGATGATGGTGGGGCGATGCATTGCCTTCACGAATTATGGGATTCGTGATTGTAATGTATCGCCGTCTGGGATCGGTTTCACACACACCTCCACTAGCTACGGTGGGGAAGTAGCCCCTTTGTCGTAACCAATTGAGCACATTGGCTAGTGCTATTTTCTGAGTAGAGAGCTCGGACAGAAAGAGCTCGGTACTTTGATACGAACACGGGTATCACGGCACGATATGATTAACGGTTGTGATTGCGAGAGCAATACGACGAAAGAGATTTGGTATCTTCTCTATCCTTTATGTGGCTTACTATGGGCACTTATGTGATAACAAAGTGTTAGTTGAACATGAGATCTTATTGACCATGTTTGTATTGGTCGATGATATATGAGAGATTTGATATGTATATATAGATATATGCATACTTGTATATGAGATATATATGAAAGACTTGATGTGTATATATATAGATATGCACACTTATGCATGATGATTTTATGGGAGATTTGATATGTATATTTAGAGATATACATCTTGATATAGGTGTATATATATAAACATGCACCCTTCACGTGGTAACGGTGTGAATAGTTGTGATTCGTATATATAATGATATGTATACTTGCATATGATGTCTTGTGGGAACTACCTTCTAATTCATTTGATTTGTGTGTGAACAGGAATTACACCACGGTTCATTTGGACGGTTTAGTAAGTAAGAAGGAGTGGATATCTTGTGGAGTATCGAAGCGATACGGCCTCTTCAAGGGTTTTTACGTCATATATTAAATGACACCACGGTTATGTTTATGTTACATAATTATATGTTGCATATATATTGTAGTAGCGTCTTGGGTCATTATGACTCATCTCGTACTTGTTTTTAGTTGTAATGGCGATAGGCTTTTGAGGTCGAGTAGATCGTGATGTGCAGGCGCTGGTGGTCGATAGATCGAGGTTAGATCGTGTGGTTCGTGCTTGTAGCGGACTTTCCCAGAGTAGCATCTTGTGGAGTCTTGTTCCTTTTAGCATTGTCATTGATTTCATGTACTTTGCTATTCTTGTGAGATCGACATTTTGTAAAGTTATTTAGACTTTACTGATCGGGTAGAATACTTGGGTATTTGTATTGGTTATTTCTTGAGCCGACGTGTTGTGTCGTGCCTTGTTTGTGGTTTTAGTATTTATTTCGGTTGTCTCAGAGACGCAGTAGCTTTGGGGGAATTTGCTTATTCTAGTTTTTATAGTTGTTGGTTGACCCTGGTATGCTTTAGCCGTTGGGTAATTGTTATATCGGTTTGGTTCTTTGTTGAAACGTCGGCACAGTGCTTAGATGGTTTGATTAGCGTCTGCATTGTGCGGCACGCGAGTTTTGTTTTCCTCCTTTGAGAGATGATGTCTCTCTTGGTTTCATGTCGTTGGTTTCGAGCTTCATAGCTTGGGACTTCTTTCTTATATTGCTTCCGCGATTCGATTTTTGAAATACCGTATTTTAGTGCGGTGTTGTGTTCATGTTTAGAGCGAGTTTGCTCATTGTTTGACTAGCACTACTTGTTTATCAAGTGTTTGTCCTCTTATTAAGTTAGTTCCAGCGGCACGACCTTGGGATTTCGTGTTGGAATCCGGGTCGGGTCGTTACATGGACTTGGAAGAATCAGAGGAGGAGTCTATGGAGGATTGGTCCACAGATTTTTCAGAGGAGGAAGAATCAGAAGCATCATTTGGAGAAAGCTCAGGGTGAGTTGGCTTGATGGTAGACAAAGGACTGACTGAAAGGGTGAGAGATGTGTGAAGGGATAGGTCAGGTTGAACAAACAAAGGGGAGGCCTAGTTTGGATGAGAGGGTATGTCAGCTACGGGAAGAGGGGGAGAAGCAGCTGCAGTGTCAGCTGAAGAAATAAGGATAGCAGCTGAGGCATCAGTTAGAGGGACAGGAATAGATGACACAGTGGGAATTGGGGCAGGAATAGTATCAGTCAAGGGAGGAATGAGAATGGATGGAGTGACTGACACAAGTGTGACGGGTAGGGGTATGGCTGACATTTCTAGAGCGAGAAGAGGAGTAGGCAAAGACACAGGTGTGATTGTTGGTAGATTGACGGGCATGGGGATGGATGGTTGAGGAACTGGCACTGATATTGGTAATGTAGGGAGAGGAACAGTAGTAGGAAGTATGGAAGAGGAGGCATCAATAGTGGGACTGAAAGAGGGTAGAGAGATGGGTTGCAAAGTAGATGTTGAAATAGTTGTGGGCTGGGTTGAGGCTGAAACTGGTAAGGTTGTGGCTGACACAACAAAGGGAATAGGTGAAGGAGTGATGTGAGGAACAGTTGGAATGGATTCTGTAATCAATGGGGCTGGTTGACTTGCCAATGCATCTGGAAAGGCAGTGTTCATAGAAGCTCCTCCTGGCATGGAGGCCATCTGTCTGTGGAGTTCAATATAGGCTTGGTTTGCAGTGTTAACTGCATCCTGGACATATTTGTTTGCAGCTCTTTGGATCCTAGCTAATTTTCCTGGCTCAACTGAAGGTTATTCCCAGTCTTGGTTTATGTCATCATCCTCAGGCAGTGCAAGTCTGCCAACCAGGAAGGGATCATTTGAGGAGAGAGCTGGTAGGTCATGAACTTTGTTATAAATTGTCCAGGCTAAATAGATAAGCTCATCCTGAACAAATCTATCATTGGAGAGATAGAATCTGTTCCAGAGCAAAGGAAGAGGATCAAAATACTTGCCATAATTGGCCACTAAATCTTCCTGACTGAGATTGGGAGTGACAGGGTACAACACGTAAGGTCGCCTTTTTAGATTGTGGTCAATGTATTTAACTGGGTTGACAGGTGGTTTCTCAGCTTTCTTCTCCTCATGGAAAGAAAGAAGAAACTGAACAAAGTAAGGAAGATGATCAATAGGGAAGACCCAATTAGGAAGAATAGGAATTTGGATTAGCACAGTAATAGAAATGCCTAGGATGAAAAGTGGGATTCCTAATTGGTGGGAAAAACTTTATTGGAGCAGTGTTTGGAGACCTAGGATTTGAGGGGGGAGAGTTTGGAGCAGGATCAGTGGTAGGAGTAGTGGAGAAAGGAGCAAAGGTACTGGATTAAGTTCGAGATTCCTACTATGATCTCTTTGCGGCGTGTGTCGGTGCCAATGTCAGTCTCCTCCTTCTAGGTTGCCTCCTTTCAAGGGGACTTGACTTCTCGGTGGTGACAATTGGTGACAGTTATTAGAGGTGCATCTTCAATTTGGTCGACCTCTTGTTGGTGACCAGTGACTAGCGACCACTGATGACCCAGTTGGTGGTGAACTCTTGTTGGCTGAATACTTGGCTGATCAATTTCAGCTTGCTGACCATCATCAACTAGTGACTAGAGGAAACAACCGTAGAGCTTGGGTCCTAGTTCTTCTTGATCTTACGCTTGGCGAGGCTGGAAGCACTTCGACCAAATCTTCTTGACACACTTGCTCTTTTGATGTCGGCAACATATTTCTTCACCTTGACAGTTCAAGGTCACCAACTTTAATGAGTAGATCTTTGAAGAAGCGAGGAAGTGGCGAAGAAGCGATTAATGATCAAATGGTGAGTGAGCCTAGGGTTTCCGGTAGCCATATTTTCTTTGTACTTGGCAATGTTGACTTTTACACATTCCACCAAAAGCAGCTCCCAGTTCATCTGAGTTTTCCACAATCCCTTCCATGAAAGCAGTTGGGCTTGATAATCTTGTCATGCCCCGGTTTGATTATGAGGCACTTGTCGAGGATAGTAGCCAGGCATAATGAAGTGGGGCAAATCGGTGCTTGTGCTGTCGAAGGCAAGCTCTCTACTTCACCTCTCATAGTAATCCGGCTTTTGCTCGTTGAGTTTCGTTGAGAGATGGTATAGGTGGTTGAACCATCGTCATAAAGATCGAGGCTGAGAGATGGTTTCGAGTCAAACACAACGAGGGGCGCCTCGATATTGTCGATGAGAGAGAAAATGATCGGTGGGTTTTCCTCCATACCCATGAAGAATTCTTCGATTAGTTGGCAATTGTAGGTTCGAATGTTGAAGGAGAGTAGAGGCATTAACCCGATGCTTGGTGACAAGATGAATCAACTCAAGCCCCAAGGTTTTGAATTTAGAGAAACAATGTCGAGAAGACATCCAGATGAGTGTTCGAGGCCATTTTCTGCACAAAGAATAGTTAGTGAAGAAATAGAGCAAATGAAAATAAGAAGGAAGGAAGAAGAGTGTTGTTACCAGAAGGGTTTGAGGCTAGGGTTTGATGAAGAGAGTGTTTGAGAGAAAAAGAAATTTTAGTGAGAGAAAGATAAGTGAGGAATGAAGTGAGTGTGTTTTAAATAGAGAAGCAGATAGGTACGGACACTTATAAGAGATAGTGGGTTTTAAAAGTGAAGATATGGAGTGTAGTGATAAAGTACACGAAATTTTGGTTTTTGTGATAAAAATAGCAATTTATGACAGAGTTATTATCACAATGATGAGCCATTTTTGTGAAAACACGTCATTTCAACCGCCAGAGTTGGTGGGATAGTGGAAAGGTCATTTTGGCTTTTCAAAAAAAGCTTTGCGAGTTCCAAGAAAAATAAAAGGCGGGAAATAAATGAAGAATTTTTAATAAATATTAGAGTAAGTCTTAGGCGAGATACGATCGGCTTTGACTTAAGGCTCGAAGACTACAGGTGGTACGGTATTTGTTAATCAACTGTGTTATCGGTGATAAATATTGAATATAGATATGTCAATGAACAATTGTCGACTAATAAATGTCGGTTTGTGAATGTATCGACTCTTGGCTAACATAATTTTGATTTGCGTGCGTTTCCAACCAAGAATGAGGAAAATTTTGTCGGCTTAAGAACATTGTTATGAAGTTTTGTTGCTTAAGAGCTTCGTGTCGCTTCTTGGTGACAAGACTTTCGCTATGCTATCTTGGTGACCATATAATATCGGTTGAAATAGTTTGTCGACTTGATACGTGACACAATAAGTAGTATACCATGAAAGATTAGACAAACCAGAAATATCTTTCTATGACATAATAAGCATTCCTAATTCTCCTCTTAAGAATTCAAATCATCATCGGATTTTAAGGCTTTTGTAAAAATGTCGACTAATTGAAATTCGGTAGGAACATATTCTAGTTGAACATTGCCTTTTCAACATGATCTTTCAAAAATGATATCGATGTCTATGTGTTTGGTTTTTGAATGCATGGCAGATTTTAGAAGCGATATAGCGGTATTATCACAATAAATAGGGCAGTTCCCATAGGCATTTCATAATCCAATAGTTCTTTAGTTTCATCCAAAGAATACGAGAACAACGACTTCAAAGCGGCAATATATTCGACCGATAGTTGAAGTGGAAGCGAAGCTTGCTTTTGCATGCCCATGATATCGATGCATTTTCCAGGCGACATGTTCCATTGGTACTTTTTACGTTGACTCTGCAAGCTTGAGGTCGACATCTGAATATCAATCAAATTAAAGAAGAATCTACAGGATACCAAATGCCAAATTTTTCATTATCAATCAAATATCGATAATTCTTTTTCTTTGCAATCATATGAGATTCCTTAGGATTAGCAGCGAGCACATATACACACGAAACATGATATGCAGTGCGCTTAGCGGTTAAATAAAGAAGAGATCCAACTATACCTCGTATTCGGTTGTATTAGCGGCTTACCCTTTTCATCGGTGACTAGATGACATTCAACTCCCATTGGAGTGTTTTTGAATTTGCTTCTTGAAGATTGTATTTCTTGATCGGCTCTCTTGTGTATTTAGATTGATGGATAAAAATTCCTTCCTCGGTTTGCTTAATTTGCAAACCTAAGAAGTAAGTTAGTTCTCCCATCATACTCATTTCAAATTTTCCTTTCATAAGATGCTTAAATCTCTTGCACAAAATTTCATTAGTAGATCCAAAAAATAATATCATCGACATAAATTTGAACTAGTAAAATATTACCTTTGTGCTTCAAAGAGAAAAGTAGTAGTATCGATTTTACCTCTTTGAAATCCTTTTCCATAAGGAATTTGGATAGGGTTTCATACCATGCTCTTGGAGCTTGCTTAAGACCATAAAGAGCCTTCCTTAGCTTGTAAACATGGTCCTTTTTTTAGGATCAATGAAACCGGGGAGGTTGTTCAACAAATACTTGTTCTTGTAGGTCTCCATTCAAAAATGCACTTTTTACATCCATTTGATATACCTTGAAGTCCTTGTAGGTTGCATAAGCAAGAAATAATCGATGGCTTCAAGCCTTGCCATAGGCAAAAGTTTGATCATAGTCATGCCTCCTCTTGTCTATATCCTTGGGCTACTAATCTTGCTTTATTTCTTGTAACATTTCCATCTTCATCCAACTTGTTTACGAACACCCATTTAGTTCCAATGACTTGTTGATCGTGGGTCTAGCACAAGTTCCCAAACTTTACATCTTTCAAGCGATTCACTCTTCTTGCATGGCCTCGATCCAGGGTCTTCAAAAGCTTCATCAATCTTTTTGGGTTCATGGAAGAAACAAAGACATGTGAATCAAGAGTTTCATTTATGGACTACTTACGGTTCTTAATCCGAAAATTTCCAATGATGTTTGAAGCGGATGATGTCTAGCTTCCTAATTTCTTTAGGAAGATCAGAGATTCGGTTTGTAAAGGTGGAGATGGATGAATGTCAGTTGGTGAATAGCCGAACTAAGGGTGTCGGTGACTGATCTATTGTGACATGGTTAGGATTGTCGGTTGGTGAAGATTGTCGACCTCTTTGAAGCTCATCTGAATATCTAGAGTTTCTGCAAGAGGGGTTGAAGATGAAGGATTATTTTGAATTGAATCGATCTCTTGTTTCTGTCTCAAATATTTCAAAATTGTTAGTAACATCAGGAGTCTTATAAGACTCAAATAAATTTTATTCATCAAAAGTAACATGCATAGATTCAACAATTACTTGAGTTTTTCTATTATAAACTCTATAAGCTCTACTATGCTTAGCATAACCAACAAAAATACCTTCATCATCTTTTTCATCAAATTTACCTCTGTAATCACCACCATTGTAGTGAATAAAGCATTTGCACCCAAAGATCTTAAAGAAAGCAATGTTAGGGGTTCTACCTCTCCATATTTCATAAGGAGTCTTACCATGAAACTTGTTTATGAGAGATCTATTTTGTGTAAAACATCTTTGTGTTGGCATTACTTACGCCCAAAAATATTTTGGCAATTTTGCTTCTCGCTATCATTGTTTTACCCGCTTCAATCGAGTCTGTTTTTCCTTTCGGCTATACCATTTTCTTTGAGGTGTTCTAACTGCTGAAAAGTTATGATCAATTCCATGATCATCACAGTATGTGTCCATCCCAAGATTTTTGAATTCTGTACCATTGTCAGATCTAACACTTATAATCTCACATTCCTTTTGAGTTTGAAGATTTCTGAATAGGGAAGTGAGAATGCTATAAGTTTCATCCTTGGATTGCATCATTTCAACCCATATGTACTTGGAATAATCATCTACAACAACCAAAGTATACATGTTTCCTCCTAAGCTTGCAGTTGTAACAGGACCAAATAAATCCATATGTAGAAGCTCAAGAATTCTTTTGGTTGAAAGACATGGTTTTGGTTTGAAAGAGGTTTTTGTTATTTTTCCTAAAATACAGGCATCACATTTTTTGTCAGTAGGAAAATTTATGGATGGCAGACCCTTTACCAAATCTCTTTTTGAAAGTTTTGAAAGATACTTAAAGTTCAAGTGTGAGAGTCTTTTGTGCCAAAGCCATGAATTTTTTGAAATATTATTTGCTACCAAACAAATTTGAGTACTGTTATTTAGGGAAAGTAAATCAATAGCAAAAACATTCCTTTTTCTGGAACCAGTGAGCAAAATTTCATTAGTGATGCTATTTTTGATAAAACAGTGTGTGGAGGAGAAAGAGCAGCTCATACCTTTATCACAGAATTATGAGATACTTAAAAGATTGTGTTTCAAACCTTGTACCAAGGAGACATTTTCAATTACTATAGATCCTCTGATAATGGATCCATAGCCAATAGTTTTTCCTTTTGAGTTGTCTCCAAAAATAACAGAAGGTCCTTTTGCTGCAGTAATGTTAGTAAGGAGTTCAGCTGATCCAGTCATGTGTCTGAAGCATCCACTGTCTAATATATCCATATGCCAGTTGATTGATCATCTGTCATTAAGCATACCTGAAATATGAATATTTAAATCATGGTACCCTTTATACTTTTGGGTCCAAAGGGTTAGTTTTCTTAGGTATCCAAACTTGCCTGAAATTAGGCATCTTAGTTCTGTCAGTAGGTTTAAATCTATACAAGCATTCATGTGACTGATGACCAAAGGTAGAACAAATATTACACTTGTGATAACCAGGCTTATCAGTCATTTGAGGTGAATTCTTTGATCCCTCATGACTCAGCTTAGAGGTCTTAGCAGCAACAAAGTTTATTGGCTTGAACTTGTCAGTTGTCTTTCTTCTGAATACTCCTCTTTTGTCAGCTAGCTGACATTTGTCAGTTGGCTGACATTTGTCAGTTGTTGAGTTAGCTAACTGATTTGGAGGTTTGTGACGAAGACCGACAAGCCATTGTTCATTCGACCTATCCTTTGTTAATGTACCTCTTGTGCTGATTCATGTTTCTGGGATAAGTGAATGGCACATCATTATAAGCTGATCCCTTGTTCCTTTTTAGTAGAATCTTAGGTTCACCTTTTGACTGTCTGATCTCACAGTCTTCATCATCCTTTGAGTATCCAAGACCATGCTGGTCTTCATGACTTTTCTGTTGACTGATGATTGTTTCTATAGCAGCTTTTGACTTTGAGTAAGTATCAACAACATTGGTCAGTCGAAGATTTCTTTCCACAAGGTCAGCAATCTGGGCATCTGAGATTTTTGTTTGAATCTCATGTTTTTCATTGAGACTTTTAAGTTGCAGCAATTCTTTTTGCTGAACTTTGTAAAGCACATTGATCTTTTGAAGCTCACAGTTTTCTTCAGAAATTATTTTAACATCTCCAGATAAAGAAACATGGATTCTTTTAAGTGTTTCAAACTTGGAATACATTTCTTGCATTTGTTCCAGCAAATCATCAACACTTGAGTCAGTAATCTTCTCCTCCTGCCTTTTTGAATCATAACTTACTTTAGCAGTCATTGGAGAAGTTGACTTGACTTTCCTTTCTGGCTGACTTATGATTCCTTGTCCATAAAATCCATTTCCTATTTTCTTAACCACAAACTGATCAGGTTTGATGACCTTGGTCAGTTTGAAGTTTGTAATAGGTGAGCTTGACAGCTCATTTTCAGACTCTTTTGAATATTTTGGACTTGGAAACTCATTATCTGAATCATATATTGCTAATTCTGCAACAAGACACAAATTTGCTTCCTGCTCAAAATCAGCAGATTCATCTTCATAATTTGTTTCAATCCAAGTTGCAAGATTTTGATCTTCAGCAACTAAGCCTTTTTGTTTTTCAAAATTTCTGGGAGCTCTTTTATAATACTCATTTTTTGTAAATGGACAATTTGAAGCAAAATGACCAGGCTTTCTACAGTTAAAGCATAACAATTTTTCTTGCTCAACCTTGTCCTCATTTGTTTTGAAGTAAGGTTTTTGACGGTTTGAAGTAGATGGTTTTTGGAAGCTTGAAGAAAGTTTTTGAGGATTTGATGAAGACTTTTGAAAGTTTGCTGAAGGTTTTTGAAAGTTCCTTTTAAAAGATTTATACTTTCTAAATTGTCTAGAAAAGCGACAAATTCATCTTCATCAAAGTCATCATCCGACAAAGATGTAGAAGTTTTGATGTTTCTTCTTCTTGAAGAGATATACCTTTAAAATTTTTCTCAATTTCTTGAGTTTTGAGAACTTCTTTTTCATAAATTTTTAGACTTGCAACAAGACTACGTATATGAGTTTTGTTCAAGTCTATAGCTTCCTTAATGGCAGTGACTTTAACATGCCATCTACTTCCCAAACTACTAAGAAAACGCATATTCAAATCTTTCATACTATAAACTTTACCGAGAGAAGAACATCTATTACTTACCTCGAGAAATCTGTCGTAGGCATTCTTTAAAGATTCTTTTGGATCCTTTTTGAATGCATCAAACTCTTGTATGCAATCATAAAGTTTGTTGTCCTTGGTGTTTTGATCTCCTTCTACATACTTTACAAGAGCATCCCAAATTTCCTTACTATATATATCGCTTGTAGTTTTCATCGTCTGACACTTGACAGGGATATGCGGCTCGGCACATCCAAATTCCATCGATAATTTTGTCTTCCTCGGTCCATTCGATTGAGGTTTGAGGACATATTCTTCTTCTACAGGGAGCAAGAGGGTTTACTGATATCATCATCTGCAGTAGAAGATTTACCAACTTTAGTATTAATTTTCATAGGTTGCATAGGACCACCTCTTACACATTCCATCAATCGTTTATCTATATTGTTCATATATCTTGTAATTATTTCCTTCCAAATATCAAAGTGATCTTCATCAAAAATGGGTACTTGAGTGACATTGTTTGATTGAAAAGCTTTTAAAGTTGCCATGATCGAGCTTTCACGCTGTTAGGCTTGGAAAATAGTTTTTCAAAAAGCAAAGCTCTGATACCAATTGTAAGTCCAGATGGAAACAGTTAAGGCTAGAGGCACTACAAGAAAATAGGGCAATTGCAACGAAATATTGCAACAAAACGGAATTTAGTTGCAATCTTGAATGTGTGAAACGTATTAATAACCAAGAAATCCATTTCAGCGACATCCTTTTTTCGGGAAAAAAAGGAAAAAAAATGGAGGGAAGAATAGCGCTTAAAATGCAACAGCTTTTGCAAAAGTGTTAGATTTTTATTTTTAAAATTGCTACAGCTGGGTGAAACTACGACCTATTGTCTCCACTTTGCCATACAAAAACCTAATCTAGACTAACTTAACGAAAACCCCAATCACATTTTGACCCTTCTTTCTCTCTTTTGCTTGCGCACGACCTCTCTTCTCCGGCCTTCTCCTCTCAAAACCCATCATCTCCTTCCGGCACCAACCACCCTACAAGCCGTCTAACTCATCCTCACTCTTGAATTTAAAGGTGTGCTTTGGCCTGAGTTCAATCAACTGTCAACTGAGTTTAACGCTTTCACTCTCCTCCGAACTAGGTGTTTTCTCTCGATCTACAGCTTTGTAAAGGGAAGAATCCTTAAATTCCAATTACTGTTTGTCTTTTTTATTTAATCTGTAAAACTCCAGTACCAGTACAATTATATGTATATATATCTGTTTATATTTCTTATATCATTTCATATTGAGCGAAAGTCTACATAGTATAGGGATCGTTGATTTTCTGCTCTTTTGATCTCGAATTGACATCGAGTTTATTCATTTGATGTTTTTGCCTCTTACAGTGCTGATTAGATTGTTGAATTTGATTGGCAACTCATTTTGATTTTGAAGGTGCGCTTACAGATCTTATTTGGACCAAAATTTTGCGTAGTCTTTGGGAATTATTATGCTTTATTTGGAATGATATTTAGGGTTTTTTTGTTTTTGTTGATTATTAGGGTTTAATGTTGTTTGGGTATTTGGTTTGATTGTAGGATGAGCATGGGGAGTTGGAAAGTTAAGAAATAAGAGGTTGGCTAATTTGATTGGATATTGCTGTGATGGGGATGAAAGTTTGCTTGTTGTTAAGTATATGCCCAATGATACTTTGACCAAACATCTATTTCACTGTATGTAATGTTGAAATGATTTTGGATTTTGCAAACATAATTAAACACCCACCAAGCCCCACTAGTAATTCAGTAAAATGGGTTAATGGATGTCAATCACACTTTGACTCCATTATTTTGGAGTTGAAGTCGGTATAATTACATTAATCTTTTTTGCTATTTTTAGTTTATTGTTCTGTGCAAGTATTAGACAAGAGCTTTGTTGTCTAGGGATGATGGTACTTAAAACCGCCAGCTCTCTTTTCTTGTGGCTCACCTTCTATGCAATTTATTGTGTTTCATCTATTGGCTTATGCTCTGTTTGAAGTATGTCAGGGGAACCCATCTCAAGTACTTAGCTTCCATGTGTTTTGCTAAAAACTTAGGCGAATGTGGATGTTAAACTAGTTTTGAGGTCTGTTGCATTTTTCTTTCAGCTTCTTATGTTTTTGTTTGAAGTGGGTGCTCATGCTATAAATTTTCATATATGACAATAACAAATATTTTTTTTGAAAATCTCATGATTGTTGTAGATTAGATAATTATACAGTACATAGTTTGTGCGTGCTTAATGAAACAGTCAATCATTTAGGTAGATTAATCTTGCATTTCATGGTAACTAAAAACAATTTTAATTACTTTTTAATGGATAAATGAGTCTGAAATCTTGTTGCAAGGAACATACGCTATTAATCCTGGTTAGTTGGAAGAGTATTGCACAAGGGTTATCCTAGCAATTGAAAACCGATAAATAGGAATACAGTAGGGCGTTTTCAGGTACTGTTTGTAGGTTAGATACACTTATGATTTTGTTATAATGTATGTACATGTCTGTTATGTATTGGACGGCACTATTGTTGTAGAGAAATTGATAAAAAGAATCTATGGCTAATTTACCTATAATGACAATGTTTTTGTTTTATTATTATTGATAAAATTATTTTCTGTTGTAGGTCACTCCTGAAAGTGTTAGTTTCAGCTTTGGGACTGTGCTTTTGGATCTTCTCAGTGGAAAGTATATCCCTCCAAGTCATGTGAGTATTGTACAGCTGGATGTTTTCATTTCTGTCTGTTATACTTGTGTTCTAAGCTCAGTATCTCATGGTTAAAGCATCTATAGAGCCAATTTGGCTTTCTATAATCTGGTCAAGTCTTTTTGCTGGCTTCACCATTGCTAAAGCTTTCTTAAATACAAAAAGAATTTCTTAATTAGAAGCCAAGGAAAAGAGAAACTACAGAATGAAGCGAATTCAGAATTGCAAAGACTGCATTAACAGTCTCAGTCCTAGGGAGTTTTACTATAAGGTGTCTAAAAGTTTATTTCTCCTCCTAATTTTTAAGAACATCTGGTAAAGTTTTAGGAGATAGTCATAGATTCCATACATATTTGTTGTATTGGTTTCTACTTTGGAATCAATTTGAAGAAATGCAGGTATTTTTCTACTTCTCTTGTTCTTACATGGACAATATTTTTGGTCCCGGAAGTTTTGCTGTGGATAAAATATGTGGTAGATGAGTGTGGTGAGAACATATCTAAAGAAATTGAAAGAATAAGCTTGGAAAACCTTGAACTGTAAATTATCATGGAGCAGCTTCGTCTTTGTCTGGAGGAGCTGCTCTGCTTCATAATGGTGGTCATGCTAACATGTCTTTCTATAATACTCCTTCTCTAGTGGCCACACATGTATAGCTATTGAAACCTACCTCAGACTTAATCTAAGTTATAATTGATTTATTTTATTCTCCTAAGGATGTGCGACGGCACGAGTGCCATTGATATGAAACTTTGGCATTCACGTTAAAAATTTGATTTACTTAGTTGATTGTCTTGGAGCTGTTAAGTAAATTTCTTGGTCATATCCTGTTTTGTTGGTCATGCTAAGTTGCTAACATATCTTTCTATAATACTTCTTAGATGGCCACACAAGTATAGCTATTAAAACCTACTTAAGTCTTAAATTAAGTTACAATTGATTTATTTGATTCTCTTGGGGCTGTTTCATTCACATGGATGAAATATTCGGTTTTCACGTTTAAAATTTGATTTACTTAGTTGATTGTTTTGAAGGCCGAGGCAGAGGCATGTGCATCTTTTCTTCTCTCTGTTGTTATTTCTTTCTTGATTGCCTAAGTGTCTAGGATATTTTTAGCGGTTTGGTATAGAACATGGTGGTTTGTACAGACCATGGTAGATATTATGAATGAATCACAAGTTTGGTCGTTTGAAAATGCTTGAGTTTTTCTGAGACACGAGTCATAATCATTTGCTTTACTTATCAAAAAAAATCATTTGCTTTATGCAAAATATGTTCAGGTTATTACCACAAGTAGCCATTATGTATGAAGACAACGCAAAGAGGTCCACCTGTGATTACACCAAAAGCAAGAATCTAAGATGATTGTGAGAAACATTTGGATTATAATCTGGTTAGTATACATCAGTTTGGTAATGTAGCAATGACCTTTATAGTCAGTTTGATTACCTTTATGGTATTTATACTTTTTTTTGAGTGCCAAACTTTTATGAAGTAAACAAGGAATGCTTTCCTTTTCCTGCCAGTTTCTGCATTTTACTCTTAAATTAAACCACTTGCATGTTGGAAAATTCTAAAGCATCAGTTTTGGATGTTGTTCACCGTCCCAGCAATAAAATTCTCACCTTAGATCTGCCATTGAAGGACTGATTCTCTGCTTTTCCATACTCCAATCAAAGTAAAAAAAGTTAGGTTGAGTTGTTGCTTTGTACCTATCATTCTCCATATGAATAGGGGATGCGTAGAAGTGAGTTGGAGTACAACTATGTTTGAGTATGAACTGTGCAAATCTTAATTATTTTCTGAACTGTGCAAAAATGACCTACTTTCTTTTTGTGACAGATGGTGTATTTGATTATTGTAGATTGATTTTCTCATAGACAATTTCTAACTTATTTTATTGACTACAAAAGGCTTCTGATACACTTGTAGAAGCAGCTCTGGTGAGGAATTGCATGCATATTTGCATAATTTGTTTCCTTCCTAGCTCAATTTAGTCATGCCTTTATTAAGAGCAAGTGCTTCGAATTGTTAACAGAAAAATCAAATGAGAATGTTCAGAATTGAGGGACATCCAAAGAGGCCCTACATGAACAAATTGGATACAGATAAACATAAAAGATATCAGAAAATGAGAATTAGCACAAGGCTTAATTTTTCTGTATAGTAGTGTACAATTTCCAGTCAAAATGAGGGCAGAGCCTTTGCTGGGGGGAAAATCCCCCGAAAGCCATTGCTGCCTATACCAAAGGAACTCCCACCCTCTAGGAATCTAAATGGCTTTCACATGATGTATAGTAATATGTGCTTTGAAGCAATACTATTATTGATCTGAAATTAGTTTTTAATTCAAGTAGATAATGCAGGTTCTTAGCTTCCGCACTTTTCCAATTGATCTAAAATCAGTTTATAATTCCATTGATTATTGCAGAATATCTTTGCAAGGATATATAGTGAAACGATACCAATTCAGAACTTTCACTTACTACAAGTGTTGACCTTAATTGGAGCAGCACAATCAGCTGTTTTGGTAACGATTATAGAGCACAAGCAAGCTGATTTGACCATTGGTTTCAACATAAGGCAAGTAAGACAAATTAACACACTTTGGGTTTCTATCTGTTTGCCGTCTTCAACCAAATAGGATTCCAATTCTTTCACATCCTTCTTTTTTCTTTCTTTTTCTAGTGAGTTAGGTTGGTAATTATTCTCTCTAATAAGTTTGGTTTATGAATTTGACTGTAGATTCTGTATTTTGTTTTTAGGGTTGCTTCAGATCCTGCATCAAAAATCTTGAGTAGCAGTAGCAGCGCCAGTTATTCATCACATGGAAGTGTGAATGAAGATTTCACACAAACCCAACAATTTAAAGATAAACTTTGTGAAAGAGTAGAACAAGTGAGGGAAGATATTCAAAAACATATACAAGCTGACAATGCTACGGAAATGGAGAAAATCAAAGCTGATTTCAAGCTAATGCAAGAGGAAATTCGGCCACTTAGAGCCCAACAACCTCCACCAACATCTGTGTAGTTTGACAGTTAGACAATGCCTTTTGTTAATCACTTGGAGATTCTTAACATTCTCTACACTTTCATGTAATCAGACACATCGACAATGACTTTTGAATGAAATGCTTAAACTTGAGTTGTTTTAAATGTTTTATTTTAGATTTAATTTTTTTTGTAAAATGTGAAATATGAAATGTTAAATCGTACGATTATATATATATATATATATATATATATATATATATATATATATATATATATATATATATATATAATGGAAAAGTTTGTTGCAAAAATGCAACGAAAAAATCCGTTGCAAAAATGTAATAAAAAATGCAACGAAAAAGTCTGTTACAAGAATGCAACAAAAAATGCAACGATAAAAATCTGTTACACAAATGCAACAAAAAAAGTCTGTTGCAAGAATGCAACGGAAAAAGTTTGTTGCAAGAATGCAACAGAAAAAATTAGTTGCTATTTGCAACAGACGTCAACTACCCTTAGAAACACATTTGCAATGAAAAATTTGAAATTGCAACATTTCGATTGCAATATCATGCAACGGAATACATTCGGTTGCATAAAATTTGCAACGAGGGTTTTCCAAACGAATTTGCAACAAACTTTTCCGCTTCAATCGCCTAATTGTAACGAATTTCATTTTTTGCAACGGAATTTTTCGTTCTTTGTTGCCCCTGCTTTTCTTTGTAGTGAGGGGGTGAATAGCCTTTTAAAAACTTCGAGGGTTGATTTGTAAAACTTGTAAATTTGGCAATGAAAACTAGTTTTATCAGCCACCATTGAAAATGGTGAGTAGTCGACACTTTGAAAATGCTTAAGCCGATGAAAGTTGGTCGGCTAGCGACACAACCGTGCTTTCAAAAGAAGTTGTTTTTAAAGTTGATTACTGAATATAGAGAGGAAACTGAAATACAAATTAACTTAACAACTAAGCAAACAATTGTTGTTAACTGACTGACACTTAATTAGTTGAAAAACTTCTTAAGTGTTGAGTCAGTTTGCAAGAATATGAGTTGTGGCTGACAGATCAGTTGAAGTGGTTCACATATAAACTGCTACGTCTATTACCAAGTTGGTCGGACTTTGGATTTTTGAAGTGCACTAATTTTATTAAAATCTATTTGATCTCTAATGGATCAAACAGTGTAATACAACAAAAGACCTGTTTGTGGAGAATGATTGATAAATAATCAAACTCGTGAGACAAACCTGAATTTATTTCAAAAGATATGAAGTAGAATCACTCAGTGTTTGCCTAAACAATAACTAGAAAGAATTAAGCAAAGAAAAGTATCTAGCTAATGTTTTTCACGAAGACTAAGGCACAGAGAAATTTCTTGAAAGTATGAGGCTTTAGACTTCTGTAAAAATTGTGTTGTCTTCAAGAACGCTTCCAGTGGGTATTTATAGATAATCTTCAAAAGTAACCCGTCCGGAACACATTTTGAATTTGAAAATGTGTTTGGCAGATGCAGGATCTCAAAAGATACTGTGAAATATTATCTAGCGTAATATCTACCAAAACACAAAGTAAGGAAAGTGTCATGGTACAAGTATATGATCAATCAAATAAGGAAAGACAAACCGACACTAAACACATTAAGATCACCAAGTGAGTAACGACAAAATAATTTCAGTCGACTAAAGATAATTTAAATTTTGGTCGACAATCAAGTGGAATGATTTTAAGCAAATCTAATTTTATGCAAGTTTCAACAATCTCCTCCTATTTGCTTAAAACCATTCACTTGAAAGCGTAAAGCCAAAATGCTTAACTTCCTCAGCAAAGTGATGTTAGTGCGACAAGAAGCGTATAATATAAGAAGGAAGGTAGCTTAAAATTTAAAAGTACCAAATGTAAAATACAAGTAAAACATGAGTTTTAAAGTTGTTCGAGTTTAGAGAGAAATGAGATATCCAGCTATTAGGCTGTGGATCCTTCGGTTGTTTTTTGTCCGCTTCAACCGATGTACCAACCTCGGCTTCTTTGTCGATTTGGCTAAGCAGCTTAATTTTCCTTTACTTGTTCAGCTTGGTTTCCTTTTTCAGCTTTAGGTTCTGCTTGTGCTTCTGGTTCTTTGTCATGACGCTTGCCACCATAGGCCGATCGCATCGGTTTGACGCATTGCACGAGAATCTTGTTTCGCCAAGTGGCAAGTATCACCGTGCTTTCTCGCTTCTTCTCCTCTGAATGGTTTGAGCGGTGTGGCTTCAAAGATTGAAGGCTCGGCTGGCCCATTCTTGCCGGTAGAGCAAGATGGTCCTCCAAACTATCCATGTTGGCCAAGCTTGGCGAGGGGCACCAAAGAAGAATGGCGGCAGACCCTGGTGATGATCCCGGTAAGGTTCGTAAGCGCAGGAAGCTACTTCTTTGTTGATTGGCGTAGCAAGTAAGTTGGTGTGGTGTGTGAAAGCCGACTTCATTTGCAAATGGTGGACATACTGAAGATCTAGCTTGATGATGCAGAGAGAACCAGGGTTGTAGGTTCGTGAGGCGAGGTGTGGCCGAGAGGTCCAGCTCATTAGAGAATAGCCGAAAAGTATGGATATCGGCATCCTCGTGGTCGGGAGGGAAAATACATCCATGGGGTAGGTGATTTGGGCTTCGGCCTGCATGGGTTCGAGTAGAGGCATGTCTTCGGAAAGACAATTTTGGTGCCTCGTAGGATGATGCAAAGCTGGGAGACAATCTCCCTTGTTTTACAAGCTTTCCTACACGCCAGTGAGAAGGGATAAGAAGAGACTCATTTTCGGAGGTGGACTGTAAGACCTCGAACCTTCGTATTTGACTTTCTCGTGTTGCATGCTTTGTTGTTAATGCCGAGTGTTTATCTTAACATGATAGCACCTTAATAAGTCTCACGAGAGTCTTAGTACTTTCAGATCTAAGGTTTATAATGTTCATCTTAGTTGTCATGGTGCTCTGTTGGAAGTTTAGAAGCCAAGTGTTTCTATTGTGTTTTGAGGTTGTTCTTCTTTACTTGTATTGCCTTCTTTCGCCTTCGAGAGAAGTTCGGTTGAGTTCCAGGCCTTGTATACAGTTTCACAACCATGTCTAAACAAGCCTTATACATGTTGAACTTATCCTAGATTAAGTTGGGTTTGATTCGTTTGATTCGTTGACCAACATATCACTTCACGATTCAGTCCTGCTTTAAGCGAACTGGAAAATTCTGGTACCAATATACTAAAGAGAATTTTCTAAACATTTAGTATGTTTTACCTACATATGTTAGGATACTCCCTGTAAAATATGGTATTTTTCCAAGGTGTATAAGTACCCTATTTAGGTCTTGACTTACGGCTGTGCCTGAATCTGCTTTTCGTGAAATCAGCTTCTGTACTTGAACTTGTAGTAGCCATATTTGATGAATATAAGTCCAAATTGAGTAATTTAAAAGGCTAAACTATAGTTTAAAGAGTATAGTTTCATAAAATCGATAATCACCTCATTTGGAGGTGTGAGCTATTTATGGTCAATTTTACAAGATTGACTGTCTGTTTTCCAGAATCTGGTTTTGTGAGTTTTGAGTGGGTTTTGGCTATTGACCCTTGAGCCCTTGCTCCTGGCCGATCTTGGTGACTCAAAGCCCTCTTTGTTGACTCTTCAACAACCCTTTTGAGCCCTTTGATCATTCCTTATCAATGGTCACCCTTCTTGGCCAATTAGAAGCAAGATAATCAC
>CM028384.1:31509062-31543668 GCA_013146195.2 Codonopsis lanceolata | reverse complement strand
TTGATCCCTTGACTTGTACCTATTTTAAAAGTTAGGTCCTATATTATTGAATTCTATTCATTTAAGTCTTGTATTTTGATTTTGTTATCATTTTTCCTCTCCTACCATTATCGTTATATCGTCAATATATTCTAAAATGACAAAAATATATATTTACTCAAGAGACTAAGACTTTATTGAAACTAAAAAATATTTGAAACTAAAAAATAATATAGTTTATTTGTTTATTTCTTAAATATATATGTTTGGGAAAGACATTATTAGATGTATATAGAAAATTGTAACTATAATGATAGATTTGTAAGTAAGTATCAAACTATTAAGTAAATCTGTAGCGTGTTTAGTTATTACCCTAAATAAGCTAAGAGAAAACAAATTAAGAAAAGAAAATTTGTCATAATGTCAGAAGATGAAGAAAATGAATAACCAATTGATGAATCTATGCGTTTATTAGAAAAGAATGCTAAAATCTACTATTTACTTCTTTAAATTTTCAAACACTACAATGACTTTTAAAACTATCAATGGTCCCTAACATAGATATTACAAGCAAAACCAATGTTAGTGATCCCAAATAATGGATTCAAAATATTTTACTCATTTTCTTAATTGGGTTCCAAACCTCTAACCTCTTTTTAGTCTTAATTTGTTTGCTCCTCTTCATCGGACTTCGAGGTAGTTACATGTGAGAATCTTTATATTTCCTCCTCGGCTGCTCGACTTTTTCTTTCTTCTCTGTAACTCTCCTTTTATTGAAATAGGTTGTCACCAATCGACATCCTTTTAAATAGTCATCCCAAATTAGATTTTCTCCTTACTTAGTAATTTACACAAAAAGTGTATTGGAACTAAGAAATGAGATGTTTAAAGAAAGAAGTTCGACTAAGCGAAAGTTAAAGAGAGATTTTATGTCTCCATTTGATCAAGGAAAGCGAGGTGAGTGCGTTTCTTGGTGATGGTGATAACGGTGTTGGCTTGATGCAAGGATAGTGGTGTTAAAGGCGGTGATGGCGGTGATTGTAGGGATGAAAGTGATGGTTTAGATGAAATACAACATTGTGAGATTTCCAAATCATCAAATTTTCAAAGATCCATATGGGTTTCAGGTTTCAATTTGAAAATTTGAAAAAATTAAACAATTGAATTTGTAAAAGTGAAATTTAAGGTTGTGGTGGTGGCTTGTCCATAAATGATGGCTTTTGCAAATGAGTTACTTTGGTAGGAGTAAGGAATTAGAAAATGAAATAAAATCAAATCAAAAATTAACTTTTTGTGCTAATGGTGATTTGAGTTGGTAGTGGTGGTGAGTATATGAATAATGAGGTTGAAAAGAAGTGAAAGATGAAATAATAAATTGAATAGAATCTAAATTTAATTTTTTTTCAGGTAATGCATTTTTTCTAATTTTTATTTTTTTTAAATTAAAATATATTTTAAATATCAAATGGCAAACTAAATTATGAAAATATAATCAAATCTCACTTTGCGTCACAAGTAAAATATGACCAAAATAATCCTAATATGTATGATTTTCCATTCTTGTTTTATCACCCATGAATGGGAGAACAAAAGTCGAACAAATATAAAATTATGTATGAAAGTGAGACATCATAGGTTGAGAAAGACATTATTAGAGGTATATGAAAAAATGTAACTATAATAATACACTTGTTGGTGAGTATCGAGATATTAGGCACTTATGTAACATGTTTAATAATTACTTGTGAGTAATCTAAGAAAATACATTAAGGCAAGGTGATATAATGTCAAGAAGATTAGAAAAATGGAGAACTTTGTTGACAAATCTTTGCGTTTTGTTAGAGAATAACACTAGAATCTATATGAGATACTTTTAAAGAAAGCGTTTGATTTAATGGAAGCTAAATATATTTTATTTTTTCATTTTAGCAAGACAAGGTGAACGTATTTTTTGGTAGTGGTGATGTCTGGTGGTGGTAGTTGTAGGGATGCTGGTGGTGGTGGTTAGGGGTAGTGGTCGGGTCGATTGTAACCATGACAGTGGAGGTTTAGGTGTGAAATACTATATTATTAGATTTCCAAATCATCAATTTTTCAAATCTTCATATGGGTTTGAGTTTCAATCATCAAATTTAAAAATTCCAAAAATTGAATTTATGTTTGTAAATAGTGAAATTTAATGTTCGTGGGTGGGTGGATCTATAAATGATGATTTTTGCATATGTGTTAATTTGAGCGAAGGAGTAAGAAATTAGACAAATAAATAAAATAAAAATAAAATAATCGATTTTGGGTTAATGATGTTATTTGAAGTGGTAATGGTGGTGGGTCTATGAGAGATGGGGTTGATGGAAGAAAATGAAGGATAACAAAATAAATTAAATAACTTCTAAATTTCCTTTTTTGAGAATGTATTTTTTTAACTTTAAATTTAAATATGATACAAGTTATAATTACAACATTGCTAGCCTTACAATTAACTAATTTTATAACTTTCCTTACAACTATAAATCTTGTAAGGATAGTATTTTCCTTATAATTATACCAAATTACAATCCCTCCCCCAAAGTATCCAAATCACATGGTACTGACCCCAAGGTTTGTCCCATAATGATATCGGCGTTATATTTTTTCATATTTTCCACCTAGCGCCAACGATTAGAAAAGTCACGTTAAATAACACGTGGTCTTCCGATGTTAACTCGAGAAATATTAGGAATTTGATGTAAGCTTTGGGGTGCTTAAAGTTCAAATGTTAAAATGAAGGGGTCCACAATTCCATTTTTCTTCTTGAAAAGAAAATCTAGAGAAAAAGACCAACCATTTTTTTGATCTTCACTTTCCACACAAAATTAACCTATAACCCGAACTTGGTTTTGTCCACTCCCTCCAAATTTTCTCTTAAATTTCTCTCTTAACCAGATGATAGATATGCATTTTTCCATTTTATTGTCAATTTTCTTATCTTAATAATGAAAACAAAGTAAGCGAAAGATATGAAAAAAAACTCTTACCCATAGTTACACGTCTCCATCTTCAATTTCATGTATGAAATTGGATCCACTACCATCTCTACTGGTGAAACCCATCCACCATCGAAATCAATCAATTTCTCATCTCCTTCTCCTTCCTCTTACATGACTTTACCTTTACTTTATCTCTCTAATTCTTTAAATAAAACAACTTTGATTGTCATGGCGGCTTATGAGGTCAAAATCATCTAAAGTCATAGAAACTTCTTCAACATCTTCTCAATTTTGATACTTTGTTTTAAACCATATGCATATCGGCCGTATGCTTAATTTTCTCCATAAAATTGAAGAGTATTTCAATAAAACCTAACTATTTCTCTTCATTTAAGCCCGTCTCTCTCTCTTTGATGAACTCGTCAATAAGGTTTATGGGTTTTCTATCAATTGCATGTTTTTCAAGGATTTTTAGTAAGTATACTCTATAGCCTTTGATTTCTACTTTAAGCCACGACTTTTGCGGGGAGAGAATGAGGGAGATCGGAGATGGATCTTGGCTAGAATCAAAGGAGGACGATGCTAGAATTATGATAAGCGTGACCCGAGTGGGAAGGGTATGGGCCGGATATAGGAACTTGCACCGAGATGGCGGTGGCTATAGTGGGGCTAACTAGAGATTGAGGCTATTACGGTGGACAGGAGATGGGAAGTTACAAGGAGAAAGAGAAGGAGAGGGTGTGAGATTAGGGTTTGTACTTTTAATGCATTTACTCTTTAACGGATAAGAGAAATGATATTTTCGTCGTATGTGGAAGACCACGTCTATTTAATGTGAATTTGCTAACTCCATCGATGGTAGGGTGGAAAATTAGGGGAGGAAGTAAGTCGGATACCATTATGAGACAAACTTTACATAGGGGTAAACTATACGATTTTGTGGATACTTTGGGGGGAAATTGTAATTTGGCCCTATAATTATTTTTGATTTTATTTTTATTTAAAAAACATATTCTAAATACTAAATTGTTATTTAAATACTAAATTTATAGTCAATTCTCATTTTATGCGTCAAGCAAAATGACCAAAATAATCTTAATTTGACATACACATACCATTTTCCGTTACTATTTTTAACGCCCATAGACGGGAGGGGGCAAAGTTGGACAAATAGCTAATAAGTTATGAAAGTGAGACACTTCTTAGGTTGGGTGCAATGTGAGATTTGATTGTAATTTTGGGAGCTAATCATATTTTGCCCCATCGAAATTAGTCAAAAGTACAAATTTTTCCCTAAAGTATCCACCAAATCCACTTTGGTCCACAATGTAATTTTTTAGCATTTCCATATTCCATGTCAAATTTGGTGATGAGATGCCATGTCTGGTAATCGTAGTGATAAACATGGTGTGGCGAATAATGTTAAAAATCAAGAATTTGCTCCAATCAAACCATAAACAATATCAACGATGTTAATGAGAAATTTGTTGGAGTTGAAGCTATGAACGATGAAAATGGATTGAACTATGGTTTATCTCATCATTATCGTATCGTATGTGATGGATTCAAATATGAGATTTGAAATTTTGGTGTATGCTTGTGTATTATGTTGTACGAGGGAGAAAAGGAAATTCTTGGTGTATGCTTGTGTGTTATGTTGTATGCGCCTTTAATTTTTTGGTGGGTTCTTATTCACGGCCTTGACACCTAAGTGTAATTAATTGATCTTGAGTCCAATATCTCTGATATGATTTCACTCTATTTTTATTTATTTTTCTATATAATAATTTTAATAAAACATTAATACACTTTTGAGTTTTATCACACTTAAAATTTACACACGAGGTCATTGTCGGAGAAGATGCAGAAAAAGCGTTGCCGGAGAAGAAGAAAATGAAGTTTCTCTTTGTGTAATAAAAGCAGAGAAAGCATTGCAAAAAATGACTAAAATGCCCTACACATGAAATACCATGTGCACATTAACGTCAGATTGGTAACCTTCATCGTAACTAAGGGAAAACTAAAAAAGAATTATAAAATAAGATATAAAAATGATACAAAACTTAGGTTGAGTGGTAAAGTGGGGCTTTATATATACTTTGAGGGAATTTCGTATTTTTAGTATAAGTATATATACTTTGGGGTTGAAAGTTTGATTTCTCTAACATAATATATTATTTTCTATAGGGCGTCATAAATTTCGAACGACATAAACACGCTCCTAACAACAATGTATTTATCTAAAATAGTAAGTTTGGATTATTTTCAATTCACACGCGCATAAAAGTGAATGAATTCATGTTTGGTAATAAAAAGAGAGAATGAAAATAACCAACAAAAAAAACGAATTTATAGGATAAGTTGCTATACAATGACTAAAAGTATACATTATAAATGACCGGAAAACAAAGTATCAAAAAAACTAAAATCACAACATCACAATTTATAAGTTTCAAAAATTGTAATTATTAAAATACAAAAAAAATCCAATAATTAAAAGAAAATAGAAAAATAAAGAAACTAGCAAATTATTTTTTAAAAAAAATCATTAATACCACGTGCAACGCACGTGAACCTTACTAGTGACTATAAAAGCATAATTGTAATATTTATTAAGGAGTGAATACTACATGTTGGTTTGACAATATGGCTTAGTAAGAATATTGTGTATCTTTGATTAAAATATGATTTACTCTTGAATGCCTCAAGTTTTAAATGATATTGGAAATGTGAACTTGAATTGAACCAGAGTTTCATCATGAAAATAGAAACCTAGTTAGTACCATGGATTGAGAACTTAGATGTGGTTACCTTGCATATAGCAATTGAACCCTAATAAATAAATACCTCAATAAATAATGATACATGGAGAAATAAATTTACCTTGAAGGCATAAACCAACAATACTTACCTAGGTTCACTTGGACAGTTTAGGAATGAAAATAAGTGGTTATTTTGTGAAGCATCTAAGTGATACGACACCTCTTCACAGGTTTTGTCATTTGTAAAACGACACCATGATTATTTTATTGTTGAATAATTATATGTTACATATCTCTTATAGTAGCGTACGGGTCATTATGACTCATTTCGTACTTTATTTTCTAGTTGCAGTCATCTGTTAACCATGTTGAGGCCAAGCCGATCATGACTGTAGCAGTGCGCAGTTGGTCGATAGATCGAGTTGAGTTCGTGTGTTCATGCTTGTAGCAGCCTACTCATTCGAGTAGTAGCTCATGGAGTCTCATTTCTTTATAGCATCGTCATTTATATTTTTGTTACGTTGCTATTCTTGTGAGGTCGACTTTATGTAAAGTTATATAGACTTTACGGTCGGGTAGAATACTTGTGTATTTATGTTGACTGTATTTCTGTAGCCGTCATGTATCGTCGAACTTTTGTACGTTAATTCGTATATTTATTAAGTTGTCTGTCGGGCACGCAGTAGCCACGGGGCTTTCAGTATTAATTGTCGTTGTTGTTGTCTCGGGTATGCCTTAGTCGTTGAGTTATTATATCAAGTTGGATTCTTGTTGTTTCGCCAGCCTTGAGAGCCGATGGTCTGTTATGCGCCTGCAATGTTGTGTCATGCGAGTTTTGTTTTTCCCTCGTGAGACAATTATCTTTCTTGGTTTCGGTTGGTATCGGTTTCGAGCTTCCTAGCTCGGAGCTTCACTCTATTATTGCTTCGCAGATTCGATTTTTGAAATCTCGTTTTTTAGTACGACATTATGTCCGTTGATTAGTTGGTTTAGCGGCACGACCCCAGTGTTCCGTGTTGGAATTCAGGTCGGGTCATGATACCTTCTCTCATACGAAGAGTGTAAAGCTGCTGCTTCAAATAAAGTAGATTGGTCAACGACTTCTTCATATATAAAGCTTCCAATTTGAGCCACAAACCTGTTGCCAATGTCTCATCTGCAACTTCCCGCAAAACATTATCACCAAGTGATAACTGAATAGCACTAAGTGCTCTCTCCAAGAAGTCATCCTTTTCTTCATCCGATATTATCGCAACTAAAGCTTCCTTACCCTTTAGCGCTTTAAGTAGCCCTTGCTGAACCAACGAAGCAGACATTTTTATGCGCCAAAGTCCAAAATCATTATTGCCATAAAAAAAAAAATTTCCATCTCGTATTTCGCCGAATTTATTCTTGCCATGAAAACCAAATTCCAATCCAAACAAATAATTGCAAATCCCAACAGACCCAAATGAACGAATAGCTCTGATACCAATTTATTATAATTTGCAGTTCGAAACGATTGAAATAAAACGACAAAATAACTAACTAAAAATAATGCGGAAATAAAGTAGACAAAAATTTACGTGGTTTGGGAAATTCCCAACGACCACGGGCGGAGGCAGGAAAGGAATTCACTAATCAAACGGAAATACAAAATATAATAGTTGTGGCTCAACAAATACTCAAAACCCAAATCTCAATTACACCCAAAGAACAAATTGAGAACTCAAGAAAACAAATGAGAACTTGCAAATAGTGTACAAAGGGGACAAACAAGCTGCTACTGCTCTCTATCTCTCGGTTTCGACTTGTCAAAGTGGTAGAAATCCACTATATATATACTCTCTCCAAGTCGACTGAATAGCCACTCCAAATCCAATAGTAAATTGGATTCATAATAACACCAAACCAATAAACTAAAGGATTCCAATGAGAGAATAATTCCATGTGGGCAGCCTCGTGAACATACCATTCAACCCACCATGTTCAAGCCATAAAAGAACTTGTTTCAATAATTTTCATGGCCTCTAAGCTGCTCTTAATTCGATGATCCCAGTTGAAGGTTTGAGTTTTAAAAATTTGCTCAGGTTTCCTGGATCACATAATATGATCGACAATTTCCAATTCGAACGAGCCTCTAAATAACTCCAGATCGCCACTTCTCCTAACTGAGAGGCTGGGTGTTCGAAGTCTCACTCAGACACCCCTGACTTTACAACTCTCAATAGAGAGGTCGGGTGTTCAAGCCTCTTCAGAGGCATCGTTGTTGTTCAAGCCTTATCCAAAGGCCCCATTTAGCTACTCACTTATCTTAACGGAGAGGTTGAGGCACCCTGGGACTTAACTACTCTCAACCGAGAGGTCGGGTGTTCAAAGCCTCCCCAGAGGCACCAATTATTCGAGCCATACCAAAGGCATCATATATGTATAATTGTAACCTTTCAAGACATTAAAAATAATATTTAAAAAAAAAAGTATTAAAAAAAAAAAGCTTCATAAAGGATGCAAAGTAATTAAAATTAGATATAACAAACGAGAAAAACCTTTACATAGACACTTCAATACAAACTGACAGTTAATAAAGTCTTACCAGTAATCTAAACAAGAGCAAGTCCCATTTCTAAAATGATGAAATTAAACCTAGTCCTATCTCTTATTATAATATCTCTTTTATATATTCTTGAGATAAGCTTCATGCGGGCATGTCAATCACCACAAACCCGAAGGTTTGTTATTAATGGAATAGGTAAGCTTGGATAAGATGATTGAAGTGCAAAAGTAATAGCTAAGTAAGCTAACCTCTCACTGTGGTATTGCAAGCCATCTTCTTTATCTTCCTCTTCCATGTCAAACATCACCTCTCTAGTTCCCACCTTGTGTCCTTATTCATGTAACCTTATACTAATCTCTTCAAGTTTCAAAATTCGATCAAATATATTTCATGTGATTTAGGGTGTGTTTTATCACCAACGAGGAATATGAACTCATGCATCATGCCATCAATATCTACAATGTTACTTCCAAACATTTTATTGATCCCATGATCTTTCATCAATCTCCTCGCTCTCTTTACATCATCCCACATGTTCATTGTTGCACACAAGTTTGATAAAAGCACATGATTCCCACTAGTCTCTAGCTCTAATTATATCAAATTTCCTAGTGCAACTTCATATATCTCTAAATTCTCATGAACTCTTGCTGCCCTGAGTAAAGACCTCCACAAAACTGCATTAGGCTTCATGGGCATCGTCCAAATTCTTTCCTCAGCCTCCTTGACTCTCCCTGCACATCCTAAGAGATCAACTAAACACCCGTGGTGTTCAAGTTTCGGCTCATGTCCATGTTCCTTTTTCATCAAATCAAAAGTCTTGCAAAACCTTCATCAACTAGCCCAACATGTGAGCAAACACACATTGTAACTACCATTGTCACATCATTAACAGCCAAACCTTCAACTCTCATTCTCTGGAAAAGGCCAAGTGCCTCCTGCCTTTCCCCATGAATTGCAAACCCTATAGTCATTGCATTATAACAATAATTGTCTTTAAGAGGTAATTGATTGAACACCTAGTACACCAATATAATGCACCCATAATTCATATACAAATCAATCAAAGCGGTCCCAACAAATCCATCAAGCTTCAAATTATTATTGATTGTCTAAAAATGTGCCCAAGATGGCAAGATCCTTGACATAGAACACCCAAATTAGCACAAGCACTAATTAGTGCCATAAGTGCAACCTCATTAGGCCTAATTAAAGATCTTTACATATCAGTAAACGAAAACAAAACATCTAATGACGAATTAACATTCTCAATACCACTGTCACTACCAGTAATGACATGTCCATAATTTACACTACTAAAATCGCCATATCCAGTTGACTAATCTCATCAAAAGGATACCTACAAACACCCAATTTACCAATTTTTGAATAAAAAATTAGCAAAATGAGGCTTGAACTAATGTATCATAAGGGAATCGAGAAATTTCAAGATATGGGTATGTAAGGACACACCATGTTGGAGCCACGGATGGGGCCCAAAGGCCTTGAAGAGAGATGGGTAAGTGTAAGAATTAGGTTTGAAATGAAAGAGAATACGATTGTAGAGAGAGAAATCAATGTGGATGGCTTGGTGTTTGTTGTGGTGAACTGGTGATCATCATGGGTCATAAGGGAAGAAGATTAAGATGTTGAAAAGGAAGATGGTGGGGTTGGGGATTTGGTTGAACATGGCTAGTACGTAGGTTAAGGTGGTGGCTGAGGTGGATGATGAGAGGAGCAGTCGACTGAGTGGGTAAGTATGAAGGGTGAGATCTGTTGTGATCATTTGGGCGTGGATTTGTTTTAGGGAATTTAGGATTTTTCATTTAAGAGTTGGAGGACTGGGTGATTGAAATTTGGGTTTGGAGATATCATATTATCATGGAGCCGTTGTCAATTTTCGAGCCAAATATGTACATAAGAGAAAGAGAGAGATTCGGGACGGTCTTTCAATAATTTTCAATCTCTATAATATTCTATTTTTATTTATTGAAAAAGGTACTTTTAGGGCAAAAAGACGAATATGCCGTTAATGAAAAAAAACATGTGCATATCAAGCACGTGGTGCATCACAATTCAAGGACACATCGCAAAACCAAATATCGTGCATCATAATTCAGGCTATGAAGGAATGAACATGCTTCAAAGGCTTACAAGACCCACCTTTCATAAATTATGACTAAAGGTTGAGATACGAAGTAACAAGGAAAAGAAAGATTAATCTCAAGGCGTTTTAGTAATCAATGAAGACGAAATTGCTCATTCCAATTGGATGCATTGAATTCCAATTGCTTGCATGGCAAAATGTACCAGACCTCATGTCCCTTGACGATGCATAAATTTAAAATTACAATGTATGATTTTGATGCATCGGTATTCCAATTGGATGCATCGCAAAATGAACCAGACTTCATGTCCCTTGACGATGTATGAATTTAAAATTGCGATGCATGATTTTCATGCATCGATTATCCAATTGGATGTATTGCAAAATGACCAGACCTCATGTCTCTTATTTCCAATACAAAATCAAAAATTTATATTCAAGCATTTCATCGAATAATTTACATGCATAGCAATACAACAAACAAAATAAATCTATTTTGAATCAAACACTCAAACACAAATGATGATGATGATGAAGACGCTGCTCAAATTGAAGATCGATAGATGAAAAGGAAAGAGAGTGGAAAGTTTGATTAGTGGATTAATTGAATCCAAGATGAAACCAACTGACCTCCCCACTCTCTTCCTCACCATCCTTGCGAATTCCAGCTGTAATTTCTCTATCATACACAATTTTAGAGTTCCGATCAATTCAACATAATTATTCATCTTCAATAGAATAAATTAGAATAGAACAGAAATAGTGAGAAATGGGAAGGAGAGAGACGCATTCGTTGCAATGAGAAGAGACAATGTCTTCAGCAGACGGGAGCATTGAAGGAAGAATTTTAACAAAGTTGACTTATGCGGTTGAAAAAAAAAGGTATTTAAGAGGTTAAATATTAATGAAAGTGGATGGGCCTGTAATAATTTCCAAACACTTTGATGGATTGGATTTTAAATGGAAAAAATTACGGTCCAGTCCAATTTTAAAAGTTTTCAACATTTCGATATTTTTTTGAAACAAAAAAAAGACACGTCATGCATTGCGATGCTCACAATTGTGCATCGTGATGCATGAAAGTGTCTTCCTTTGTGCATCACGATACATGAAGTTAAGTCAAACCCATTGCACATTTCGACTCATTATTTTTTCTGATATAAATGTAAGTTTTTTGATGAAAAATTATGGGTCGACATGTTACGACCCATTACCCATTTCGACATGACCGATTTCAACCAGTTTAATTTTGGGTTATTTTTCAACCATTACCCGTTTTACCCAACTCACCCAATCGCCAGCCCTACATGAAGTGTTTTTTTTTTGTTTGAAAACTATCAAGGTGTAATACTGTTGAAAATTGTCCTTTTTAAAGGGAAGAATTTCGACCTTTTAAAATCCATCTGACGACTAACGTCAATTATCTGTGTTTATGTGTCGAAAATAAATGGGCTTGACTCGACTTGCAGGCTGAAAGACTTAAACTAAAGTAACTTCAGGCCCTTCGGCCATTTTTAATGGCCTTTTATGTGACTAACTTGTGAGTTGTGATGATTTCCAAAAGAGAAAAATGTAAATCATCTAAAGAGGATAGTCATCGCATTTCTATAAATTTATTTTTTAGAATAAGTGTGTATATATATATATATATATATATATATGAACGTGAAAATTTAGTGTCCATATTATAGCAAAGTAAATGCACACCTAGATACGACAACTAAAAAAAGTTAATTTATAATTCAATATAAAAAATATTCATTTTGAGTGGAACGAAAAAATATTTTAAAAAAATTAATTGGAAAAATGTGTTCTCAAAAATATTTACCAAGGAAATTTATTTGTTTACTTTTGGCACACAAGATATGAAGAGATCTTGTAAAATACTCCCACCCTAATCTCGTCATCTATCTGATACGTGGAATTGATTTTTATGTTTATTCTCATCTTCTTCTCTTTTCCTTGGTTTAGCCCTTATGTTTTTTACTATTGCTCGAAAACTATATTGTTAATGTCCAAAAGCCAACTTCCTTGAAAACTTTAGTCTTAATATCTAAAGGGACGCACAATATAGCCCCCATTTGCTATAAGCTAACTCTCCAAAATTGTCAACTTCCTATTTTGCTCTTTCAATTAACCCTCTCTCTCCAACTAATTATAACCCCTCCCCTTCTCATCCCTTTCTTCTCCCAAGGTGCACCAGTCATTCCCTCTCCTCCTCCCTACTACTAGTAGTAGTAGTAGTAGTAGTTGTGGTGGTGGTGGTAGTAGTACCACCACCGCTACTACTACTACTACTACTACCACCACCACCACCACTACTACTACTACTACTACCATTACTGCTACCACTACTACTACGACCACCACTACCACTACTACCACCACCACCACTACCACTACCACCACCACTACTACTACCACCACTACCACTACCACTACTACTACTACTACCACCACCACCACCACCAGTACTACTACTACCACTACTACCACCACCACCACTACTACCACCACCACCACCACTACTACTACCACCACCACCACTACTACTACTACGACTATTATCATCATCATTATTGCCTTTATTATTGGTATTATTTTATTAACATTAATATTAATTTTATTATTATTATTACTTGTTAATTTTAGTATTTATTTTATTATATTAATAATATTATTAATGTTATTTATATTATTATTATTACTATTATTATTATTGATTTTATTATTAATAATATTATATTTTATTATTATAATATTGATATTAATATTACTTTTATTACTAATATTACTTATTATTATTACAATTATTTTACTATATTATTATTAATATTACTTTTTAGTATTATTATTATTATATTTATCATTATTAATACTATATTTATTATATTTATTATTATTATAAAAATTATCATTATTCATATTATTATTTATTAATATTATTATAATTCCTTTTATTATTATTATTTATTATAATTATTATTATTATTATTATTATTATTGTTACTTTTTGTTTTTATTATTATTATTAGGAAGGGTAATCTTGGAATATATAAAATTTCAATAAAGAAGATGACTCACATGTTTTTGAAAAGTATAATTAAACACTAGGTTTAGTGCTTACAACTTATGACCTTGCATGTGCTTTAAGTGGTTTGTACATGACTTATGACTTATCTTACTATAAGTGAAATCAAACGCTTCAAAAAAAACTTATAATAAATCATAAGTCATAATCACTTCCAGATAAATCAAATCAAACATTCCCTTAGTCTGTGACCAATTCAACAACTACTCCCAGCCGCATTATACACCCATACATCACAAGTCTTCATCACCACGAGAAGGTAAACAACTAATCCCTATCCACAAATACGTGTCGTTGTCCATGCCTTACGCATTATCTGAGACCTCCGTAAACCGCCGTGGCTCGATGGCATGGACTGGCTCGGTAACTTCTTTGGGTTCCAAAACGACAACGTACCGTATGGAACCATAGGTTGCACCTGGTTCTCCATCTAGCCAACTCTTAAAATCGGCTCCAACCGTCACCGGCCATCGTCGACACCTTTGACCCCGGCGTTCTCAACTAGTTACGCCGCAAGCTCGTTCATAATTACACCTCGTCATGCTCGTACCTCGATCGGAGATCCCAAGTCCACCTCACCACAGCTACCGTAACCCTAACACTCCCTGGTAGGAACTAATGTATTTTATTTTTTATATGTTAATTTGGGGTGAATCCACAGTGTAAATTTTATATATATCACTATATGACAATGGAATTGAATCAAATTCTTGATGACAACTGATATGTCTTAAATTTACCTTGTAAGTGCACAAAACTATTGTAGAATAGATTATGGTAGCAAGGGTCGAACCATAGAGCCAAGAAGTATCGGATGGCAAGTAAACCGGTAACAATTAAACTAAGGGAGACTTTTTATTTATTAAACTATTTTTTTCTAAAGAAAGTAAGAAATCTAATTAACAATTTAAAGCAGCAATCACAATTATGAAGATCTTATGGTGGATGGAAATCTAGGAACGTGGATTCACTTGTATCTACTTTATTGCTCTTTGACTAAACTATTAATCAATTTAATCTTAGGTTCGTTTACTAAACATTGGTATAGATTGTCAAATTATAATTCAATCTTCATCCTAAATAATTCATTTAATCTATACCCTAAAGCACAAGAACATATGAATTTCGTATCTGTCACTTAGGAACATATATATGAACATGACCATAACTTATCACTCTCGTTCATCGATAAGGTCAATTTATCACAATGGTGAGCCAGTGTACGACATATGCATATGACCGTGTAGTTATCTGCACCTCTTGGTCTTTACTATTTGTGATTCCATTCATTTGGTTAAAGCTAGATAGTAAAGAGATTGATAAACATTGTAATAAACAAGATTTGATTGAATAAAAATATATATTAGAGCAATAGATTCGATACAAGTTACCTCCAATTCCTAAATTAATGAGTGGTTAGTTCATCCTTGAAGATGAACATATCATTGGAATGAAAGAATACATGAACGATCTTCTAACTATAATTACAAATACTAAAAATTATGTATTACACACTAAAATCGGTGTAAAAACCATCCCTAGCTTTTGGCTACATGGCTTGTATTTATACTAATGTGTTCGGGGGAAGGAGATACAATTAGGGTTAAACACCTGTTCAGAAACTGGAAGGCTTGCGGGGGGCAAGGTTCTCATGGAATGCAGCCGCAAGACCTTGACCTGGAGACCTTGACGGGGGGCAAGGCCTCTTCTACGCTGCGTCAAGGGGTTTCATAATCCAATTCAATCTTCTTTACACGATTTGCACTTTGCATCCTTCATTCAAATCTTCACTAAAAGCCTTGTAAATCCCATAATTGCACCTAAAACCCTGAAACTTAAATAAAGCTCAAAAACACATATTAGTAGCCAAAAGTCTCATGGAATTCTTATTTCTAAGCTATAAAAGTACACAATGATGCGTATAAAACACATCTATCAACAACCATCCTAGAGGCCCCTTTATGTCTTCTGTATTCGGCGAAAATGACTTCTTGAATAAAGTGATAACATCAATTTACTTAACAATTAAGGGTGAAGTTGAGAAGAGTAGAAACGGGACTGTCCCACATTCAGCTTGGAGGAATTATGATGACATATAAGAGTATTTTTTGAGTAGGAGGTGTTTTCAGAGGCTAAAATGACCAATTAATCATTCAAGTAATTTTATCGTAGGCTTTGTTAGATTTTCATGCGGCCCTACGCAGGGTGGATTGGGCTAAAAGATTCAAGGACCGTCAAGATTGCAGGCTTTCTCGACTCGACCCATTCAGTGGCGGGCTTTCCAGACCCGCGGGCAAACCCTCCATGTTTGCCCATTTTGACAGGTCTACTCACCCTTTTTCTTTCCTTCCCATCACTCCCTCTCTTTTAGTTGGGGATGGTTAATTAAAAGAGAAAAATAAGGAGTTTACAATTTTGGGAAATTTTGGGGGTCAGCTTATAGCAAATGGGGGGATATATAGCGCGTCCCTAATCTAAATCACTTATTTTAAAGGGCAAATTCCCTAAATGGTCCCTAAACTTTTGGTCATTTTTGCGATTGGTCCATGTACTCAAATTCGAAAAAATCAAATTCTTGTATTATGGAATTAAACACAATCGGTCCTTCCGTCCAGTTTTGTCAAATTTGTGCCGTTAAATACGTACACGTGTCTCTCACATGTTTTTACCCAAGACTAAAATAGAAAATTACTTTAAAATAGTGCAGGGACAATGATTTAAAGTTATATTAGTATAAATAGTGTATGCCAGAACAAAATTTGTATATTGGAAACAAATCTGAACTTGCTTTCGATGAGAGAAGAGGAATTGAAGAAGACCGTCGACAGGGGATAAATTGAAAAAGATGGCAGCGGTGAAGATGATAAAGACAATGAGCAATAAGGAAGATGGTTTTTTAGGCTTGAATGAGAGGTCGGCGTCGGCGGTATGACGCTGGCAATGGCAAATGAAGAGAGAGTGAAGGTTAGAGGAGAGAGAGGATGGAAGAGGGTTTCAATTGTGGTTGAACCAAAGGCCTGCGGTGGTGGATGAACTGAAAAAGGGAGGCAGCGACGACAATTGTAATGTAAGATTACAAGAGAGCGCTGGCAAGAGGAGGGAACATCTTTAGTCTTCATCCTTTTTGTGGAACATTGTTTTAAGAGACAGCAAAGAAGTTGTCACGTCGATATCGCTTAGGGATTGGGCGTAGATGGAGCCTGGAAATTAAGGAGTTTGTGTTCTTGCCATAGATAATTGTAAGAGCTTTTCATCCTTTTCGGATTGGTGGGTTTTGGTGGAGGGAGAGGTGACAAAGAAGAGCGGTGAATTGTGGTGGTGTGTTCAGTGTTCTGGGTTTTGATGGATTTCGTGGTGGAGGAAGGAGCTTGATACGAAGAGGAGGTTGGGGAGTTTGGAGGTTCTGGAGAATGATGGAGGGGGTGAGGCAACAGTGGTCTGGAGAGTTAGCCCCCTAATTTATCCTAGAAAATTACATTAATTGTTACCCTTTCAAAAATTCGCGTGCGAGACACGTGTTCAAACTTAACGGTTAAAAATGGATTAAATTTGACGAAGAGATTAATTCCTTCAAATAAGTAGTACAAGAATCATTTAGGTCGATAAAGGACCAATCGCAAAAATGACAAAAAGTTCTAGGACCATTTAGGGAATTTACCTTATTTTAAAGCTAAAAAAGCAATAATAAAATTTATTAGAGTATAAACTACAAAATTTAATAAGCCCTTGACCCCACCTTTGATGGTGGACCCATATTGTACCAATGGGCACCATGGACCCCACTAACTTTTGTAGCAATTTTTACTTTTTAAATACTCCCTACGTCCCTTAATTAGTGTCTATTTTTCTTTTTCGTCCTCAAAAAAAAATTGTATTGTTTGTAAAATTTCTTTTTTAGTAAAACGATAGTTAGTACCTGTGCGATGCACGCTTTTAATTAAAGAAATCAAAACCTTTTGTAATCAAAAGATTTTCTAAACCTATTAAAAGTAATTAATTTTTTTATTAGAAATCTTTGAATAAAGCAAAAAATAAGGTAAACACTTAAATTAATTATTTGAATCGGTAATTGAAAGATTTGCGTAAAAACCCTTAAAAATGAAGTAATTAATAATTGATAGATATAAATTAATTAGTAGTTTTCTATTAAAATAAATCATTTTGACATAAAGTCGCCACATGGTAGTTGTGACTTTTGTTAGTAGTAATTAATACTCCCTCCGTCCATAAATAATCGTCCTACTTGACCCGGCGCACAGTTTAAGAAAAAACAATTGACTTGATTATTTATATTGGTTTAATGTGTAGTTTCCTTTAAAGCCTATGTGTATGTGGCCCATAATTAAAGTAGAGTGAAAAAGTAAGGGTAAAGTGGTAAAAGTGATGTTCTAAAAAGGTAAGTTTCAAACTGGACAATTATTTAGGGACGGACGAAAAAGGAAAGGAGGACGATAATTTAGGGACGGAGGGAGTAATTAATAGATATAAACTAATAGAATTTTTTTTACATAAAATTATCATGTTAATAACTATATAAATCAAATATTAGGAAATAAAAAGGGACGAGAATTGAAGAGTTTTAGCTAAGTTAAAATTAAATAGGATAAATTTAGTTTTAAGTTAAGAAATATTTGACAAAAAACAAAAAAAAAAACAATATTTTCTCATTTTAAAGAAAGTTAACTTGTGATAGTTAATTTAATGAAAGTTGTCACGTGATAGCACCTTTTCATAAATCTAGTTTTAAATCTAGTAAAATTTTTTATAAATCTCAAAAGGGATAAAATTTGTTTTAATGAAAATATGGGGAAAAAAAAAAACAAAAAGATACCACGTGGCAGCACCGCTTTTTAAAAAAAGGTTTTCTCAGTTTACAATAAGCTACCATGTGGTAGTAGCCGTTGTTCTTATAGTAATTAATAATAGATAGATTAATAAATTTGTACCCGTGCAATGCACAATTTTAATATTTTTTTGCAAATATTTTTATAATAAGATGATTTTCTAAACTTGTTATAAATAATTAATTTTTTAATTAGAATAGTTTGAACAAAACTAAATAAGATAAATTGAAATGGATAATATGAATGGTAATTGAAAGATTTGAGTAGGAATTTTCTATAAAAATGAATTAATTAATATTTAATTGATATTGATTAATTAGTATTATTTGTTGAAATTGATCAATTTAACAGAAAGTCTTCACGTGCTCTGTTAGTAGTAATTAATAACTAAAAGATATATATTAATAGAAGACAAATGAACACAAAATTGTCCTGTAAATAATTGGTATAAATCAAATATTAGGTCATTGAAAAATGATGAGAATTGATGAGTTTCAGTCTCGTTAAACTTGTATATATTAAATAGGATAAAATTTAGTTTTAAATTAAGTAATATTTGACACGCACAAAAATATTTTCTTATTTTAAATAATGTTGACATGTGACAATTGATTTGTTCTTTTCAATGCTCAGAAATTATATAAGTCGATCGTTAATATGAATCATTTTTATATGTAGCAAAAACAAAGAGTTGATAGCATGAATTTAAGAGATTTGATAGAATGTTTAAGTGAGAGTTTGAGAGATAATGCATACATAATAATTTTTTATATTAAATTAGAAAATATTATTATCATTTCATATAAAGTTGTCACGTGGCAGCATCAATTTTATTCATAGTTTTTTTCATTTCACAAAAAATCGTCACGTAGTAATAACGACTTCTTTTTTAGTTATAGTTAGAGTATTTTCAATGCTAATGTGGATGTGACAGAAATTAAATGTTACTTATGATTTACATCATTTTTAAAAAAAATTTATCCAATTCAATTGTGGATGATTTGTGGATATGAAGTGTCAACCAAATTTATTCACATTGTGAATAACAATGTCAAATTTTCACATTCTACTTAAGGGTATGAATACATCATAGTCATCATTTTTTGTTTTTAAAAACTCTTTCTATAGATTGTTTTCTTTTCTTTTTTAGTTTTTTATCAAATTTTATTTTAGTGATGAGATGCATGTTTTATAAGATTAAATCTATATTTGCATTGGAGAGGTCCATTTTGATTGAATATGAATGAAGAGAAAAATTGGCACATATGAATATATGATTGATGGTGTTAATTACTCACGCCATGTATGATCAAATCAGCGGTTGTAATTGGTGATGCTCTTAATAGATGTTTATCATTGAATATTAATAATCAAGTCAATAATTTTTTTCTTAATTCTTGTGCGGATCAAACAAGACAATATTTGAAAGATAGTTGGAGTATATTTGTAGTCCTCATTAATACTTCGTCCATTTTAAAAAGTGTGTTTTATTTGATCAGATTAAAAGCGATAAATGACTAGTCACTCCGTTCCAAACAAAGAGTCAACTATACTTTAGAGTTTACTTTCAAAAATTATGCTTACAATTTCTATAACATTTCATATTTACCCTCCACTTGTATTGTAATAAGTATTTTGATTGTTATTATGTAATTTTTTAATTATGACCAACTCAAATGACATTAATATATGTCTTAATTATTAAACTTATCAAATAAAAACTCTTTGGTGAAACAGAAGGAGTATATTATAAGTATAAGGATAGTGTGTGTTTTTAAGAAGAGTAAGTCACTTGTAATGTATTTTAATTTGTAAGACGGAGCATCACTCTCTTACAGCTCAACTTACCAGCACGCGGTAAATTGGGTAAGGAGGATCCATCATACAAAAAATGACTGTAAGACCATCTTAGCTTAGTTTTTCCCTTCAAAAAATACTCATTTGAGAGTATGATCCATCAAGTAAAATAAGAAACTAATCAAAGATAAAATAAAACATAATACATATAACTTCCACACGATAAAACAATTACAAAGTAATAATTTTTTAACGGCTTAATAGAAAAAGTTTGAGTTTTAAAATTTTATGAAGGGATGGAGTAGTGTTGTTGTGGACAGCCTAGCCTAGTAGCATAGTTAGTTAAGGTATTTTTGCTTTTGGTTTAATTCAATTCCTATGACCTTTATTTATTTTATTTTTTATCCCATTTACTGTACTTTATTTTTTATGCAGTTTTTCTCCGTATAAAGTATAAGTATAAACAATAAGTATGGCTTGGAATTTTTATGAAATAGTTTCATGAGGTTCTTATGAAAATATTGGAATTTTTTTTTGAAGTATTGATAATATTAATCTCATCTTCTTTGTAGTAACATTATTTTCCTATACTCAGTTACTAAACGAGTTACAACTTAAACTATAATATACTAGATCTTTGTGACCGTGTCTATGGCACGATGCCGGTATAGGACCAAATAATCACGACTCATCTAAAATAACACTTGTGAGAAAATCTGTAGGTTCAATTATGTGTGATCCTCATGTGTGTTCATTTCTCAATTTGCATTCCTAGGATTATAAACCACCTTTTATTGTTGGCATCCCAGTTTTGATGAAGGAATTGTGAGCCTCCTTTTGTACGTTTGAATATGTTCCCCCGGCATTGCTCTATAGTGATCAAATCTACACAGCCAAAACTTTTCTCAACATGACAATCAATGTCTGGATCACAACAAGGTTTAACAATTCATTGGAAAGAAATGATCCAAATTGTTAACTGTAACTCTACATAAAACAGCTGAGAATGCTAAATGGAGAGAGAATGAAGATTTTTAGGGTTTGCGTCTTTCTTTCATTTGACAACCACCTCTAATGTCTTCCTCATTTCATCCCCCATAAGCCTAACGCCATTCAGTTTAAGCACTATGAAACACAACCATTCAAATGTGAATGTGAATAGCATATATATTCAGAACTTGAAGATGAAAACTTGTGTGTCAGGTTCTTATGAAAATATAGGAATTTTTGTTCAAGTATTGATAATGTTAATCTCATCTTCTTTGTAATTGTATGTAACATTAAACTATAATTAAATTTTAGAATATTAACAATAACAATAAGTAAAAGATCAATAAATATATTGTACAATCATTTTATTTAACTAAATTAATTATTATATAAAATATTGAATATTGGAGTGATAAAATGTAGAAAAAGTTTTAAACAAACAACTAAATAATTATTTTGAGTATAATGCAATTTAATTTTCTTATAGGTTACACGTTAATTTTTATGAATGGTGTGTTTTCTTATCTTTTTACATAATATAACATGTAGTCGAATACATGATCCTTGGCCGATGAAAAAATGGGTACCCTTTGAACAAAAAGAAAATTGACACCAATTTCCCTTTTCCCTTTTCCCTTGTCGCATCATATATGCCTTTCTCATGAACCATTTATCTTTATATATATATATATATATATATATATATATATATATATATATATATAACTAGGCTTTTGCACTTGACGGGTCAAATATGTCGAACCCCTTTAAAACTCAAATATCAAACGGGTCGAAAAATGATTTGTGATGAATTATATCGGGTTAAAACGCATAATAGTTTAAAACAGATCTACCCATCTTAACCCGTATTTTTTAATAAAAACTCATACGTTTATAGAGTAAAACTATCAGATCAAAATAAGTAATTAAATTATTTGACCCACTTTTAACCCGACCCGTTTAACATGTTTAGACCCAAAAATGTTAATAAATTGGATTAGGCATGGTAATTTTTAAGTAGGGTTAGACGAATTAACGGAATTCGCGTTGTAATTATCAAACCTATATAGAATTATGTTTTTCCAATTCAATGAAAAAGAAGGAAAAAACAGCATTATAAAGAAAAATTTACCTAATTATATATTTACATGGCCTAATTAGCACAGCTTTTGTATTCTCTCTCACACATTCACACACACTCGAGTATCATGGGTTAATGCTAGAAAGAAAGAGATCGAAGAGAAGAGATTCCATGAATAAGTCTATTCTTTTTGGGTATGCACAAAGAATGTTTTGTTCCATAATCCAAATGATGATGAAAATTAACCGAATCATGAAAGAAAAATGGTCATCTGATTTTGTAGAAGAAAAGAAAATCTATTTTCAATTAGTATAAGATTCTGTACTCATAATAGTGCACCCAATTTTACGTCAACTTTTCCTTCATAGTGTATATAGTCTAATCAAGATCCCTATCACCATCATCATCATCCTCACAATCATCATGAGAATTGCTTTAATCCTAGTTTGCTCATCATCATGATGCCCTTTATCATCATGACACTATGATTTTCCTCTTTTTCCCTTTTCCATTTTCCATTCTTAAATCTCCCACTACTCTTTCCTTTTCCAAAAAAAAAAAAAAATCTAGTTAGCAACTAAAATTTGAAAAATTCAATTAAAACTCTATGTCTATATGTATATAATGACATATGTGATTTTAGCACTGTCAAATATAGCAAGATCCCGTTAAAATCTACTTGTTAAAAACAAAAACTATTTTGTTTGTGTAAAAAACTATACCCTACCTTGAAAATGTAAATTTTCATATTTTTAACCCCTTTTATTGTTTAAGAAATGAAAATTCTGAATTATCGTTATGGTTGATTGGATGAATAAATCTTTAAACTTTTTGTATTCTTAGAAGATATATTATCCGTCTATTTCATAGGAATATGAACAATTGCCATCAATAATGTATTTGTACATTTAGAACCTAAACAGTTTGGTTGTTGACTATAAATAAATGATAAATTGCATTGAAACTCAAATATTGTCACAAGTATAAAATCGTATACATCCCTTTCAAAATACTACCCAATTTTAGCCGCCGAGTACCATCAATATATATTACCAAAATCATCACTCTGTAGAATAGCATCTCTTTTAAGCTTAGTATAAAACATAATCAAACTCATCAAACTGCAATAGATATTTTTTTTAAAAGGTTAATCTTTAGTTATTGCGTAGTGTTTTTCTTTCAGTATTGAAAGTTTCGTTTGTTTAATATTATATTCATATTCATCATCTCTTATTTTAATTTGAAAAGTGTTTTCTTTTGTTTTTTGAATTACCTTTGAGAGTTATACATATAACGCATGCAACAAAAGACTCGTAAATGCAATCACAAAAAAAAACAGGTAAATATTTTCTTATAAAAATTATTTTTCAACCTAAGAACATTTTTGTAAATGTAAAATAATAGTAGACTGGCCAATAAATTGCACATGCCTACAATAATGACAAACATGTACAACCGTCATTTAAATAACTTCAATTTGCATACATACTAAAATGAAAATATAAAATTACATTAACTCAACTACTACATAAGGTCTAAAACTCATTATTCCAAATACATACTTGAAATAATAATTGATGAAGTTAAACCTATATCTCTCGATGTAGTAGATTATTTTGAAACTACTACGTGTTAAAAATGTATATTCTCTAAGTAATTTCAGCAGATCCAAATTTAAATTATACCCAACTCATATACTATGAGATTGTTATAGCAAAAAAAATCAATTATTTTTATATATGATGTTTGTTTTGTGAATTTTTTTAAAAGAATGCTTATATATAGATTATGTTACAGGAAATATTATTTATGTATAATTTAATTAAAAAAGATGTATATCCGTGCGTTTAACGCATGTGTGTAAGACTAGTTCACATATAACAATGAACAACGTACAACAACATAACAACAACAATATGAAATCTTATGTCCTAAAATTGTTCACTTCATTTATATACAACTTAAATATATTTTTTTCAAACATGAACGATATAAGTCCTTCCAAATTCATACATTGGTTTTAACAAAGGATGCATTGGGAATTTAGAGTTTTTCTTTGTGTGTGTGTGTGTGTGTGTTTGTGTTTTGTAAATTTTCTTTTAATTTTATAATGATTGAAGTAAGAAGGTTACATAATAGGATGATGATAATAATAAGCGAGAAAGTAAAAACCTAACCATCAAACGCAGGGTTTTAAGCGTATTATTAACTCTAGAAAATAAGGGATAGCTAAAGAAATCATGAATGTTAGTATATATTACACTATAGAGCAGTGCTTTAAAAATCGCTATGTGTTGTATAGAGAAGTGTTTTAAAACCGTTTCTAGCGCGTAGACTGGGTCTTGAATTAAGACATAAGTACCCTAATTTTTGTATTTTTTTTCTTAATATAACCTAATTAACACGCATTTAACCTTCAAATTTACTGACAGTAAATGTCACTAAATTATCTAAAAATAAAGATCAAATTACAATATTAAAATTTTACAAGTAAAACCAATACCATTCCAAAGTTAAAAACATGCAATACAACGATAGCCACTACCTCAATACACCTTAGGTCCATTAACAAATTACAAATTTACAATATATGATTCAATAATTTTAAATTGTTTTTTTTTTTTTGAAGGACCAAAACTAAGTCTTTTTGGGTCAAATCTTTTTAAAAAAATAATGAAATAAAATCACCTAGTTGGTGCTTAGGCACTCATTTCCCACTAAAGGCGATTTTTAAAACCGATTTGCTTGATTTCTTGGCGCTTGTGTTAGGCTGATATGTAGAACAGTGCTATGGAGGAATACTTGTTTTCATAGATTTTATGGAGGGAAATGTCTAGCTTCAAATTATTACTCCATTTATTTTCAAAAAATTATCCCTCTTTTCTTTTTTGTCTGTTCCAAAATAATTAACCTCTTTCAAAACTTTTTTCTTTTAGAAAACCATTTTACTAATTAAGGCTCCGTTTGTTTCACGGAAAATGACTTACGGAAAACGATTTCCTCATTTTCCGGTGTTTGGTAACCTTAGGAAAATATAGTCAACGTAAAAGCTTTTCCGAGTCAAGGGAAAATGAAGCCTTCTTTCCGGAAAATGACTTACGGATTCATTTTCCGTAAGTCATTTTCCAAAAGTTTTAGCACCTCTCCGCCCTATTCCACAAGTACACATATTTACATACATGCACAATATTTTACTCAACAAATAAATTATTTAGAAATATAAATTGAGTTTTTGCACACTTTATAAATTATCATTTTAATAAATACTCACTACATCCTAAAATTAGTGTCAACTATATTATTTAGGGACGTCCCAAATATTGTTCATTTTCTTTTTTAAAACGTTTTTTTTTCATATCAATTATCAATTTTTTTATTTGTATTTTTTAGATTGAAAAAATATGAACCTTATTGATTTGATACGACTAATGATAAATTGAGGTTACTAATAGAAAATTACTTAAATCTCAACACTATCTTTTATTCAATATGAGCATTAATATTAGAATATATTTTTGTATTTATTCATATACTCACTCCGTCCCTAAATTATCGTCCTCCTTTCCTTTTTCGTCCGTCCCAAAATAATTGTCCACTTTGAAACTTACCTTTTTATAACATCACTTTTACCACTTTACCCTTACTTTTTCACTCTACTTTAATTATGGGTCATGTAAGTCCAGATGGCAACAGTTAAGGCTAGAGGGGGGGTGAATAGCCTTTAAAAAACTTCGAGGGTTGATTTGTAAAACTTGAAAATTTGGCAGTGGAAAACTAGTTTTATCAGTCAGCTGACTGACACTTTGAAAAAGCTTAAGCTGATGAAAGTTGGTCAGCTGGCTGACACAACTGTTTTCAAAAGAAGTTGTCCTTTTTAAAAAAAAAAAAATTTGATCACTGAATATAGAGGGAAACTGAAATACAAATTAACTGAACGATTAAGCAATCAATTGTTGTTAACTGACTGACACTTAATTAGTTGAAAAACTTCTTGAGTATTGAGTCAGTTTGCAAGAATGTAAGAAGCGGCTGACAAATCAGTTGAAGTGGTTCACAGATAAACTGCTACGTCCACTACCAAGTTGGTCAGACTTGGATTTTTGAAGTGCACTAATTTTATTAAAAATATATTTGATCTCTAATGGATCAGTGTACAACAAAAGACCGGTGTTTGTGGAGAATGATTGAGAAACAATCAAACTCGTGAGACAAACTGACTTATTTCAAAAGATATGAAGTAGAATCACTCAGTGTTTACCTAAACAATAACTAGAAAGAATTAATCAAAGAAGAGTATCTAGCTAATGTTTTTCTAAGAAGACTAAGTCACAGAGAAATTTCTTGAAAGTATAATGACTTTTGACTTTTGTAAAATTGTTGAGTTCAAGAATGCTTCCAATGGGTATTTATAGATAATCTTCAAGAGTAACCCGTTAGGAACACATTTTGAATTTGAAAATGTGTTTGGCAGATGCAAGATCTCAAAAGATCCTGTGAAATATTTTCTAGCAAAATATCTACCAAAAACACAAAGTAGGAAAGTGTCAGTACAAGTATATGATCAATCAAATAAGGAAAGACAAACTGACACTAAAAACGTTAAGGTCAGCTGAAGAGAATAAATAACAAAATAATTTTACGAGCTGACCAAAGATAATTTAAATTCTTGGCTGACAATCAAGTGGAATGATTTTAAGCAAATCTAATTTTATGCAAGATTCAACCATCTCCTCCTGCAATGCTTATGTTCCTGCAAAAGTGATGTTAGTACAACAAGCAGAAGATATATGAAGGAAAGTAGCTTAAAAATTTAAAAGTACCAAAGGTAAACTACAATTAAAACATGAGTTAAAAATTGTTCAGAGTTTAGAGAGATGAGATATCCAGTTGGCTGATGTGGATCCTTCAGTTGTTCTTGTCTGCTTCAACTGATGGACCAACTTCAGCTTCTTTGTTAGTTTCAGCAGCTTCATTTTCCTTTACTTGTTCTTGTTCAGCTTGGTTTCCTTCTTCAGCCTTGTGTTACGCTTGTGCTTACAGTTCTTTGTCGGCTTTCGGTCATCGGGCCGATCGCATCGGTTTGACGCTGCCTGAGAATTTTGTTTTCGGCCAGGTAAGTATTAGCTCGTGCTTTCTGCTTCTTCTCCTCCTGAATGGTTTGAAGCATTGTTGCTTCAGCATTGAAAGCTCGATTGGCCCATTCTTGCTGGTAGAGCAAGATGGTCCTCCAGTCATCCATATTGGCTTCACGATGGGCACCAACAGTAATGGCAGCTTGCACCTCGGTGGTGATGATCTGGGTAAGGTTTAGAAGCAGAGAAGCTACTTGCTGTTGAAGTGTAGCAAGCTGGTTGGTGTGGTGTGTGAAAGCTGACTTCATTTGCAAATGGTGGACATACAGAAGATCGAGCTTGGCTGACAAAGAGAGGGAACTAGGAGTTGCAGGTTCGGGGGCAGGTGGCTGAGAGGGTCCAGGCTCATTAGAGAATAGCTGAAAAGTATGGATATCAGCATCCTCAGGGTCAGGAGGGAAAAAGACATCCATTGGATAGGCTGGGATTTGGGCTTCTGGCTCAGGCATGGGTTTAGGTAGAGGCATGTCTTCGGGAAAGACAATTTTGGTGCTTGTAGGATGATGCAAAGCTTTGGAGACAATCTCCCTTTGCTTTCTGGCTTTCCTACAGGCTAGCTGAGAAGGGCTAAGAAGAGACTCATCCTCAGAGGTGGACTTGGAGGAATCAGATGATGAGTCTATAGGGGATTGGCCAACAGATTGTTCAAAAGAGGAAGAATCAGAAGCATCTTCTGTGGAAAGCTCAGGTTGGGTAGGCTTGATGGTAGACAAGGGACTGACTGAAAGGGTGAGAGATGTGTGAAGGGAGAGATCAGGTAGAACAAACAAAGGGGAGGCCTGGTTTGGGTGAGAGGGTATGTCAGCTGCGGGAAGAGGGGGAGTAGCAGCTGCTGTGTCAGCTGAGGAGATAAGGATAGCAGCTGAGGCATCAGTTAGAGGAACATGAATAGCTGACACAATGGGAATTGGGGCAGGAATAATATCAGTCAAGGGAGGAATGGGAAGGGATGGAGTGACTGACATGGGGATTGATGGTTGAGGAACTGGCATTGATATCGGTAGAGTAGGGAGAGTAACAGTAGCAGGAAGTATGGAAGAAGAAGCATCAATAGTGGGACTGAAAGAGGGTAGAGAGATGGGTTGCAAAGTAGATGTGGAAATACGTGGGTTCACCGAGGTAATTTGAAATCGGTAAGGTTGTGTGGTCGACACAACAAAGGGAATGGGAGAAGGAGTGATATGAGGGACAGATGGAATGGATTCTGTAATCAATGGGGCTGGTTGACTTGCCAATGCATCTGGAATGGCAGTGTTCATAAAAGCTTCTCCTGGCATGGAGGCCATCTGTCTGTGGAGTTCAATATAGGCTTGGTTTGCAGTGTTAACTGCATCCTGGACATATTTGTTTGCAGCTCTTTGGATCCTGGCTAATTTGGCTGGCTCAACAGAAGGTTGTTCCCAGTCCTGGTTTATGTCATCATCCTCAGGCAGTGCAAGTCTGCCAACCAGGAAGGGATCATTTGAGGGGAGAGCTGGTAGGTCATGAACTTTGTTATAAATTGTCCAGGTTAAATAGATAAGCTCATCCTGAACAAATCTATCATTGGAGAGATAGAATCTGTTCCAGAGCAAAGGAAGAGGATCAAAATACTTGCCATAATTGGCCACTAAGTCTTCCTGGCTAAGATTGGGAGTGACAGGGTATAACACGTAAGGTCGCCTTTTCAAATTGTGGTCAATGTATTTAACTGGGTTGACAAGTGGTTTTTCAGCTTTCTTCTCCTCATGGAAAGAAAGAAGAAACTGAACAAAGTAAGGCAGATGGTCTATAGGGAAGACCCAATTATGAGGAATAGGTACTGGATTAGCTTGGTAGTAGGAATGCCTAGGATGAAAGGTGGGATTTCTGATTGGTGGGAAAAACTTTATTGGAACAGTGTTTGGAGACCTAGGATTTGATGGGGGAGAGATTGGAGCAGGATCAGTGGTAGGAGTAGGAGAGAAAGGAACAAAGGTACCTGGATTAAGCTCAGGATTCCTTCTTTGTCTTTTGCGGCGGTGTCATTTGCGGCCTCCTCCTTCTAGGTTGCCTCCTTTCAGGGACTTCAGCTTCTTGCACATCACCGTCGACCCGGCCGGCAGCTTAGAGGTGCATCTTCACCTGGCCAATGGTGACCTCGTTGTTGGTCGACCACCGACTAACCGACCACTGACCCGACCCCTTGGCTCGAACTCTTGTTGGTGAATACTTGGTGTCGATCGACTTGCGATTTAGCTTGTCGATCATCACCGGTGGTGACTAAACTTGACCGTAGGAAACAAGCTTGAAGTCCTTGGTCCTTGTCCTTCTTGGTCTCCAGGCTTGACCGAATCGAAGCACTTTCGACCAAATCGCTGATTGACACTTGCTCTTTTGATGTCAACAACAACATATTTCTTTACCTTGACAGGTTCAAGATCACCAACCTTAATGAGTAGATGCTGAAGAGTAGGGATTGATCGAAGAAACTGATTTATAATCAGATGATGAGTGAGCCTTGGGTTTCCAGTTGCCATGTTTTCTTTGTACTTGGCAATGTTGACTTTTATACATTCCACTAAAACAGCTCCCCAGTTCATCTCGTAGTTTTCCACAATCCCTTCCATGAGAAATAGTTGGGCTTTAGTAATCTTGTCATGCCCCCCGGATTTGATTATGAGGCACTTGTCCAGGATAGTAGCCAAGGCGTAATGAAGTGGGGCAAATCGGTGCTTGTGCACAGTCGCCGAAGGCAAGCTCTGGTACTTCACCTCTCATAGTAATCCGGCCGCTCGTTGAGTTTCGAGGATGGTATAGGTGGTTGAACCATCGTCATAAAGATCGGGGAAGAATTTCTGAGATGGTTTCTGAGTCAAACACAACAGGGACGCCTCTGATATTTCCGATGAGAGAGAAAGGATCGACTGGGTTTTCCTCCATACCCATGAAGAATTCTTCAGTTAGTTGGCAGCTGTAGGTTCGAATGTTGAACGAGAGTAGAGGCATTAACCCATTAGCAGTGACAAGATGAATCAGCTCAAGCCCCAAAGGTTCTGAATTAAGAGAAACAATGTCTAGAAGACATCCAATGGCTGTGTTTGAAGCCATTTCCTGAAATAACAACAGATAAGTTAAAAGAAACAGATGAAAAAGAAAAAAGAAAGAGTAGGAATAGAGAGTACCAGAAAATCTAGGGCTAGGGTTTTTTTTTTTTAGAGTAGAGAGAGCTTTGAAGAAGAAGAGATTTTTAGAGAGAGAAAGATAAGTGAAAAGTGAGGGTGAGTGTGTTTTAAATAGAAATCAGATAGGTACGGACACTTATAAGAGATAGTGGGTTTTAAAAGTGAAGATATGGAGTGTAGTGATAAAGTACACAGAATTTTGGTTTTTGTGATAAAAATGGAAGTTTATGACAGAGAGTTATTATCACAATGATGAGCCATTTTTGTGAAAACACGTCATTTCAACCGCCAGAGTTGGTGGGATAGTGGAAAGGTCATTTTGGCTTTTCAAGAAAGCTTCGCGAGTTCCAAGAAAAATAAAAAGGCGGGAAATAAATGAGGATTTTTTAATAAATTTTGAGAAGTAAGTCTTAGCCGAGATACGATCGGCTTTGACTTAAGGCTCGAAGACTACTACAGACGGTGATTGTTAATCATCGTGTTGTCGGTGATAAATATTGAATAAAGATTTGTCGGCTAAGAAGTGTCGATTGTAGAACGTATGTCGCCTAATCTTGGCCGACATAATTTTGATTTACATCATGATTCCAACCGAGGAATGAGGAAAATTTTTGTCGGGCGTTGCTTAAGGGCTTCATATGTCGATTCTTGGTGACAAGATTTTTACTATGCCATCGGCCGTGACCATATAACATCAGTGAGATAATTTGTCGCCTAGAGTCGTGACTTATTGATTGACAAAGCGGAAGTATACCAAAGATTAGACAAACCAAAGATATCTTTCTATGACATAATAAGCATTCCTAATTCTCCTCTTAAGAATTCAAATCTGTCAGATTTTAAGGCTTTTGTAAAAATGTCAACTAATTGAAATTCAGTAGGAACATATTCTAGCCGAATTTGAACATTGCCTTTTCAACATGATCTTTCAAAAATGATATCGATGTCTATGTGTTTGGTTTTAGAATGCATGACGGGATTTTTAGAAGCGATATAGCGAAGTATTATCACAATAAATAGGGGGAAGTTCCCATAGGCATTTCATAATCTAATAGCCGTCATGTTTCATCCAAAGAATCGAGAACAACGGCTTCAAAGAAGTAATATATTCAGCCTTCAGAGTTGAAGTGGAAACCGAAGCTTGCTTTTTGCATGCCCATGATATCGCCTGTCATTTCCAAGGCCGACATGTTCACATGGGTACTTTTACATTGACTCGCAAGCTGCGAGGTCAGCATCTGAATATCCAATCAAATTAAAAGAAGAGTCTCTGGGATACCAAATGCCAAATTTTTCAGTATCAATCAAATATCTAATGATTCTTTTTTTTGCCGCAATCATATGAGATTCCTTAGGATTAGCTTGAACGAGCACATATACACACACAAAGCAAACATGATATACAGTGCGCTGGCGATCAAATAAAGAAGAGATCAACTATACCTCTGTATTCGGCTTGTATTAGCGGCTTACCCTTTTCATCGGTGACTAGGTGACATTGATACCCATTGGAGTGTTTCTTGAATTTGCTTCTTGAAGATTGTATTTCTTGATCGGCTCTCTTGTGTATTTAGATTGATGGATAAAATTCCTTCCTCAGTTTGCTTAATTTGCAAACCTAAGAAGTAAGTTAGTTCTCCCATCATACTCATCTCAAATTTTCCTTTCATAAGATGCTCAAATCTTTTGCACAAAATTTCATTAGTAGATCCAAAAATAATATCATCAACATAAATTTGAACTAGTAAAATATTACCTTTGTGCTTCAAAGAGAAAAGAGTAGTATCGATTTTATCTCTTTGAAATCCTTTTTCCATAAGGAATTTGGATAGGGTTTCATACCATGCTCTTGGAGCTTGCTTAAGACCATAAAGAGCCTTTCTTAGCTTGTAAACATGGTCCTTCTTTTTAGGATCAATGAAACCGGGGAGGTTGTTCAACAAATACTTGTTCTTGTAGATCTCCATTTAAAAATGCACTTTTACATCCATTTGATATACCTTGAAGTCCTTAAGGTTGCGTAAGCAAGAAATAATCGATGGCTTGAGCTTGCCTTGCCACCAGGAGCAAAAGTTTGATCATAGTCAATGCCCTCTCCTCACGTCTATATCCTTGGGCTACTAATCTTGCTTTATTTCTTGTAACATTTCCATCTTCATCCAACTTGTTTCTGAACACCCATTTAGTTCCAATGACTTGTTGATCTGTGGGTCTAGGCACAAGTTCCCAAACTTTACATCTTTCAAACTGATTCAGCTCTTCTTGCATGGCCTCAATCCACTGAGGGTCTTCCAAGGCTTCATCAATCTTTTGGGTTCTATGGAAGAGACAAAGCATGTGAATCAAGAGTTTCATTTCTCGAGCTACTGTTCTTAATCAAAGAAACGGATTTCCAATGATGTTTGAAACCGGATGATGTCTAGCTTCCCTAATTTCTTTAGGAAGGTCAAAGATTCAGCTTGTAAAGGTGGAGATGGATGAATGTCGCTTGGTCAATAGCTTGTAACTAAATGTGTCACCGACCGATCTATTGTGATAGTTAGGATTGTCACCGTCAAGATTGTCGCCTGTCAAGTTCATTCTCGAATATCTATAGTTTCGCAGAGGGGTTGAAGATGAAGGATTATTTTGAATTGAACCAGATCAAGCTTCTGCCTCAAATATTTCAAAATTGTTAGTAACATCGTGAGTCTTATAAGACTCAATAAATTTGATTCATCAAAAGTAACATGCATAGATTCAACAATTACTTGAGTTTTTCTATTATAAACTCTATAAGCTCTACTATGCTTAGCATAACCAACAAAAATACCTTCATCAGCTTTTTCATCAAATTTACCTCTGTAATCACCACCATTGTAGTGAATAAAGCATTTGCACCCAAAGATCTTAAAGAAAGCAATGTTAGGGTTCTTCCTCTCCATATTTCATGTGGAGTCTTACCATGAAACTTGTTTATGAGGGATCTATTTTGTGTAAAACATGCCGTGTTGACGCCTCGCCCAAAAAATATTTTGGCAATTTTGCTTCTGCTATCATTGTTTTACCTGCTTCAATCGAGTCTGTTCTTCCTTTCAGCCTATACCATTTTGCCGAGGTGTTCTAATCGAAAAGTTATGATCAATTCCATGATCATCACAAAGATGTGTCCATCCCAAGATTTTTGAATTTTGTACCATTGTCGATCTAACACTTATAATCTCACATTCCTTTTGAGTTTGAAGATTTCTCGAATAGGAAGTGAGAATGCTATAAGTTTCATCCTTGATTGCATCATTTCAACCCATGTGTACCGAATAATCATCTACAACAACCAAAGTATACATGTTTCCTCCTAGGCTTGCTTGTAACAGACCAAATAAATCCATATGTAGAAGTTCAAGAATTCTTTTGGTTGAAAGACATGGTTTTGGTTTGAAAGTAGTTTTTGTTATTTTTCTAAAATACAAGGCATCACATTTTTGTCGATAGGAAAATTTATGGATGGCGGAACCACTGCCCAAATCTGAAAGTTTTGAAAGATATTTAAAGTTCAAGTGTGAAAGTCTTTTGTGCAAAACCATGAATTTTTGAAATATTATTTGCTACCAAACAAATTTGAGCGTTATTTAAAGAAAGTAAAGTCAATAGCAAAAACATTCCTTTTTCGGAACCGTGAGCAAAATTTCATTAGTGATGCTATTTTTGATAAAAGCGAGTGTGTGGAGGAGAATGGGCGGCTCATACCTTTATCACGGAATTGTGAGATATTTAGAAGATTGTGTTTCAAACCTTGTACTAATGAGACATTCTCAATTATTATAGATCCTCTGATTATGGATCCATAGCCAATAGTTTTTCCTTTTGAGTTGTCTCCAAAAATAACAGAGAAGATCCTTTTCTTTTGATAATGTTAGTAAAGTTGAAATTTGATCTAGTCATATTATGCGGGCATCAGCATCTAATATCCAATGTCGATTGATTGATCATCACGCCATTAAGCATACACGAAATATGAATATTTAAATCATAGGTACCCTTTATACTTTTAGGTCCAAAGGGTTAGTTTTCTTAGGTATCCAACACTTGCTGAAATTAGGCATCTTAGTTATGTCGGTATGTTTAAATCTATACAAGCATTCATGTGGTGATGTCCAAAAGTAGAACAAATATTACACTTGTGATAACCGGTTTATCGAGTC
>CM028384.1:31441163-31508962 GCA_013146195.2 Codonopsis lanceolata | reverse complement strand
TGCTCTGCTCCCACGCCCATTTTGTATATTTGGGCGTTGATATGCCTAGACAAGGAATAAATATGTTTCGGAGCGTGTGTTGGGCAGGGAGCTCCTCTGAATCATGTTTATCACCCCGAATCACGAGGGGCACGGCCACCTCTTCCTCTTGGGGGGTCTTCCTTGATCATTGTTGGCATTGTTTCTTCGCCTGGTCTTTTTTTGGCGGTCTAACTTGCGCGTTGATCGACTTTAGTTTCCCTCTTGACACCTTACGCTTTCTCGGTGGTGTGGCCGATCTTAGTGGTGGTACTCCTGATTTCGTGTTGTCCCAGTATATTCGAGGCTCGAGGGGTCGAAGGATAAAGGAGATAGGCGAGCATCGCCCACAGAGCATGATCTCTTCCGCGTAGTGTTTAGGGGTAAGTGGCGAGATTACGAGCGACCTTTGCAGGGAGTGGAGGACTTCATACGTCACTTGCTTTCGGCGGTGGCCTCAGGGACTCAGTCATTGGCGGCCGTGCCATGAGCCTTGTCTTTATTTTGGCTTTGTCGCGCCTTAAGCTCGGTCGAACAAAAAGATGAGAGTTTGCCGACAACTACGCCTTGGAAGCCAGGGTTCATTGCTAACATAGTCTTGATGGTCCCTCTCATGTTGAGATAGCAAAAGGTGATCTCGAGTCCTTGCAGTCGCGGTCCTGCTTCGAGCATCTCCTCGAACCTTTTAAGGTAGCTTCTTTGTAGGATTCGTTATCCCTGCTTAATCTTAGCAAGGTCGAAGCGATTTTTTGGGGTTGGAGCTGCGTTGCCGAATTCTCAAAAACTTCTCTCGAACCTTGCCCGGCTCGAATGGTTCCCAGGGGAACTACGCTGACAGGGCTTGTGCCTTTCCTGGAGGGCTCCCTCGAATGCTCGCATTTTCAAGGCTTCAATATCGTGACCATCCGAATTTGTGCCTCGAATGATCGGAGCCAATCGCTTGCCAGCGTCTTCCCAAAATATTTGTCAAGCGTGGGAAGATGATCACTTGCGGGTGGCGCATTTTCAATCTCACGGAGTGAAAGGGGCGCCTCGGCGGCTTAGTGGGCGCCATAGGGCTTGGCCACGGCTAGGCTTGCCATTTGTTTTGCCATGTCCCTTTTCATGGCCTCCATCTTCTCGGACAACCGCTTCTCTCGTCTTACATCGGCTTGAGGAATGGGGCGGGGTCAGGCGTCGCCACGCACATGCGGCAAAATGTGGGCGCGGGAGGACCCGGACCTCTGGGTGATGCGGGCTTTGTACCTTGGCGGCTAGCGCTTCGGCCTCTACGTATTCACGGCCTCTCGGCGGCCATGACTCTCCTCCGGGCATAGTGCTCATGGTGATGGTGGCGCCGGTGGGAATGATCTTGGCGGTATGCGGCACAGTCATCGACATGCTTTGTCGCTTCCACTCGCCTCAGACGGTATGTGAGCGATTGAGGGCATGCGTCAATGCTTGCGCGAACCTTGCTTGGGGAGAGCAAGGCCATCTCCAACGAGTGCCGGATTGCTCAGCGAGCATTGCCACATCTGCCCATGCCAGGGGCATGGCCCAAGCGGCGATTCTTTGGTTGGCGCATACATTTTACTATAATACTACTGAACTTGCGGAAGCGGCGGCTTGTTGATCGGGGTTATGTCGGGGTGATTCATGTGACTACCACGGCGTTCTCCGGGCGATTGAGTTGCATCACGAGATCTTGTGGCGAGCATCACGTCTCTCATTAATAACCACGGCATCGCGTTGGCTTGCCGGCTCGGTGGCATGTTGGGAGATTTGCCCTCCACAAATGGCACCTCATTGCCACGGGTTGCGTGCCCAGCAGCCAATTTTTGATTTCGGGTTTGCACCCCGTGCGGGGCTCTTGGTGGAGGATTATTTCCAACTTGGTGGCTGCCAGCCTGTTGGTTGCTTGCGGTGGCATGGTGTTTGCTACCCTTTCCGGCCATTGCAATAGAGGAATAGTGAAAGATTTTCTACCGAAAAATTTAGAAGGAAGTGATGAACTTCGATTCGACAATGGAACCAAAGCGATGTGGCAAAATGCAACTTGGGCCGATCCTTGAGATTGGTAGGATATCGGGCTTGTAATCGTCCTCCTTGAGCTGTAAGATCACAAGAACACACGAGTAGAAGTGCAAGAGCAAGGCCTCGCGAAACCCTCCGGCGTGAGAGTAAGTATCGAGTGATTGTCAAGAAGTAAATTGTGAGTAACGAGGCTCAAGAAATGTGTACCTTGTTGATGATTATGGAGAGGTATTTATAGGCCCTCAAGGTGATTGAATCCGTCTAGGATTCGGTTTCCATATGCTTCCGAGATAATCAAGGAGGAAATCCCTTGATTCTAGGCGAAAGCAGTGATTGACCGCGTAGTTATATGAGTTGATAAGGCAATGATTCCGCCCAAACATGGAAACCTCGACTTGCCTTAGAAGCAAGCTATTAGCGTCCCGGCTTGGTGTGTGCTCGAGCGAGCAAGGCTCGCCCGATTATTACATTTGTATTGATCTTCGAACTTGTCGGTCGAAGATCGGCACACAGTCGGACAGGCAAGGTGCCGCCAGGCCGAAGTAAGTATGATTCCTTTGCGAAAGCATGCATGAGTCCCGATCATGGTCCTCAGTCGGACAGGCAAGGCCTTTGTCCGCCTAGGTTTGAGTGAGGTTGTCTTTGCTCGGTGCTTTCATTGGGCTATCTCATCTTGCTCGGCTGGCCGTGGGCCCCAGCGGTATCATGCTCGTGTCTGGCACGTGATGCTAACGCGTGCCTCGCTCGTGACCCGGTTTGGGCCGGGTATATCAGTAACATTATTTTCCTATACTCAGTTACTAAACGAGTTACAACTTAAACTATAATATATTAGATCTTTGTGATCGTGTCTATGGCACAATACCGGTATAGGACCAAACAGGGCCGTTCCTGGGCATAGGCGAGGGGCGACCGACTAGGGCCCAAAAAAATTAGAGGCCCAAATTTTATTTATATGTATAGTATATATATAATATATAAATATAATATTAATAAATATAAATATGGAATATGGAAAATTGTCTAGAAACAAGAAACGGAAGCAGAAGCTTGATGCGGTGATGTCAGCAAACGAAAGGTTGATTAGATGGAAGGGCGGACGGCGGGACAGTCGGACAGAATGATCAAAGAGATGGAACGATCAACGGCGGCCCTCCACCTCGAGATTCACTCTTCAGTCTTCCCTATGCATCTATGGCCACCAGATTAATTTTCACTCCACCTTCAGGCTCTGCTTTAGTTCGATTTCAAAGGCTCAAAGCAAGAAAAACTCTCACAGTCTCACTCACTTAGTCACTCTGTCGTTCTTCATCTACGAACTTGAAGCCGCCGGCCCTGGTGAAGGACTGATGATGCAGGTACTCGTCCAATTTTCCTTATTTCAATTTCAATTTTCAAAATTTTTCCCCTCTTTAGGCCCTTCTCTGCTTCAGACGAATCAGACATTCAGGCCCTAAACCCTCAAAGGCTCAAACTCATATTTCTTTTGGTTTAAGGTTTTTAGGGCTCGTAAATTAATTTTTTTGTTGATCCACAATTTCTTTTCAAAATCACATAGTCTAAAAATTGTTTAAGTAGATAATAGATTAGAAATTTACAAATTATTTCTTATATGTTGGTGCAGCATTCCAGCAAGCAATTGAGCTTGGGGTCCTTATTCGTTATTTTGCCCCGAGCCTTTGAAATGTCAGAAACGGCACTGGGACCAAATAATCACGACTCATCTAAAATAACACTTGTGAGAAAATCTGTAGGTTCAATTATGTGTGATCCTCACGTGTGTTCATTTCTCAATTTGCATTCCTTGGATTATAAACCACCTTTTATTGTTGGCATTCCAGTTTTGATGAAGGAGTTGCCGAAGCATTATTGAGCCTCCTTTTGTACGTTGGAATATATTCCCCCGGCATTGCTCTATAGTGATCAAATCTACACACCCAAAACTTTTCTCAACATCGCAATCAATGTCTGTATCACAACAAGGTTTAACAATTCATGGGGAAGAAATGATCCAAATTGTTAACTGTAAATCTACATAAAACAGCTGAGAATGCTAAATGAAGAGAGAATGAAGGTTTTTAGGGTTTGCGTCTTTCTTTCTTTTGACAACCACCTCTAATGTCTTCCTCACTTCATCCCCCATAAGCCTAACGCCATTCAGTTTAAGCACTATGAAACACAACCATTCAAATGTGAATAGCATATATCCAGAACTTGAAGATGAAAACTTGTGTGTCAGGTTCTTATGAAAATATAGGAATTTTTGTTCAAGTATTGATAATGTTAATCTCATCTTCTCTGTACGTAACATTAAACTATAATTAAATTTTAGAATATTAACAATAACAATAAGTAAAAGATCAATAAATATATTGTACAGTCATTTTATTTAACTAAATTAATTATTACATAAAATATTGAATATTGGAGTGATAAAATGAAGAAAAAGTTTTAAACAAACAACTAAATAATTATTTTGAGTATAATGCAATTTAATTTTCCTATAGGTTACACGTTAATTTTTATGAATGGTGTGTTTTCTTTTCTTTTTACATAGTATAACATGTAGTCGAATACATGATCCTTGGCCGATGAAAAAATGGGTACCCTTTGAACAAAAAGAAAATTGACACCAATTTCCCTTTTCCGTTGTCGCATCATATATGCCTTTCTCATGAACCATTTATCTTTATATATATATATATATCTAGAACTAGGCCGGTAATTGGTTGGGACTATATGTGTCAGCTTTTGCACTTGACGGGTCAAATATATCGAAACCTTTTAAAACTCAAATATCATACGGGTCAAAAAGTGATTCGTGTTGAATTATATCGGGTTAAAACGCATAATAGTTTAAAACATGTCTACCCGTCTTAACCTGTATTTTTTTATAAAAACTCATATAGTTATAGAGTAAAAACTATCGGATCAAAATGAGTAATTAAATTATTCGACCCACTTTTAACCCGACCCGTTTAACATGTTTAGACCCAAAAATGTTAATAAATTGGATTAGGCATGGTAATTTTTAAGTAGGGTTAGACGAATTAACGGAATTCGCGTTGTAATTATCAAACCTATATAGAATTATGTTTTTCCAATTCAATGAAAAAGAAGGAAAAAACAGCATTATAAAGAAAAATTTACCTAATTATATATTTACATGGCCTAATTAGCACAGCTTTTGTATTCTCTCTCACACATTCACACACACTCGAGTATCATGGGTTAATGCTAGAAAGAAAGAGATCGAAGAGAAGAGATTCCATGAATAAGTCTATTCTTTTTGGGTATGCACAAAGAATGTTTTGTTCCATAATCCAAATGATGATGAAAATTAACCGAATCATGAAAGAAAAATGGTCATCTGATTTTGTAGAAGAAAAGAAAATCTATTTTCAATTAGTATAAGATTCTGTACTCATAATAGTGCACCTAATTTTACGTCACCTTTTCCTTCATAGTGTATATAGTCTAATCAAGATCCCTATCACCATCGTCATCATCATCCTCACACTCATCATGAGAATTGCTTTAATCCTAGTTTGCTCATCATCATGGTTCCCTTTATCATCATGACACTATGATTTTCCTCTTTTTCCCTTTTCCATTTTCCATTCTTAAATCTCCCACTACTCTTTCCTTTTCCAAAAAAAAAAAAAAAAATCTAGTTAGCAACTAAAATTTGAAAAATTCAATTAAAACTCTATGTCTATATGTATATAATGATATATGTGATTTTAGCACTGTCAAATATAACAAGATCCCGTTAAAATCTACTTGTCAAAAACAAAAACTATTTTGTTTGTGTAAAAAACTATACCCTGCTTTGAAAATGTAAAATTTCATATTTTTAACCCCTTTTATTGTTTAAGAAATGAAAATTCTGAATTATCGTTATGGTTGATTGGATGAATAAATCTTTAAACTTTTGGTATTCTTAGAAAATATATTATCCGTCTATTTCATAGGAATATGAACAATTGTCATCAATAATGTATTTGTACATTTAGAACCTAAACAGTTTGGTTGTTGACTATAAATAAATGATAAATTACATTGAAACTCAAATATTACCACAAGTATAAAATCGTACATCCTTGTTTAATATTATATTCATATTCATCATCTCTTATTTTCATTTGAAAAATGTTTTCTTTTGTTATTTGAATTACCTTTGAGAGTTATACATATAACGCATGCAACAAAAGACTCGTAAATGCAATCACAAAAAACAGGTAAATATTTTCTTATAAAAATTATTTTTCAACCTAAGAACATTTTTGTAAATGTAAAATAATAGTATACTGGCCAATAAATTGCACATGCCTACAATAATGACAAACATGTACAACCGTCATTTAAATAACTTCAATTTGCATACATACTAAAATGAAAATATAAAATTACATTAACCCAACTACTACATAAGGTCTAAAACTCATTATTCCAAATACATACTTGAAATAATAATTGATGAAGTTAAACCTATATCTCTCGTTGTAGTAGATTATTTTGAAACTACTACGTGTTAAAAATATATATTCTCTAAGTAATTTCAGCAAATCCAAATTTAAATTTTATCCAGCTCATATACTATGAGATTGTTATAGCAAAAAAAACCAATTATTTTTATATATGATGTTTGTTTTGTGAATTTTTTTAAAAAGAATACTTATATATAGATTATGTTGCAGGAAATATTATTTATGTATAATTTAATTAAAAAAGGTACATGTCCGTGCGTTTAACGCATGTGCGTAAAACTAGTTCACATATAACAATGAACAACATACAACAACGACGACAACAACAATATGAAATCTTATGTCCTAAAATTGTTCACTTCGTTTATATACAACTTAAATATATATTTTTTTTCAAACATGAAAGATATAAGTCCTTCCAAATTCATACATTGGTTTTAACAAAGGATGCATTGGGAATTTAGAGTTTTTCTTTGTGTGTGTGTGCGTGTTTTTGTGTTTTGTAAATTTTCTTTTAATTTTATAATGATTGAAGTAAGAAGGTTACATAATAGGATGATGATGATAATAATAAGTGAGAAAGTAAAAACCTAACCATCAAACGCAGGGTTTTAAGTGTAGTATTAACTCTAGAAAATAAGGGGTAGCTAAAGAAATCATGAATGTTAGTATATATAATATAATAGAGCTTATAGTCGCACGCTTGCAATTGACTTGAGATAAAGAGCGGTTGAGATTAATTCATTTACTGAGATCCTAAGGTCATTATCACTCCCCGAGTTCACATGTGTGAACGGCGGTTGAGTAACTACCCCTCTCTCTCTTTCCAACTCCCCCACTATTCATGGTTGGTGGCCGCTAATCCTTCCTCCACCAATCCATCAATTTTATGCACGCAATTTTATATACAAATAAATTTATAAAAAAAAATCATAAGTTTTGTAATTTGAAATATTTGAAATATACTGGCGTTGTGTCATCGACACGAACAAAAGTACTAGTATATTACACTATAGAGCAGTGCTTTAAAAATCGCTATATATGTGTTGTATAGAGAAGTGTTCTAAAATCGTTTCTAGCGCGTAGACTGGGTCTCGAATTAAGACATAAGTACCCTAATTTTTGTATTTTTTTTTCTTAATATAACCTAATTAACATGCATTTAACCTTCAAATTTACTAATAGTAAATGTCACTAAATTATCTAAAAATAAAGATCAAATTACAATATTAAAATTTTACAAGTAAAACCAATACCATTCCAAAGTTAAAACATGCAATACAACGATAGCCACTACCTCAATACACCTTAGGTCCATTAACAAATTACAAATTTACAATATATGATTCAATAATTTTAAAAAAAAAATTTTTTGAAGGACCAAGACTAAGTCTTTTTGGGTCAAATCTTTTTTTAAAAAATAATGAAATAAAATCACCTAGTTGGTGCTTAGGCACTCATTTCCCACTAAAGGCGATTTTTAAAACCGATTTGCTTGATTTCTTGGCGCTTGTGTTAGGCTGATATGTAGAACTGTGCTATGGAGGAATACTTGTTTTCATAGATTTTATGGAGGGAAATGTCTAGCTTCAAATTATTACTCCATTTATTTTCAAAAAATTATCCCTCTTTTTTTTTATCTGTTCCAAAATAATTAACCTCTTTCAAAACTTTTTTTCTTTTAGAAAACCATTTTACTAATTAAGGCTCCGTTTGTTTCACGGAAAATGACTTACGGAAAACGATTTCCTCATTTTTCGTTGTTTTGTAACCTTAGGAAAATGTAGTTAACGTAAAAGCTTTTCCGAGTCAACGGAAAATGAAGCCTTCTTTTCCGGAAAATGACTTACGGATTCATTTTCCGTAAGTCATTTTCCAAAAGTTTGAGAACCTCTCCGCCCCATTCCACAAGTACACATATTTACACGCACAATATTTCACTCAACAAATAAATTGTTTAGAAATATAAATGGAGTTTGTACACACTTTATAAATTATCATTTTTATAAATACTTACTATATCCTAAAATTAGTGTCAACTATATTATTTAAGGACGTCCCAAATATTGTTCATTTTCTTTTTTAAAACGGTTTTTTTCATATCAATTATCAATTTTTTATTTGTATTTTTGAGATTGAAAAAAGATGAACCTTATTGATTTGATACAACTAATGATAAATTGAGGTTACTAATAGAAAATTACTTAAATCTCAATACTATCTTTTATTCAATATGAGCATTAATATTATAATATATTTTTGTATTTATTCATATATTGTTTTCCGTAGCATTTTCCGTACGTTTTCCAAATATCCGAAAATATTTTCCGGCATATTTTCAAAAGATTTATCAAACACCTGAACACGAAATCTTTTCATTTTCCGGAAATCATTTTCCGTAAAACAAACGGAGCATAATAGTTACTTTTTCTAACTAGTTTAATTATATGATAAAGAGCATATAATCAACACATTACATCAATATATATTTATAATATAATCAATTACGAAATACTTTTTTTTTCTTTAAATGATGTATCGAATCAAAAATGATGATTATTTAAAAACAGATGGAGTATTATTTTTCATTTCGTGACGATGGGTTGTAAATAAAGCATTACATATAGTCATAACTAATAATCTCCGTATACAAATCTTAATCGCTTCATCAAGAACCTCCAATCGCCATGATATGTGTCACATAGTTATAATTAAGTTTTGCAAATACTTGTATAAGACGGTATTACAGATATTTTTTGTAAAACGGATCCTCTTTACTCGATCCACCGTATATTGGTGGATTGAGTTATAATAGAGTGGAGTTCCGTCTTACGAATTAAGATCCGTAAGACAGTCCTACAAAAAACCTACTCATAAAGTTTATGTACTCTTATGATTAACATAGGCGTCCATATATAATTGGTTGGGATTAAAATAGATTAAATAATTTTATTTGACTAAAGTTCGCCGGCAACTTGCGTGCGTGTGTGTGTTGTGATTAAAGTTAAGCATGCTGATGAATGTATACTTTTGAAACGAAGAGAATTTCAAGAAACATGTTGATAAAGGGACACACCTAAAAAGAACAATCTTATCTTCTTCTTTTGATACTTTGTTCTAAAAATCAATGTTGGGATCCATGTATTGGGTAAAGATAAATAAAAATTAAGGATAAACTAAGGAATCAAACAAGAACATCACTTTTAAACAAAACTGTAATAAAATAAAAAACCAGTTGAAGAAAAAAGAAGATAATATAGTCGTCGTCGGGGCACGAATTTGTAGACCAGTCAATAAACATTGGTATTGGTCTTAAACAAGAAATAAATCCAGTTTCAGAGTTTCAGTTTCAAGTCCCTTTCTCTTTTCTCCTACCCTCCCAAACAAAACAACCTTTTGTCATCTCCAATAACAATGTAAAGTGAAAGTGAACAAGTTCCCTTTTTCTAGTTTAGATTAGATAAGCACTTTTGACGAAAATGATCACACGTAGTGAAGGGAGATTAATTTCTATCCATGAGAGATGGGTCGTAAGCTGATATTCTATCCGTTACGGGCAAAAGTTTTGGATAAAAACTTGTGTAAGACGATTTTATGTGTATTTTATCTAAAATAAATTTCTTGATTTGACCTATTGTGTATTGGTGTATTGAGTTATGAGAGAATAAGACCACGTCTGACGAACTAAGATCCGTAAGTTATTTTGATATGTTTCACTTTAAAAGTCTACTTTCAAAATATTATCTGTATGATATTCGATCATAACATTTTAAATTTACCTTCCATATTTTATATATTAGTTGTGCTCAAATATTATTGTAATTATGAGTAACCCTAATGTTATTTATAAAATTCCTAATAATTAGACTTTTTAAACGTAGACTCTTTGGTTTACACAGAGACTCCTCTTCCAAATTTCTTGTATTATTTGACCCGGCACACGATTAAAGAAAAGCAATTGACTTTATTATTAATATTGTACAATGTGTTTTTTTTATATTTATATAAAGCTCATGTATATGTGACTCATAATTAAAGTAAGAAAAAAAATAAGGATAAAATAATAAAAGTGTTTTCCTACAAAGAGAAACTTATAAATAAGACAATTATTTTAGAACAAACGAAAAATATATATATATTCAGATAGATGGAGTATATGTAAGATGCAAGTGTATTTTATACAAATGTAAAATTAGGCTTAAATCACAATTTGATCACACTACATTCACACTTTTTACAATAAGTTAACTCTATTTGATGAGACTTCACAATGTGTAAAGTCTCAGGTTCGATCCCTTCCCACGCCCCCCTTATAGGAGAAAAAAAAATAATATTGAAAAAAAAACTCTATTTTTTTTTTCATTTTAGTCATTGTACTTGGTTATATATCGCACGTTCATTACTCCATCCAATTTTTTGGATAAAATTTTTTAAACATTTGTTGAAATCCGAAAATACCATTACATACATCTCTTGTTACTCATGTGATTGTCTCACATTCACCCTTCATGTAAGCTTAAAACGCATGTTTTCAGGAGTTGAACGGAATAAGATTTTACGATTTCAATCTGTGCACGTGCATGACATGTTTCAAACACAAAAGAAGGGAATTTACGTCTTTTTTATCATTTTCATCCAACATAACTGACATAAATTACTATTATTGACCAAAAAGCGATATATAGTCAAATACAATGATTATAGAGTTACCTTATTAAAAAGTGTGAAAGTAGAATGACTAAATTGTAATTTAACTTGGAAATATGTTTTCATGAAATTAATCAATGAGGAATCTATGATTTTTCTTCAAAGAATAATGATCATAGAAACAAAAAATTTCAATAATAAATGGAGTACATTTTTATTGGAAGTTTTTTAGTGCAATCCTGAGGTGTCAGGTGTGTATGTGAATAATCATTTGAATAATATTAGCTATCATGAATTTCTTGGCATCAAATAAATGTAGTTTAGATTAATTAATCCATCCGTTTCAAAATAATTAACCACTTTTAAAAGTTAATTTGATTAATTTTTAAATAGATATATAATATTTTTCTTTAATTATTGATTATAAAATTATAATAATGCATAAGTATGTGTACTAGTTTTGATAAAATAAATAAATACAAGTTAAATTTTTATTTGAAAAACAATCTATTTGACTAAAATTGTAAAAAGTCGAAAAGGAAACTTATATATATATATATATATATATATATAGAAAATTACTAATTCAATTTAACTACAATAATTTATCTTATATGAGGGTACATCGTTCTTTTTATAACAATCTTTAATCTGTGTATAAATTGTTAAAACACCACTTAGTAAGAAAAAAATACTTTGCTAAAACATCAATTAATTTGAGATGGAGGTAGTATGTATAAATCCTACTAAGTCCAAAAATAATAATTTTTCGTCAAAAACATCTTCCCAAAAATGAAAACTCTTATTTACGGTACATAATTAATGCATTGCCTTGGAACATGCAATATAATTAATTTACAAATTCAAAGAAATTTGAGCATTGTTTTGGAACTTGCAAATACTGAGTAGTTGGTCATGCATTGAAAAACATACGTGACTATACAATTATCATGAGATACTTGATAAATGATCTAAATAAATAAATTAAATAATAACTAAAATATGTTAATACTTCAAATTCAAAGTTTTACAACAAAAAAATCTATCAATCGTATATGACATTTTTTGACACATGTGGATCAGAAAATTTATAATGTATAAGAGGTATATAACAACAATATTTTTTTATATTCATCTTGATTACCAAAGCTGAAAATTTTAACTTAAATGCAATAGAAGTATATAACAACACTATTTTTTTCAGTAAAATAATTTAACTTACCACTATCTCTTTTTGTTCTTAAAACCTTGTTATGCCTTTTTTTTTTTGTTCTTTCTAAAAAAATTGTCTAATTTCTAATTATTTTTTTTGAAATTCATTTTCTCATTTTACTCTTACTTTTTCTTTATACTTTGATTATGACCATATGCACAAGCGTCTTAATGGAAACTACAAGAATGAATTTCTAGTTAAGTAATGTTCTTCAACATTATTTTTTATCTATTCTTTTGATTTTGTTATTATTTTCATTTTACTTGAATTGAATTTAATTGAAAAAATATACTCCTTTCAGAACCGTGCAAATAGTCTACTATTATATTTTGAGATGTTTTACTTAAAGAGTCATTTTTCAAAAATTAAAGTATAAAATTGTCAATTTATTATTAATAAGTTACTAAAAGTGATTTTTTTATTAAAAAAAATTGACTTCTAAACAAGGACTCTATGTCCAAAACAAATGGACTATCTTTTCACCTCAATTTCGAACTTAAATACTTAACCAAAGAATTATTAATTTGATGATAAGGTTAGCCAAACAAATCCTTCTAAATCTTTAGTTTAGAAACCAACTCATTTTTCTTGAGTAGGTCTCAAATAAAATCGTTTTGAGGATTTTAATTCGTGAAACGGAGATTCATTCTCTTATGGGTCAACTGATCAACACATGGTAAATCAGATAAAAAAGATTCATCTTATAAAAAAATACTCGAAAGACCGTTTTACCTTTAAAAAAAAATTTCCTTCCTTTTTCTTTTATTTAGAAAAAGTTAGAACCAATTTCATTTTTTAAAATTTATATTGTTCTGTACATCTTATTATCTCACTAGTCACAATAATAACTCATGTCACAAAAATTAGTATATAATTGTCAATTTATTATTAATGAGTTACTAAAAGTAATTTTTTTTTAAAATGACTTTCAAACAACGACTCTATGTCCAAAACAAATGGACTCTCTTTTCACCTCAATTTCGAACTCAAGTACTTAACCAAGGAATTATTAATTTGATGATAAGGTTAGCCAAACAAATCCTTCTAAATCTTGAGTTTAGAAACCAACTCTTTTTTTTTTTTTTTTTTTAGTAGGTCTCATATAAAACCGTTTTGAGGATTTTAATTCCTGAAACGGAGCTTCATTCTTTTACAGGTCAACTGATCAACACATAGTGAATCGGGTAAAAATGATTCGTCTTACGAAAAATATTCGAAATACCGTTTTACCTAAATTTTTGTTTTTTTTCTTTCGTTTTTTTTTAATTTAGAAAAAGTTAGAACCAATTTCATTTTTTAAAATTTATATTGTTCTCACAATAATAACTCATGTCACTTCACTAGGCCACGTAAGTGAGTATGTGCATGGGGACTAAACCTTCAACTTTGTTGGTGGGAGTCTAAATGGGCTCTGTGTAGAAAATCATGGGCCCATGGACTTTGAATATGAAAGTGGGTCCCAAGCAAAAAGACACCTAAAAGACAAGCTTTTTTTTAGTTATGGTAAGTAATCTGTTTGGGACCAAAATGGCCTCTGTAGCTTTTCATGAAAAAAGCAATAGGATTGGGTTTGATGATTAAAGTGTAGTTGTGAAAGTACTTGGGTGTGTTTTCATTTTCTGACCATGTATTTGCTTTTGGGTTAATGATGGAGCTGGTTTTTGGTGGCTTTTGATGCAGACATCAGTGTGTTGATTCAAAGTTTGGGAAGGAGTGCTGTTAAAAGACTAAAATGCCCTCCATATAGCATGCATAATGACAAGTATCAATGGAGTTTTATGGTAATTGAAACAACAGTTCTCAAGACTGAGGCAACTAAATCAGACAAGATCTCTGTGAAAGAAAAAAAAAAGTTCAAAATAAACAGTTATCATAATGATCTACCAATATATACAAGTAATAATTTTAAGTACAATATGATATGATCATATTGTAATAAAAATAAATAAATTAAAAGCACCATTAGGTTCAAAGTTTGGGTTCAAACTAAGTACTAGAACAAATGAATCTTATACAAGCCATCCATAATTCAACTTTAGAAGATATAATGTACTAGAATGTGTAAAGTTTGATGTAATAATCTCTTTGCAATAGTCTAATTTTAAAGTTTGATGTAATAATCTCTTTGCAATAGTCTAATTTTAACGCCTTCGTTTTTAAATTATTGTCTAGATGTAATTTTAGATAAACGTACTACTCCCTCTGTCCCTAAATTATCGTCTTCCTTTCCTTTTTCGTCCGTCCCAAAATAATTGTCCACTTTGAAACTTACCTTTTTAGAACATCACTTTTACCACTTTACCCTTACTTTTTCAATCTACTTTAATTATGGGTCACATATGCATGGACATTAATGGAAACTACACATTAAATCAATATAAATAATCAAGTCAATTACTTTTTCTTAAACTGTGCGCCGGGTCAAGCAGGACAATTATTTAGGGACGGAGGGAGTATAATTTATGTATTTTATAATTTTGATAAAAATAAAATTTTTTTTTTTGTAATAACACTCTGTTTATTCAAAAGTCAACTCAAAAGAATAATTTAACAAAAAGAGACATGAGAAGGAGGAGTCTGGATCATCTATTCCAAAAGTGTATTTCATCTTCTATTCCAATATCAGATCCACCGTTAACTTGTCAATCAATAATTGATTTTGTTTAAATAATTAATTTTGTTAATTTACTAATTGACAAGTTAACGGTGGATCTAACATTGGAATAGAAGATGGAATACACTTTTGAAATAGAGGATCCAGACTCGAGAAGGAGAGACAATCAATTATTGTTATTATTACTCCATCGGTTTTTAAAAACTATCCACTATCTTCTTCTTTTTTTTATCAATACGGTTTTCGTTTTTAAATTATTGTCTTGATATAATTTTAGATAAACGTATTATAAATTATGTGTTTTATAATTTTGAAAGAAATAAAAAAATGAAATTTTCTATTTGAAAAAACATTTAGTTTAAATCAAAAGTCAACTTAAAAATAATTTTTAATTATAAAAGAGCTCATGGTCTAACTGGTGGTCCTGATCGAATTCTGCTAAACACAACTGACGGTTCAAATTGATTCGTAAATATGTGAGTTACAAATGAACCCCTCAGTTATGAATACATATAAAACCTTCAGTTATGAGTTTTGTTTAAATTATCTCGTCACTTATGAGTTTTGTTTATCCCAATCATTCATTGAACTGATCTCATATCAACGCTGTGCCTATGTTATGGGACGTATACTAGTAATTTAACAAAAAGAGACATGGGAAGGAGAGACAATCAATTATTATTATTATTATTATTATTATTATTATTATTATTATTATTATTATCATTATTATTATTAGTCCATCTATTTCTAAAACTATCCCCTATCTATTTTTTTATCAATTTTATCATTTTACTCTTATTTGATTTGTACTTTAAGTGATGAGTCTCACTCTCACATGAACTTTATTCGATAACTCTCAAAATCTTATTTTTTTCTAATATAGATAAAAAAAAAAAAAAATTGGCCCCTTAGGGGTGGTCTAGTAGTAGAGCTGGGGGTTCACAACCTGAGAGATCTCAGGTTCGATCTCTTTTCATGATACCTTAAAAGGAAAAAAATTAATATTAAAAATTTCATCTTATAAATTAAGATTCGTTTATAAAAGACTTACTCTTTATAATAAATTGCCCAGAGATCGATAAGATTATAGACAACTGAATTTATTAATGTTTATAATTTCCATGGAAAGAGCTTTGGATTTTATGATGACATTGGACTTTCCAATCAAAGGTGAGACAATGGATCGTGGCAGCTTTGAAATCTTGGGCCTCTTGGCTGTTTACGGAAATGGTACCAGACCTTAAAGTGGCCCTTTGCCTTTTTTTTTTTCACCATTTAGAAGTTATTCCCTCAATAAGAGAAGTTAGAAAAACAATTTAATGTTGAGTACGTCTAGACCATTTTATAGATCTTAATTTGTAAGACGAAGCTTCACTCTCTCATAGCTCAAACCACCAATATACATTAGGTCAGGTTATAAGGATTCACTTACAAAAAATATTCATAATACCGTTTTACACAAATTTTTACCTTTAATATTTGTATGCTACTTTGGTTTATCTGCCCTCATTAGGCCTGGCAATTGGGTGGGTTAGGTTGGGGTTGGGTTGAGTTGGAATGGATAATGAGTTGAAATATGTCGAAACTCATTAGAACCCAAATGTCAAATGAGTTAGGTTGGAATGAGTCGGGTTGAAACTAGTAACGGGTTAAAGCGGATCGACCTGTCTCAACCCAAAAAATTCCCCCCAAAAAAAACATAAATTTATAACATTAAAAGTCATGGGTCAAAATGGGTAATGGGTCCGACCTGCTTTAACCCAATCCAACCTAACCTATTAATATTATTGAGTTGAAACGGGTTATCCACTTCAACCCAAAAATATTAATGGGTTGGGTTGGGTTGGATAATTAGTGGGTTGAGTTGGATGGGTTAATGTGTAATAGGTTACAATTGCCAGGTCTAACCCCCATGTCGGTAGACGGTAAAGCCCATTTTTTTCTTTTTATGGAACATTATTAGAGAAGTTATTTTACATAAACAAAAACGTAAAAACGTAGATAAGATGGTTTTACGGATCTTTTTTGTAAGATGAATCTTCCTTATCAAACTCATCATGTGATGGTATGTTGAATTACAAAAGAATAAAGTTTCATCTTACAAAATTAAGATCTATAAAACTTTCATAAATCATTAGCAAAAATCAGAGGGAGTGTTACTTTTGGTTTTGGCATTCAAACTTCAACTTGATGTGTTTGACAGTTTCACATTGAAAAGTGATCCTACGTTTATGCTCCATGTGCCTCTCATGTGTGCTCGGTAAGGGCTAAAATGAAATTTTTCTAAATTAAAGTATATGCTCCAATTTGGAATGTTAAGTGAGACCCGGTGGGCCCGTTTGACAGCTCTAAATGTAAGGTTGATGTTTTGTAAGGAGTAATAGTTAAGAAGATTAATCTCATGGTGTGACTGCCCATAATATTAATTTTAGGGGGTGACTTTGTAACAGGATGATAGAAAATAAAGAGTTAAAAGTGGATAACTACTCTCACACATGTGAATATGAGAGTGAATCCCAACCATTAAATTTTTAAAGATAATTTAATCTCAACCTCTAGATAGCTTTAGTCAATTGCACATGTGTGAGAATGAGCTCTATTGTAATATAGATGTTGATAAAGATAATATAAACCCAGGAAAAGGAGGTTGAGATTGAGACGAAGAAAATGAAGGAAGAAAACGTGAATTAATAGATAAGTTGGGATAAAAACGTGAATGGATAGTTTAGGGATAAAAACGGTTGACAAAAATGTGAATACATAAGTTGGGATAAAAATGTGAATAGATAGGTTGGGGATAAAAACGGTTAGATTATAAAAACGGTTTAGATTAGATTAAATTCTGGTCATTGATTGTGTTTCGTAAAAACAAATCCTGACCGATAAATAACTTTTGATATGAGTTAATCTTGGGCGGTAAATAGCTTTGTTAAAACTAAATCCTAGCCGGTAAATAGCTTTTCCCAACCGCCTGATCTATTTTATATAATAGATAACAAGAGATTGATGATATTTCTTGATCTTGTTTGAGTATCAGCTTGATTAAGACCCCCCCTTGCTTTTGCTTTTGCTTTTGCTTTTGTTGCTGCATAATTTTTAACCATAATTTTTAATTGAATTGCTGGTCTTCTTAAATTGGTCAGGTAAATTGACCAAAATGACCCCTCATCCGTTAGCATTTCTAACGATCATTGATGGGAGAGTCCTAACTGGGACAAATGGTAAGATTGGGTATAAAGTTAGGAAAATTTTAACGTTGGGGGGCATTATGAAATTGGTGGGTATTATGGAATTGAGTGGTTACTTTGTAGTGTTTTTTATATTTTGGCCATATATATATAATCGCAAAATTGATTTTAGAAATGATTCAATAAACAAACTTGTGTTGTTCAAATTAAAGAAGTTATCCCGTGAGAGACTCGCATAGTTGAAAAGTTATTCATTTTTTAGACATTAACAATATTTAGCCTCATCGCGGAAAATGTCAAATTATAAAGAGGACTTTTGTTTGAAACAAAGAAAATTTTATGTAATACAATAACAATATTTAACCTCAATAATAATTAATTACGCAAAAAATTACAATATAGGTCGGCTCAATTCGTACTTAAGTTGCAACAATCTTCCCTCCCCCACCCCATGTAGATTTTTTTTCCAGGTTTCTCCAAGGCGTCTTTGGGTTGAAAGGTCAAGACTAATCTCTTACAGCTCATCCAATAAATATTTAAGTGTCCTCATATAATTTAACACAATTGCATTCTTATAAATCTCGACTCTTTGGTTAAGCTAGAACAACATAAGTTTGTTATCAGATCAGATTTAGGTCTGATACGATGCAACATTTCATATAATGAATTGTATAATGATCTAATAACCCAAATATGAATTCGATAATCTATTTACTTAATTGATCATATAGAGAATTACCTATATCTCAAACGTTAAGAACCCGGTCTAAAACGAAAATAACATACATGTTATTATACACGTACATAGTATATGTACTAATGTATATATGTTGTGTTTTGGTCTTTCTCTTTTCAATGTCTTTCATATTTTCATTGTTCTTGATCCATAAATGTATATTTTAGATATTTAGCAGGATATGTTGATTGGAAAAGGATTCTGATATGAATTGATATACACTTTATCTGTTGGGTTAATGAACCGAATCGAATGGAATCGGCATTAATCACGAAATAAGGCTTCAGATCAGATTAAGATATCTCATTATCTAATCCATTGCAGGAATAGAACAACCCATTTACCAGCTAGCATAAGTGTTTGTTGATCCCACCCCAGATTGACGAACTTGAATAAGTGAGCATGCTCATGTCAAATAATAATACTACTAATATTAATAATTTCTCAATTAATTAATTATGGGCTTGTTTCGTAGTCGAATAAGGATAAGCAGTATTATTAATTCCAGTACTATTAGTGTTCTCACTATTAATCCTCACTTGTATATCGAGGGTAGTTTTGAGATTACAAATGTTAATCTTAATTTTTTTTAGTAAGGGCGCTAATAATACCACCCTCCCCCTTGGTATTAATAGTGAGGGGATAATGGCTTTATCCGGATAACTCGTGCTATTAGTCCCGACCACCTATTGCGTACTAAATATCAGGCAATTCGGCTTATTAATCCTATCTGACCTTAATCATGACTACCAAACAACACATTTATTCTTAATTGCATTGGGTTAGGCGGACTTGACTTATTTTCATTATAATTTTTCAATTCTTGTAACGTATAGTTAGATGTTTGTTACTTAGCATAGTTGCAAGTGACAAATGCTGCAATAATCTTACGGTTCATTAACGAGATTTAGAAATAAAGGGGATTCCGAATAAATCGATCTATTTAATGATGAACAAAGTTACGTGTAACTTTTAAAATTTTAAGTAGATGGAAATCACTTTAATTAAAAACAAATAATAGTTTTAAATCTAGAATGATCATTATAGCCTTGTACAAAAATCAAAGGAAAAAAACTTAGATAAAACGGTTTTACAAATATTTTTTGTAAAATGGATAATTTTTACGCAACCTACCATGTAATGATTGGTTGATCTGTAAAAGATTAAAAGTTCATTTTACGAATAAACAATCTTATAAAAAACTTGCCCGGAAACAAAACACTGACATAGCAAGCTTCAAAAGAAAACTATAATATCTTAACAAGATTTCATATAGTGGAGAGTGGAGACCGTATTCTATTTATCATAGCCATGATAGTTTTGTGCTTCATGATGGGGAGAAATGCATATCATATTTCTTTTAATTCTTTCAAGTTTCAACCATACCCTATCAGTCTGAATCTGGCCACTCTTTGACAGAAAATGAATTTATATATAAATCAACATTCCAATCATATACTCCCTCCGTCCCTAAATTATCGTCTCACTTTCCTTTTTCGTCCGTCCCAAAATAATTGTCCACTTTGAAACTTTCCTTTTTAGAACATCACTTTTACCACTTTACCCTTACTTTTTCACTCTACTTTAATTGTGGGCCACATATACATGGACATTAATAGAAACTACACATTAAACCAATATTAATAATCCAGTCAAATAGGTTTTCTTAAACGGTGTGCCCAGTCAAAGTGGACAATAAATTAGGGACGGAGGGAGTATTTATCAATAAAAGCATTAAAACATAACCCAAGAGTTTGTGGGGTTTCTTTTTAGGCCCATCTTAGAAATTATAACCTCTTCTTCCTAGGGAAAAAGTCTCTCTTTTTTTTTTTTCTTTTCTTTTTTAATGTTGTTTTAATTTATAGTTATTTTTAGATTTGATTTTTATCTAATTAATTGATGGAACTACAGTGATAGTATTTTTAAAAATACATATTATCCTAATATTTATAGATATATGATATTGCGGGGTCGAGCTTATGGTAGTTAATTATATCAGTCTTAACGATCCATATTATCATATCAAATGTATTTATACCAATTTTGACACTTATCGTTTGATGAATTTACTAAGATTTTTATATTTTAATAGATATTCCAAGTCATTTCATCCGGGAACAACAACACTAAACTTGTAGTAATAATATAACTTCTATTTCATAATAACATTTGTCATATTTATAAAAGAGTTGATTATCGCTTTTCAACTTATGCACCAGATTAAACATGATTGTAATACCCTCAATTTTACATCGAGTAGATGTGAGATCTAAATATATTTTTTAAAGTGTCCCAAAATATTACTCCCTCCGTCCCTAAATTATCGTCCTCCTTTCCTTTTTCGTTCGTCCCAAAATAATTGTCCACTTTGAAACTTACCTTTTTAGAACATCACTTTTACCACTTTACCCTTACTTTTTCACCCCACTTTAATTATGGGCCACATACACATGGGCTTTAAAGGAAACTACACATTAAACCAATATTAATAATCCAGTCAAATAGGTTTTCTTAAACAGTGCACCGGGTCAACCAGGACAATAAATTAGGGACGAAGGGAGTAACATGTTTTGTAAGTCAATGCGTGAGTTATACGTAACGGACCGGGCTCTTAAGCTCTGTTAATTACAATGATACTCTTTGAGAAGAGAGAAAGCACGAGGGAGTAGTAATGAAGGTATGAAACATAAAAATCATACTCACATAATAAAGTGAGGAATATTATTGAGGTGAGAATAATGTTGGGGTACTCATTCCTCATTCCTTTTTCTTGTGCTCAATTGCCTTTCACTACTCATGACCCTCAAACTTGGTATCTTGTCAACCAAGGGGGACATCAATATTTGTCTATAGTGATAGGCACATTGAATCTAAGTTGGCTCCATCATCACTTGGCCAATATTTTATCATTCATAGTAAGAGTATATTCTAGCTTTTGGAAACCCCATGATTATGCACGCTTCATCCATCAATGGTGTTTAATACGCCCTATGATATGTTAGATAATTTAAAAAAAAAATTCCCCTAGTCCGATAATAAAATATGGATTAAAAGAAGCACAATTTAAAATTATGAATGCATATTTTCTTTTCTTTTCTTCTTCATAAACAACCTTAAATAAATTAAATAACAATGCTTTTATAGCCATCCTAGCCTTTATAAAACCAAAAAGTTCTCATTTAAAAGTAATTTTTTAAAAAAATTGACACTTTTAGTAGTTCATTAATCATTAATAATAAAATAACACTTTTATGTCTTAATTTTTAAAAGTTGACTCTTTAAATGAAATATTTCAAAATAAAATAATAAATTCTTTGTGCGAACGAAAAAAGTACCAATCTTATATATTCAAGAACAATACACAAAATGTGTACATGGTGTTGATCGAAATACTCCGTAATACATGTTGTTTATTTGAAAAATACATATGTCTACTCAAAATAATTGGGTCAACAATGTTCATCTTCATATCCTTCATCTTCAGGGGGAAAAAAACCTAGAACCCAGAAAAAATAAATTAAAAAATAATTATGGGAAGATGAAGATGCTACCACCCGCAACCCCTACTAATTTCTTTCTCTCTCACGTTCAATCGGTCTCCTTCTCAGCTTATCCCTCTCCAGCAAACCCAGCAAAATTCCCTTAACCACGAGATCACTCTCCCAAATTCGGACAGAGGTCCGCCTCCTCCATCTCTTTCCATGCCGACCAAGCAAACCCCTCCCTCAAATTTGACAGTCAGATTCTCCATCGCCGACGAATCATTCTTCAATTTTAATCCAATCGTCCATGTTCCAGCGTGACCTCTGCCCAACCGTCATTCTCCATTGCTGCCACCAACAAAAGCGTCGGCCTTCCTTCTTTGCTTTCGACCAGATTTGGTCATGGCAATCTCCTTGCAAGCTCTCTCTTCTGTTCTTTTTTTCTTCTACAGTGCCCTTCCGCCAAATCTGCCATTGTCGCCGTCTTCAGTCCTGCTGTCTCCCTTCGATCTTAAATATCAAAAGTATAATAGAAAAGGTCATAGTGGGGATGAACATGATGATGATGAATATATGGGTTTTGTTTGTGATATAGGGGAAGGAATATCTGAGTTTTGTTTGTATGAATAGATGTGTAACCACTTGAAAAAGAACTCTATCACCCTCTAATTTTTTAGATTTTATTTTTGAATTTATTTTTTCCCCTTGATTACAGAAGATGTAGATGAACATTATTGACCCAAACATGTAACCACAAAGTTCTATTATTTAAAGTTTGACCTTTTAGATTTCTAATAGGCAAAAAATTGTATTCAGAAGGACAAATAGAAATTTGTCTTAAACTTGACGGTTAAATCTAGCGTCATCCAAAAAAATGGGCTCACTTGCAACAGGACTAAAGTTGGATGACCAAAATAGATATTTCAAACTTTCGGCGGCCAAATTGCAAAAAGTGAAAAAGTTGGGTGGTCCATTTGTGTGTTTTGCCAATTATCTTTGCTATTTCTCGATTACTCGATCGATCGCTTCCAATGTTGCACAACAAGTTCTCCGTTAAGTTCTATTACATTTTGTTAGGTTCCCTTAAATCTATTTTTCCTTGCAGCTTAGTCCTAGTTTTTGTAAGAGCTGATGGAGACCTAACATCATTTCACAGAAATATTTAACATTTTCCCAGAGGTATAAGGGCATTTTATGTAAGGTTCATGAAACGTTCTATGTTTAGTAAAACGATAAGTGCTTGTTTGGTGGAGTGTTTTGACCAAAACGCAGTGTTTTCTTTTTATAAGTGTTTCAATGCAGTGTTTTAAAACGTAGCATTTTAAAAATGTATTGTGTTTATAACTATTTTGCTCATAAAAATAGAGTTTTGAAATAGTTTCCAAACATATTTACAAGAAAAAAAATTACGTTTTGAATGTGCTGCGTTTTAAAAAACGTTACATTTTAAAAAAAGTTACGTTTTTAAAGCACTGCATCAAACGAGGCCTAAGTCTAGCATTGCTCAAATACAATTTGCCTTTCATATGTGTGTTATTCCCCTCTAGCCTAACTTATGTTCTATTTTTGAACGTGCTAAGATAAGTATCTTTTAATTTCTTCGTTTTTGAATAAAAACTTAATTCAATTTTTTCTACTATTTATTTTGTTGTGAGATAGAAAGTAAGAGGGTCCTAAATGTTTGATATCACTAGATGAATATGGTATACTATGAAAAGAAATTTACATACAACCAAATACTTTCTTGAGATTTCTTTTTGGTTAATTGCATTTTACTATCATGTGGTTTGCTCACCGTCTCACTTGGGAGTCTTTGATTTCAATTTTTGCATGTTACTCTAAGGTTGCATTTTGTTACAATAGAGGTCAAATGGGGGGTTTCTATTAATTTTTAGACGGAAAGTCCATCATTTGTCATCCACATGCAATTTTTGTGTGATTATTTAATGCTCGACATGTTCTTAAAAATTAATGTGTTTGACTTGTTTTTCACAATAAATGAAAATATTCTTAATTACCAAGTGTTAAAAGACATAAATAGCCCTAGCTACAAAAAATGTATATATATATGGATGGCACATGATGAATTTCCATCAAATTACTCCATTTATTTTCAAATTATCGTCCTTCTTTCTTTTTTCGTCTGTTCTAAAATAATTATATTCTTTTAAAAGTTTCTTTTTTAGAAAAACACTTTTATCACTTTACTTTTACTTTATCTACATACTTTAACTATGATCACATGCTCAAGGACATTAAAGAAAACCACTAATTTCACTAATATTAATAATTTGAAAACGGATGAAGTACTAACCGAAAAACCCTAAAATTACAACAAAAATACAACCTTAAAACCCGAATATACACAAATTAAAATTTTAAACTAAAGTACGATGATGAGCAAACCCAAAAGCAGTAAAGTTTAATTAACCTTTTTTTTCTAGAATGAAAGAAATATTAATTTTAAGCACCATACGCTAGATCCAACTTTATTGACTCGTCCACATGCTCTCATCTTGTATCATTGGACCAGAGACACTCCTTCCGTTCCGTTCAAATAGTCAATTATTCTATTTTAAAATATTTTATTTAAAGTGTTTATTTTTAAAAATTAATACATAAAAATATTATTTTATTATTAATAAGCTAATAATAATTCATTTTCTTAAAAAACTTAACTTTTAAACAGGAACGTTTTATCCGGAACGAAAAGAGTAATAATTAATAATTTTACAACTTTGTCTGGTATGTTTATGTAGCGCTTATAATACTAAAATAACTCAAAAAATGAGGTCTACTTTGTAGTGCTTTAATATTAAAATGTGCTAATATTAATCATATACGTTGTGTAAACATGTTATGTAATGCTATTTGTTTTTTATCAAAACTTAGTAAAGATCATTTTATGAGTAATTTTTATAAAATCAATCTCTTAATTTAATTTAACGGTGTTATTTGGTAATCAAGATTAAGGCCAGATATGATTATTAAGTCAAATTGTTTGATATATTGATAGGTGGTCGGGAATTTAAATTCAGCAAAGTCATTATTATTCCTCCATTAATCCAAAGGTAATATTTATTAGCATTTCTACTAAAAAAAACAATAAAATTAATATTTATAATCTCAAAACTACTTCTGATATACAAATAAGAATTAATAACAAGAACAATAATAATAATAATATTATGATTAATAATACTGATTATCCTTGTATTTATACCTAACAAACCGTTATATGTATTAATAATTTGAGCTGTACTTGGTCTAATGGATTATTATGGATAAGACGATGCCAAGTGAGATCTAGTACACGAAAACTGCAAGATTTTGTGTGGTGGAGAGGGGGTCCCACCACACGCACACTTGATCCTTACTTGGGGAAGCGTTACTTAGGAAACTCCACCCTTCCCAAACCCACTGCTCACTTCTCTCCATCAAAATATCCCCCTCCTTTGTCCACAACCACAATACAATATATTGCCCCCACTGCCCACTCTAACTCTACTATATTCAGTCTACCACTGCATCAAAATAAAACAAAACCAAAACCCAAAATCTCAACTCAATGCACAAAACAATACAAAAACATGTACACCCCAACCCCAATCCCCACCCACTCCCCCAATCTATGATGCATCCATCACCCTCACTTATCTCCCATCAGTTGGTCTTATGTAAGAAAGTCTATGAATCTTAATTTATAAAATAAAATTTTATCTTTTTATAATTCAATCGAATAAAAAATTTATCTTATAAAAATATCCGTTAATGCTATGAAGATTTTATCATCTTTAATTATCTACTTAATGTAATGTAGTACACATTTCCCTTTTGAAGTTAATATTGGCTAAATTCCAAAACCCACCCACATCAAAAACAAAACAAGCCCATACCCCCCCCCCTCCTCTCTCTCTCTCTCTCTCGGGAGAGGGATTAGGGGTAGGGAAAGGAGTAATGATTTGGTGCATTTATGGTGTATGGAGTGGTGTGAATCGTGTGATCATTGCACCATAATCATCCAAAAAAAATTGGTACTCACTCCTTCTCAAATAATTGTTCATTTTTATCACATTTATAAAAACATTTTTATCACTTTAGCGTTATTTTTTAAAATTTATTTTAACTTCGACTAGATATACAACGATATTAAACAAAATCATATATTACATGAATATGGAAAAAACTTAGGTAAGGTCGTACGGTTATTTTTTATAAAACGGATCATCTTTACCCGATTCATCGTATATTGATGGGTTAAACTGTGACAAAGTGAGATTTCATCTTACAAATTAAGATCCATAAAACTGTTTTACAGAAAATTTATTTCACAAATATTCATAATTTAATCAACTATTTTTTTAACTAATTTTTTAAACGATGTATTGAGTTAAAAATGAAGATAATTTATGAACGGGCGGAGTATATTCTTATTTAATGTTAATTCCCTTGGACTATGTATAGTCTTTTACATCATCTGCAATTCCTCCAGAAAGTTTATCTGCTCTTTATTTTCAACTTGATTTGATTCATGTGATGAGAGCATCCTTGACTTCAATTCTTAAGGTGGTCCATGTCTGCGAGGGACACTTCATTGAGTTCCAGTACTATTGGGTTCACAAGACAAGGACATTTCCTTTCAACAAAACCTCCATCTCCATATTATATATATATATATATATATATATATAGAGAGAGAGAGAGAGAGAAGAAAGATTTGAATCTCTAGCATAGAAAACAAATCCATCAAATCAAAAATAATTCATTAAAAATTAATAAATTAATATATTTGATATTTATTTGATGTAAAATCAAAAAATCATTTGACAATAGCACAAACTTAAACATTTTTAAATATCTCATCATCTTAATCTTGAAAATCGATTTGTTGTTCAAATAAATCAAACAAAGTCTCAATTTATAAAAAAAATTACAAAATTGAAAATATTTTGTAAATTGTTAAAATGTTAAAAAGAGGATAAACATAAAAAATTGCTTGTATAATTTGGTTTTGATTTGTATTTTAAATTGATATAAAGCAAATCAAATTAGATTTGGATTTGATTTTTAAAAAATTCATCATTAACTACCATGATTCATGTATAATTTCCTTTAGATTTTTCGTTACTCTTGCTCTTAGTTTGGAAGTTTAAATTTTTTTATACAGTATGGTTTTATTTCGTTTAAGGAGAAAAATATATATACCATTTCTCTTTTAATTAGATACTTACGTCTCAATCATGGCCGGTTGGGCAGGTTCAAAGCGACCAACTGCATAGGCCCTAATTATTTAGGGCGCCTAATTATTTAGGGCCCCAAATCTCATATTTCACCGTATATTTATTTAGAATAATATTAGTTTTACAATTAGTATTAGCATTAGTGTTACAACTTGTCTTGAGAAATGCATAGTTGATTTTTTAATTTTGTCTTTTTTAGTATGCAAGTTATAACACTAATGGTAACACTAGTGGTAAGGATATCATTACTCATTTATTTATGAAAAAATTACGGACCGATCCATTTTTTAAAACTTTTAATCGCTAAAGTACATCATTTTTATTTTTAATCGGAAAAAATCAATTTTGGTAGCAAAATAACTACGATACCCTTAATGAACCGTAAGAGCACTACGAAGGTCATTATTTTTGCGCCACGATTCATCAATTTTAGTCTCTTTTTGAACTGTGATTCAATAATTTTTATTAAATTAATTTTGCACTGCAGTTCAGTAATGTAACTGCTAGTTTATTTTTGTACCGCGATTCATCAATTTTAGTGCATTAATTTTTGCACCGCGATTCAATAGTGTAATTGCTAGTTTATGTTTGAACCGCGGTTCAATAGTGTAATTGCTAGTTTATTTTTGAACCACTATTCATCAATTTTAGTGCATTAATTTTTGTACACCGTGATTCATTAGTGTAATTGCTAGTCTATTTTTGAATCGTTATTCATCAATTTTAGTGCATTATTTTTCGATCTCCCGTTTAGTTGCAAACAATCGTGATTTTCGAATCTAAAGTGTGTTTTTGGAGCTATTGAAGATGACAATTACATTTTTGAAATAATATTTCAAAAAGTGGTCTTTTGTGATTGAAAAAAAAAACATGAACTTTTAAGGTTATAAATTTTAAAAACGGGACCAGCCAGAATTTTCCCTTTATTTGTAGCCCAACATAATACTCCAATATCTATTATACCTATTATACTTCACTTTGATTTCTTAATTTGGGGATTACCATTGTCTGGTATATGCATTATTTCTTCATAGGCTTTTACTTTTAGCTTTTGTAGAAACTCACCCATTTAAGGTTTTCTTTCATTTTTTTGGATGCTGACTTCGGTTACTTGTAAGTAGTACTCCCTCCGTCTAAAAATAATTGTTTTATTTTTTTTTGTCTGTCTCGAAAAAAATTGTCTTGTTTAAAAGTTTCATTTTAAGGAAAACATTTTTACTAATTTACCCATACTTTTTCTTCATATTTTAATTATGAGTGACTTACACATAAACTTTAAAGGAAACTAAACACTGCACCAATATTAATAATCAAGTCAATTTTTTTTCTTAATCCATGTGTCGGATTAAATATGACAATAATTTTGGGACAGAAAGAGTATTTTGTTTCCTTGAATAAGCTTATCTTATTCATATTATAGAACTGAAAGTTATTTGAGATTTTATGACAAAAAATGTTTTAACTCATGTAACTCAAGACAATTAAAGCATCCACTAATTTATTAATAGATCAATACTTTAACATCAACCTTAATAGATGAATATATATTGAACTAATTGGATTAATTTTTAATAAGGCGATAAAACATTCTATCATCCTCTTCGGTTGCACTACCCCGGTTTCTTTTTATGAAATTTATTTTTATATTTGATAATTTTCTTTTATCAATTTTGTGGCCTAAATTTTAATGTAAGACAGGTCCCCAAATGTCAAGACCGGCCCTAGTCTCAATGCTAATGAATGAGTCATACAAGATGTAGGTAATCGCCATTAAAACTTGAAATCCGTTTCAAAATAAGTATTTTCTATTGATTTTACATAACTTTTAAAAAATGTTTGAGCCGATTTAATTTTTCTTTAAAATCCCCGAATTATCAATAGTTCATTCAAATCAATAAGGATTCATTTCACAAATAGGTTGAGCACAGTTGACTTGAATAACAATTATTTTTTGGAAGAATTTTGGGTCAATTTCCTCTCGATAATTTTTAGTCGCTTTACACTTTGATATAGAAAAAATAAATGTCGGGCCGTCCGATTCGTGTTTAGGATTTATGGGTTTGTGTGTATGGACTGGATCTTCTTACGAAGCTGTCAAGAACATCAAACAACACCTTAGTAGAAGTGCAATGTTTTACTTAGTCACGGGTTAATGTGACCTTTCGAAACCCTTTAACCACTGAACAAATGGTTAGTTATCCGGATATACTTTTTAGAAACCTTTACCCTTATGGGTCTTTAGAATTTTTTTTGGAACATTGTTCGAACAGGTCTTTGACCGCTTATGTGATCTTGGTATATGTGAGTCATCTATTGTCTCTAGCTGGTATGGGACGGTTGGTGACAATTGGACTACTCGAGTCGTCCTTTGCATTATTATCTTTCGTTTGGAATCCTAAATATTTATCTGAGAGTTGCCCGTTGTCGCCAGCTGGTATGGAACGGTTGGTGACAATTGGATTACTCGAGTCATTTGTTGTATCTTTATCCTTCACTTGGAATCCTGAAAATATATTTGAAATCTGAAAATTTAAACTTTGACTATTTGATTTTCGCATTTTAGATATTGGAACTTTCGATTTTGGTTCCTTGATTTATTTCGGTCAACTCCTTCTTAGTAACCGGAGGGGTTGTATATGAACTTGCTGAGCATTGTTCGCTCACCCTTTCTTATTCTTTCTCTTCCAGGTGATATTTAGCTTGGCTAAATGAATTGTTTCGAGTAGATGAATGAAGATGGTATCAGAGCGGGTCCCGACCGAAAATGTAGGAACAAAGTGTTGTGCGGGTCAAAGTACTACACCGCAAAAGGTGGGAGCCACCTCTTGATCCCCGTACAAGCCACCTCTTGAATCTTGCATCGCTTGGGGTATGATTCGGCCTTGACGAGGACGTCAATGATTTGAGTGGGGGAGAATGTAATACCCCAATCCTACATCGGGTAAATGTGAGACTTGTGTTTGATTTATAAAGTAGCCATGCGCTACTACTGGGCACCAACATCATCCATGGACTTTTTGGTCGACCTGTGGTGGGCCTAATGACCTAAGGTGTTGCGTGCTCAGTGGGCTAGTGTGTGGGCTACACGTAGCGTACCGGGCTTTCGGGCTCGGGCGTCACACGAATCCACTCCGGCTTAAAAGTAAGAATCGTGTGAGTCAAAAAACAATTTGATAGAGGTTTAAGGTTGTAAAAAACGTGTATCTTGTTTAGAGTTTATGAAGGGATATATATAGGTCCCTTATGTCATAAAATCCCTATAAGATTCAGTTATATAGTTACCAAGTAGGTTTAGGAGGAAACTTCTAACTTATAGGCGTGATATGCGGCTGACTGTGTAATTGTCGGAGCAGAAAATGTAAGTACTCTACTCAGATAAGGAAACCTTTGACATGTTATGGAAAACAAGTCTTTGGTGTTCACTACTCGATGTTTGCCTAGGCGAGCACGGCCCTGGGCAACCCAATGAGATGTATTTGAGATGACAAGTATAGATTCCCGAGCATGGCCCCCTGGTTAGACAGGCATGGCCTATGCCGGCCATGTTTGTATATGACATATCAATGAGACATGCTCGGATATACGGCTAGCTCTATCCGTTGCGCATGTGGGTCCCAAATTACTAGGCTCGTAATTGGCACATGATGCTCGCATGTGCTTGGCTCATGGCTGACTCTAGATCGGACACATCACACTCCTATATTTTCATAACTGGAAAAGACACATCATGCATCACGATGCGTAAAATTAATGCATAAAATGATAAAATAAAGCACTTTCATGCATCACAATGTACAATTGATGCACCACAATGTATAATTTTGAGTATCGCGATACATGAAGTCTCTTTTCCCGTTACGATAAAAATAGGACTATAAACGATTGAAAAGTTTTAAAAGGAAACTGGTCCACAATTTTCTTTTTTCTTTAAAAGAAAGGGATCAATTACTTTAATTTGGAACGTCTTAAAAGAAAAACATAATACACTTACTTTTAATACGAACGAAGTACTTAATAAGAACTTCTCCAATGGTAAGATTCATGTGAAATTCATAGAGGTATGATAAAAAACTTTATCATTGTGGAAGGTTCATTGGGAATGAGTGGTTCATAGATATTTGATAGTTCATAGAGAAAAAACAAAATGAAAAAGTAATAAAAATGGGGCCCAATATTAAAACATTTTGGTTATAAAATGAGTTTAACATTGTGAAGAAGAGTTAATGATATATATATATATATATATATATATATATATATATATATATATATATATGACAAGGATATATTTATCCCTCCAAAATCACATTTTTAAAATTTTGACTTTTGAGTTACTATTCTACTTTTCTCTCTCATATCTTCTCTCTTCTGGTTGTATTTCTCCTTTTCTCTCTCTCCCGTCTTCTCCATATTTTCTCTATCACCACTACCATCTCCTTTCTTTTAATTATGTTTAAATATTTTTCTTTCTTTAAACAAAAAAAGTAACTAAAACAAAAATAATAGTTCCGGCGTCAAGAAAACAAAAATATAAGAGGTTAGTAAAATAACATTAATATATGGAACAAGCCACTATAAAATTATAAGTTACAGAATCAACAAAACAAAAATAATTTAATGGCGAGGTTAGTAAAATAAAATAATTTACGGAACAAAAGTTTTAAAAAAAATTCTTATAAAAAAGTAAAACAAAAATACGTTAGTAAAATAAAAATATTTGATGGAACAAAAATAATAGTTACGGAGTCAATAAAACAAAAACAATTAAAACTGAAGTTACTAACATAATTTCGTTATTTTTTATTTTAGTTTGTTTTCTTATCAGAAATTTATTTATTCATAAAATACAAATATAATTTAATAAAAATAATCATTCAAAATGAAGAACTTATTTGAGTTCAGATTTTATTTGTATGGCGAAAAAAATTTAAATTTGTTCGAAGATATTCATTCTACAGAGTTTTTTAATAGTATAAAGTGTTCAGAGTTGTCAGGTCATGAATTTACACTTAAAATTGATGTTTCAGTAATGCTATTGAGAAACATTGACTATGCTACATGGTTATACAATAGAACAAGACTAATCATCATAAATCGTGAGGATCATATTATTGAAACAATTTTTTTTGAAATGAAGCAATGTTGGAGAAAAGGTTTTTATCATAAAATAATTATTAACTTCATCCGATGTAAAACTGTCTTTTATATTCCAAAGAAGACAATTAACCATTGTTGGTATCATATGTAATAACAATTAACAAGTGCCAAAGTCAATAATTACAGGTAGCCATTGTTTTTTTTTGAAGAAACTAGATATTGATATGCGGTAAAAATAAAAAAATCAATTAATAAGATAACAAATGTTGTGCATAAGGAATTTTTTTAGAATCTATAATGATTAGTGATATTCTTATGTGTAATTGTTAATAAACTGATTCTTCGTATTTTATCCTTTAATATTTTTTATCCTCTTTATTTTGTTTATGTACGATTTAATTGACGTGTGTTTAACGCAAGGATTAAAAAAACTAGTTTGATTTTAATGTGACACATAAAAACCTCTGAATAAACTTTTTCAAAAATTTACCAATTGAGATGCTCCAATGTATTAATTATAGTTTATGCAATTTTTGTACATAATTATTACCGATACTTTTACACAAAAACTTAAAAAGATGATCTTATAAATATTTTATATAAAATAAATCTATAATCCAATCTATAATGAATCTGAGAGTCGATGTACATATAAAATAAATCTATAATCCAATCTATAATGAATCTGAGAGTCGATGTACTCATACTTCAATTCAATTAACTTCCACTATAAAACCTGTGAATTATTAAACTCAAGTTAAAGTACATGATAATGACACAACCTCAAAATGGGCTCAAATCCCCTATCTATTCATTCTACAAGTGCATGTTGTCTCCACAAATTACTTCGAATTTTTAATGAATACTAGACCTAGTCAGACATCGAGAAGTACCTCAAGACACTTTACTTCATTGGTTCTAAAATCATTATCTTGTTTAATTAAATATATAATTTTAAAAAATAATTAATTTAATTATTAATATTTATATAATATGTAGTTTTTTTAAAACTTTACATTCATATGACTCATAATTAAAGTATAATAAAAATAATATTAATATAATGATAAAAATATCATTTTAAAAAAGAAAGTTACAAAAAGGAAAAAAAAATAGGACTGAAAAAATATAAAAAAAAGACAATAATTTTGTAACGAATGGAATATTAGTTTTTATTTCTAAACGATTGAGTCTGTAAGCAAAATAGGTGGATAAATTTGATATTATAGGGAGGACAATCTTCACACCTAGCTTAAAATCGACTGTTACAACTTCCCAGAGCCCCCCGTGCATAGTAGAATAATGCTAGAGCCACTCAATGAGCATTTAAATTTGTGCACCAAATGATGTGATTTTCAATGTGTCATCTTATTTGACATTTTATGGGCTCTACTATAAGTTAAAAAGTTATGTTAACAATATGACACATAAGATGTCACATCATTTGGTACCCAAAATTGAATGCTATTAGAGTGGCCCTATCATTACCCTGCATAGTAAAAGTAAAATACTTTGGGATATGAAAACAAAACACTACACTCTACAGTTTTTATTTTATTTTATTAAAGCTATTTTATTTTCACTTGGAAAAAAAATGGTGTAGTATGTAGCAACCAGCCAAATCTACATATTCAATATGGATCTTTCTTTAAGATGTTGTACATTTAATAGTATTCAAATACGATACTCAGGTGTCCATTTTATTTTCAATCAATACATGTTGTGAGCGATATGACTCGATTATTCAAGTAATGTGTCAAGTCTTTCAAAAACTTAACCGGATAGGTGTGTGAACTTAATTACACCTCAAATGGGGGTGCGGGGAGCTATGCCTCCTGTGGTATGAATTTTTTGGTCTATCGCATGAATGCGGTCGCGTCATGTTTGATCAAGGCAATTGCATCAAACAAGACGGTCGCGCCACTGAGGACAAGACGATTGCGTTGGGTTTCGGAGGACTCCTCGTACTTAAAGTGTCAGTGTCACTTTAACAAGAAGTCTCAAAAGATGAAGCGGTTGCGTTCATGAAGGAAAAAAAAAAAAGCAACCACGTTGTGACAAGACGTGACCACGTCTATGCGACAAAACAAATTTTATGCTTTCTTGTTTAAGTTAGGGCTCGTTTGATGCAGCGTTTTGAAAACGCAGTTTTTTCAAAACGCAGCATTTTCAAAGCGCAGTTTTATTTTTGTAAACACGTTTGGAAAACTATTTCAAAACGCTATTTTTCATAAACAGACTAGTTGAAAACGTAGCATATTTTTAAAACGCTACAAATTGGAGCGTTTTAAAACGCTGCATTGAAACACTTTTAAAGAGAAAACGCTGCGTTTTTTACCAGTGTTTTGACCAAAACGCTCCACCAAACAAGCACTTAGTTTATGATTTGCTATTGTAATCCTATATATAATTTCAAAAGTTCGTTAACACAAATCTCTCTCTACTCTTTTTAGTTGATCTAGCTATTCTCCATGGTTATTTGTTATTTGCTTTTGCTGTACACAATAAAATATAAAATAAAAAAAAACATGCATAAGTTAAATAAGTTAGTACATGGAATGTCATAGACGATTTGGAGCCCTTTTTCTTCTAGTTAATTGGCGAAGGTGCCTCAACATAGTCGTATGGGATTTCATTTCTAGATTTATGTATTTAAGACATATATTATGTATCCCGAACCAAACTGAACAAAGTTCAAATCAATCTGATTCCAATAAAGGTGTACTCCTTCCGATTTTAAATAATTATCATATTTTAAAAATTTTTCTTTAAGAAATATAATTTTACCATTTTTACCTTTACTTTTTCAACATACATTAACTAGAATTCGTGTACGTGTCTATGATATGGTATGGTATTAGTATGCTGATGATCAATATATGAAATAAGTATGAAGCGAATACAAATAAATTAGAGATAATCATGGAGAATAAACTAGACAATTAATGTGATAAAATCTCAATAAAACAATAATACAACCACATGTTCAAGTGTATTAAAGAAAACTACATATTTTATCAATATTTATAATACAGTCAATTATTTTTTTAAAACGGTATATCAAGTTAAAAAAGATAAAAAATTGAAAACGGAGGGAATATTTCATTTCATATTTTATTTAGAACTATAAGCTATGATTCTGTGAGGCATTTCCGAAAAATAGTGGTATGTAAATATGCCAAAAATAATAATAATCATAAGAGTTGATCATTTGATTTGAAAGATAGATGAGTTTCCTCTTCAAATTATTTAACGTGATTAGATTTTGTGTCTGTTTCTGGAAAGTAATTTTCGACTACAATGTTTTATATATTGATGTTCCTGATTCATAATTATTGAGTGTAAGTAGGGAAATTATTGAGTGCAACAGGGATATCCATATCATACCTATCACGGGTTAAATTCAATACACAAAATTAGTAAACTTGTTTTAAAATTAGCAAACTTTATTGATGTGGAGAGCAATGTTACTCGTCGGACCATGGCTGCCCGGGGCATGGGTCCACTAAGCGACCGCCTAGGTCCCTCGATTTTATCCGCTGAAAAAGGGCCTCCTAATTTTCCGTAGTAGTATTTATAAATCACAAGCCTACATTTTTAAGTTTAATAGAAATCCCATGATAATTAATCTTATATGTCAAAATTTGAGAGAAATTCGGGCCGTCCCCATATGGATTATTTTCAATCGCTTTATATCTCTTATATTTTTTCGTACTGGAAAAAGATACTATATATCGTAATGCACAAAATAAGGTGTTTTCATGCAACATGATGAATGGTTTTGTATATCGCAATGCATGAAGTGCATCTTTTTGATTACGAAAAAATATAAGGTGTAAAGCGACTGAAGCTTTGAAAAGATTAGCCCACAATTTTTCCTTAAGATTTTCTCTAATATAAATAAAGTCCAAATTTAATTTTGATTATATATATATATATATATATATATATATATATATATATTAGCTAATTTTCTATAATGATTATTTTATTAATTAATCAATAGTTTAGTTTTAAGATATTGTTTATTTTTAATTGTGAATGATCTTGTATTTAAATATTTGTTTCGTAGTGTATCTATGTAAGGATCTTATTGTTTATTGTTTTAATATTTGTTTCTTAGTGCTTGTTTGGTGGAGCGTTTTGGTCAAAACGCTGGTAAAAAACGCAACGTTTTCTCTTTAAAAGTGTTTCAATGCAGCGTTTTAAAAACGTGGAGCGTTTTAAAAATCCAATTTGTAGCGTTTTAAAAATATCCTACGTTTTCAACTAGTCTGTTTATGAAAAATAGCGTTTTGAAATAATTTTTCAAACGTGTTTACAAAAATAAAACTGCGTTTTCAAAACGCTGCACCAAACGAACCCTTAGTGTGTCTATGAACTTTTAAATTTTATGTTTAAATATTTCAAAAATGTGTTTTATCGGTAGAGAAAGAAATGGAGAAGTGCAGTAGTTAAAAACTAAAGAAAATGTATCGATCAACAATTTTTTATAATCTTTTTTATATGTATATGATTGAAGCCTCATTTTTAAAGTTCGCCTAAGGTCCCCAAAATCTTAATGCCGATAGTCCGTCGGATTATTTTGGAGAAATTGAACAGATTGAGATGCACACAAACTGATTATAAATTCTAGATTCTGATTAAAACCAAAAAATAATGCAAAGTGAAAAAAATAAACAATAAAAATGGAACAGGATAGAGAGAGAGAGAGACAGGGGAAGCTGATACAAAATGGAGAAATGTGCAGGGGAGTGAGGACTGCAAGTTCGAATTATTCTTCTTTTGTGTATCCTTGCTTTTAAGTTCTCATTAGTGTTTCTTTTGGACTCACTCATATGTAACTATTCATTATTTACTATTACCCCCCTCCATTTTCTCTCTCACTCTCATCAAGATTGTATTTTTAATAGTACTATATCATCAAACACACACTCCATTACACAACATCCCCGAGGCTGCGCGACCACTCCAGAAACGAAACGGAAGGAAGCGGGAAGGAAGAAGAGCACTGACGACAGAAAAAAGTGTGTTTGTGTGTGTGTGTGTGTTTAGAGAGAGAAAAGTATAATAAAGCTGAAGGACAGGGCGGGGGGGCTTCACAAGCCTTTTACACGTGATAAAGAAACCACCAAAAGCAAATTGCATGCGTGTATATAAAAGATTCATCGCCATTAGCATCACCATCTTCTTCCTCCTCCTTCTTACGCTGCTACTCTCTCCTCTCTCACTTTCTCTCTCTAAAAAAACCCAATCTTTTTTTTATTTAACCTCCACTTTCAAACACTACACGTTCTTTGGCAGACACCCATTTGCTACCTTTGCTAGATTCAATTCAATTAAACTTCCCCTTTATAATCTCATCCCATCTCTTTCATCTATACATCACTAAGCTTCACCTCTCCGGTTGGTGAGTTCAAATGCTTATATCTCATTTTTGTAGACCACATGATTAGATATATAGGAAACATAGTGAAATTGGAGGGTCACTCACACAGTTAATGGTGGTCTTTTCAATAAATATGCCATTGTGTATATATTTTGTTTTGTTCTAGGTGTTTTTATTCTCTTTCAGAGCAGTCATATTTTGTTTTCACATTTATTTATATGCTTTTGAATATTACTTACATGTAAGTTTATCAGGTCGTGTTGTCCTTTTTTTAACTTGGATTTATTTGGTCCCATTTTATTTGGTGATTTTCTGGGTTTTGGTCAGGGGGACAAGATGAAGAAATTTGTTAAGTCTTCTAGAAATTCTCACTTTGATTCAATATTTTTGAGGGTGCATATATCTACCCAACACACACACACACACACACACACACTACACGCACTTATTCTATTAGAATCCATAAAATCTTCTCTTCTTGTTTCATGATTGTTGGGTTTCCAACAGAAGCATAGAAGAGGATTTGGGCTTTTGGGTAATGTTTTCTTTTGTCTCTACTTGTATGTTTTTATCTCCAATTCACAGCTGAAATATTAGGACTTAACTGCAAAAACCCCAAATAAAGAGAGCTTTTTTTTTTTAATAGCAATTTTCTTGATCTTTTCCCCCCGTTCTTTAGCAATGTCCAATCTCCATTTAGGGTTCTGCAATTACTGGATTCTAAGAAACTTGAACTGCAACTTTGGCCATTTGGGGTTTTTTTTTGTTTTTTTTACTTTCTTAGTTTTTGGTTGTTTGCAAGTAGTTCAAACAAATGTGTTTCTGTGTTTGTGGTTTTGTGTGTGTGTTGCCATATGGGGGATGTAGTAAGGGATCGAACTGGTACTGTTCGATGATGAAAGAAGTGTGGGAAAGTGATTTCATTGTTTTTTTTATGGAATTTTGATCTTTAATCTTCAATAAAGGCTCGGTTTTTTAATGTGTACCCTTTTGCTTCGCGTGTGAACTTTGGGGTTTTTAATTATTTTTTTGCCATTTATGTATACTTTTTCAATTTGGGTCATCTTGCTGACATGTGAATCTGTTCTCTGTGTTTTCAGTTCAAGCAGCTTCAAATCTGTGCACAGGGTAATGAGTAAGGGGTAGAAAAGGGGTCAATTCATTTTCTGACTTTTGAGTGTGATCTTTGAAGATTCTTTGTAAGGTTTTGAGTGACATTCATATTTTGGTCAAATAAAGTCATCACCAGTCATCACCAGTCATCACAATGCCTATAAGGCAGATGAAAGAAGGAGGAGAACAGCACTTTGTGATCAAACCCAACTTGCAAAACTCCATGAATAATCCAGTTCAGAAAAACCCGAAAACAGCTCAAAATGGCAAAGGCCCACCACCAAATCAAGAAACCACCCAGAACACAAAACTCCAAAACCAGCCCTCACCTCCATCAAAAACCAGAGGAAGGAGAAGAAGCAGAGGTGGCCGGAAATCCGATCAAGGCGACGCCTTTATGCGGCCCAGTTCAAGGCCTTGCACCGCAGTCCACAAACCTGCCTCGGCAATGAACTGTGGAGCTGTTGAAGCCGATTTACAAATTGGGTGTGTTAAAAATGGGGGCAAGCAGAATGAAGTAGAAATGGGGTTTCCTTCTTCAAGCAAGTCCTTGAATTTCGCCCCTAGGCCTGGGTTTGGGCAGCTTGGAACAAAATGTATTGTCAAGGCAAACCATTTTTTTGCACAGTTGCCAGACAAGGACTTGATCCAATATGATGTAAGCTAGTTTCTTTAATGTCTTTGTATTAAACCCTTATCTGTTTTGAGTATATCGCAGTAAATTAATTGTCCTTTTAATGCTCGTTTGCTATGCAACAACAATCACCACCTTGAAGATTCGAAGTGAAATGAACAGTATGGGATAGATACTATGAGAATTGGGGCCCTTAAGCTTGACATTCACTATGCTTTGTGGCTACTCAATACTTTCTAAATTGAATAGGCTTGTCCTTAGTTCTAATACCATAAATGAGTTCAAAGTTTGGCCATCAACAATAATGTTTGTTTTTATTGCTGTGACTAGTCTGTTGGCATATTTTTGACCACAAATGTTTTACCTTTGCAGGTCAGTATAATTCCTGAAGTGGCCTCAAGAAATGTGAACAGAGCAATAATGGCAGAGTTGGTGAAATTGTATAAAGAATCTGACTTGGGGATGAGGCTACCTGCCTACGATGGCAGAAAGAGTTTATACACTGCCGGTGAGCTTCCCTTTGTATGGAGGGAGTTCAAGATTAAACTTGTTGATAACGATGATGGAGTCAATGGTCCCAGGTAAGAATTTATTAATGTGATATCTTACTTTTCTACCTCTCTGTAGCCAAGCATACCCCACAAGGCCACAAGGCCACAACACCACACTCCTCCCCCTCTCCACCACCATTAAGTGAAGAAAAAGAAAAACAAGGGAAAAAATGAAATGGGAACTAATAGTCTAATACCAAAGCATTACACACACATATTATATATATATATATATATATATATATATATTTGGGCAAAGCTTGGGTACGAGCACCTATGAGGTACAGATATATGGAGGCAACTCTATAGTTGCTTTCACCATTACTATTTTTCAAATACAAGTATATGCTTTTCCCATGCTGTAAAAGGGAGCAACTTACTTTTTGGGACGATTAAGACAGAGTCCAGTAGTCCACTATCTGAATTTAAGCCACTAAGTCTATAATAGTTTTTTATTTCTACATATGCGAGAGTGCCACTTTTTGAATGTGAGCTACTAATTGTTATGATCTCATAATTTTATGCCATTGAGCAGCATGATTACTCCATAAGACGGTAATTCGAGTAAATGTAATTATTCCCTTCAACAGTTCCTTAATTTTATGCCATTGAGCAGCATGATTACTCCACAAGACAGTAATTTGAGTGACTGTAATTATACCCTCCAACAGTTCCATAAGACTAGTTCCAAGACTCCTCATACTGGACAGAGGGAGAACATAAGAGAATAATATATTTTCTTATCATCTTTCTAATATATAAGAAGTTCTGATTTGCTTGTCCTTGTTGTCCAAATAACATCTTACCTGCAGATGTGTATGCAGTGTGGTATTCAGTCTCTTAAAAACCAGTATGTGTTCATGTTGGAATTAAGGAAGACAAATGATTTGGTTGTATTCCAAATTGATTACTACATAGATCCAATATGAGCCTGATACCGTAGGTCTCCCAAAGAAGCAGACTAGAGCTCCCAAGTTTCTGTGACCATTATCTTTTTTCTACATGGTGATATCAAACATAATTCCCAACTTACCGACATCAGAATTCCTTAATTTTTCTTATGAGAACCGGCTTCAAACCATACTGCATGCGATTACCACACATTCGAGCAGTCCTCCTCGTGGGGCAAGTTTTGGGAACAGGAGGACTACCCCAGCTGTTATTACCTTGTATATAAAGGGTTCAACATATTCCATTGACATAGAAAATACCCCTACAATTCAAAAAAAGTTGTCTTAGCAACTGTGTTCCTGCCCTTATAAGGTGCTATTTTTTTGTTTTAAAAAAGTCCTTATAAGATTCATTAGGTTTCCACCAAAAATTCCATTGGCTTTCTAATGCATGGATTTTAACTGAAATTCAAGAAGCAATATTTGATTTTGCGGAACTTTAAACTTATAGGTGGTGCAAAACATTGAGCGCCCAATTTTTATTTTTATTTTTGATGGGTAAGTGTGACCCCTTGTTGGTATGGGGATTGGAACCAAGGACCTCAAGGTCATTGCTTGAGCGACCAATAATTTAAGATGATATTATATCTCTTTTTCCCTTGGTAGAGTTAGCATTTTACGAAATAGATCATTCTTGGGTACTTTTGAATGCTTGGCAAACACAATATTAAAACAAAGTTGTTAGCCAGTTTCCATAAAATGACTTAACTAAACATTTGTAGAACAAATTCAGGAGAGAGAGGGAGTACAAAGTGGTGATCAAGTTTGTGGCACGGGCAAATTTGCATCATTTGAGCCAATTTTTGGCTGGTAAGCGTGCAGACGCTCCACAGGAGGCTCTGCAAATTCTTGACATTGTGTTGAGAGAGCTCTCAAACAAGAGGTATGATTCCTAAAGGGCTTTAGGTACACTTGGTAGCACTTGATGAATTTTGCTTTACTTAATATCTTGCTTATCTTCAATGATCGTAACAGGTATTGTCCTGTTGGGAGATCCTTCTTTTCTCCTGATATTCGAAGACCACAACGGCTTGGCGAAGGCCTGGAGTCATGGTGTGGATTCTATCAAAGCATCCGGCCCACCCAAATGGGCTTATCACTCAATATTGGTGAATGAACTTTCTACTTAATTATCAAAAAAATAAAGAAAAAAAGAATGAACTTTCTACTTAAGATTTCAAGTTGGCCTAACTCCATTTTGACCATTGTGCTTAGGTTTGGATACTACTTGACCATTCTACTTTTTATTTTTATTTATGTCTTCCTACTGAGATTTCTCTTTTTATTTTTGCCCCAAATGCTGGCTTTCTAGCATTGTCATGCCACATGGTTGAAATAATTTATCACACATCAGCATTTGTGGCAAATATAGAAAGAGAAATCTCAGTAGGATGATAGAAATGAAGATAAAAAAAAAGTAGAATGGTTGAAGTGGTATCTGAATCCTAGTACAATGGTCAGAAATGGCGTTACGCCATTTCAGGTTAAACTTATTCCTGTTAATTTCGCCATTATCCACCCCTTATGTTCTCTACTTTTATATTTTCTGTTACAGATATGGCTTCAGCTGCATTTATTGAGGCACTCCCTGTGATAGAGTTTGTTGCTCAGCTCCTTGGCAAAGATGTGTTATCCAGGCCATTGTCGGACTCTGACCGTGTTAAGGTACTGTTTGTTGCTTTGGTGGGTTTGGGATGCTTATAATTTTCTTGTTATACAAATAAAAAATGTATGTATGAAATGTTTTCCAGATCAAGAAGGGCCTTAGAGGAGTGAAAGTTGAAGTAACCCACAGGGGCAGTGTACGTAGAAAGTATCGAGTTTCTGGTTTAACTTCTCAGCCCACGAGAGAATTAGTGTAAGATTTTATACTGAGTTGAATTATGAAACTTGTTTACATTGTTGTGGGTTAATTAGTAATCGTAATATTTTCGCAGTTTCCCCGTTGACGACGAATCAAATATGAAATCTGTTGTTGAATATTTCCAAGAGATGTATGGCTTCACAATTCAGCACACTCATCTTCCCTGTCTTCAAGTTGGAAATCAGAGGAAGGCAAACTATTTGCCAATGGAGGTGGATAGATTTTATGCTGTTTCCTGTCTGTAAATTTATGTGGATTAGGTGTTACTTGAACTAGTGTGTTGTATCTAATGCTATTTCTATCCAGGCATGCAAAATTGTTGAGGGGCAGAGATACACAAAACGGTTGAACGAGAAGCAAATCACAGCGCTGCTGAAAGTTACATGCCAGAGACCGAGGGATCGGGAAAATGACATTTTGCAGGTAATTCTGAGGTTACCAAATGTTGAATTCTGGGAGGGGGTCGGCAGTAGGCTTGATACAAACTTGGCTTTTAGCTTCGTTTGGGTGGAAGCCTGAGCATGAAATTCCGTACAAAGGTTTCTAATTGTTTTAACATCTTGCTTAGATTCTATGTGTCCAACCTTTATGTGTTGGTGGTGATTTATGTTATAACCTCTCCTTCTGCCCCTCAAATGCCAGACTGTTCAGCATAACTCTTATGATCAAGATCCATATGCCAAGGAGTTTGGTATCAAAATCAGTGAAAAGTTTGCATCTGTGGAGGCACGTGTTCTCCCTGCTCCTTGGGTAAGATTTCTCTCATTCTTTCATTTCAACAATTGAGAGGATGCCTGTTTTAATTTAGAATCTAGACTTCTAGTACACTTCCTGACTGATTCATATATGCAGCTGAAATATCATGAAACTGGAAAAGAAAAGGATTGTTTACCTCAAGTTGGTCAGTGGAATATGATGAACAAGGTAATGCTCTTTTGGGCACTCAAGTTAATTCTATTTCCTTCTTTTCGCCAAACAAAAAGAATGATCATGTCAAGATCTGAGGATTAGCCAACTTCCGTTTATTTACAGAATATAAGTGCAGTTAGACACCATACTTTCATCTTCTTTATAGTTATTGCCAGCCAATAAGTACCATTGTTATTTAGAATCATCAAGTTGAATTTTGATGTGTCTCTCACTGGACTTCCTTGTGTTCTTGTCTTGAGAATAATGTATCGAGGATAGTTCAAGTTTTGTCTTCTACAGCTTACACCACTGATTTTTTCTCTTCTCGTACAACACAGAAAATGATAAATGGAATGACTGTTAGCCGGTGGGCATGCATAAACTTCTCACGAAGTGTCCAAGAAAATGTTGCTCGTGGGTTTTGCAGTGAGCTGGCTCAAATGTGTCAAGTATCTGGCATGGTAGGTTTTCCTCGTTTATAGTTCGTAGATTTATTTATTGTATGTTTGATGACTAGATATTCCAATAATGATTCTTATGTTTGATTGTTCTATAGGAATTTAATCCAGAACCTGTGATACCAATCTATGCAGCCAGGCCCGAGCAAGTAGAGAAAGCTTTGAAACATGTTTTTCATGCTTCTATGAACAAACTTAAGGGCAAAGAACTAGAGCTTTTATTAGCTATTTTGCCAGATAACAATGGTTCGTTATATGGTAAGTATTGAGTTACTTGAATTGTTAGCCAATGAAAAGGTTTGTTGTCAGGTTGATGCTATGAAGATGGTTTGCTTTGTTGATTACAGGTGATATAAAGAGAATATGTGAAACAGATCTTGGTTTAATATCTCAATGCTGTCTAACAAAACATGTATTCAAGATTAGCAAACAATACTTGGCCAATGTGTCCTTGAAGATCAATGTGAAGGTGAGATTTATTTTAGTACATGGGTTTATAATTTCCTTATACTACTTGATACTGGCCGTTCTTGCATGCTTTTAGCCGATGCCATTCTGAAACGGTGGGTCTTTGCAAGTAGTAAGACCTGTAAAAGTGTTGTTTTCTTACACTTTTTGAATTGAGATTGGCACCTGATTTCATAACAAGATTTTTTGTCTCACTCTCCAGTCAAGATTATTGGTGTATCAAATCAGACTGACTTGTCAATTTCTTATACTACTGCGCAGATGGGCGGTAGAAACACAGTTCTCTCGGATGCTTTAAGCTGCAGAATACCATTAGTTAGTGACATACCAACCATAATATTTGGAGCGGATGTCACTCACCCTGAAAATGGGGAAGACTCCAGCCCCTCTATAGCTGCTGTATGGTTCCTTCGACTAAAACAAGGCTTCTTAAAATCTTCTCTTTGGTAAATTTTGGTCTGTAATGATTGTTGCTTTCATTGTAGGTAGTAGCCTCTCAAGATTGGCCCGAAGTCACCAAATATGCTGGATTGGTTTGTGCTCAAGCTCATAGGCAGGAGCTCATACAAGACTTATACAAAACGTGGCAAGATCCAGTGCGTGGCACTGTTAGTGGGGGCATGATTAGGTATAACAACTTCTCTTTGTTTCTTTGTTGTTGGTTTTTGTCTGTGGGTGGTAAGATCAGACTGGCAGTCTGCTTTTGGTTGTGTTATTTCTTATTCCCATCTCTCTTTATGTAGGGATCTTCTCGTTTCCTTCCGCAAGGCAACTGGGCAGAAGCCACTGAGGATTATATTTTACAGGTTGGCACAATTTCCCATTTTTCTGTAACTATTGAAAGCATATAATATATATCTCTTGCTGCAAAGCAATTTTATTTTTATATCATGAATGTGCCTTTAGTCCAACAAGACTGGCCCACTTCGCCTGTACGGAAAGTCCCTGAAAAGAACCTTATATGCCAAGTGAAGATCCTTCAAATTTAAGCTTGCTACATATTGGATAAATTGCAATCATTGCTACTCATGAAAATAGGGGAGGATTTGAAGGCCTGTAAGCTTCCTTAAATTGATTTTCTTGAAATAGGGACATCCGTTCTTGTGGGAGAAGTACTGCCACATTATACTTGTTAGATTTGCAAATGTTACTTTAAGATAGTGTATTACAGTTTGTAGCGTCATTGCCAAGACTCCTAATAGTGTCGGGTGCTCTTGCAGTTGAATGAATATGAAAAGGAGCCAGCAGTATTGTTAGAGAAACAGACTCACATTGAAATAAATATGCTTTTTCTAATTAGCTTCTTACCTGATCTCCTATTAAGGAGTATTTGAGTGTATTAGATACTTGGTGTTTAATGCATCCTTTATCAACATTAAATGTGCACACCCTAATACACCTGTGCATGTAATATGATCACAACTTGATCACATATGAATGTCTATGCACTTTTAGGAAGTTTCTTTACACATGCTTTTACACTTGTGCGCAAACGAACTTCATATGCTAGGTCTCAAAAAATATTTTTAGCAGTTTATATTAAAACATAATCCAAAATTTGATGTCTGGGCAGGGATGGTGTGAGTGAAGGTCAATTTTACCAAGTGCTACTTTACGAGTTAGATGCAATTCGAAAGGTTAGTTGCGTGTTTCATTTTCTCGTCTCAATTATGTTATAATAATTTGTGAAAAGAACGCATACGCAACTTAGTGCTAACTAACCTATTCTGCTTAGGCTTGTGCATCTTTAGAACCAAACTACCAACCACCAGTTACGTTTATTGTTGTTCAAAAACGGCATCATACACGATTGTTTGCTAACAACCATAGGGATCGGAGCAGCACTGACAAAAGTGGAAATATTTTACCTGGTAAGTGCCGCTACTGTTTTTAAAGACTATGCTGTCTCTGCATACTAGTCTATGTGTATGTATGTGCTTCTATGCTATCTGGACTCAGCTAGGAGGATCGGATCTGTGTAAAGGATCCACCAAAATTTTATTATTTTGCACTAATGAAGTATAAAATTGCTACACCCATTGTCGGGTCATGTGGACACACGTACTCTGGCAAAAATGAAGGGTCGCGGTAACATAGATGTGCTTCACATGGATTTTTTTTGTTGCATCTATTTAACAATACTTCTTCTCTCAGGTACTGTTGTTGATTCTAAAATATGTCATCCCACAGAATTTGATTTTTATCTCTGCAGTCATGCTGGTATTCAGGTGAGAACCCAAAAGTTTTCCGTTGATCATTTACCAGTGAGGATCAGATCTATTGTATATTGTCATTCATCCTTCTTCGTTCAGAAATAGCAAGGATTTCCTTAGTTTACTTGAATCCCTTGGACAAGATAGGAAAAAAAACACTCAATCCAATGCCTTTCTTTTTTGGGTCGGGAATCACATTTCTTTTACTTGAAAGAGATATCTTTGCATGTGATTGGGTAAAATTATAGTACTGTCAACAGCTATTGCCAAAATATGAAAATGTGCCTACTTCCTACGTAGCCCTGCCCAAGGCTTGGGTGGTCAAGGGCCACTAGAGAGGTCTTCCTTCCTATTATCCGTCCCCCTTTTTTCTCACTACTAGAATAATCAGCAAGTACTGTCCATTCTCAGTTGCACCAACTGCATTTAAGTTTTGTAGTCCTAGTGTCTTGCTTTGGCAACTCAGCTGCTCTTGATGCTGTAGGTTGTTACATGTGCTTCGGCATGGCTTTTGTTTCATTGAAGTTTAGTTATTAGGGCACGAGACAACTCACACAGACCCTTGTATTTTAGGTTGCACATATTGCTTCATTTTTATAAAATTACCTTGTTTGCTTTAATCAACAAATCTACAGGGTACAAGTCGGCCTGCTCATTACCATGTTCTTTGGGATGAGAACAATTTTACGCCTGACGGAATTCAGTCATTGACAAACAATCTCTGTTACACTTACGCAAGGTGCACCCGTTCTGTTTCTGTTGGTAAGCTAATGTTCCAACATGTAGTAGACAAAATTTGATATAACGGTCCAAATCTTTTCATATATGGTTATATATTATACTAGTTGTGATTGACAGGAGTTGTTGATTGTGCAGTTCCACCGGCATATTATGCGCATTTAGCTGCATTTAGAGCCAGATTCTACATGGAGCCAGATATGCAAGAGAACGGAAGCGTTGTCAGCGGTTATGGTTCTAAGGGGACTCGAGTGACTGGAGAGACAGGTGTAAGGCCTTTGCCAGCCCTCAAAGAGAATGTGAAAAGAGTCATGTTTTACTGTTAGGGAAAGAGGCAGGGAAAGGAAGGATGGATAGAAATGTAGGGAAGGAGAGGGTTGAACTGGGGTTACTTTAGAGTCCCTCAATTGTAAATTGTATGATAATTCATGCATGGAGTTGCATAGTTTGTAGAATTTAGATGAATTATCATAAGAAAGCAATAGGAGTTTTAGCAGCATCCTTTGGAACATGAATGGCCACCCAATGTAATGTAGATTACAGGTTTAATATTCAATGTCAGCAAGCAAATGGTCTCAAAACAATTTGGTGAGCTATTTTGGAGCATGACTAACATAGAACAATGCTAACTGCATTCACTTCATTCGTTCGTGGAAAAGAACCACTATTCTTTTTTCGGACCTTCCTGGAAAAGGTATCTACTTTGGTGAGCCATCTTTTACATATATGATATCTTTAAAAAATTGAAGGTGCGCTACAGATTACTCACTCAGCGTATCACGCTGTATCAATTTCTGTACAATGATGCATCAATGTAATTACTTAATTTCAATTTTGCATCACAATGTATTAATTTTGCACCGCGATACATCAATTTTAATTCTCTAATCTAATTTTGTACAGTAATGCATCAATTTAAATTATCTAATACTCTAATTTTGCATCGTGCTGCAAAATCATAATGAATCATACCTTAATGTCTTCCGCCCTTCTTCTCTGTCGTAAGTTTTTTTCTTCTTCTTCACCCACCTTCGTCCATTACAATTTCGTACTTAATAGACTTTACGCAACAATCATGATTTTTGAACTTTAAAGTGTTAACCAGAGTTGTGGAAGAGGACGATCTGCATATTTCATAAACAATATTTTGAAAATAGACTTAAACAGTTGAAAAAAAGAATAAGGGATTGTAGTGAAAAAATATTTAAAAAAAAGTACCAACCAACAATTTATTAACCTAAAATACCGTACGATGTTCGAGTTAAAAAGTGGGTACTTTTTTTTTTTTTTTTTTTGTAATGGAGAGAAGTAAATTGGCTTCTTTGGGTTTGTCGTAAGAGTAATGATAGCCTTACAAGTAGGTCTGTCAATGGATCGGATATGTATCGGATATAGATAAATCCGAATCATATATTATCGATCCGATCCGATCCGATAATCCGACGGATCAAGTATATGTCAATCCATATCCGAATCCGTTATCCGTTAACATATCCGATTAAATATCCGATCCGATCCGAAATATAAATATATGAATAAAAAACAATTAGAATATGAAAGGGAGGAAGATCAAAAGACAACATATATTTATAATTGTGTATATTATGTATATGTATAATAAGAAATATGTTATTTTCGGATCGGATCGGATCCTTAACGGATCGGATATAGCTAAATCCATATTCGATCCGTTAATAAATAAATTATCGGATTCGGATTCGGATTCGGGTTATTGGACCATTATATAAATCCATATCCAAAATTTCGGATCGGATTCGGACCAAAATCCGATCCATTGACAGGCCTACTTACAACTAGTGTTAGTGTGTTACCACTAGTGTTACAATTTGCCTTAAGAAATACATAGTTGAATTTTCATTACTCTTGCCGTAATTTGATTCAATAGTGTGTTTATTTTGTTGTTTCTTAATATTGGTTTAGAAATGTCTTGGTAATCCGCGGATCAACTTAGATTGAGTAGGTCTCCTGTAAAATCGTCTTACAAATCATAGTTTGTAAGGCGGAGCTCCACTCTCTCACAGCTCAACCCATCAATACACGGTGGGTCAGGTAAAGAGTATCCGTCTTACAAAAAAAGTTTGTAAGACCGTCTAATAAAAAAATGTTCGAAAGACCGTCTTACAAAAGTATTTGCCATGTAGGTTAGGCTTTTGAGAGTTGTTATTTGATGATGTGGCAAAATCACAGCTTGGGACGTCCGTACGATGGGTAGGATATCTGAGCTTGAATCTAATTAAGATCACAGAAAACATTAGTGGAAGTGCAAGGCAGGGCCTCGCAAAACCACTATGACGGGAGAGTAAGTATCGTGTGAGAGAGTCAAAAAACAATTTGACAGAGGTTCTAGGCTCAAGAAAGTATGCGTCCCTTGCTTCTGGTTTATGGAGGGGTATTTATAGGCCCCCAATGTCATTGAATCCGTCTAGGATTCAGTTTCCTTAGATATCTTGTAGGATTAGGAGAGAATCCCTTGATTTTAGGCGTGATACGTGGCTGGCCACGTGAATGTAGGAGCAAATAAGGCAAGTGTCCTGCTTGGATATGGAAACCTTTGACTTGTCTTGGGGAGCAAGTTTCCGGAATTTCCTGTTCGATGCGTGCCCGGGCGAGCAAGGCTCTGCCCGGCTACTTAATATAGACTGAGTTGAAGTAAATGTAGATCCCGGGCGTGGCTCCTGGTCGGGCAGGCAAGTCAGCGCTCGACCAAGTTCGGACGGGATGAATCTGGATCTTTGCCTGGTGTGAGTGTGGTCCCGGGCATGGCCCCTGGTCGGGCGGGCAAGGCCTACGCCCGTCCAGGTTTAACCGGGAATTGCACTGCTCGTTGCTTGATACCTCGATTGCTTTGTCCGCTAGGCTGGTGGGCTCCATACTAATTATGCTCGTGACCGGTACGTGATGTTAGCTCGTGCTTTATTCGTGACCCGGCTTGGGCCGAGCACATCAGTAGCCCCTAGCTCCTTGTCTGGCGAGTATTCATGCTCGGAGCGGGGAACGTACATGTTAGATGATGTTGCTCTAGCTACGGGCTTCAACATTTGTGAATTTATGAGAAAAAGATAAAGGATTGGGAGAGCAGACTCGTGGAATGTTCTGGAACCTCAATGGAAGACAGCTGGAACATACTAAGGAAGCTTGCCTTTGAGAGTGCACTGGGGCGAGTAGGGGTGAGGGCGCGTGAGCCGTAGAGACGTAGCGTGACTTTACTGGGCACGGACCACGAAGCAGCACATTTAATGCGACGTGCCTTGAGTGACGTGAGCCGTCCTTCCAGACGCCGTTTCGGCCTCCACTTTCCCCCCAAAACCCAAAAACTTGGCCTATAAAAGGCCCGCCTCTTCTCCCTCAAAACCTTTTACCGCTTCCAGACTATCTAGAGAGAGAAATCTTCCATCTTTCCGGCGTCCTTCCTGCTGCTCTGTGCATTCTTGATTCCGGCCTTCCTATTTCTAGATTCCGATCGAAGCCTGCCTCTGAAGTTCGTGATTCTTTCTTGTTTCATAGGTCCATCCTCTAGAATCTTTGATGAAAAACCCCAATTCGCTTTTAACAGTAAGTTTCTCACCCTTCTTTTCTGATATGTTCTTTACTTTTCTGAGTTTAACGAAAGTTTCTGGGTTGACTCCCTTCATCTTCATGCAATTCTGGTAGGGTTTATAAGAGTAGAATTGACCCTTAGGTAGAGATCGAGGAAAAGACCATGTGGTCTTGCTCGCTAGGCAGGCATGGCCCCTTGGTGTACCTAGACTTAGGAACTTTTCCCCATTTTGCTTTATCGGTTATCTGGGCAGAAAATTGACTTTCCTTCCTCGATCTCCCTTGTAGATGTCTGATGTTTCGGAGAACGATCATGAGGCCTTCAGCTACGGCGGGAAGAATGACTCTCTGAGTAGCGAGAAGACTTCCCAGTTGACTATAAGTCAGAAGAGGGAGAGGAATCCATGGCCGGACTGGCTGGTCCTGGGCGCGTGGCTTCTCCAATAGTTGATCTAGTCGATTCCTCCAGCGGGCAGGACTCTGGAGAGGAGAGTGTCACTGGCGGCTATACTGGTGGGCAGGGCCTAGAACAGCAGGAAGCCGATGCTGAACGTATGGTTGAGCAACTAAGGGCCGAGCAGGGAGAGGCAGTTGGATGGGCCTCAGAGCCTGATGAGGCAGATAACATGCCCCTCGCCCGGCGCCTAAAGAAAACATGCCGCACTCAAATGGAAGCCGCACTTGAGGGTGAAGCAGACGATGACGAAAATATGCCTCTTGCTCGCCGTGTCAAAAAAGATGGCAACACTCAAGTGGAAGCCACACTTGAGGATGAAGTAGTCGGTGAAGACGAGGAACCCGACTGGTATGTGAATGCCGATGAGAGTCGGTATGCTGCTCACTGGGCCACGTTGGATATAGCGGACAAGGTGATTGCTTGGCTCATGTCCCTTGGCATCGATTCTGCTTACTACAGGGCGAGCAAGATGGATGTGCCTGTTGGTGTCATGCTTTCCCGCGAGCAAGGAAATGAGCTTCTGTTCTTTGCCGACTTTTTTCGAGTAGGATAACGCCTTCCGTTGGAGCCTTTCCTAGTGGACTTCTTGCACGAGACCAAGGCTGTGCCCTGTGACATGATGCTGAATACTGTTCGGGCAATCACAGCCTTCACGGTGGCATGCCGTCTCCTGGGCTTCGAGCCAGATATGTATTTGCTCCGCAAGCTATTCATTTTTTTCCCCAAGCACAGGCAGGAGGATCGGAGTGAGGTCCAACTCCAATTTTTTACAGTTGTTGGCTGATGTTCCCGGGAAAGTGAAGGCTTGGGATAGGAGGGTTCTATTTATTGAATCCCGAGTTGGATGACCATTTGCACCCACGGTAACCAGTGAAATAAAAATTCCCAAAGTCTCCAAACAGGACTTCAGCTCAGGTGAGATTGCCTGCCTGGCGGCATTGAAGGCTGCCGTTGGGGTCGTTGAGGAGAACGAGAAAAGGGTCGGCCAACAATTCTTGCTCGATTGGAAAGAGCTGGTGTGCAATCCACGCTACCTGTGCTTGGTCGGAGTGATGCGGGCAAAAGTTCCTGGGGTTGAGCCCCTCTTAATCCATGTTCCTGAGAGACCCTATCCGTACTGGGGTGATTGCCACGGGCAGATGTTCAAGCGCGAATGGGTAGAGTGTCAACGGCTAGGCCCCAACACGAACTGCCGTCCAGCCTATGAGGACCAAAACGGTTGCCCGTTAATTGCGAACATGCTTCAATTTCTACTTTGATCAACCTTTAATTCGTAGCAGTATTGATCACGCTTTGTCTTTTTTCTGGGATGAAGAACTTAGCGATGCCGAAAATGAGGAAGAAACGGGCTGATCAGCGAGCAGCTGATCTGAAGGTCAATGAGCCAGTGGCCTTGCCCAAGGTCCCATTGTGTCAACCAGCAAAGAAAACATCGGCCTTAGGCAGGGCCACGAGTCCGATCAAGAAGATAATGGCGCCCAAAGTCGTCGTTACTGCGCAGAAAGAGGCTTCTGTGGTCACTACTGATAAAGCTGCCAAACCCCCAGCTGCCAACATCTCCGTGGTTCCCGCCGTCAAGGATGCCAAGGCCACAAGGATAAGAAAGAAGAGTCCCTCTCCTCCTCCTGCTCGGACTATCCGTCCACGCGGTTCGAGCTCTGACCCTATTGTTTCGGCCCCGACTTAAGGTGGGGTGGCTACTTGGAGGCAGACCGGCTTCAAGATGCCTTCCACCACCAGCGCTGCCCGAGCGCTGGTCAAAGAAATCTCCGGGGATGCCCCATTGTTGGGGGGCATCGATCTGCATGTCCGCGGGAGCCTGGGTGGCCTGGTGGGCAAAGGCATCATAGAGAGGGCCATGCATGATGACTTAGCCTGGGATCGAGATACCACAGGCCACGTCTTGGTCGGAAACGTGGGCCTCTGCCTGAGCGAGGTAAAATATGAACTGTAGCTTGATTTCCTTTCTCCTCCTTCTTTCTTATACTGACTACTCGTTCTCTGTCTGTAGATTGCCTCCACTTGTACTAATATTTATGATCGATATAACGAGGAGAAAGAGGCTCGCAAGAAGGTGGTGGCCGACTATAAACATCTTGAGATTCTGTTGAAGGAGAAGGTGGAGCAGGTGGCCACTCTGGCCGACCAACTGGAGACCAATGACGCAGCGGCCAAGAAGAAAGAAGCCGAGATGCTCGAGCGAAACTTGAAGTTGGTCGCCCAGAATAGCACTCTGGTTGCTAAGAAAACTAAATTGGTGGGCCAGATGAAGAAAAACCAGGCTGATCTGGAGAAGGGGAAAACTGCTCTGGTGGCGGTTACCAAGCAAAAGGGGAATCTATAGGTGGAGCGGGATTCCCTTAAGATGCAGGCTATCAAGGACGGAAACCTTGTGGCCGAGATGATGGGGAAGCTGATGAATGCCAAGGAGTCGGCAATGGAGAATTATAAAAGCTCCCCTGCTTTTGAGGATGTTGTGGATGCGACCATTGTGCCCTACTTCGCTCATGGCACCAACCATATACTAAGGATGCTCACAGGTCATGGCGGGGTGGGGATGAAGACGATGGCCGAATGGGCTGTGCTCGACCCATATTCTGACGCTGCCCGCCAGTTCCACCATTTGGTTCCCTATATCAAGGACGAGCTGGGGGCACTTGCCAAGAGCGACGCAGAGGCTGGCCGTGTTCCTTGGGTCCCACCCACCCCCTTGGATGTAAATGTCTGCTCGCTTATCCAGGCATTAGAGTCTGATGATAAAACGTTGAAAGAAAGCGAGTAGATGGAGGTGGAAGCCGCGGCCAAGGCTGCTGAAGATGAAACTTCTCGGAAAGAGTTGAACCTTCAGTACGAGATACAGTACCGGGCCAACGCCAAGGATCTTCCTCCCCCTTCAGAGCAAGCTTACATTAGGAATATCATTCTTTGTTTGGCCTGCGTGCCACCATTTTTGACTCTGAATTGTAATTCATTCCCTACTTATGAATAGAGAACATATTTTGTCTGACAACTGTTTCTTTTGTTTGTACTTTTCGATTTTGCTCGATAATTGTTTCTCTACTCATGTTTTTCCTGCATTCAATTAATACAAGTACAGATGCTCCCCAGAAACATGTCGAGCAAAAATAACCAGAACTAATCGAGCAAAAAATAACCAGAATTAATCTTTATGCAGACTTGTGTAATTATCAACTTGAAAATAACAAGGCTAACTAAGCAGACATATTATTTAAGTTGAGAGGTTTTACGGACAGTTGCCCGGTCTAAGTGCTTGGTTCTGGCCAAGGCTTTGTACGGGCATGACCCCTATCGCTAAGAGCGAGCATCCTGAAGATTGCCTAACGGGCAGGGCCCTACTCTGAGCAGCCACCAGCAACCGGGTACCGCCCTTGTTCGATGTTGGCACATCGAAGCGGTTGCTAGTATATCAACTAGGTATAGAGATACACGACTAACAGTGTTGCTCCGTCACTATAGGAATCCGAGGTAGTTAGCCGCTATCTTATGGGCAGGGCCCCTACCGTCTGGTGGGCATCCTAGTACGTGAACCGAGCATGGCCCCATCTTACTCACGGAGAGAATAAGATAAGTTCACTAATACTTGAGTATAGAGGAAGGTTGACCGGGCACGACCCTATCTGCTCGCCTGGCGAGGGGATTTTGTCAAGTAATCCGAAAACAATTGATAAATGACAACGAAATAACTTGAATGAACAAATATGGAAAAACTTGCCTTTTATTGATTAACACTGATGACCCTCAACAGGGCTGAGGGTCCTGCCCGTTCGTGTATTGAGGACTAACTTAAGGATAGTACTTTTTAAAAGTGATCTGCATGCCAAGGATGCTTCAGGTCTTTTCCTTCCTGAGTCCGAAGTGTGTAGGTGCCTTCTCTAACTATGCCAGTAACTTGAAAAAGCTCTTCCCAGTTAGGCAATAGCTTTCCCCATTCTGTCCGATGACCTGTTACCTCAATCTTTCTGAGTACCCAGTCTCCGACCATGAATGCTCTACCTCGAACCCTTTTGTCATGATGAGCCTTTGCTCGCTGCTTGTAGTTGACCATCCTAAGTCGTGCATCCAACCTCCTTTTTTCGAGTAAATCAAGGTCTATTGCACGGCAAGTTGTATTGTGCAAGCGGGAATGAACCGATGAGATCGATCCCCCATATGTCAAAAGGCCAAGCAGCGACCACAGGGGTTTGCATGGTGGAAGACAGCCTTGGTTTGTCCGCGTATCTTTGGCACTTGTCACATTCTCGGACATATTTCTCAGCGTCTCTTCTGAGGATAATCCAGTAGTATCCTACATGCAGAACCCTCTCTGCCAGATCTTTGGTGCCTGGATGGCCGCCACATTATCCTTCGTGCACTTCGTATAAAACACCTTCGGTTAACTCTGGGGGAACACAGTGAAGCATAAATCTGACCTTAGATCGCTTGTACAAGATTCCCCCGACTACCGAGTATCAGCAAGCTTGGCTTCTGACCGTGGTTGCTTTGATCCTGTTCGATGGGAGGACTCCTTGCTCGATGTAATCCTTGTAGTCATCAATCCAACTCCTGATCGCTGGCTCAGTGTCCATTATCACTAGTCTGTCAATGGTCGGAGTTTCCAAGTGCTCGATCATGACCGATGGATTTAATAGTGCTAGATTTGCCTCAGCAATCTTGGACAAGTAGTCTGCTCGCATGTTATCTGCTCGGTCAATTCTGACGATCTCCCAGAACTTGAAATGTTTCAAGATGCCCTTGACAAGCTCGCAATATTTGACCAGGGAGGGGTGATTCACCATATACTCCCCCTGGACTTGGTTCACAATCAGTTGTGAATCTGAGTACACTGTGACTGCTTCTACGCCCATGTCAGCGATGAGCTCAAGACGGGCAATCATTGTTTCGCACCCGACAACGTTATTGGAAGCAGGGAATTTGAACCGGAGCGCTAGTTCGAACTCTCTGACCTGGTCGGGAGCTATGAGAAGGATGTCAGCTCCACTCCCGACTTCTTGCTCTTCGCCTGGCCCACATAAAGGTCCCAAAGAGGCCTACGAGGTTGCGGAAGTCGCTGCTCCTTCAGTTTGTATTGATCAGATTGGCTGCCGAGCTTTAGACTCCTCTTGCTGAGTAAAGCTTGTTTCTACCAGGAAGTCGGCCAAAACTTGGGCTTTGATTGCTCGTCTAGGTAGGTAATTGGTGTGGAATTCAGTGAGCTCGATCGACCAGTTGAGAAGTCTTCCCGATGAATCGGGCTTGTGGAGCACTTTGCGCAGTGAGGCGCCCGTGTAGACTATAATTACATGTGCAGAAAAATAAGCCCTTAATTTTCGGGCAGCTGTGACAAACGAGTAAGTTAATTTTTCTATATTAAAATAACGACCCTCAACAGGACTGAGGGCCTTTGATACATAATACACAGGCTTTTGAATTCCTACCTCCTCCCTAACTAAAAGCAGCGAGCCTGATGCCACACTCTAGTCTCAGGCGCTAAATACACGCATACAAAGGCTCAAGACACGGCACGGGGCTACTAAGGAGGGGTGGTTTGCCAAGATATTCCCTGAGCTGCTCTAGGGCTTTGGCACATTCTGCATTCCATTCGAAACATTTGTTGCCGCGCATGACCTTGAAGAATGGGAGGCATTTCTCCGCTGACCGGGAGATGAAGCGACCAAGGGCGATGATTATGCCGTTTAGTCGGTGGATGTGCTTGATGCAGTAAGGCTGCTCCATCTCGAGCAAAGCCTGGATCTTCTCCGGGTATGCCTCTATCCCGCGCTGGTTGACCATGAATCCGAGAAATTTTCCTGCTCGCACCCCGAACGCGCACTTGCTCGGATTCATCTTCATATTATGTTTGCGCAAATTGGCAAACGTTTCTGCTAGGTTTAGAGTGTGGTCGCGACCTTTTGTTTTGATGACCATGTCATCGATGTAAGCTTACATGTTTCTGTCGAGCTGAGAGCCAAAGACCTTATTGACCATACATTGGTAGGTGGCCTCTGCATTTTTCAGCCCGAAGGGCATTATCTTGTAACAGTAAAGGTCCCTAGCTGCCCGGAAAGCTGTTTTCGCTTTGTCTTGCTCGTTCATCTTGACTTGGTGGTACCCTGAGTACGCATCCAAGAAGCTTAGCATTTGAAAACCGGCTATGGAGTCTACAAGCACATCAATGCGGGGCAGCGGGTAGCAATCTTTCGGGCAGGCTTTGTTGAGACCCGTGAAGTCGATGCACATCCGTCATTTGTCATTGGCCTTCTTAACCATTATCACGTTTTCCAGCCATGTTGGGTACTGAATTTCCTCGATAATGTCAGCTTTTAGAAGTTTCTCGACTTCCATTTTGATAGCTGCACTTTTCTATGGGGAGTACTGCCTTGGTCGTTGCTGAATAGACCGAAAAGTTGGATCCACGTTCAGGTCATGGCGGGCAACACTCTCGTTGATACCCTGCATGTCTTCGATAGTCCAGGCGAATATATCCAAGCTATTATTCAGTAACTCGATCAACCTTTCTCGAGCTTCGGGAGGCATGGCCTTCCTGATTTTAATTTTCTGCTCGGGGTAAGCGGGATTGATGCCGATCTTTTCCAACTCGCCCTCTGGCTAGATATCGGACTCGTCGCGAACTTGCAGAGTATCTATTTCAATATCTTATGCCACGAGGCGTCTAGCCGTACGCCTGGAGGACAATGGTGCCGGGGCTTGCTTGGGCTCCTCTGTCTCCGTGAAGGTGAAAATTTGCTTGAGAGGAGGCTCCCGAGCTCGACATTGTTTATGGGATAGAGCTTTGACGGCTTGATACAGTACCAGCTGGGCCCTCTTTTTCGGGAGCTGTCATTGTCTGGTTGGGAATGTCCATGATCAGATTCTGCTTCTTCCACTGGGAATCTCGAACATACTCCCACATTGCCCGCGGCTTGCTATTGAGGATACTCACACCCTCCTATGTGTAGAACTTAGCCTTTTGGTGGGGGATGAAGGTGACCATCTGAAACTTTGCCATGGCCGGGGCACCCAGGATGCAGTTGTAGGTGGATTTGAGATCGATGCAAGAGGCGGCATGATCATCTGCAATGGGTTTTACTTATTTGCGCCGAAGTAAGATCCGATTCCCTGGTAGCTTGAATTGCGTGCAATGCTCGCATCTCTTCTTCGGTTGATCGCTTGTTTGGTTGTGAGAGAGTCTAAATGTGTATGAGAGACCACATTAAGACTAAAACACTTTTAGAGATGTCATTTAGTGGTTGACTTGTTAAAGTCAAAGTCGTGAACCCGACGATAGTCGAAATGCGACGATTGAGGGTTTATGCGGGTTTTGTGTTTCTGACCTCGATTTGGTCCCAGATCTTTACATGATGATTAAATAACATGTTTAGATGTGTTAGACTTCTAATTGGATGTATTCCATAAGTCTCGTGAAGTTTTGACGCCTCGAGAATAGCAATTCTCCTTATCGCGTAGTTTGAGATGGAGCCGGGCGAACGTCTCGTCTTTCGGGAGCCTATTTCCCCTATCTGCATGAGCATCATCGAGAGGCATTCAGGCCTATTTTGTAGCCCTAATAGGTGTTTACAATCATGGGTTATTACCCGTCGGTTTGTGGTTTCATTCGACGTTTAGATAGCAAGTAGTTACGTCTTGCGTCGGTTTTGCCCCGGGTTGTTTCGGGTGTTGTTTATGAGAGTCTAGACCTACTTTAAAATTGGTTTGAGACTTGGATGGACTAGTTTAATGTTTGAGGACTTTAAGGGTTCAATTGTGAGCCATTTCGAAGCATTTAGACTCGAGAACGCACGCGGGAGAGGCCGGGATCGAGCAAGGATTAGACGAAAACCCTAATTGCTGAAAATGGCTTGATGCGGTCGCATCAGCCATACATCATGCGACCGCAAGGGGTCAATTCCAGAAAAGTCGAATTTTGCTCCCTTTTCTGATTTGTCCGAAAGTTTGACCACTTAGACCTAATCTAAACCCATCCTAACCCCACTTAATTATCCTAATACTAATCCTAAACACCTATTAAGAGATTAGAGGGTAATTAGTGACTTAATTAGTGAGTTAAACCCCCCATATAAAACCCCAATCTTCCTTGTATTGCCAGGCGTAAGTCGACTTCCCCATTTGTTCTTCTACAAGCACTTCAGCCAAACCAAAGAGGGAGCTTGAGAAGGTGATTTCTAGGGAGATTGAAGGGCTGCTTGGAAGCCATAGCTAGGGGTCTTCTTCTTCCCCAATCTACCAACAAGTTTGAAGAAAGTGTTGAGGAGAAAACTCCATTGTTAGGGCACGAATTTTCACCATTGTTGGGGCTAAGCTTTGGTAAGTTTCTACCTTCCTTCCCCTTCTTTTTAGGCTCCATTGACCCTAGGGAATCAACCATGTGTGCTATGTGGGTCAATGGAAGCCATTGTTAGGGTTTCTAGAAATGTATGAACCCTAGGATTTCAAGTTTATGTTAGAGCTTGATTGGCCTATGTGAGACCATGCCTATGTGAAATTCATGTTCTAAATTGCCTATTGAACTTGATTATGTTGATTTTTCATGAAGATTGATGTTGGTTTGGTTGAGATTCTTGGAGGGTGTCTTGCCCTAATTTTGTTTTAGCTTGCAAATTGATGATGTAAGCTTGATTAATGTGTTCTATATGCTTAATAGAGTATATTAAACTTTGCTATATGAATTAATTATGGGTATTGAGCTTGGATGACAAAGATGCTTGAAGGGATTTTCCCCAAATTGTATTTGGCTTGTTAAAGATGATGGTAAGCCTAATTAGCATGTTATACATGTTTAGTGGAGTTTATTGAACTTAGTTGTGTTGATTAGCCATGAGTATTGAAATTGGTTTGGTTGAGATGCTTGGAGGGTGATTTGCCCTAATTTGGTTTTAGCTTGCAATCTAATGATGTTAGCTTGATTAATATGTTTTACAAGCTTAATAGAACATATTGAACCATGTGGTGAATTTTAAATCATGAATTGAACGTTATGATTGGTATGATGACTTGGATGATATTATGCACAAGACGGCTAAATTATTCTAAGTTGCATTGTTAATTAGTTTGTTGGGTTTATATGAGTATATTGAACATTGGGATTGTGGTTTTGGGCGATAGTTATGAACATAGGGGTTGATGAAGCCTAAGCTTCTCATCCTTGAATTTTCGGAAAACTTAGATTGAACTCAACGGAGTTAACCTTTGGGTTAGTATGAATCCTAGGAACTATAATTTTAAGTCCTACGGAATTTTGGGTAGAATTCATGGAGGTCGAGCCTCCAAGAAGTTTTGAAGTGTGTGAAGCACACTTGATTATGAAACTTATATGATTCTCGGTTGTGATGTTTATGCTAGTTGTGGATGAATTGCATGACTAGTTTGATAGTAGAGTGTTTACCTACTTGTTTTGAGCATATGAGTATATATTACTTGTGCTTGGGTTTTGAGTCCAGCTGGAGTCGGTTTGGTTGAGTTTTGGTGGGACGATACATCGCCTTCACGAATGTGAGATTCGTGATCGCGATGGATCGCCGTGTCGGCTTTGCACACACCCTCCATCGATGGCCACGGTGGGGAAGTAGTTTATCTTAGTTGTAGTAATACACATGACTTTGATAACTATGGAACTCGGCGGATCGTCTCGGGGACGTCGATATCTACGAGAGGGATATCGAGGGCACATAAAGGTTTTGCACGTGTTTTTTGGGGCGACGACACGCCGCTGAGGAATTTGGGTAATGGTATCATATCCCTTATACATGAATTGTTTCACAAGTGCTTAAGTGAATAACGTGCTTGGTGAATTGGATATGATATGATGTTTGTTTTGGTTTCTTACATGTTATACTTAATAGATAACATATTGATTAATGTTGTTAAGCATGTATGCTATCACATGAGTATTATTGGAATGTGGTTTTATGCCAAAGGTATTAATCATTATTGTTAAGTTTGTACGCCTTGACATGAATAGTATGGGAAGGCAATGTTATAACGATAACATGAATTACCGTTGTTATGTTAATATGCTTTATCATGAATATTATTCGGATATGGCATTATGTTAAAAGCGTGAATTATTGTTGTTAAGTTTATATGCCTTGACATGTAAATCATCGGAAGGCTATGTTATATCAATAACAAGAATTATGATCGTTAAGCATATAATTGTCTTGACATGGATTTTAATGAAATGTTATACTACAATGATAACATGTTTTATTTATGTTGAGCATGGATGCCATAACATGATTTTTATATAAGGTTATTTCATGACGATAGCATGATGTGAATTATGATTGAGTATTATGCCATGATAGGAAGTTACGGTTAGTAACTTACTAAGTCAATGTGACTTACTTTTATTTGTTGGTTGTGATTCCCTAGATCCGAGTCGCCGAGCGGATCCAAGTAAATCCGTATGTTGCGTTGGCAAGGAATTCTTTTGGAAAGGTTGCTACTTAGTTGTTGGCTTTGTTTTTGGTGAGGTCGTTGGGAAGATGAAGTTATGTAAACTTCATGATTGGGTAGCAAACCTTGATGTATTTGTAATGTTGTAATTATGTGGTTAGCCTATTCTTTTGGTAGCCAACCTGGTGGTGGTTGTGCTTGTTATATGTTAGTAGTTAAACTTTCATATATTTTCGGTGTTAGTACATATAACCGTTAGTACTTATTTTGTTGGCGTACCGACCGGTTTTAGTCGTGCGTGGTTAATTGGTGTTATGTTTAGCATGTTAAATTGCTAGTTTAATATGATGTTTGTTCTCCGGCATGTTTTAGCCGTCGAGTTGTTAGACTAGAGTCTTAGACTTAGTTTAATGTTGGGTTCGCCGTAGCCCGATGACTTGGTTTATTTTATGCTCTATATTGAATTGCATAACAGGGGAGTTTGTTCTACGTGCCCAATGTTGCAGCACGCGAAGTCGAATTTTTGGACCGAGAGATTAACTATCTCTTTGGTTGTTTTAGTTTGAGCTTGTTAGCTCGGCGCCACTGCTTTTATTTTATTTCGCTTCCGCATGTGTTTTGAGTTGTCGGTGTATCGCCGTTATGGCCCTACCCATTATTTGCTACTTGTTGTTGTTATTTGTTTCTTGGCGGCACGACCTTGGGATTTCGTATTGAGATCCGGTCGGGTCGTCACGCTGGTATCGAGCTATGATTATAATTTAGCTTTCAGCCGGGATAGGTTCCTTGGCTTTGGGGTTGGTTTGTGTGATTTATTATATCTTAACGCCGAGTTATAGCATGTTAAGATGTTTGAACTAGAATGGAGGTTAGCACTAGTAGAGGTGCCAATGTTGATATGTATAAGGTGGTACTAGTAATATCCATGATTGAGATTCCACGGAGAATTGGTAAATATGATGATATTGTGAATTAATATTTAAGTGAAGATCACAGAGTTAATGCATTGGAGTAGCACACTTAGTACCGATGAGACTAGGAAGACTCCATAAATTGTGAAAGAGTTAAGGATTAAGGATGGGGTATTACAGCGCTTTATCCTCGATACAAATTTTATGGATTTTCGAGAGGTCGGTTATATTTATGAGAAAAAGTTAAATATTAAGGAACGCACTGAGAGGACCTCGTGGGAATATTAAGGTTGATGATGTGGTTAGAGGACGCAGTACCTTCAAACTGTAGGCAAACCGTGGACTAGTAAGCGAGTGATGCTTTTACCTAAAATCATAGATGAAAAGGTGATAATTTATTATATAAATTTCGTTTGAGAAATAGGACACCGAGTGTAGGTGTTGGAACAATATAGACAAGTGTTTAGTCGATGGTGGTGATCACATTAGAATGGATTGCCTTAAATTGAGGATTAATGACTCTAAGAGCGCTAATAAGCAGTCTAGTGACCCTTAGTGAAATGGTTATAGACGAGCTAGGGTTTGAGGTTGTATGCGCGGGCGGTTGGCCATTGCGGAGTTTTGAGACCTACCTTGATAGGAGGTAATTCAGTATACGGATATTATGGTTGCTATTATCGCCAAGTATGAGTGCACGTTGTATCGTATCTCATACGCATTGATACATACATTGCATTGTGTGTTGAGAATTAATTATTTTTGTTTCCTCGATTTATGGTTATTATTGAGGAGGATGTCCTCATGGGATTGGTTTACGGTTTTGTTGAAATTTTGACTGTCAGTAGACAAATGATTGTAGTGAAGTAATACGGTTATGTAAGCCTATATGGATGACGATGTTATACATAAGTGAATATCGAATATGTGATTATGCTACTAGTGGTAAATACTGGTGGTGCGTTAAATTCGTATGCTCTATAGAGATATGTGTACAGTAAAATAATTGTACTTTGTTGTGTGATTTTATGCGAGTAGGACGCGCTTGAATTGCACGATCGATACTTAGTGGTTTTGAGATGGATTACGGTTATTACGAGTAAGTATACCGTTAAATCGCGACTAATAGGGTGTCGTTGCCGCGCGAGAGTATTTCGTGTGTGTTTTGCCGAATACGAGATTTTGGACTAAGGTAATGAAGGACTTCACAGAGTTTTGACGGTTGTGAGTACTAGAGTGAATGATACCTCTTTACTCTTGAGTTACTACGGAAGTATTGTTAGGCTTAGTATAGTGAATATACGAACCTTGCTATTTGTTAGAGTTGCCCTTGTTTAGAAAATTATCACGAGGGAATTCTTATGCGCATTTCTTCTGCTTTTGGATATAAACATGTACGAATAGTTTAGAAATCTCATGTGCTATAATAGTTGTTTGATTAACCGATATGCATGGTTATGAGTTACATGAGTTTTATGCATTACATGAATCATGGGAATTACATGGAGTGTATGAGAAGATGTATGATGATACTTGGTTATTTTATATCACATTTGCATGATATACATGTGCATATTAATAATTGTTAATGATATGAATTTTATCATGTCGTTGATGATTTAAAATTTTGAGTAAGATATATTTGTGATTTTGAAGTATAGACATAGCTTATGTCGGTGCGTGTGTTATCTTAAAAGGAGAATTAATATATGATCTTTATATGCGAACATGCATGGTAGATGCATTTTGTTAAAGAGAAAAGACATGATTTATAAGAGTAATAAATATGTCTAACGGAAATAGTTGTATTTGAGCATGAACATGCTTATATGCATTAGTGAGCAATGTAATTTGTTTAATGTATAGCATGATAAAATCTTGATTCTCATGCCTTATGGATATGCCATGATTACACTGTTGCATGATTATGTAGAATCGAGTAAAGGATGCTTAAGATTTTTCTCATAACCCTCGATCCTCAACGAAAGCTTTTGAAATCCAATTTAGCCTGCACCCTAAATTGGTGATCAAAAGAGGTTCGTTGGTGGACTAGATTGGTAGTAAGTGTTAGAAATTGACTAAACCTCTTACCAGAAGAAAAGAAAAATAAATGGAATAATTTTCACATGATGCCCTTATATGCATTGTCTATGATTTGGAAGTTGCGAGCATGACTTGCATAATCCTGAATGTTAACTTACTTGTTTTAGAAGTGTGTTGTGGAACACTCTTCCTTAAGTTACGAATTGCTCTATCGGCCATTTTTTTTACCTCTCATGATTTAGAATTCTTGTATTTATATTTCATGTTGTAGCTCCGAAGCAAATAGTTTCGGGAGACTTATGTTTATAAGTCTTTGAATACGCTCCGAGGATATATTTGGAATTCACGTGCTTAATTAATTAGTCATGGAATTTTTGAGTGCTATGCGACTCAAGTATGAGTCAAGATATTTTCAACCGGAATGCTTGGTATTATGGTTATTAAAAATTTTTCGAACTTGTGAATGTGGGATTTTTGGTATTATGGTTTTTGCCTCCTTGGTTGATTTGTAAGATAGTAGACTCGGAGACTGAGTCTAGGGTTGTGGTTCGAGTGGGGATAAGGAGTACGAGTTCACGATGAACCAAGATGGATTTTCGACTTTCAAGAGTAAAGTTTGTGTTCCTTCAGTTGATGATGTGCCCCGGGACAAATAGTTTCGGTAACTGAATGTTTATGGTATGCTTAAACTTGTTATCTTTTAAACTTTGGGGTTTGTGTACAAGATTGGTTAGTACTGCTCATATGTGTTTTCGCGACTCGAATATGAGTCATAATATTTCCAATCTAAAGAGTTTTATGTGGTTGCTATTAAGAGGTTTTGAAACCCGAGTTTGGGATCACGGTAGTTTGATCCTCATATACCGGGTTTGGTTATTGTGATGGTAGACTCTGAGACCGAGTCTAGGTTTATGGTTTTGAGCATCGAGTGTTTATCAGATTGTGAGACACCGTAGTGGTGTCCGGGTATTCCATGTTGAGGTGATGACCTAGCATTGGTTTGAGATACGCCTGAATTGGACGAATTCTTTGGGCGGGGAGAGGATGTAAGATCCCGATTCCTGCTAGCTTGAATTGCGCTGCAATGCTCGCATCTCTCTTCTGCTGATCGCTTGTTTGAGTCGTGAGAGAGTCTAAATGTGTAAGAGACCACATTAAGACTAAAACACTTTTAAGAGATGTCATTTAGTGGTTGACTTGTTAAAGTCAAAAGTCGTAACCCGACGATAGTCAAATGCGACGATTGAGAGTTTATGCGGTTTTGTGTTTCGACCTCGATTTGGTCCTGGATCTTTACATGATGATTAAATAACATGTTTAGATGTGTTAGACTTCTAATTGGATGTATTCCATAAGTCTCGTGAAGTTTTGACGCCGAGAATAGCGAATTCTCCTTATCGCTGCAGAAGTTCGAGATGGAGCCGGCGAACGCCTCGCCTTCGAGCCTATTTCCCTATCTGTTGAGCATCATCTCGAGAGGCATTCAGGCCTATTTTGTAGCCCTAATAAGTGTTTACAATCATGGGTTATTACCCTCGGTTTGTGGTTTCATTCGACGCTTAGATAGCAAGTAGTTACGCTTTGCGCCGGTTTTGCCCGGGTTGTTTTGTGTTGTTTATGAGAGTCTAGACCTACTTTAAAATTGGTTTGAGACTTGGATGGACTAGTTTAATGTTTGAGGACTTTGGGTGGTTCAATTGTGAGCCATTTCAAGCATTTAGACTCGAGAACGCACGCGAGAGGCCGGATCGAGCAAGGATTAGACAAAACCTAATGGTTTAAAATGGCTTGATGCGGTCGCATCACCCATCATGCACCGAGCGGGGTCAATTCCAAAAGCCTAATTTTGCTCCCTTTTCTCGATTTGTCCGAAAGTTTGATTAATTTGACCCAATTAAACCCATCCTAACCTTAATTTAATTATCCTAATAACTAATCCTAAACACCTATTAAGAGATTGAGGGTAATTAGTGACTTAATTAGTGAGTTAAACCCCATATAAAACCCCAATCCGCCGTGATCTTCCTTGTATTCGCCAAGGCGTAAGTGGACTTCCCCATTTGTTCTTCTACAAAGACTTCCAAAGAGGGAGCTTGAGAAGGTGATTTCTAGAGATTGAAGGGCCAAGCTTGGAAGCCATAGCTAGGGTCTTCTTCTTCCCCATTCTACCAACAAGTTTGAAGAAAGTGTTGAGGAGAAAACTCCATCATAGGGCACGAATTTTCACCATTGTGGGCTAAGCTGTAAGTTTCTACCTTCCTTCCTTTTTAGGCTCCATTGACCCTAGGGAATCAACCATGTGTGTTATGTGGGTCAATGGAAGCCATTGTTAGGTTTCTAGAAATGTATGAACCCTAGGTTTCAAGTTTATGTTAGAGCTTGATCGCCTATG
>CM028384.1:31362828-31441063 GCA_013146195.2 Codonopsis lanceolata | reverse complement strand
ATATGGCATTATGTTAAAGCGAGGAATTATTGTTGTTAAGTTTATATGCCTTGACATGTAAATCATCGGAAGGCTATGTTATATCAATAACAAAATTATGATGTTAAGCATATAATTGTCTTGACATGGGTTTTAATGAAATGTTATACTACAATGATAACATGTTTTATTTATGTTGAGCATGGATGCCATAACATGATTTTTATATAAGGTTATTTCATGACGATAGCATGATGTGAATTATGATTGAGTATTATGCCATGATAGGAAGTTACGGTTAGTAACTTACTAAGTCATTGTGACTTACTTTTATTTGTTGGTTGTGATTCCTAGATCGAGTCGCTCGGCGGATCCAGTAAATCGAGAAGGTTACGTTGGCAAGGAATTCTTTGGAAAGGTTGCTACTTAGTTGTTGGCTTTGTTTTTGGTGAGGTCGTTGGGAAGATGAAGTTATGTAAACTTCATGATTGGGTAGCAAACCTTGATGTATTTGTAATGTTGTAATTATGTGGTTAGCCTATTCTTTTGGTAGCCAACCGGTGGTGGTTGTGCTTGTTATATGTTAGTAGTTAAACTTTCATATATTTTACGGTTGTTAGTACATATAAGCTGTTAGTACTTATTTTGTTGGCAGCCGGTTGGTTTTAGTCGTGCGTGGTTAATGGTGTTATGTTTAGCATGTTAAATTGCTAGTTTAATATGATGTTTGTTCTCAGGCATGTTTTAGCCGTCGAGTTGTTAGACTAGAGTCTTAGACTTAGTTTAATGTTGGGTTCGAGTAGTTTCGCCGATGACTTGGTTTATTTTATGCTCTATATTGAATTGCATAAGGGGAGTTTGTTCTCGTGCCCAATGTTGCGGCGCGGTCGAATTTTGGACCGAGAGATTAACTATCTCTTTGGTTGTTTTAGTTTGAGCTTGTTAGCTCGGGCGCCCTTGCTTTATTTTATTTCGCTTCATGTGTTTTTGAGTTGTCGGTGTATCGCCGTTATGGCCCTACCCATTATTTGTTACTTGTTGTTGTTATTTGTTTCCTGGCGGCACGACCTTGGGATTTCGTATTGAGATCGAGGTCGAGGTCGTCACCGATTAATATCGAGCTATGATTATAAATTTAGCTTTCGGTAGGGATAGGTTCCTTGGCTCTGGGGGTTGGTTTGTGTGATTTGTTATATCTTAACGTCGAGAGTTATTGTATGTTAACATGTTTGAACTAGAATGGAGGTTAGCACTAGTAGAGGTGCCAATGTTGATATGTATAAGGTGGTACTAGTAATATCCATGATTGAGAGTCCATAGGAGAATTGGTGGCAAATATGATGATATTGTGATTAATATTTAAGTGAAGATCACGAGTTAATGCATTGGAGTAGCACACTTAGTGCCGGATGAGACTAGGAAGACTCCATAAATTGTGAAAGAGTTAAGGATTAAGGATGGGGTATTACAGAGTTTATCACGATCTGCTTGCGGTTTTTGAGAAATTTGTGGTTTGTATTTATGAGAAAAAGTTAAATATTAAGGAGCACTTTGAGAGAGGACCTCGGGGAATTGATGATGTGGTTAGAGGGCAGTTAGTACCTCTGAGCTGTGTAGGCAAATCCGTGGACTAGTAAGCGGAGTGATGCTTTTACCTAAAATCATAGATGAAAAGGTGATAATTTGTTATATAAATTTCGTTTGAGAAATAGGACAGAGTGTAGGTGTTGGAACAATATAGACAAGTGTTTAGTCGATGGTGGTGATCACATTAGAATGGATTGCCTTAAATTGAGGATTAATGACTCTAAGAGCGCTAATAAGCTAGTGACCCTTAGTGAAATGGTTATAGGCGAGCTAGGGTTTGAGGTTGTATGCGTGCGTGGCGGTTGGCCATTGCGGAGTTTTGAGACCTACCTTGGATAGGAGGTAATTCGGTATCACGGATATTATGGTTGCTATTATCGCTTATTATGAGTGCGTTGTATCGGTATCTCATACGCATTGATACATACATTGCATTGTGTGTTGAGAATTAATTATTTTTGTTTTCGATTTATGGATATTGAGGAGGATGTCCCGGTATGGGATTGGTTTACGGTTTTGGGTTGAAATTTTGACTCGTCGGTAGACAGTCGATTGTAGTGAAGTAATACGGTTATGTAAGCCTATATGGATGACGATGTTATACATAAGTGAATATTGAATATGTGATTATGCTACTAGTGGTAAATACTAGTGGTGCGTTAAATTATATATAGAGATATGTGTACAGTAAAATAATTGTACTTTGTTGTGTGATTTTATGCGAGTAGGGCCGCTTGAATTGCACGATCGATACTAGTGGTTTTGAGATGGATTACGGTTATTACGAGTAAGTATACCGTTAAATCGCGACTAATGTCGTTGCGGCGAGAGTATTTCGTGTGTGTTTTGCGAATCTGAGATTTTGGACTAAGGTAATGAAGGACTTCGAGAGTTTTGACGGTTGTGAGTACTAGAGTGAATGATACCTCTTTACTCTTGAGTTACTACGGAAGTATTGTTAGGCGAGTATAGTGAATATACGAACCTTGCTATTTGTTAGAGTTGCCCTTGTTTAGAAAATTATCACGAGGGAATTCTTATGCGTACTTCTTCTCGGTTTTGTGATATAAACATGTACGAATAGTTTAGAAATCTCATGTGCTATAATAGTTGTTTGATTAACCGATATGCATGGTTATGAGTTACATGAGTTTTATGCATTACATGAATCATGGGAATTACATGGAGTATATGAGAAGATGTATGATGATACTTGGTTATTTTATATCACATTTGCATGATATACATGTGTACATGCGACACTGTTAATGATATGAATTTTATCATGTCGTTGATGATTTAAAATTTTGAGTAAGATATATTTGTGATTTTGAAGTATAGACATAGCTTATGTCGGTGCGTGTGTTATCTTAAAAGGAGAATTAATATATGATCTTTATATGCGAACATGCATGGTAGATGCATTTTGTTAAAGAGAAAAGACATGATTTATAAGAGTAATAAATATGTCTAACGGAAATAGTTGTATTTGAGCATGAACATGCTTATATGCATTAGTGAGCAATGTAATTTGTTTAATGTATAGCATGATAAAATCTTGATTCTCATGCCTTATGGATATGCCATGATTACCTTTGTTGCATGATTATGTGAGGCGTAGTAAAGGATGCTTAAGATTTTTCTCATAACCCTTCGCATCCTTGCAGCGAAAGCTTTGAAATCAATTTAGCGGTACCCTAAATTGGTGATCAAAGGTTCGTTGGTGGACTAGGATTGGTAGTAGCGGGTTTAGAAATTGACTAAACCTCTTACCGAGAAGAAAGAAAAATAAATGGAATAATTTTCACATGATGCCCTTATATGCATTGTCTATGATTTGGAAGTTGCGAGCATGACTTGCATGATCTGAATGTTAACTTACTTTGTTTAGAAGTGTGTTGTGGAACACTCTTCCTTAAGTTACGAATTGCTCTATCGGCCATTTTTACCTCTCATGATTTAGAATTCTTGTATTTATATTTCATGTTGTAGCTCCGAAGCAAATAGTTTCGGGAGACTTATGTTTATAAAGTCTTTGAATACGCTCCGAGGATATATTTGGAATTCACGTGCTTAATTAATTAGTCATGGAATTTTTGAGTGCTATGCGACTCAAGTATGAGTCAAGATATTTTCAACCGGAATGCTTGGTATTATGGTTATTAAAAATTTTCGAACTTGTGAATGTGGGATTTTTGGTATTATGGTTTTTGCCTCCTTGGTTGATTTGTAAGGTAGTAGACTCGGAGACTGAGTCTAGGTTTGTGGTTCGAGTGGGGATAAGGAGTACGAGTTCACGATGAACCAAGATGGATTTTCGACTTTCAAGAGTAAAGTTTGTGTTCCTTCAGTTGATGATGTGCCCACGGGAATAGTAGTTTCGATAGCGAATGTTTATGGTATGCTTAAACTTGTTATCTTTTAAACTTTGGGGTTTGTGTACAAGATTGGTTAGTACTGTTCATATGTGTTTTCGCGACTCGAATATGAGTCATATTATTTCCAATCTAAAGAGTTTTATGTGGTTGTGCCTATTAAGAGGTTTTGAAACCCGAGTTTGGGATCACGGTAGTTTGATCCTCATATACCTGGTTTGGTTATTGTGATGGTAGACTCGGAGACTGAGTCTAGGTTTATGGTTTTGAGCATCGAGTGTTTACTCAGGATTGTGAGACACCGTAGTGGTGTCTGGGTATTCCATGTTGAGGTGATGACCTAGCATTGGTTTGAGATCTGATCTAAATTCGGAGCCGAATTCTTTTAAGAGAAGGATGTAAGATCCGATTCAGGTTAGCAATGCGTGCAATGCTTCGCATCTCTTCTTCGGTTGATCGCTTGTTTGGTTGTGAGAGAGTCTAAATGTGTATGAGAGACCACATTAAGACTAAAACACTTTTAGGAGATGTCATTTAGTGGTTGACTTGTTAAAGTCAAAAGTCGTAACCCGACGATAGTCGAAATGCGGCGATTGAGAGTTTATCTTGGGTTTTGTGTTTCGACCTCGATTTGGTCCCAGATCTTTACATGATGATTAAATAACATGTTTAGATGTGTTAGACTTCTAATTGGATGTATTCCATAAGTCTCGTGAAGTTTTGGCCCTCGAGAATAGCAATTCTCCTTATCGCGTAGTTTGAGATGGGCAGGCCGAGCGTCTCGTCTTTCGGAGCCTATTTCCCCTATCTGTTGAGCATCATCTGAGAGGCATTCAGGCCTATTTTGTAGCCCTAATAAGTGTTTACAATCATGGGTTATTACCCATCGGTTTGTGGTTTCATTCGGCGTTTAGATAGCAAGTAGTTACGTCTTGCGTCGGTTTGCCAGGTTGTTTGGTGTTGTTTATGAGTCTAGACCTACTTTAAAATTGGTTTGAGACTTGGATGGACTAGTTTAATGTTTGAGGACTTTAAGGGTTCAATTGTGAGCCATTTCGAAGCATTTAGACTCGAGGCATGCGGGAGAGAGGCGGGATCGAGCAAGATTAGGCAACCTAATTCTTTGAAAATGGCTTGATGCGGTCGCATCAGCCCATGCCATCGACATGAGGGGTCAATTCGAGAAAGTCGGATTTTGCTCCCTTTTCTGATTTGTCGAAAGTTTGACCACTTAAACCTATTTTAAACCCACTCACACTTGACAATTAACTAATACTAATCCTAAACACCTATTAAGAGATTAGGGTAATTAGTGACTTAATTAGTGAGTTAAACCCCCATATAAAACCCCAATCTGCGCATCTTCCTTGTATTCGGCCAAGGCAGAAGTCGACTCCCCATTTGTTCTTCACAAACTGCTTGACCCACCAAGGAGCTTGAGGTGATTTCTAGGGGAGATTGAAGGGGCCAAGCTTGGAAGCCATAGCTAGAGTCTTCTTCCCCATTCTACCTACAAGTTTGAAGAAAGTGTTGAGGAGAAAACTCCATTGTTAGGGCACAATTTTCACCATTGTTGGGCTAAGCTTTGGTAAGTTTCTACCTTCCTTCCCTTCTTTTTAGGCTCCATTGACCTGAGGAATCAACCATGTGTGCTATGTGGGTCAATGGAAGCCATTGTTAGGGTTTCTAGAAATGTATGAACCAGGATTTCAAGTTTATGTTAGAGCTTGATTGGCCTATGTGAGACCATGCCTATGTGAAATTCATGTTCTAAATTGCCTATTGAACTTGATTATGTTGATTTTTCATGAAGATTGATGTTGGTTTGGTTGAGATTCTTGGAGGTGTCTTGCCTAATTTTGTTTTAGCTTGCAAATTGATGATGTAAGCTTGATTAATGTGTTCATATGCTTAATAGAGTATATTAAACTTTGCTATATGAATTGATTATGGGTATTGAGCTTGGATGACAAAGATGCTTGGAAGGGATTTTCCCCAAATTGTATTTGGCTTGTTAAAGATGATGGTAAGCCTAATTAGCATGTTATACATGTTTAGTGGAGTTTATTGAACTTAGTTGTGTTGATTAGCCATGAGTATTGAAATTGGTTTGGTTGAGATGCTTGGAGGGTGATTTGCCCTAATTTGGTTTTAGCTTGCAATCTAATGATGTTAGCTTGATTAATATGTTTTACAAGCTTAATAGAACATATTGAACCATGTGGTGAATTTTAAATCATGAATTGAGCGTTATGATTGGTATGATGACTTGGATGATATTATGCAAAGATGGCTAAATTATTCTAAGTTGCATTGTTAATTAGTTTGTTGGGTTTATATGAGTATATTGAACATTGGGATTGTGGTTTTGGGCGATAGTTATGAACATAGGGGGTTGATGAAGCCTAAGCTTCTCATCCTTGAATTTTCGGAAAACTTAGATTGAACTCAACGGAGTTAACCTTTGGGTTAGTATGAATCCTAGGAACTATAATTTTAAGTCCTACGGAATTTTGGGTAGAATTCATGGAGGTTGAGCCTCCAAGAAGTTTTGAAGTGTGTGAAGCACACTTGATTATGAGAACTTATATGATTCTCGGTTGTGATGTTTATGCTAGTTGTGGATGAATTGCATGACTAGTTTGATAGTAGAGTGTTTACCTACTTGTTTTGAGCATATGAGTATATATTACTTGTGCTTGGGTTTTGAGTCATGAGTCGGTTTGGTTGAGTTTTGGTGGGGACGATACATCGTCTTCACGAATTGTGAGATTCGTGATCGCGATGGATCGCCGTGCCGGGTTTGCACACACCCCTCCATCGATGGCCACGGTGGGGAAGTAGTTTATCTTAGTTGTAGTAATACACATGACTTTGATAACTATGGAACTCGAGCGGAGACTGTCTCGGGGACGTCGATATCTACGAGAGGGATATCGAGGGCACATAAAGGTTTTGCACGTGTTTTTGCAGGAGCGACACGCGCGGAGGAATTTGGGTAATGGTATCATATCCCTTATACATGAATTGTTTCACAAGTGCTTAAGTGAATAACGTGCTTGGTGAATTGGATATGATATGATGTTTGTTTTGGTTTCTTACATGTTATACTTAATAGATAACATATTGATTAATGTTGTTAAGCATGTATGCTATCACATGAGTATTATTGGAATGTGGTTTTATGCCAAAGGTATTAATCATTATTGTTAAGTTTATATGCCTTGACATGAATATTATGGGAAGGCTATGTTATAACAATAACATGAATTACCGTTGTTATGTTAATATGCTTTATCATGAATATTATTCGGATATGGCATTATGTTAAAAGCAGGAATTATTGTTGTTAAGTTTATATGCCTTCACATGTAACCCATCGGAAGGCTATGTTATATCAATAACAAGAATTATGATCGTTAAGCATATAATTGTCTTGACATGGATTTTAATGAAATGTTATACTACAATGATAACATGTTTTATTTATGTTGAGCATGGATGCCATAACATGATTTTTATATAAGGTTATTTCATGACGATAGCATGATGTGAATTATGATTGAGTATTATGCCATGATAGGAAGTTACGGTTAGTAACTTACTAAGTCATTGTGACTTACTTTTATTTGTTGGTTGTGATTCCCTAGATCCGAAGTCGCTCGGCGGATCCAAGTAAATCCAGAAGGTTACGTTGGCAAGGAATTCTTTTGGAAAGGTTGCTACTTAGTTGTTGGCTTTGTTTTTGGTGAGGTCGTTGGGAAGATGAAGTTATGTAAACTTCATGATTGGGTAGCAAACCTTGATGTATTTGTAATGTTGTAATTATGTGGTTAGCCTATTCTTTTGGTAGCCAACCGGTGGTGGTTGTGCTTGTTATATGTTAGTAGTTAAACTTTCATATATTTTAAGTTGTTAGTACATATAATGTTAGTACTTATTTTGTTGGCGTAGTGGTTTTAGTCGTGCGTGGTTAATTGGTGTTATGTTTAGCATGTTAAATTGCTAGTTTAATATGATGTTTGTTCTCCGGCATGTTTTAGCCGTCGAGTTGTTAGACTAGAGTCTTAGACTTAGTTTAATGTTGGGTTCCGACCGTAGCTTCGCCGATGACTTGATTTACTTTATGCTCTATATTGAATTGCATAACAGGGAGTTTGTTCTACGTGCCCAATGTTGCGGCACGCGAGTCGAATTTTTGGACCGAGAGATTAACTATCTCTTTGGTTGTTTTAGTTTGAGCTTGTTAGCTCGGGCGCCACTGCTTTATTTTATTTCGCTTCCGCATGTGTTTTGAGTTGTCGGTGTATCGCCGTTATGGCCCTACCCATTATTTGTTACTTGTTGTTGTTAATTGTTTCCTTGGCGGCACGACCTTGGGATTTCGTATTGAGATCCGGGTCGGGTCGTCACATGCGCCCCATCTCCCATGAAGACTTCGAGCTCAATGGTGCCCTTGACGCTCACTTGATGGTTGGTGAATCCTTCAAGCTTCCCCAGGTAAGGCTTGAGTCGGGCGTCTAATAACTCTAGTCCTTTGAAGCAGGAATAATACATGATGTCTCTTCATGCCCCGGTGTCGAGAAAGACCCTATGAACCTGTCAATTGTTCACTAGACAGGAAATGACTAGAGGTTGCTCGGATACCAAGGGAGTACTTGCCAACTCGCTATGGGTAAAGAAAATGCTCTGCTCCCCGGCCCGCTGTACTGCTGGTGTGTTGATAGCTTTGGACAAGGAGTATATGTGCTTCCCGAGCTGAGTGTTGGACGGGAGCTCTTCCTGGATCATGTTTACCACCCCTTGAATTTGAGGGGCCTGGCCACCTCTTCCTCTCGGGGGCCTCCCTTGTCGGTCATTATTTGCGTTATTTCCCGCGCCCTGATCCCTTTTGAAGCGGTCCAATTTGCCCGCGTTGATCAGTTTTTGTATTTCCCGTTTCAACACAAAGCATTCCTCTGTTGTGTGGCCGTTACCATGATGGTAATCGCAAGATTTGTTGTCCTCGTGGGCGAAGCTCGTGGTCAAGTGGATAAGGGGCTGGCAGCGCATCTCCAACTTGGAACATGATCTCTTCCCGCGTAGTGTTCAGTGGGGTGAACTGCGCTTCCCTGAATCTCTGCCCGGGGGTAGACGTTCTCTTCCTGTCTCTACGCGAGCGGTTGTTGCCCTCCGAGCTCTCGTCAGCTGGCGTCGCCGAGCTGTCCTGAGGCTTGTTTTTGTTTTTGGCCTTGTCACCCTTGGCGCACTCAGTTGAGCAGAAGAGGTGAGAACTTGCTAGCAGCTCTGCTTTCGAGGCACCTGGATTCATGGCCAGCATTGTTTTCAGTGGCCCTGCTTTCATGTTGTTAAGGTAGCAGAACGTGATCTCCGGGTCACTGGTGGCGGTCACTTGATCGAGCATCTCCTCGAATCTCTTCAAATAACTACCATAGGACTCATTGTTGCCCTGTCTAATCTTGGCAAGATCAAACCGATTTTTGGGGGTTGGACCCGCAGTGACGAACTCCTCCAAGAACTTTTCCCGGAGCGATTCCCAGCTACCAAAGATCCCCGGGGGACCCTGCCCAACCATGATTGTGCTTTTCCCTGGAGCGCACCCTCGAATATCCGCATCTTCAATGCTTCCACATCGGTGACCATCCGAATCCGTGCCTCAAATGATCTGAGCCAATCACTTGCCCGCGTCTTCCCAAAATACTTTTCAAATTGTGGGAAGATAACCCCTTGCGCGGGTGACGCATTCTCAATCGCTGGAGTGAACGGGCTGCCTTCCAATGGCTTTGTGGCCCCATAGTCGGGCTTGGCGACAGCTAAATTGGCCATTTGTTTGGCCATGTCTCCCTTCATGGCTTCCATCCGCTCGGACATGCGTTTTTCCGTGTCCATGGTGAGTCTGGACGAGCGAGCAGGATCTGACTGATGGCTACGCACTGGTGGGCAAAAAGTTGGCTTATAAGTAGCTTCCTGCTCGATACGCACTCTATGCCTTGGTCGGTACGCATCTGCTTCTGCGTACTCACGGGCTCTCCGACGGCTATGGCTCTCTTCCCGAGCACGGTATTCCTGCCGACGATGATGTATGTGGGAGAGATTCTGACGGCTGTATCTGCTCTCCGCCTGATCATCTGCTCGCTTCACCTCATCCGCTTTCTCCGAGGGTATGTGAATAACGGATGGGATCCGTATACTCGGAGCGGGCAAATGTTGGGAGACTTGGCCACCACCAACGATTATCGGATTGCTGAGAGTGGGCAGCGCCAAATCTGCAACTGGAACCAGGGCGTGGCCCAAGGCGAGCAGTTGCTGGTTGAGTGCATACATCTTATTATAATACTCTGCTTGGACTTGCAGAGCAGCAGCCTGCTGGTCAGGGGTTTGCCCGAGTAAACTCACGTGGCTACCCTGGCCATTCTCTCGCTGGCGGTTTAGCTGCGTTCTGAGATCTAGCGCACGAGCATCGTGCTTCTCATTGATAACTTGCCTGGAATCGCGCTGGCTAGCGTGACTTTGGCTGGCGTGCTGGGATGGCTACTCCTCAACATACGTCACATCATTGCCATGAACCGCGTGCCAAGCAGCCACCTTCTGATTCATTGTTTGCACCCCTTGGGGTGCCCTTGGTGGCAAATCGCCCGGTGGTGGATTGTTGTTACCAGCCTAGTGGTTACTAATGGTGGCATGATGTTTGCTACCCTTGCCAACCATTGCAAATAGACAGATTTTCAAGAATCTCACCGGAAAACTTTGGGGAAAGTGTTGAGACTTCGAATTCCTGGCAACGGAACCAAACTGATGTGGCAAAATCACAGCTTGGGCCGTCCGTACGATGGGTAGAATATCTGGGCTTGAATCTGCTTCCTTGAACCTAATTAAGATCACAGAAAACCTTATTGGAAGTGCAAGGCAGGGCCTCGCGAAACCACTTCGGCGGGAGAGTAAGTATCGTGTGAGAGAGTCAAAAAACAAATTGACAGAGGTTCTAGGCTCAAGAAAATATGCATCCCTTGCTTCTGGTTTATATATGGGTATTTATAGGCCCCCAATGTCATTGAATCCGTCTAGGATTCGGTTTCCTTAGATACCTTGTAGGATTAGGAGAAAATCCCTTGATTTTAGGCGTGATACGCGACTGGCCACATGAATGTAGGAGCAGATAAGGCAAGTGTCTTGCTCGAATATGGAAACCTTTGACTTGTCTTGGGAGCAAGTTTCCGGAGTTTCCTGTTCGATGCGTGCCCGGGCGAGCAAGGCACTACCCGGCTACTTGATATAGACTGAGTTGAAGTAAATGTAGATCTCGGGCATGGCCCCTGATCGGGTAGGCAAGTCATCCAGTGCTCGACCAGGTTCGGACAGGATGAATCCGGCTCTTTTCCATGTGTGAGTGTGGTCCCGGGCATGGCCCCTGGTCGGGCAGGCAAGGCCTAGGCCTGTCCAGGTTTAACTGGGAATTGCACTACTCGTTGCTTGATACCTCGATTGCTTTGTCCGCTAGGCTGGTGGGCCCCATACTAATTATGCTCGTGACCGGCACATGATGTTAGCTCGTGCTTTGCTCGTGACCCGGCTTGGGCCTGACACATCATTTTACAATCGCTTTCTTCATTAATTTTGAAGGCGGGTTATAGATTCGGCCTCTTCTTTAATTAACTTTGGTTCTTTGTTATTAGTAAACCTTAGGTTTGAGCTCGTCCTAGATGACTAGTGTTGGATCGAAAATTATAAGGTAAATTGTAATATTTTTTTTATATTCATGTTATATATTTGTTATTAACAAAAAAATAAAAGAAAAAGGAGGGAGTACATTAAGTGGGGGTTTTTTTGGTGAAATTCGGGCGGTCCCTTTTGAAAAGATTTCAACTACTCAATCGAGTCAACTATGTGTTTTTTAATCAGAAAAAAAATACATTTTGTGCGAAAGGACGAGTATATCCTTAATGAAACAAACATATACACGAGGTAAGCATCGGTTCATGCATCGCGATGCATGATTTGCGCATCACGATGTATGATTTTGAATCACAATGCATGATTTGAATTGTAATGCATGATTCCAAATTGTGTAACTATCATTTCTATTTCATAGCGGTACATCACGATTATTTCATAGCGATACATCGCAATTCCAAATTGATGTCTCGCGAATCTAAATCGATGCATCACGATTCAAACTGGATTCATCTACATCTCTTCCACCTCCTTCTTCCTCATTCGCCTTCTTCCTTTCTGAAAAATCATTTACCCTTCTAACAATTATAATTTTTGAACAATTTAAGAAAAATACGTTGGACCTATAGAATAAATGTTGAAGGAAAAAACGCTAGAGTTGTGAAAGGATACGAAGTTGAGCATTTTAGGAAAAATATTATAAAAGAGACATTTTTTAGTTAAAAAAAAAAGAGGCGACAGAAGCGGTTAAAAGTTTCAGGTGTATGCCAAAAAAATTTCCATTTGTTGATCACAAATAGCACATTCACAGGGTTGACCCATGATTCAATACTAGTCCCTTCATCCGCAGCCCAGGCCCACAGGAAACCCCTAAACCTTGCAGCTTTTTAAAAGACAAATCCATTTTTTCTTCGTGGATTCACTATAAACAAGGAGAGGGAGCATATACAGTTTTAACATTCTATATTTGGAAAGCACCAGTTTTCGATAAAATTTAGCACAAAGGAAGTTTGTAGAACTGCAGAAATTGTGAATAGTAAGCAATATGCAGAATAAAGCTAATCAGCAGTGAGCTCTAAATATGATTATTGCTCATTTAACATACGTACAAGAACTTTAATGTGCCACTCGATACAGATATAATTCATCGTTCATATCCTTCCTCTTTGGACTTGTCCCTTTGGTACAAACTTACATCTTTGGACTCCTTAGAGGAGTTACCATCTTGTCGTAGGCGCAGACCTAAGGACCGACTGAACATGAGGGTCAAATCTAATGTCAAAATATGACACCATTTGGATCAAGTATTTAAGGAAATAAAGTTGTGCTTCTGCTAACAACTAAACTTTGCATGAAAGTAGGTTTTGTTTCATTCTGGCAAGTCCTCGGCTCCTCGCAAATGGGCCTTCCATTCGAATGACAAGAAAATAAATTTGCGCTTCTACATCCACATAAGTTTTGGCAAAGGGATTCTTAAGTTTCGATGCTACCATATCAATCTGCTCTTCATAGGCTCTCATCTCGTACCAAACCACTGTCTAAAGGATGACCTTCCGACCAGTTACGAGTGTACAATGTGCATGACCACATTGATCCAAGGTTTCACAAATGAAGTTAGTTTTTTTCTTAGACTCCAAAATTGATCCTTTATTGGGATGTTTGAAATTGACAGACGTCATCTTCTTCTTCTTGTTTGATTCCTCTTTTTCTTTTTCTTTTTTTTGCAACAGAAGAAACTTTGGCCCCATAATTTGTTCTCGCAAGTAGGGAAGGTGTTAAATGCTGCTTGTATTTCACGACAGTATTGGTGATACATTTATCTTTTGGTAAGTTCACGAGGCAATTAAAATCAACATGTACATATTACTTTCAAGAATTTAGACCTTGAAATATATGGAATGTTGTAACTCTATTGATCTTTAAATTTCTCGTGTAAGGATAGCTCATGACGAAGAGAAGTATTTAGACTCGTCTTCTAACTCTCGGCCACATATATCACCACTCTCTGCATGTAGGAAACACGACACGCGTCGTCCATAACTTCCCTTTACAGTGTACAACAGTCGTGCATGGTTGCGTGCACCGAAGTACTTGCTCGATCCTTTCGTTCCTAAGATAAGATTTACGTCATGCAATAAACATCCAAAAGTCTATCTCTAAACCAATTTCAGAAGATACCAGACTGCTAATTCTTTTACTCGAACGAATTGAATTTGTGTGAAATTCTTTAACTCTGAATGCTTTAAACTAACCTAATGGGAGTTGGGACATTTGAGATAGATCACAGTAAGTAAGAAAGATCAACTAATAAAGAGTCCACTATTTGAGTCCTCATTCCTACATTCTTCATATGTTAGATTTTCGGAGTTGCATTGAAGTTCAACTGTTCAAGCTAGTAGATCCTAAAGCTAGACATGACTTAAACCTCCCTCGAGGCACCCAATTGGCTCCCTCCGATTGTCATTCAGGGAACGTACACTCCCAACCGACCATTTCCCACTACTACACTATGTTCATTCACTGACCTAGCTACCTGCATTAAGTGTGACTGCACGCATATGAAAAGGCTCGTTAGGACTGCTAGTGCTGAAAGCTTGAAAGAATCAATCTCAGATTTCGATTAGATTGAATGAGAGTGTTCAGGCAAGTTTCATCGTAACGATGCAATATAAAACACTCTTAAGTTGCTCATTTAGGATCACTGGCATCAAGCATATTGAGAGAAGTCCATCAAGAAACCAATACTAAGTAAGAATTTTTTTTTAAGTGCAACTGCTAACGAGGCACTAGGACCGCTGAGGGATGAATCAAACCCTTGAGATTAATTTTAGGTTTATATGGATTGCTATTACCTTTAGTGAAGTAAAAGAAAACTCAGACACACATTATATATGTATAATGTATATGTTACTGATCTCTTTAGAAAAGAAAGAAAATAAACATAACAAAACACTTGAATTTCTAGACAGACATAATCATGAAAAAATAGAATCACAAATATTTATTTCATTGTTAGCCATTATTGAATCTCTTTTTCAAGAAAGATGTCTCATCAAGGGACCATTCTTAAAATAGAAAATGACAAACCCTAGCAACTGCATCTGTTACTCTCTTTGCTTCTTCAATGAATGAAATTGACAAACCAGGAGATGTGGAAATAGTTGGAAGAATCAAAACTACAATGACATTTTGGGTTCTTAGATGTTAGGGTACTTGAAAGATATGTGGGAATCTTGCCTAGAGGTTGAAAACCCCATCTCTCTCTCTCTCTCTCTCTCTCTCTTTCTCTCACACACACACCACACCCAAGTTTGGTTATATATATATATATTGTAGGTGTAGGTTCACATGCCACTGTTCATAAGTGACATATGCATTTATATAGTTGTCCATTATGCTTCTACATCAAGAAAACATAGAAAGCTTCACTGCTAAGAATCTCAAACATGTTTTTAGAAAAATGATTGAGCTAGGCTGCACATTTTTATATGAAAATCGAATAAATTTACAAACTTTTTAAAAGATCGATATGTTTCTTTGTTAGTTTTTTCTCTTTGGAAGGGTACTGGAGATCTACAATTAAGGTTTCCAAAACTTGTAAATCTAGCATAAGAAAAATCACCACACTTCAAAATCTCGCAGAAGGAAAACAATAAAACTTAAAAATCTTGCAGATCAAAGAAAAACAAAGCTACCTCTAAATATTGTTACAAACTTCTAAATCTAGCCGAAGAAAAAATGAAGCAACTTCTATTCGATCTAGACATAGTTTTATTTTTATTTTTTGTATAAACTTTTACCATGATGAAGTCTGGGAAGGTTTTAATTATGTAATCAACCTGATTAAAATGATGAAATTCAAATTTTATTTTTCTTGAACTCAGAAAAAAATACAATATTGATAGCCAAAATAATACAAAAAAGATGACATACAAAGCAAAGGACACTTACATGTGCTTTCACTATCAAACAAAACAAAAAGAAAAAAGATATCTTATAAATGCACTATCAGATATGGTTAGATGCTTATGTATGTCAAGGGGTACCATCTCCGAGTAGGACAAACTTTCTGTTCCATTGTTGTAGTCATCTCGGAAACCCTCTCTCTCTCTCTATCTCTCTCTCTCAAGTGCAACTTCTTCCTAATGACTAAAAAATTGGTGGGTTAAACCGTATGAGAGTGAAACTCAGTCGTACAAATTAAGATTCGTAAGACTATCTTACAGAAGACATACTCCCTCCTAATGACTATATCAATGAATTAATACAAAGGTCATACCCTCAACTCAGAAAATGTTGAACATTTCTATCTGGGATGGCTGTGAATTAAATTAAATATGTTAACAAGATCTCAGTGATCCCTTTGCGATATCATGTAAACCCTAATGCGCAAATCAAAGCTCAAGATTTTCAGAGCAATGAATAACTAAGAAGCTGTCAACAATCACATAAACACCAACAACAATTATATAAATGCCTTTGCAGACATAGAATAAGAAGTTCAAATCCTACAAAGGAAATCTCAAATTCATGATAAGCTTTAAACGCATCATAGGCGTTGGAACGCTGTGTCAAAAAGGATAAGTACAATTACTAGTTAGAATCTTGCGAAGGCAATCTCACATTCTTGATAATCATTACACGCATCGTTGGCCTCAACCTAAGTCCAAATCTTACAAGAGCGATCTCGCATTCTTGATAAGCCTGAAACGCATCATTGTTCTCAGCCTAACGTTGTGCCGATCAGGCAACATCCAATGACCATTTAAATCTTTCAAAAGCAATCTATCATTGTTGATAAACCTTAAAACACATCATTGGCCTTAGCCTAATTTTGTGTCAAACACGCGAAGTCTCTCTCTCTCTCTCTCAAATCAAGAATAAACTATGAACGACCAAATCACTCGAGCTCGAGTCCAATCCTATTCCACCCCCCCCCCCAATTCAGATTTTCCTAAGCAAATCAGATCCGCTTCATGAGAAAGATTATATAACACCAAAAAAATCATCAATTTGCGGAGGACTAATTACTCGGTGAAGAATAATGAAAGCCTTGGAACATCATGAATCAAGTGATGAGTAAAGAATCAAAGACATATTCTCTCTTTGGCAAAAAATCAAACAGCTTCATGAATCATAATGGACATGGAATAATAGGTTATGATTGAATTAAGACTAATGATACTATTAAAGTTAATTAAATCAAACCCCTTACAAAAACCCTACACCCAATCCAAAACAGAACCCAAATCATTACCAATCAACAAGATAACAGTAAAAGAAAAGAAAAGATATTTAAAATTGAAATTAGTACTGCATAAACAATCGAAAGAATTAATTTTTTTTTTAAAAACACAGTTTTGTGGCCACATTAAATCAGCAGAAGAGTACGGAAAACTGGAAAAGTCAAGTTTAAGGCACTCCCCCCAAAGCAGAAGGAGGGGATCTTGGAATCAATGAAACCATTTACGAGACACAAAACCCCTTCCCCTTCCCCTTCCCTTCATCTTTCTGCAAAACAATTCACCAGTAAAAACAAAAAAATCGTACGAATGATTTTGAAATAACAAATAAACATTCGAAAAATCCAAGTAAACAGAATAGAAAGCACTGAAAAGACCTGCAGCCGAGCCCTGCCTGTCAAAATGAGAACCATCCATTATTCTTTTCTGCACAAATAATCACAGAAAAAAGCAGTTTATGATATCGAAATCCAAAACCCACCACAAATCTTAAATTCCCCACATGGGTTTGATGGTATAGTAAGAAAAGGAAAGAAAAAAATCAATGATTTAAAAGAAAAACAACTAGGGTTGATGGGAATTAGGGTTTCCTCCTTAATTTCCTTCGTGCAAACAACAACAGGTGAAGCTACCATATGATCTGATCTTTCCTCAACAAAGTAGGAAAAAGTTTAGATCATGCTGGCAGCTTCAACTACAGTAGATGCACGTTAGCAAAGCATAAACAAATCCCTCCATCCCTCTCTCTGAGTAGAGTAGGGTATAAAGAAAAGGAGGCCTAGAAATGGGTTAAATTTGATGAAGGGGAGGAAGAGAGATGGGTATAAATAGAGGTTGGAAGAAGAGAAAGATATATAGAGGGGGATTAAATGTGAATTATGAAATTTATTGGATAGCAAAAAATGGAGATAAGAAAATTGGTGATTGAAAAAGGGGAGAAAATTTTGTAAAGAGTATAGAATAGAAACAAATTTTAAAGATAGAAAAAAGTGGTCCCAATATTGTTGTAAATTTGAATTGAATATTGTCACGCCATCACCACCACCATGCAGATTGCAGACAGGTTAGTTAAATTTTTCTAAATATTAATTACTTGTAACTGCATTTATTTACTTTAGGGTTGGAATCGTGGGGTGGGGGGACCTTTCGAGTCCGGATCCTTTATTTCAAAAGTGTATTTTATCTTTTATTTCAATGTCCGATCCATTGTTAACTTGTCAATTAGTAAATTAATAAAATTAAGTATATAAACAAAATCAATTACTGATTGATAAGTTAACGATGGATTTATATTGGAATAAAAGATGAAATATATTTTTGGAATAGAGGATCCGAACTCGAACCTTTCCTTCCAATCTTTGTTTGTTTGTTTTTCACTTAATTTGAAAGTTCTTTATTAAGTTTGAGTAGGCATCCTGTATGAAGCAATGAGTAAGACGGAGCTATCCATATTAAATTGGATAAGATTAAGTAATCTCAATGTAACCTTTTGACTTTTGAAAATTATAACATCACCTCTTACGTATATAAATAAAGAGTGTCACTTTTTAGTATTAAAGTATTACTTTTAAATATAAAATGTGTTACTTTTCAGTATAAAATATGTCACCTTCCGTTTTTAATAAAAAAACATCATTTTTTCTTTTAAAAGATATTATTTTTTAGCATTGAAAGTATCACATTTTAGTATTAAATGTGTCACTTTTGTCAGTCATTGTTAATTTTAAAGTGTCACTTTTTAGTATTAAATATGTCACATTTTAGTATTAAAAGTATCACTTTTTAATATTAAGAGTATCATTTTTTAGTATTAAGAATGCTACTTTGTATTTTAATGAAAATTATAATAAAATTTTCCTTTTATAGTGTCACTTATGACCTTAAAATGTGTCACTTTTATCTTTTAAATGTGTCACGTTTGACATTAAATGTGTCACGTCTGACTTTACATGTGTCACTTATCATTTTGTCAAAGTCCGTTAGAGTCCGTCAAGGCGGGGGTGACAATTTGAAGCACGAAACGATTGATCGACACGAACACGGCATGAAATTATAGAGTTTGGGCAGGTGCTTATCATGTTCGGGCCGTTATAGGATCAACACAATTTAAAAATATGTTGTTATCGGGTTGACTTGATAAGCACGGTAAGACGCGATAACTAAAATATATATGTTTTTAAAATATATTTTTTAAAATTTACTAGGGGTTGTTCACTTCTTTCGAACTATTTTCATGATTATTTCATAATTTTATCATTAAAACATTTATGACTTTTAAACTACTTGATTATTTATATTAATATATTTTCAAAATATGAATTAAAAATTTAAAAATATATATTTTATAATGTTTATTGGGGTTAACGGATCTGACTAAATAAATCGTAATTTTTCCTAATCGTGTCGTGTTTGAGTTTTAATATTAGGCACAATAAGCTTATCGTGTCATGTTTGTGCTTATTGTTTCGTGTTGTTATTGTGCCGGCCCGATAACCGCCCAACGCGACCGATTTGTCACCCCTACGTCAAGCATCTCATAGCAAATGAGGCTAACGGAGCTGATAGAGGATGAAACTCTAAGACTTGGGAGGAAGAAAAATTTCGGCAGCAAACCTTGAAAGTGCAAGGTAGCGGAGCAAAATGAGAAATATCTCATTAATGTGCTGGCTAGCCTACCGAGTTGGCACGTGTCCCTCCCTCCTTGTGTGACTCACGTGCTTATGTTGGCCGATCCAGGACGATTAGCTGGCTTCAGTCTCGTTTGTCTAATGTTTTTTTTTTGTCTATTTTCTCTAACATTTTGATCCATTTTTTAGTAGGTAACCTGTGGTTTTTGTTGATGGGTTACCCACTTCATTAACATTCTTTTTATCATTTTTGGGACTCCGTCTTACGGATTTAGGATCCATAAGACCATCATACATAAGTTTTTTGCCATTAAGTTATAATCATAATTCACACATTGTTCTGATTAATGAGAAAAAGTGTCAACCGCTCCAGTTTGTTATTTTTTTTCAATCGAAAAAAAGACGCTTTTAATGCGAAATGATTAGTAACCATTAATGAACCGAAGACGTACGTGATAAGCATCAATTCCTACATTGCAATCTCAAATCAATGCACTAGTTAAAAGTTTCATAAAAGATACCGACCAATAATTTTCCTCTCTCTCTCTCTCTCTATATATATATATATATATATATATATATATATATATATGAAACCGTTTATAGATTCTAATTCGCAAAATAGAGTTATATACTTGCTTTTATCTCAACCAAGTAACACATGATGACTCACATATGTGTGATTGATCGTACAAAAAAAAAAGGATTTTTCTTAAGTTTTTTTTTTTACTATATGCTCTTTTATTACTTTTTAAAGAAAATGTGGAATCTTTTATCATAACCGAAAGATTATAATAATAGGCCGTGGTTGGAGGTTACTTTTTAGGTAGCGAAATAAATTGCGGATAGATTAGGCCGTTATTATTTAAGGTGAGCCGAATCTTTTCTAAAGGACATTTAGGGTATTATACCAATTATTTTCATTTTACAACCGCACTAGTTTTACCCCTACTTCTACAATTAAGTTTTAGTAAAGTATAAAATAAAAATATTAGGTTTACAACTATTTCTATCACTATTATCACTTAGCTTTGATGAAGTCCAAATGTATTTTTAGTGAAAGATAATTTTGTCATTCGCTAAGGCTTAGAAATAACAATAGTGGTAGAAATAATAATAAACTTAACACTATTGAGGGTAAAATTATTTTTCACTAAAACACATTTAGAATTCATCAAGGCTTAGTTGTGGCAATAGTTATAGAAATAGCAGTAAACTTGACATTTTTGTTCATTTTATTGCTTTCCTTTATAATAGTATTCCATCCGTCCCAAAATTATCGCCTCGGACTTAGCACACGGTTTAAGAAAACATATTTGACTATACTATTAATATTAGTTTGATGTGTAGTTTACTTTAAAACACATGTCTATGTGACTCATAATTAAAGTAGGATGAAAAAATAAGGGTAAAATGATAAAAGTATTAATTATCCTAAAAAAGAAAGTTTTAAACAAGATAATTATTTTGAGATCGACGAAAAAAGAAAACATGACAATAATTTTGGAACAGAGGGAATACTACATACTAATAGATATGCATACATACATCACATCTGTGTGTGTGAGTGAGAACATGAGTAATGCTAAAATAACAGTTGATTGGTTGTATTAACAATATGACCCACCATGAAGTAATAAGACCTACGTTTGTAAATTGATCCGCTGCCAACTAGATTTAATATTTAATTTTTGTGACTTTAGCATTATACGGCAAAATTGTGCTTGTTAGCTAAAATACTACATAATAATAGATATGCATATACATACATGATACATCACATCCATTTTTATGTGTGTGTGTGTGTGAGAGAGAACATGAGTAGTGCTAAAAGCCTAAAATAACTATAGATTGGTTGTATTAACAAGATGACGCACTACCAAGTAATAAGACATAGGATTTTAAATCGATTAATTAGCTGCCAACTAGACTTAATACCTAAATTTTGTGACTAGCATTATACGGAAAATTTGTGCTTGTTAGCTAAAATACTACTCCCTCCGTCCCTAAATTATCGTCCTCCTTTCCTTTTTCGTCCGTCCCAAAATAATTTTTCAGTTTGAAACTTACTTTTTAAGAACATCACTTTTACAACTTTACCCTTACTTTTTTACTATTCTTTAATTATGGGCCACATACACATTAACTTTAAAGAAAACTACACATTAAACCAATATAAATAATCAAGTCAATTGTTTTTTTCTTAAACTGTGCGTCGGGTCAACTAAGACGATTATTTAGGGACGGAGGGAGTACATACTAATAGATATACATTCCTCCATGTCTATGTGTATGTGTGAGAGAGAGAACATGAATAGTTCTAAACTAATTTTATATTAGTTGTATTAACAATATGACCCACCACGAAGTAATAAGACGTATGATTTTAAATTTATTAGCTGCCAACTAGATTTAATTTCTAAATTTTGTGATTTTAGCATTATATGAAAATTTTGTGCTTGTTAGCTAAAATACTACATACTAATAGATATACATACATACATACATACATACATACATACATACATACATACATACATATATACATATCTACATCACATCCATGTTTATGTGTGTGTGAGAGAGAACATGAATAGTGCTAAAGTACTAACTTTATATTGGTTGTATTAACAATATGACTCACCACGAAGTAATAAGACGTACGATTTTAAATTGATTAGCTGTCAACTAGATTTAATATCTAAATTTTGTGATTTTAGCATTATACAAAAATTTTGTGCTTGTTAGCTAAAATACTCCATGTTTATGTGTGTGTGAGAGATAGAACATGAGCAGTGCTAAAATAACTGTTGATTGGTTGTATTAACAATATGACCCACCTCAAAATAATAAGACCAACAATTTTAAATTGATTAGCTACCAACTAATTAATTTTTTTGACTTTAGCATTATACGGAAAATTTGTGCATGTTTATCTGTGAAAGAGGCAGTTTTTGCATGATTAGTCTCATACCTAATGTGATTTGAGAACACCTAAACGATAAAAAATAAAAAAAAATAAAAAAGATTATGTGTGTGTTTTAGTATGTGTTTTTGGTGAGAGAGTGTGTGTCATGTACATGTGTACATGTGAGAGGGAGAGATAGTTTGTGTGTAGCATGTGTGTGAAAGAGAGTGAGATAGGGAGAGATTTTAGCGTGCCATGTATGAGAAGGCATCAAGAAAGAGCTAAAAGAAGAGTGTAAAATCAAGTTGTATGTAGGGGGGACCATGATTTGCATGGCTTATTAGGTGTTGGAAAAAGGTTCACAAAGTAACGAATGAAGAAAGGAAAAGAGCATCTCTCACCAAACAATATTATGTGAATCTATCTCTTTCTCTATATGGTTTAATAATTAATAATTAAAAGAAAAGTGCATTTAATCTCATTCCTTATTAGCAACTTTTCCTAGTTCATTGTCAATGGCTTTTCCTTCCAAACTTCCCACTTATTGGATACTTGCTTTTCTCAAATACCTCAATTGTGTCAAGCAACGAGTTCAGATTTCCTGTATCACTTATGTGTATCATTAGTGTACCATTTTTCATCTCAATCATTGTATCTGAATCATTCCATCTTAACCAATAGTTGAGATAAAAAATAATACACCAATAATACACACGAGTGGTACAGGAGATCTGGACTCGTCAAGCAATCTAATGGCTACTTGCATGTTACCTACATTTGATCTCCCAACATGTGTTTCCTTATTGGAATTATAATCAAATATTTTGTTGAAATTATAATCAAATTTATAAAATTTGAAGGAGAAGAAAAATTAATATGTTTCCTTATTGGAATTGGTGGGTGGATATAAAACTATATACATGGTCGGTCATGAACTTTTGAGGGTCCGGGACGAAAAGAAAAAATAGGTCCTTAAAAATAATATAAAAATAAGATTTTTAGATAAATAATTTTTTCAACTTTTCATTATTCGAATAGTTAAAAATATGCAACACCTACAAACATATAGTAAGAAAAAGTATTAATTAATTATTGAAAACTACTATTCTCCATCAATTTAAACAATTTGCAACAAAAACAATATACCCCATCAATTCATTTTCTTTTATTACTTTTTTGACTTCTGAATTGATATTTTTTTAGTAACATGTTTGACTACAAATTCAAGTTATAAAAAAAAACACAATCAACTAATAAAGCTAAGAATTAAACAAACATAAGCAATAAAAATAATAGTCAAATCGTACTAAAAATTATTTTTTACTTGAAATATGATATTATTTTCCTAATGAATATATAATTGCTCAAGTATATCAATTTTAAGCAATTTATATTTTTTATGACCTAGATAAATATTTTTTGTCGTGAGTAACATTCTATTTTTGATAAGTAAATTTAGTGGACCCAAAATAAAATGCAGCTTGGATAATATGCTTCAGTCGAACACAAATATATATACATATAAAGAGAAAGAGATAGAGAGAGAGAGAGAGGAAATGGCCAGACAAAGGCCTCATCTATACTTTAAAAAATATATATTTCAAAAAATAGTTCACATGAACTTGTTACCGAGCAGTGGCTTACTTCTGTTAAAATAAATTTTGATAATTGAGGAGGTAAGAGTTGAACCCACGCCGTTAGCTATATATAAATCAATACATTGTCCATTGGGCTACGATCAAAATTGTTGACATTAAATTTCGGAATAGTTGACATTAAATTTCAGAATAGTTGTAGGTCAGTCTCATTTCTCAAGTTTATAGCGTCTTTCGTTTTATTTAAAAAAAAAAAAAATATAAAAACTGGAAAAAGTTACTTTTTATACAAAGTGATTATAATACTTTAATGAATAGAAGGTGCACTATGGAGGTCAATTACTCAATGCATCGCACTGCATTAATTTTTGCACCGCGATGCATCAATTTAATTGTATTAATTTTTACACCGTAATACATCAATTTAAATCCCTAATCAAATTTTGCACCGCGATACATAAAATATAACCTAACTCAATTTTGCACCACGAACCAGATCATGTCATCCACCTTCTTCTTCAATCTCCTCCGTCGTAAGCTTTATTTTTTCTTCTTCATCTGCCTCTGTCCTTACTGAAAAATCTTTCAACTCAGCATAGATCATTACAGTTTCGTACTTAATGATAAAAAAAGTGTTTACCTTTTCGGTGGCGTTGCTCTTGAACCCCCAAGAAGGGATGCTGCCTCTTCGACTTAACAGGACAAGTCGATCCCCGTTTCGTTATGCATCAATAGTGATTTTCGAATCTAAAATGTTCGCCGAAAGCATTTTATGAACAAATAATTCAAAAGTAAACTTTAGCGGTTGAATAAAAGAAAATAGGATCGGAGGGGATATAAACTTGACAAAATGGACCGACCATAATTTTACCCTAAAAATTCATTATATATAATATATCTCAATAAAGTTGACCTACACATTTCTATAAAAATGAGGCCCCCTTGAATTTGGGGTCATGTTCAACTCCTATGTTGAACCTGCTCAGGGTCGGGTCTAAACGTACCAAGATGTATGCAACCTCACCAAATGTGTAATTACAATGGATGTAATTATTTTCCTAGAAGAAGAATATTAATCCAAGTCTTATGGCAAGTCTTAGCGCATCGGTTAATGTTTATCCATTTTGTCATGAAATTTACTTATTTGAGCTAAAAAAAATAGACGTTAAACTTTCATTTTAAATGACAATATTTGACTTTAATAAGTCAAAACAAGACATTATTTATGGATGGATCGAGTATTATTATTGTAACGAATAGTTTTTTTTTTTCCGGAATCCATCTCTATAGGGATATCAAAATATTAGAAATATCTACAGCAAGAATATGCCTGCGCTAGTGATCATCGATATAAGTATAAATTATTAGACGAAAAAGAATTAATTAAGGACAAAATATAGTTGACAATATAAATAGTGTATAGGTGAAGGTGGACATAATGAGGCTGTTTACACATTGAGGAAGCTGATATAAAGCACACAATCATGTGTGAATCTTCATTAGCAAATATGCCTCTCTAAAGAGAATACATCCTTTCGTTTGAAGATACTCTATTACACACACACACACATGTGTGTGTGAGAGAGAGTAGGTGTGTTATGAGATCGTTTTATACTCCTATATTTAAATTTGTAAGATACAGTTCTATTTTTTACGGTTCAGTCCACCAATATACGGTGAGTCGGATTAGGAGATCGGTATAACATAAAATAATTGTTTTTCTTAAGTTTTTGCATATATATATATATATATATATATATATATATATATATATATATATATATATATATATATATATATATATATATATATATATAAGAAATTGATTATGGGGGTTTAATTTAATGATGACTAAAACTTGGGTAAGACGGTCTTTTGAATACTTTGTGTAATACAGATCCTCCTAATCTAATTCACCGTATGTTGATGGATTGAGCTGTGAGAGAATGGAGCTCCGTCTTACAAATAAAGATCATAAGACGGTTTTACAGAAATCCTTCTTACCCTTTAATGATTAGGTGCCTAACCTAGCCATAAGAAATTAAATAGCACGATGATGAACAATTATTCGATAGCTTGCGTATGCTTACTATTTTCAATTATTCAAAAATGAATGTCGAATTACATAAATAATATAATAAGTCTAATGCACAAACTGCATTTAAATTTTTATTTGTGTAATAGACTACAAATATTTCATACGAACAAGCATCAAACAAGTATTCCCAAAACAAAAACCAAAACGAAAAAAAGTATTTTAAGACTTTGATCGAGGGCCATTTTCTTTAATTTGTTTTAGAGTTTCTTTTCATTTTCCTTTCGTTACGAAGAACAATATAACACCGGAGAATGATACTCCCTTCGTTCTGGGTGAAGAGTCCCGTTTGAAAATTAAACTTTTTAAGAAAATGACACTTTTAGTAACTCATTAATAATAAAATAATACTTTTATGTCTTAATTTTTTAAAGTTAACTCTTTAAGTGAAATATTTTAAAATGAAATATGTGACTTTTTACCTGGAACAGATGAAGTATTATATAATTTGTGAAGAAGAAATAAAATATATTCTCAACAGAATCACTGGATAGGAATAAGATTTTTCCAGAAAGATATTTATGCTACTGAATAATTCAACCTTTTTCCCCCCTTAAAATAGAATTAATTAGCATATGCTTATCCATAATTACAATCTTACAAAAGTTAATTCCTTCTGCCATAGCCAAAAGCAACCACTCCTCAGTGGACATGTATTTAATTATATAATCAAAATTAGATGATAAAAACTTGTGTAAAATAGTCTTACAGATATTTTTTATAAAACAGATCTTCTTTATCCGACCCACCGTGTGTTAATGGGTTAAATTATGAAAGAGTTGAGTTTTATCTTACAAATAATGATGTGTAAGTCAATCTTACGGGATACTTATCAAATTAGATTTACTATCGTTGACAAAAACAAAAAAGGAAGCCCCATTGGTTCGGTTACGAATGTCTTTCTAAGTTATGTTTGGAATTTGGATGGATACAATGTGGAGGGACATCGGATTCTCCTTATTTTAAATTTGATGCATTTGTATAATTGCTTGGAATTTTTCATTCATTTATTTTCTTTTTATAAATTTATAAGGTCATGAATATGTCATCAAATACTATTGTATCTCGTTGTGGAAGAAAGAAAATTAAGCAATTATCGTCACATATTCAAATCGAGGTCAAAATTTTAACTTTTTTACCCTCAGAGTAGGAATGAGATCCATCGCTAAAATCTTTAATTGCAGCAATTCATTCATGAAATAATAATGAAATTTATACGATCAATTACGAGTTTCAAACAATGAAACCTTAACCTTTTCAAAAAAGAAAAAAAATTGTGATTAACATTAACTTCGCCGCTATTCTTAACCTTCTTTTCCGCTAATTATTAATGGCATTTTCACCTATTTTGTGGCTAATTGTGGCGAAGTAAGAAATCCGGTTAGAGGGGGTCAATAAATAGTTTGATGTACATATTTTATGAAACTTGGTTATCAATTTTTTTTTCTTATTTTGTGGTAATGTTAAATTAGCAAATAAAATTTTATAATAAGAATAAAAACCGATATTAGATTTTATATTAAAATTTGAATTCTTGCTTTTCTTTGAAGTATTTTGGAAAAAAAAATGCGTACTAGCTAGTATCAAATAAAAAAAACTAAATTGTAATCATAACAAACAAAATAAGGATAAGGGATTATAGAATACATTAATTAAAATATAGTAAAAAATTATTCATTATTTTGATTATTTGGTCAATCCATTGCTCGCTCCGTTTTAAATCAAATTAGATTTTGTATCCGTGTCTATGGTATGGTGTAAGTATTGAACTTGATCAATGCATGGAGCAAGCGGTATGCGAATGAATTAATATATGTTTGAAATTTTGTAGGGGTTGAATCAATGTACACTGCATAACGAAAAGAGAACAAAACTCAAAAACTAAACAAAAAAAGCTCATAAAATGTATGTAATCTAATCAATGTATGTTGGGGATATTAAAATGTAGATAATCTAAGCAGTTAAATGAGTACGAACACAAATTAACGAATGAAATAAAATCAAACACCGAGAAATTAACTATTAATCAGTCAAATGCTAATGGAACAAAATCTCACAAAATTACACAATCTATTAAACACAAAATTCAGCACAAACCGTATGATTGTAATTGCAATTCAAAAACTCAAGTACATTGTTTTTTTTTTTACGGGAGACAAAAATCCTTCGATTGCAATACCACCGGCAAACATACACCAATAATGATACTTCATCAAGAAGTGTAACTTCTACATTGTTTCCAACCAAAACTAAAGTTTTCTGCCCAGGAAACAAAAATCCTTCGGTAGCAATAGCGCTAGCAGTCTTGCTCACAGTGGTCTCCTAATTTACTATATGGATTGGAGTTTCGGATGAATCAGTCATGCTCCATTTGCAAAACAATGGAAGAAGCGGCCGGAGTAATACGTTGTTCCTAAAACCAATCAAAAGTAATATGTGAATATATCAATGCAAGGTACACACATACACACTTGAATAAATACAATCTCATAAAGTGCAGAACACATCAAGATCTTAAACAAAACATTTAAGTAATGTTTGCCAAAAAACATAATATAGACTTCAAATCAAACCCACTATAAAAGTAGAAAAAGAATTATAAAAAACTTAGCTGTTTTAAGGTTTCTGATTCAAAGTAAAGTAATTGTATGGTATTGAGTGTAAATATGAACAATTTTGGAGAGAAAAAAGAGAGGGAGTCATTTAGCTCCCTAATATAAAATACACTAGTAACTCACATGTGCGTTGCACGGATACATCGTTTGAAAATTATATATTTAAATAAAGTTGAATAATGCACCGTAAATATGATTAGTTATATTAAATTAATCGCACTCTAATTTTTACATGGTCCAAAGTTCTCACTTGATTTTATATTTGAACAGAACCTCCAAAACTTAAATGTTGGGAACCAACATTTTTTGCAACATATATTTCATATTTCATATGACTATTCATTATAAAAACACAAACAAAAGAAAAGACATAAATTGCATAATTTATGTATGACAACTCAATTATATAAAACAAACACTTAAAAAATAGACACAAAATCGCACGCTAATTTCTGTATATCCTATCGTTCTTAATTGACTTCATCCGAATCATTCTAACTAATTAGTTATGGATCGCAAATATTATTAGGAAAAAAATGCAGATCAGTCCACTCTAGAAAGTTTTCAGCCGATTTATACATCCATAGTTTTTTTTGAAACTGGAAAAGGGCACTTCATGCATGCGTTGTGATGTATTATTTTGTGCATCATGAGGCATGACATGTCTTTTTCTAGTTTCGAAAAAAATCGAAGTGCAGAACGATTGAAAATTGGAAAAATTATTGGCCGGTACTTATTGTGAAAATTTTAACCGCTCCCGTGCCATCTTTTTTTTAACCGCTAAAAAGAACTTTCATAAAATATTCCATAAATACCTAGTTGGTCATGAAACTGAAAATCTAAATTATTGGGGTTTGAGCTGTCAAAATTTAGCCCGGTCCAATGGGCCGACCCAACCCACCCAATATTATCTGGGCTGGGCTTCAGGTTCTATAGACATGGTGAAATTTTGGGTCGGCCTGATTTAATGATTGGCTTGGTGGGCTTTGTCGTCGCCAGAAAAATATATGAAAATAGGCAAAATTGGCACGCCCAATAGGTAGGCCCATGGGCTACTCCAGTTGGTCCAAAAAAATTTCAAACCAACCCAAACCGAACGGATTTTGATGTTGCTCTGTTGGGATTGGTGCGGGCCCATCCGGGCCTCGTCCATTGACAGCTCTAGTTGGGGGTAACAGAACGATGATGCATATAATGAAACCAGTTTGAATCACTATGTATCTAAATTCAATCGTGATGTATTGATTTGATGTATTGATTTGGATTCGTGATGCATGGATTTAGAACCATGATGCATTGCTATGAAATTAAAATAAACCAGTTTGAATCGCAATGTATCGATTCGGAATCGTAATGCACATTATGAAATGGAAATGATAGTTACACAATTTAAAATCATGAATCACAAATCAAAATCATATATCGCGATGCACAAATCATAATTAAAATCACATTAATGAAATAGATCTAAAAATTAAAAATAGGTACATATCTCTAATGTTTAGTTCTATATTTATCATGTCAGCAACCTCGTTGTTTATCCTTTTTAAGTAGAATGAAAAAAATTATAGGTCTAGATCTATGACTACCGTCTCACCAAAGCTCGCAGGTAAATTACTCGTTTCATTAGTCTTCGTATCGAAATTTATATAGATTTGGATTTTTAAACACGTGTCAGCCAAAAAAATATTCTTATCATCTCAAACATGTATTTTTTTTGTTTCGAAAAAAATACTTCTTGATTATATTTAATTTATTGTTTACTAATGAGATTGCCTTGAAATATTTACCTTATATATATATTCTTTTGAATATATTTCACAGATATGTCATTTCATGTCTTTTAACATGATATTCTATTGAATAATCTTTTGTTTTCAAATTTGACTTAAATTACAATTTGGTCACCTTACTCTCACACTTTTTGCGATAAGGTAACTCTACAATTATTTTTTCAAATTAGTCATTGTATTTAGCTATGAATCACACTTTGGTCACCAAGAGTCGTTTATGTCAGTTATGTTGAATGGAAATGATCGAACAAAAAAATATATAGATGTCATTTTGTGTTCGGAACATGTCGTGCACATGAACAAATCGAAGTCGTAAAATCTTATCCCATTCAATGTCTTACCTAAAGACACGCGTCTTAAGCTTACATTGAAGGTGAAGGTCAGACAATAACGTGAGTAACACGTGATGTATGTAAGGGTATTTTTGGGTTTCTACAAAAGTTAACACTTTCCATCCAAAAAATTGGATGGAGTGATGAACGTGCGATATAAAACCAAGTACAATGACAAAATTGAAAAAAACTATTAATAGAATTAGCGTATTGAATAAAGTGTGAAAGTATGGTGACCAAAGCCGTTAAATTTCATTATTATACTTGTAGATTTGGCAATTTTTTTACCATGCATTAGTCAGTTTCTGATTTCTATGATACACGAATCATTTGAGCTCTTATGATATAAATCATATTACTCTAGACATTTATTTCAAAAACAGGTAAATTTATCAAATTTATTCAAATTATGTTATTTTAATTCCATTCAAGGATGTAAATATTATTTTATATACTGTTGAGTGTTCAAAATTATGCACCCATTGTGTTATAATTGCCAAATTATAAAATATATGTATGATCACGAAATATACTAAATGTGTTTTCATATTCAATGGACTCATTTTAAATTCAATCTTAACAACCCTTCATATTATAAGAGAGGTAATATGTCCAATGCATTTGTTCAATATTAGTTTTCCATTAAAAAAAATGTTTCAATTCCTAAAGCAAAAAATGCAACTAAACAAAATAATAATGTTGCTATTTTTGGAAAGTGAATTTTGGCAGAAACTTTCCAAAAATCGCACCTCTTTATATATATATATATATATATATATATATATATATATATATATAGATTTAATAAGTGTCTTCAAGGTACTAAGAATCTAATTTGTATAGACTGGGCTTCTAATTCAATGCAAATCCTACATAATAGCAGCTTCCTTTCCTTGAAAGATTAAGCAAATTCAAAATAATAACTCCGCAAATAAAAGGAAGATCCAGTGAACAAAACGAAGCTTAACTCCCTAATATAAAATCAGACTTAATAGCAGCCCTCTTCCATGAAAGATAAAGCAATTAAAAAAGAATAATGATAACAATAATTACTTCACAAATAAAAAGATAGATTAGTCAACAAATATCACAACCCACGATTCCAATCGATTTAGAAATCCAATACGTAAAAATAGCAATTACAGGATAAGGAAATGAAAACAATGCAACAAAATGATTACCTAAAGAACGACCAAAGACAGATTTCGACGATAATGGCTTGAATACAATGATTAGCTCCCTCATATAAAATTCAAAGCAATGTAAATCAAAATGTAGCACTCCCTTGTCCATGAAAAATAAAGCACTTTCAAAATATTTGGTAACCAAATATGACAACTTGATTTAGAAATTCAACATAAAGTAGAGAGATGGGGAGTAGACCATTACGGAAGAAGGTGAAATGTTCAAGAAAAAGAAGGCACATACAAAGGTAACTCCTGAGAGGGTCCGACCAATCAAACACCATATTATGTGAGGGTGAGCATCTGATCGGAGAGGACAACTACAATAGAAAATTGCACCTCGTTCAGTAAGCGTCCTAATACAACTAAACATCAAAATTTCAAGACCAAATATCAAATAGGTTGACTACAAACATAATACATTGAGCATAACTCCTTAAGGAAATGTATAGAACCGAATCAAGATGAGTTTCAAAACTAACAAACAATAAGTACAGAAGCAGAATGGAAGGAACTGACTTTTTTCACATAATCAAGCCAAAAACATGAAATAAAAGTTAAAAATAGAAACAGAAACAGAGAAAGAACAAATAAGAAGCTAAATTGAATTATTGAAATATTAAGTGTTTACATGTTAGCAAGGGGAGGTGGGAATTCGGGTGAAAGCTAGGTTGAAACAAAAACAAAAGAATGAAGAAAATTTACCGTGGAAAATTAAACTATATGAAAAAAGGCTTAAAAATTAAAATTACCTTAATTGATCCTTGGCTTTCCACCCAAATGTAGAAGTCCCGTTGAAATACATTCTACAAATTCAACAATGGTGAGAATGGGTCTTTGATCTTAAGAATAACTCTGAAGTGAAACTTATTGTCCAAAGATGTTGAAAAACCAAAAGAAAAAAAAATCCAAATATACTAACTATATAATTATTAAAAAAATCAAGCACCATACATAAAAACTTATTCACAACAAAATTATAAAAAAAATCATTATTTCCAAGTTCCAAAACTCAACAATATCCAAATGTACTAACTATAGTACTAAACAATACAACTTATTAAGAAAAATCATCCCACCAAAAAAATTCCAAACATATTAATCCCAACCACCAAATTGGTAAATTTCCACATACACTAATCTAAAGCAACAAACCTAACATTGTAAAAAACATTAAAACCTCTCGAATTCAGATGTTGTAACAACATGTGCCTATATTTACTAATCAATTTTCAATTTTTAATGCATTGACATTGAAGAACATATCGAGGGATTCCAAAAATTGAATGAGACAAATGGATTTCAAATACAAAAGAAGGGGTCGGATGAGAAATTGCCGTTCATAGATTGAATCATCCACATGAAACCAAAAATATTCACAGATTTTAGAAAGAGATGAGCTTATAAATTGTTAATAAATTATAGTTGAAAAAAAAAGAAGATATCACGAAAACGGAGCATCAACAAATAACTCTTACCTGGATAATCAATAGAGTAGTAGGTTGTTTCTTAATTCACCTTGCTGACAAACTTGAGATGGAAGGAGGGGTCACAAAGGAGAGTCCGGGAAGGATGCAGAAGGCCCGTCGGCCAGAAAGCTTGTAGAAGTTAGGCCTCGATTCAGGTGGCGGCTTCAATTACGACGGTGACGAATTGAGAGGATGCTGAAAAAGGAGGGGAAATGAGTCACAAAGACAGGGTTGGAGAGAAAAGAGAAATAAATTGGGGAAGGAAAAACTGGCGTAGTCATAGAGAGAGAAAGAAAGGGTTGAAGAGAGAAGAGGGAGGTGGGTAACCGCTGCACACGCTTGGGATATAGAGATTTAATTCTGGCCAGTAGTTAGCCTTTTAGATTTCAAGTGTGCGAGTACGAGCTGTATTATAATATTGACTAGATCTTCATGCCCGTGCTATGGCACGATAACAGTATATCTGATTTCGTCAATTGAAACGCCAACGTATAAATAGAAGATGCAATTAAAAAAATGGTAGTTGAGGGGCGCTATTCGAACTCGACCCATAGTTGAAGGGGGTTATTTGTAAGGAGTTGGATGTAACTGACCTATGAATGTTTGATTGTGCGGCGGAATCAACCCCAATGGCCAAATAGTCTCAGTCAATCAATTGAGCTCTATTGTGAGATTATATTAATGTAAGGTTAATGTTTTGCAAGAGATAATGGTTTAGAAGATTAATTTCAAGGTGTGGCTGCTCATAATATTAATTGTAGGGGGTGACTTTATAACGGGGTGAGAGAAAATAGGGAGTTAAAAGCGGATAACTACTCTCACACGTGTGAATGTGAGAGTGAACCTCAATCATTAATTTTTTATAGATAATTTAATCTCAACATCTAAATAGTTTTAGTCAATTGCAGATGTGTGAGAATGAGCTCTATTGTAATATAGATTCGTGCCCGTGCCTATGGCACGGTATTTCAATTGAAACGACAATGCATAAATAGAAGGTACCTAGATCTTCGTATTTGTGCCTATATCTGATTTTTTTTTTAATGTTACAGTTGAGGGGCGCTATTCGAACTCGACTCATAGTTGAAAGAGGTTATTTGTAAGGAGTTATATGTAACTAACCCATGACCGTTGGATCTTATGACTGAAATCAATCCCCACCGCCAGACAACCTCAGTCAATCAACTGAGATTAATGTTTTATAAGGGGTGATTGTTCAAAAGATTAATAATCGCAAGGTGTGACTTTGTAATGTGGAGAGAAAACATAGGGAAAAGAAAAAGGGATGACTGTTCATAATATTAATTGTATGGGGTAACTTTGTAATAAGGAGAGAACAAATAGGGAGTTAGAAGTGGATAACTACTCTCACACATGTGAATAATGTGAGGGTGAATCCCAACCGTTAAATCTTTTAAGATAATTTAATCTCAACATCTAAATAGCTTTAGTCAATTGCACATGTGTAAGTATGAGCTCTATTGTATATTAGATCGTTTATGTTTGAAAAGTCTAATAATTAAGAAAAATATATAATTACTAGCATCAGAAATAATTATATTTACAATAATTCTTGAGCATTATCAATATGTAATATCAAATGTAAATGGTAAAGATGAAATGTTTTGGAGATTATGGACATGATTTTTTAAAGTGAACTTTTTAAGTGAGCATCTCAAAATTAGTATAGCGGACTCTTTGTCTTAAACCAATGGAGTATATTTTTTTTATTAATAATAATGCAATGCATGAAGGAGTTCTATGTAATTTCAAAATAATTTTTCTGAATTTCGTAAGAGGGTCAAAACGTTAATATAAAAATCCTGAAGGGGGTCATTCCAAACTTGAAAATGGCTTCACCAATATTGGTGGCAAAACACCATTCTTAAATTTTGACTACACCATTTATTATTCCAAAAAGAAATGTTCCCTCAACCTATTGCTTTTATCCAATCGTATTATGGATCCTAAGAAAGAGTCACACTCTTTCACAGTTCAGCCCACAAACACATGACGAGTCGGGTCAAGGTCCGTCTTTTAGAAAATTGATTTTATACTCATGACTCGATCGACAAGATGTCGAAAGCAAATTGTCGAAAAGCTTCCCTCTTTTTTCCTCAGGGTTGTATTATACCTACATTCGACCTTCTAATCACCATGTTACGATGAGTTTAAAATTTAAAAACGCAAATTCTTTCAAATTATGGCGTGAGTAATTGGGTCATCCTGCACAGAATATGATATGCTGGATTTGGACTAATTTCATTGGGCATAACATGTTAAGCACTAAAATTCCTAGTATCAATGAATTTATTTGTGAAGTTTGCACAAAGGAAAAGCTATAGTTCGACCTTCTCGTACAAAAGTTGAAATATAATCTCATATTTTCCTTGAACGGCCTCATGGAGATGTGGACCGATCCATCCGTTATAGGACCATTTCGATATTTCATGGTCCTAATTTATGCTTCCACTCGGTGTACTCATGTGTGTTTATTACCGGCAATTACCCATTTACTAATTAAGTTTATTGCTTAAATAATTGAACTTAGAGCCCACTTCCTTGATTTTCAAATTAAATCCATTTGAATGGATAATGTCGGTCAAGTTACATCAAAAACATTTGATGATTATTGCATGACATTAGACATCAAAGCGGAGCATCAAATTCCTTATGTCCACACCCAAAATGGTCTAGTAGAGTCTTTGATTAAGCGTATTAAATTAATTGTTATACCATTATTACAAAATTCCAACTTACCCACAACTTGTTGCGCAGATAGGGTTTTACATGCTGCTACTCTAACTCAAATCCGACTAACTGCATATCATGATCATTCATTCCCCCTACAACTTGTGGTGGTAAAGAACCCAACATTTCTCATTTGCGTATTTTTGGTTGTGCATTCTATGTTCCTATATCACCACAAAAGTGTACTTCTATGGGCCCTCAATGAAAGCTAGGTATATACATTGGATACCTAGAGACAAGGGATCAAGTTAGAGCTTGGTACGCTGACTGTATATTTGATAAAGATCATTATCCGACATTAGGGGGAGATAAAAGCCCAAAATTAAAGGAATACCGAGAAATTTCATGGTATGAAAAAGATCGTCAACACTTGGATCCATGCACTAGTAACTAGAAGTTCAAAAGATAATTAACCTACAACATATAACAAGTAATCTGTTAGATGCTTTTACTGATCATAAAGGAGTGACCAAACCATATATACCAGCAGCAAACGCATCATAAAGAGTGAAAATCCCTAAAGGGGTGTATATACCCATCGATGACCCACAACGCAGAAGCATGGGAGACCTATATCGGTGCGAAAGATAAGAATCCGCGAAAAACAAAATCTAGCAAAGAATCCCTATCACTCCTGAAACCTCCTGAAGAGGTTCATCGTAAAAGCGAAAATCCTAGTACATTTGCATGTACATGTACCAAATAATCAGAATATTGGGATCGTGGTACTGCCAGATCAACATATTTTAGGAAATGACGAGGATTTGGTTGACGTAAATATTGAAGTTGGCATGATTTTGTGAATACGGGAGAAACTTATAATAGAAATATCACAGTCGTTGACGAAATATTTGCCTTTACAATTGCTCTCGCTATCTTGAATGATAATCTGGATACATAACCTAAGTCAATAGCAAAGTGTCGAAAGTGCTCGGATTGGGGTAAGATGGAAAGAAGCAATTGAGGCTGAGCTTAACTCGCTAACTAAAAGAAAAGTTTTTGGCTCTATTGTACATAGGATCTAAATAGGTGTTTGTATGAAAGAGAAATGGGAATAATGAGCTGGTGAGATATAAAAGGAGATTAGTAGCTCAAGGGTTTTCGTAGAGACCCGATATTGATTTTGATCAAACGTATTCTCCGATAATGGATGGCAGCAAACATGAATTTAGAGATGCAGTTGATGGACGTCATGACTGCATATATATAAGGGAAAATCCTTATATACATACGAAAATCCTTGATGAATTTAAGGTTCTTAATATAAGGGAAAATGAGAATCGCAACATATATAGCATAAAGTTACAAAGGTTATTGTAGGCCTAAAGCGGTCGGGTAGAGTGTGGTAAGAAGGAATATGAAAACAATGATGTATGTTCATGCATGTTCATAAAGAATTCGAAGAATGGCTTTTGCATTATCTCAATTTATGTTAATGATACAAATATTATTGGAACACGCAAAGAACTTGAAGAAGCAAGCTCATACCTATAGATGAAGTTTGAAATGAAAGACTTCAATAAAACCAAGTATTGTCTTGGCATGCAGATCGAGCATCTCCCTGAAGGAATTTTTATACACCAGTTCACCTACTTGAAGAAGGTTTTGAAAAGATTTCACATGGATAAATCTCATCTGTTTAGCACACCAATTGATGTCTGATCCCTTGAAGTGGATAAGGATCCATTTAGACCTAAAAAATATACCGAGGAAATATTAGGACCAGATATTCATTACTTGATCGCCATAGGCACATTGCCTAATTTATATTGCATTTGCAATAAACTTGTTAGCAAGATTTAGTGTTTCTCCTACAAGGAGACATTGCAATGACATTAAACCTATTTTAAGGTATCTTAAAGGTTCACAAGATATGAGTTTACTTTCTACAAGAAATCAAAATATAACATTAGTAGGCTACTCGGATGCTGACTATATGTCTGATCCACATAATGCCTAGTCGTAGACTAGTTATGTTTTCCTCTGTGGTGGTACTATAATTTCATGGAGGTCTGTTAAACAGTCCATGGTTACCACTTCTTCGAACCACTCAAAGATTATAGCTTTGTATGAGATTTCACGAGAATATGTATGATAAAGTTCATTGATACAACACATTTGTGGTTCGTGAGGCATCTGATAATATTACCCCCCCCCCACAGTTATTTATGAGGACAATGTCGCATGTGTTGCACAAATGAGAAATAGGTATGTTAAAGGAAAATTGAAAAAACATATTGCACCCAAATTCTTTTACCCACATGTGCTCCAAAGAGCGGTAAGATTACTGAGCAAGTTCGCTCTAATGACAATCTATCAGATTTGTTCATGGTATTGGAATGTGTAGGCTTAGAAGACTGTTGTCTTCTGAGGAAGCGACAATTTCACAACAATCGTAAAGATATGGTGACCAAAGATCGTACACTTTTTTCTTTTCTAAGTTTTTTTCCAGCATGTTTTTCTTAGTTAAAGGTCTTTAATGAGACAACTAGTGCAACACGGAAGTATGTGTATGCCATGTGCTTTTTCCCTCGACGTTTTTCTCATAGGGTTTTCTGGCGAGGTTTTTAATGAGGCATGAACGTCATGTAGTAATGTCCATGGAGGAGTGTTATAAATATAAGCATCATTATGGACATTACTATTCTTATCTTCGTTATCCCGACTTTCACCTTCTAGCTATCCATTGGTCATCTATTTATTGTAAACTTTCTCTCTTGCATATCTTGTGTCTTCTATTTACCTTATTAATTGTTTATCTTTGACAACACATTATATCGATTGAGCAACGGAGATAACTCACAAGAGGAATCGATGTTTTACAACAATTAACTCTATTATAAATATTTGTATAGTGTGTTACTCCTTCTGTCCCAATATTATTGTCCTATTTAATTTGACCAAGCACACAGATTAAGAAAAAAATAATTGACTTGATTATTCATATTTGTGTGTAGTTTTCTTTGAAATCCATGTGTATTAGGCTCATAATTAAAGTATAAAAAAAATAAGTGTAAAATTGTAAAAGTATTGTTCTAAAAGGGAAACTTCAAATAAACAATTTTTTTGGGCGGACGAAAAATGAAAGCATGATAATTCTTTTGGGGACAAATGGAGTATTTCCTTTAAAGCCCTTGTAATATTAGTTATAATGCTAGCAATCATGTTTTCTAAAAAGAAAACTTTAAAAACATGACAATTATTTTATATAAATAAGAAAGGAAAATAGGAAAATTATTTAAGAATTGATGAGTAATTTTTTAGAATTATTAAATGTTAAAAATAATGAAGATTTTGGTTGGATGTTAATTAATTAACTATTTTATAAGATGGAAGTTTATATGAACATGACAAGAAAAAATGAAATGATGTCTTTTATAAGACGATGTTACGGATCTCAATTCGTAAGACGGAACATCACTCTTTCACATCTCAACCTACCAACTCGCGGTAGATCGGATAAGGAGGATTCATCTTATAAAAAAAAATATCCGTAAACCGTCTTATCTAAGATTTTACCTAATAAAATAGTAGGTCTTTTATAAGACGCTTTTTCGGATCTTAATTCGTAAGACAGTTAGCTAGAATCACTTTTGGCAAAAACAAAGTCACAATTTTTCTACATTTCCACTTCTTGATTGTAAAGTCACTTTTGAATAGAGATGTTAATAGGGCTAAAAATTATGGGTTCGAACCGAAACAGTTAGATTTTTGATCGGTTATACTGAAACCTTCAAGGTTGCTATTCTAGATGGACCGTTTAGGGACCGAAAATCGTAGGGTTGAACCAAAAGCCGTTTTTCATACGGTTTAGTATAGTTAGTAATATATGAGACGGGTGTAATAACGAAAACTGTTAAAGTTGGACCGATTAACAACTTTAATATAGATAATATAATATATGTGACGTATATAATACGCTAAAAAACATATAAGACTCGCTAGGTTTTTTATCGGATGATATCGTTAATCGTCTAAACCAAATTTATTAAGGATCGAAATCGTTAGGGTTGTATCGAAACCGTTAGGATTAAACCAATTAACATCTTTACTTTTGAGAGACAAACACTCTAAAAATGATTTTGAACTCCAAAAGTAATTCTAAACCTTCGAAATGAATGTCAAACTCCTCACCAAGGCAAACGAACACAAAACCTTTTCTATATTTAAAAAAAATAACACTTATAGGGCTTGTTTGGTAGTCGGATAAGGATAAACAGTATTATTAATCTCAGTACTATTAGTACCCTCGCTATTAATCATCACTTGTATATCGGGGGTAGTTTTGAGATTACAAATGTTAATCCCAATTTTTTTTAGTGAGGGCGCTAATAATACCATCCTCCCCCTTGGTATTAATAGTGAGGGGATAATGACTTTATCCGGATAACCCGTACTATTAATCCCAACCATCTATTGCATACCAAATATCAGACAACTCGGCTTATTAATCCTATCTGGCCTTAATCCTAGCTACCAAATGACACCATGATGTATCAAAAGTTGACTTTAAAATAATTAACTTAATTAAAGTTAAATAGATCATAGATTTAACACCTATTTATCTTATAGTTACATTTAATTTAACATAATGATTTGAATCATAAGGATCTATGGCGAATTTCAACAAGGGGATAAAAGTAGGGAAACATATGGGAGTGATGATACAAACTTGTTGCTTAGGATGTCAGACTGAGTTGATTTTTCTAGGTAGGCATGTTGGTCGCCTAAGCCTTGATTGATTGATTGTGTCTCCCGGAGGATATTCCTTGACGAACACTATTCTATACGATTCTAATTACCAAATCTATATTATAAAATAGTTAGATAATTGACTAAGGTTATTAGAGGTTGAAATTATATTATCTTAAAAAATTTAACGGTTGAGATTCACCTTCATATTCATATGTATAAGTAGTTATCCATTTTTAATTCTATATTTTTTTCTTTTCCTATTATAAGTCACTCCATGCAATTAATATTATGACCAGACATCATTTTTTCTTCTCTCTATGTTTTATCTTCATATTATAAAGTCACACCCTACAATTAATCTTCTAAACATTTACCATTTATAAAACATCAATCATTTAATTATCATTTGAAACAATGTACCTTTCAACTATAAGATTTTTTTAAAATCGCACCTTCTATTTAGGCACTGTCATTTCAATTGACGAAATCAGACATACTGACACCGTGTCATACGCACGAGTACGAAGATCTAGTATTCTTATATTTAATGGGTGTATATACATATATACATATATATATATACATATATATACATATATATATATACATATATATATATATATATATATATATATATATATATATATATATATATATATATATATATGTATGTATGTATGTATGTATGTGTGTGTGTGTGTGTGTGTGTGTGTGTGTAGAGGCTACTGTCACTACATTTGTGTTTAGACAAAAGCTTAGGTAAGACGGTCTTACGAATATTTTTTTGTAAGATGGATCTTCTTACTCGAGTCACCGTGTATTGATGGATTGAACTGTGAGAGAGTGACGCTCTGTCTTACAAATTGAAATATGTAAGATCATCTTAGAAGATACCTGCTTTTTTGTTTAACTACCACATTACCAATTATTACATGAATTAAGCGCATATTTGGACAAAATTACCCATTGATTACTTGTCCAGATTAAGTTGTCTAATAATGTTACTTTTCTAATTTCATACCTACATAATTTTCTAATTTAAACATCTAAGTGATATTTAGTTACCGTCCACATAAACAACATAATTATTTTTTTTAGTTTTTTAAATATTTGATCAATAAAATTCATGGCTAGAGACTAGAGTCATGTTACATAATTAAAAAAATAATTATTATTAAAAATATTGTTTTCAACAGAATTTTGAGAAAACATGATTAAAGCTTGTAGAAATTAAAAAAAAATGTGTAATTAGATTTAATTAAAAGATAAAATTGTAAAAAGTCAATTCAATTGTAAAATCATAGTTCGATATCATGTCGTAATGTGTTTATATTTTTTTTCTGCCGATAACAATAAAAAATGTTATGTTTACAACTATTGCAGGAACTAAGCTTCGTTGACGATCAAATGTGTTTGGTGAAAGATATTTTTTTCTTTCACTAAAACTTAGTTGTAGCAATAGTTGTAGAATTAGTTATAAACCTATCATTTTTGGATTAAAAAATGATTCTAAATATTAATTATAAATTGGTTAACACAAATAATCAATTCAATACCTACCATATTTTTATTATGGACTTTATTTTTATAAAAAACTATTTAACTTAAATTAATCTTTTATTATAATAATAAAGTATCACAAATTATCTAAAATTTTGGTAGATAAATATTTTAATGAATTAATTATGTTATAATGAAACATGAAATGAGGCATAAGCATGATCGAAAAAATATATTTAGTAAAAAAAATAGAAGGAAAAAAATATCTTGTTCATTGACATATTAAGAATTAAAAAGTAATATGAAAATAAAAATATATTGCTAAATTTTAAATGGCAAGTAATTAATTAGATTATAGTTTTGTCCAAATATACATCAGTTTAAAAAAATAATTAATAATGTAGTTAATAAGTAAAAAATGTATTGACAATACCCTCTTCCATATAAAGGTCAAATTTAATTGAAAATATATGGCTAAAATACGAAAAACACCCTGAAGTTTCCACACAATCTCAAAACGGTACCCAATATATATCCCTCGACACCCCAATCTGTTCCCCATGAATTCTTAACTATCCAATATTTCGTCCCATCTTCGGTTGCTCCGTACCCAACTGCAGTAACTCCGTGGTCTGGTTGAACTCCACAATCTTCTCCCGTATAGACCCTACTAGAATAAAACTTAAACGACTTACTCCTGGCATGGATCGACTCTGATACTGGCTAATTTGCCACTACCTTCAGAATTAGATCCTCGCTGTTGGCGGGGACCTTCTCGTAACCGGTGATATTGGCTGCACTTATTGCTTCATTGCTTTTGTTGCAAGTGTTGTCTTCTCCGATATAAGGATAAGCTGCCGCGGTGTTGATGCCTTTGTTTTGTATGATAAAACTGAGTCCATCCTCCATCATCCCTCAGTTAAAGCCATCGCTTTGGCCGCCCTTGTCACAGTCCATTAGTTCTTGTTCGGACAGAGAGATTAATTTTCCGGTTTTGATTTGATTAATCCCTTCGATGGCAGCTATTGTCGAAAAAGCCCAACAGCTTCCTATAAAGAGACGAATAAAACCAGTACTTTTATGACGAATTGGTTTCATTCGCTTCTTGACTCCATTGGCGTCTATTGTTCGTTCGCTTTAATGTGTGTAGAAGATGAATTAAAGAAATTTTTGATGAAAAAGACTAAATTACCTCTGCATGTGAGATGCACATGCTAACTTTCTGTTAGTTTTCTAGCGCCCGTTAGGACTAGGGTGCAAAATTGGACAATTTGCAATGTCAGGTATGATTATGGCACAAACCTTAGGTTGGGTACCGTTTTTGGATTTGGTGGAAACTTCAGGGTGTTTTTCGTATTTTGGCCAAAATATATTTATGGGTTAAGCCCCATAGTTCACAAAAACAACTCTAAATATATAAAGTATTACTCGATGTATGAAACTCTTGTCGATCTTATGCAATATAATTGATTTTCAGTTTTTTTTATGTAAGAAAATATTACTACCTTTTAAGATGAAAATAAGAATTATGGTGTCTAGCAATTATTATGGATTAGAGTGAGTAGTTCTGATGGTCACTAAATTTTACCCTAATTTAAAATAGGATCACTAAACAATCTTTTTTTTGCGATTGGGGGCTATTGACTATTGTATTCACAATATGATTGCAATCGATTCATTCCGTTTATGGCCCTCCAAACTCTATAACTTCGTGCTGATTCGGACGATTATACAAAGAAGGAAGGTCACCGGGCAAGAAAATACCCGGCTACAATCCTCATCCCAAGATCGGGTGAAAAGCATATGGGGTCAAGTAGTTTATGGACTAATCACATTTCGTTTGTTTGCATTCTACGGCCTATAATCTAGGCAAAAATTTAGTTAAAACGTTTTTATGACTATTTTATATAAGACGGATCTCTTAACCCGAACCAGAGTGTGTTGGTGGGTTGAGTTGTGAGAGAATGAAGCTCTGTCTTAAGAATTAAGATCCGTAAAACGGCCTTACAGAGAACTTAGTCCCTTATCTAATATTGTGAAATGGAATTCGTAGTTCTAATTTATTGTCAAACTAAAGATTTATGGTAATTAATTTTTATTAGGTTTCTGACGTTGAGCTAACGTAAACAATCACATGCAATTTCTATGTCTTTTTAGGTCATTTACCGAAGAGAACAACCAAAAAAAGCAAGTGATAGGTTGGTGGGTTGATTTGTGAGAGAGTAGGGCTCCGTCTTACGAATTAAAATCCGTAAAACTAACTTACAGGAGACTTACTCATTAACGCCATACACGTAAAGAAAGTAATGTTTTAGAGCCAAGTTTAATAAGGAATATGGAGCGGTGAACTGTGTTTCACCAATTTTAGAGCATAGGATACCACTGCCCAAAAAGATGATAAATTATAAATGAAAAAAAAAAAAAATTGACAGTCATAGAACACCACATCAGTCAGTATTCCAAAACCTATAAGATGGGTCTTGAAATTGTTGATATGGAAGTTAAATGAGGTTTAAATCAAAAGGTTCCAAAACCTTGTGGTACATTGATTAACAATGGCAATGTTGCCCTACGTCAGCAGTTTAACCCCCCACCCCCAAGGATTCTCGAGCATTTGACGTGGTGCTTTAAAATAATAAGAGTAGATTTCATGTAAAACCGTCTTATGAATTAAGATCTTTATTCGAAAAACGTAAATTCATCTTACAAAAAAATATTAATAATACCATATTAACCAAGTATTTGTCTGACAACTAAATATTCACAAAACGCAGTGGTTCAAGTTTAAAACCATACTACATGATAGATTCTGTCATTCTGATAAACCATGGAGTCATGGACCATCTACTACAAAGCTGCCAGCATGCAGCCACCATTGTGTTTGGCAGCCACAAAATATACATGCACCCACCCAAGAAAAACCACTCCCATCCGCCACATGCAGAGATACCAACCCATTACAGAGAGAGAGAGATGGGATTTTGGGTAGTGTACCCTAGGAAGGACCCTATATATATATACACTCACAGACAGTGGTCCAAATAAGATTTAAAACAGCTAAAAATTGCAAAACAACAGCTTCATATATTCAACAAGACACTACTAGTACCCTAGCTAGAGTGGTCCTCCTTTCAAAGCCTGAACCCCCACCCCCACTGCCACTGGCCACAACACACACACTAACTAAATCAACTCGCTGTCTCGCTCTCAAGCCTCACCAGTTACCACACAGTTACCAGAAATTAAAAAAGATAGCGTAATTATTCCCTCATCCCTCCTCCGATACATTCTAAACAAACACTTCATCGTACGATTTTGGGATATTTCACATAAATAATTCATTTTGAAAATTATGTTTGATATTAACATAATAATAACGTTTATTATTCTATTTATGACATTATACTTCTTTCGTTCCGAACAAAAGAGTCAACTATTTCATTCTTAAATGTTTCACTTAAAGAGTTCACTTTTAAAAAAAAATATATATATATATATAAAAGAGGTAAAATCTCGCTAAAATGTACTTTCTAAAAAAGGAAAGTCATCTCATTAATTGATTAATTGAGAACACAAATCTCATTAATTGATTACATAACTTTCAAGATTTATTGAAAATATGCAAATATGCACATGTGATAGAAAATACCGAGTTTCTATGTAGTAGTATTTAATAGGAGTAGCCACCAATTGAAAATCTGTAAATACAAATCTCTTTTGGTGCATACTTAATGTATTGATTAATTAAAATGAGCAAATAATATTAGAATAAGAACAAATGTATTATAAAAAACATGTTCATTGAATACATGTGATTACAAAATAAAATATAACCACAATTAATTATAAAAAAAACATGCTATGGAAATCTTCATATATGACTTGTCTGTATTTGAAACTTTTGTCTCTTTCATCGTATCTGAAATTATAATATAAAAACAAAATTTGTTTGTGTAAATAACCACATTTAATTATAACTTATTGGTAAATCATAAGAATATATAGGCCAAAATACGAAAAATACCCTGAAGTTTCCACCAAATCCCAAAACGGTACCCAACCTAAGGTTTGTGTCATACGCATACCTAACATTACAAATTGTCCCATATTGCACCTTAGCCCTAACGGGCGTTAGAAAACTAACAGAAAGTTAGCATGTGCATCTCACATGCAGGGGTAATTTCGTCATTTTCATCAAAAAAATTCTTTAATTCATAACCCTAAGCTGAGTCCTAATCACCAGCAACAAGCGCGACTCTTGCCATCTACTTCACCTCTGCCGCCTCATATTTCAGTCCCACCATCGCCGGCACCCCAATATCCTGACGGGGACTCTAATCCAAGTCCTGATGACACAGATCAGATCCCTAATTTCAGTCATAATCACGACCGACAACCATCTCAATTCACTTCGTCTCCTTCACCTCAACCTCAAGCCTCCCTCCCACCGCCGTCACCATCACTCCCGGTGGATACAGATCAGAATCATGACCCCAACCCTATCCCTAACCCGCATCATTCACCTACACCTTCACCACCTCGTGATCCAGACCAAAACTTAAACACCAACCCTGTTTCAACCCCTATTCACCACCACTCCCCATCTCCTTCATCACCACATGTATCCTCTTTCTTGGCCTTGCAATCCTGTTTCAACCCATATCTGCTGCCCAGCCAACGACCAGGATCGAGTACCAGGAAGAACCTCCTCTAAAGTCAATTGGTAAAAGCAAGAAGAAAGATGATAGTGACAGTGAATTTCTTGTTGATTGCAATGCAAAACAAGTCCAAGAGTGCTGTCTAGGGTTTCCTCAACCATATCCCAATCACCAATCGTTTACCAAGGCAAGCGCGCCGCTTCAGATGCCGGCTTCGTCGCCAAAAAGCTTCTCAAGAGCACCGAAAAGGCCGCTTGGATCGTCGGAACAACGTTCTTGATCCTTGTCGTTCCCCTCATCATTGAGATGGATCGTGAGCGCGCAGCTTCATTGAGCTCGAGACGCGAGCTAGCTTGCTCGGAACCCCTCCGTCGCTTCCCAAAAGTGATTGGCTTTTCGGTTCTCGTGTCGAGAAATTGATTTCTCTTTCTACGGTTTAAATGCGGTGATAACAAGTTTTTCACTTCTAGGGTTTTGTTTGGAGCTCTCCAGTTCATGGTTATGTAGCTTGATAATTGCGAGAAAATTGTTTCTCTTTTCAATTAGTCTTTTAAGGCATTGTGCTGGTAATTATTATTTCGGGCTTTCTAATGGATCTATCGAATTTTAGGCCATATTACGTGAAAATTGCTTAAAAAAATAAATAAAGAATTTTTTTGATTAAAATGACAAAATTACCCCTGCATGTGAGATGCACATGCTAACTTTCTGTTAGTTTTCTAATGCCCGTTAGGGCTAAGGTGCAATATGGGACAATTTGTAATGTCAGGTATGCGTATGACACAAACCTTAGGTTGGGTACTGTTTTGGGATTTAGTGGAAACTTCAGGGTGTTTTTCGTATTTTAGTCGAATATATATGATTAAATCATAGTAGTAGATACCAACCACAAATTATTAATATTTAATAAATCTACATGTTATATAGAGAAGAATATACATCTGAAGTTCTGAACTACTATTTATACTACTTAAGATCCTAAATTTTAATAATAAAAAATATCAATTATTAAATTCTAGAAAAATTATGAACGAGAAAATAACTTAAACAATTTATAAAATAATGGATTAAATGATATCAATTATACGGATATAATTTGCTCCTTTCATCATGTTTGTTTTTACGTTTTTAATTTTGTTTATAATCTTCATTTTATTTGAGTATACTTTAATTAAAAGATATATATGTACATACATTTAACATACGAATGTAAAACTAGTTAAATTATAAAAATATTGAATAGAGAAAATATAAGTGTGTCTAACAAGAAGGCAGGTGGAGGGACGAGGGAATGCAATTAGGGTAACTGAAAACCCCATAACTAATTAATAATTTGCCATTCTGTTTCATTTTTCACCATCAACTACTTTACAGTCTGTACTCTATGCTATGTAGTCAGCCTGCTCAGCCATATCGTATAGACTGAGGGACACTACCAAAAAAGAATACCCCCCAATCCATTCCTTTTCTCCCCATATCTCACTTCCTCCCTAGTGTAGGATGTAATGCACGAATACGTCTTCAACTTACTCCCTCATTCCCTAAATTATCGTCTTCCTTTTTTTTTGTCTATTCCAAAATAATTATTTAGTTTAAAACTTACCTTTTTAAAATATCTTTTTTATCACTTTATCCTTATTTTTTCACTCTACTTTAATTTTTAGCCATATATACATGGGTTTTAAAAGAAACTACACATTAAACCAATATAAATAATCAAGTCAATTGTTTTTTCTTAAACTGTATATCGGATCAAGCAGGACGATTATTAAAAGACGAAGGAAGTATAATATTCTAAAATATGTGTATCACGGATACAACCGAATACACTAGATTGAATGAGTAACTGTTTAACCCAATCTCTAGCAAGCTAGATCTCTCTCTCTCTTTCTCACGTATTAACATAAAGACATGAATTAAAAAGTTGTCACCTTTATTATTCTTATTATTTTGTTCTTTCCGCTCTCTGTGAAGAGTGTTTGCTAGTAGTACAAAATATAGCTGAGGTGTTTGTGATAAAAAATGGGAACATTTTAACAGAAACTGTTTTATGTTTGTTAGATCACGAACAACAATTCCATCAAATCAAACACAATTCATTAAAAATTAATAAAATAATCAATTTGATATTAATTTGATTCAAAATTAAAAAAACTGTTTCAACAGTGACTAAAACTTCAACCCGTTTACGTACCATACCATCTTTATTTTAAAAATTGATTTGGTATCCAAATAAAACAAACCAAGTCTATTTATAGATAAAAATGTGTACTCTTTTTTATTAAAAAATAAAAACTTTTTTTGAATTGTGAAAATGCCAAAAAGATGATAAAATTCAAAAAGTGGTGTTTGATTTTGGTTTGATTTGTATCATAATTTGATACAAATCAAATTAGATACTCATTTGAATTTTTTTTTATTTAACCATTGGAAGTGATGATTTTGGTTTGATTCTTTGTTAATCATAAATTGATAATATGGTAGGTAAGTTTCCTGCAAGATTATCTTACGGATTTTTATTCGTAAAACGGAGTTCTACTCACTCACAGCTCAACCAATCAATACACGGTGGATTGAGTAAAGAGGTTTCATCTTACAAAAAATATTTATACGACCGACCGTCTTACCCAAGTTTTTGTCCAATATAGTCTAGAATTAATAGGAAGCCACTAATTTGATAAAATAGACATCCTTGTTTCATAAAAATTGTTTTTTTTTTCTCTATAAATTGACCAAATTCACATTCGCTAACAATCATATCACACATCGTGTTCACTTGCACTGCTATAATTTTGATATTAATTTCATTACAATTGCATAAAAGTCAACTCTTTTAAGTTTCATGAAAACACTATAAAATAAACATTCATTTTGGGATGGGCGTAATACATTAATTTCTTGAAAGATTGTACGGTGAGCCTCCTTTATATTGTTTCTATCTTTCACACTGGGTAAAGAAAAAAAAAAGTTGAGTTAATTGAATAATATTAATTTTTTAGTGATAGTAATGAAGTATAAATAAAGAAAATGATAGTATTATATTATTATGCTAGAAATTGTTTATTAGCATAACCAAGTACCATATATAAAGGACCCGTGAAGGATTGTTAATCATTTTAAAAAAAAACATTTTTAAATAGACATAAATCATTAAATAACATTAAAAAATTGTCTATTCATAAAAAAATTAACGCATCACAATTTTCATGGTGGCTATTATAGGTTGGATTAAATGTTTTATTTTTTTATAATCTTAAATTTATAATTCTTAATTATAATGGATTTTGAAAACATTAATACAAAAATAAGGTATACTTTTAGTCAATTCTCTAAAAGAATTAAATTACATTTAATGAATGAGTGTTAGCAACTAGATTTAATTAATTAAATTTTTCAAAAATTTATTAACGATTAGATTTCTTTTAAAATTATTATGTTTTATTATTATTATTATATTTTTATTTTATTATTCATTAAGAATGTATATATTAATTAATTTAAGCATTTTCTCTTATTTTTTATTCAAGCAATATATATTTTCTTCTTATTTGTATTTTTATATTTTTTTTTTTGTTTATAACATAGTTTTTTTTAACCCTTAAAAGCCAATTAAAAAAAGGACCCCCTTATAATTTAAAATTTCAAAAACCATCTACCTTTAACATCAATAATCATTAAGTATCTTTCAACATTTTAAAAACCTTTAGGAGACAATTAGAATTAATTCCGTTAAAATTAGATAATAATTAGAGATGGTGGCGAAATTGCATCTATTTTTAAAAATATAATGGCAATAGTATAGTGACAAAATGTAAAGATTCGTCAAAGTACAGTGACAAAATTAATCATTTTTCCTTCCATTACCAATCTAGCCCTTGGTCCATTTAAGTCCATGGATTCGAGTCATTCAACAATTGAGAATTAGGTCTGATAATTTAGTGGGTTGGATCGGGTATTTATCGGATTGAAACGGATAATGAATCGAAATCCATTAGAATTCGAATATCAAATTGATCGAAATAGGTCGAGTTAAATCGGATGGGATTAAAACGGGTGACGGGGCGGCCTGAGTCTTAGCCCAGATTCCCACCCCCCCCCCCCAAAAAAATTTCATAAATTTATAAAATAAACATTATCAGGCCAAAATAAGTAACGGATTCGATACCCTTTAACCCAACCTGATCCAATCAATTAATATTTTTTAGATTAAACGGAATATCTGTTTCGATCCAAAAATGTTAATGGATGAGTTGGTGGATAATTTTCAGGTTATGCCCGATGGATTAACAAGTTCCGAGTTATAATGAAAACGATCGAATTTTTCTCTTGTGCTAGAGTTTTAAGAGGGTCTTAGTTTAAATCAAGGGAAATAGTACAGCATATATATATATATATATATATTTGGATTGCAACCAAAAAAAAATTTATTCCCACCAAAAATTTGAACGGATACTTCAAAAAAAAAAAACACACAAACACACAGTTGCAATGTAATGAAGCTGGCAAAGTTGGAGGACGAAACAAAACTTTCTTGATCACTTTACTGTTTAATATGATACAATGATGATGAATAATACATAACTGACCTTGAGGTAAATATTTTTTTGAGGTAAATATATTTATTAAGAATGAATAAATTGGCGGATCCTGTGTGACTAATCCTACTCCTACTAGGATAAGGTTACAGGAATTCAGAGGCAAACCCAAAGGAGCACAACAATAACTTGCATCAGTATCATCCTATCCTAATAGCTACAAAAATCAAAACTGGAGGAGAAATAATGCAAACAAGAAAGCCTATTCTTGGACTAAGCTTCTCGAATTACTCAAGGAGCTTGGGCGGGCAAGCAACATTTCATACAGGTTATCCGCCGTAGGCCTGTCCGTTGGATTCTTCACGGTACACTTACGGTACATTTCAACCAGGAATTTTAGGCCTTCTGATTCAGGCTCTATTCCATCCTGTTCGGCAGATCCCGCAACTTCAGGATCTTCCAAAGGAGACAAAGCTTCCAGCTCCTCTGTAAGCTGCGGCCGCTTGCCCATCTGTTTAGATTATAGACGAATATCATTCAATCTCTCATCCTAAAATACTTGGAGCACTTTGACTCATTCGGAAATAAAACAAATTTCATTCAAAACATGTCCATAAGACTCTCAACTCTACTAAAAGTTACACAGGTTGTGGTGCAAAATGACGAGCAGTTTGACCTCCTCTCCCCCACCCCCAGGACACACACAGGAGACGAAAACAAAATGGGCTTCAATTCTTCCTCCCAAATAATGGTCCCCTGATTTCACACGGGTTTTAAGAAACAATACCACCCTCAGGTTTTCTGTTAGGGGTGTGAAATCCATGGGACCCATTTATTCTTCTCACTGCTAAAAAGGGTACTATAGACAATTAGTTTGAAATAGTGAATTAATATCTTGGGACGTTCCAAAACAGATTAGGTGACTAATGTTTTCTAATGGAGAGAAGCATATATATATATGTGTGTGTGTGTGTGTGTGTGTTTTCTTCAAGCAAGTGATATTTGAGAGAATTCAGTTTGACATTTGAGGAGAGAAAGGAATGTGAATCATACCAGAATAAGTTCATGAATGTTGGACTCTGACAACCCCGAGTAAGGCACTTGCAAGGTCAACAACTCCAAAAGCAGGCACCCAAAAGACCAAATATCCACCTCCTGCAGTCAAACAAGAAGGAAGACCCAATCATTCCAAGTTATATTAACAACCGTTTATAGTAACAAGTCACTCAGTTTCAATATAGTACACAAAGGCTAACACTGGCACATTTCAAGATGTAAGTTTCTGTAATTAACAGCTGCAGAAACATTTAACACCAAATGACTTATTGATAGGTAAGTATGAACATTGGTACTGGGATTGGAACCAAGGACTTCAAAATCTTTGCTTTGAGACTTTGAGTGCCCTTGCCATCTCTCCCACCCCTTGGGGTAAAAAACAAATGATATTTGCCTTGGAACATGGTATTTGACTAAAAAAGAAAACAGGTTTAATCGCAGAAAAGTATCAAAAAAGAAAAACAAATTTGCACAAAAAAAAATTCTCAGTAGTTATATTCCTGATAGTAACATTTCGCCACAAAAGGAGTGGGCATGATAAGCTTAGGGCTGCAAGAACAACCAAACTAATTCCAGACTTGAATTGGGCTAATAGAATTGCTTGTGAGCTAATCAGCTAAAGGAGCCAAACTTGAGCAGACTCTGAAGCCATTGACCTAGCTTGCTGATCTCAATAGAACCAAACACAACAGTGAAGGACCATATTACTTTGCTCAAGCAGTAAAAACCAAACTATCAAGTTTGGCTGGAGCTTTGTCCAATCAAGAAATCACTCAGAGTCGGAGATCGGCTTGATAGCTAAACAAGCTACAATTCAATCTTCGGCTCAAACTCACAATGGTTTGTGGACATAGACGCGAGCGTCGACATATACACATGGTATCAGACACGATGACCTTCAAAATACAATACGCAAGGGCACGACCCTCTGTGTGTGTGTTTGTGAGTGTATAGAGAGAGATAAAAATAGATGATATAGGTACTTCTAAAAGCTCCGATAAATAGTTTCACACTCTTGTTTAAACCTATCTTGATTTGATATAAATAACCAAGCTTTGGAGGGAGTTTGGAAAGTTAGTTGGTCTTCCATGAAGCAAACTCCTACCGACTTTCTTGAAACCCTCATTTTTGCTCATGTGGTCAAGCGAGACCTACGACACGGGTGTCCAACATGGCCATTTTTAAATAAATTGCCATGTCCATTGCTTATATACAGAGAACCTCAGCCGGGACAGTCCATAACTAGACCCGACTCAGATTGTTTACAGCCCTTGAAAGTGCACCGTATATGCTTGACACCTATGTTACCTGGACTCTGCTACGATAATCAGATACATGTGTGGATCCAGTATAGCATCTTTTGCACTAGTTGAAGTGTGAAACTGCCATAACCACATTCGTTTCGTGTCGACATGGAAACTTTGCCAAACACAAGGAGTCCAGATAACAGCTTGACAAAGTTTTTTCCATCTCCTTTATTCTATTGAATACGATTCACCTCTATTCAATTGTTTCTACCATATTGAGATTCAAAATACTACAAGAAGAAGACTACAAAGGTACAAACTATCACCCGTTTCGTGTCGACACAGGAACTTTGCCAAAAGTGAGTGGTCGAGATAACAACTTGATGCAAGACCTTTCCATCTCCTATATTCTATCTAGTATATTTCACCTCCATTCAATTGTCTCCACATAGTAAGATTCAAAATACTATAATTGACAGCAAAGCAGAAATATACAGAAGAAAGACTACTTGGGTACAAACAATCATTACATAACATAATTGATGCCAGATACGACCTTGAAAATGTATGAGCTCCAACTACATGGCAAGACCTGTGTTCTTCATGTTTAATAAACACACATATCACCTTGACCTCCTTATGGTGGATGTCATAACATTTATCCTTTCGTACTCTGCTCAATGTAATTTCAGGATTTCCTTCCTACATATTAGTGACTCAATAAGCAGAGGCAGGGATGTGCTCATGGGGTGGGGTGGGGTGGGGTGGGGTGAGACCGTGAGGGGGGAGTGGGGAGACCAAAAAGGTTTCACAATGTTGCACGATGTGCAGTGAAATTTTTATTGCATGGCCCAATCCTTTCGTGCCCTACAAACTATTTGTATATGCAGTGTCATAAATAAGTACATGTGTAACACAAAATCTTATTCATTAATAACTTTGTTTCCATGCCAAGCGTACATTCGAGGGTGTAAATGCTAAGATGTTCAAAACATGTGCGCAAACATATATAGCTTAGTTTAAAAGAATGATGAACAGTCTCCTAAAAACCATCTACAAACTAGAAATCAAACACTAGATAGAGAACAACGCTTGACAAAAAATGAATAGCCGACTAGAGAAGAAACTTACCAGCCCATACATGTGTCGATCATGCATTGTCCGAAATACTTCAGGAGCCATCCAACGGGGTGTTCCAACACAGATATTAGGTGGAGGTATTCCAATATGGGCAATACAACATGAATGCAAGCTAGAACGGAGAGGGATTGCTCTGTCAAAATCGCAGAGTTTAATAACAGGCGTTCCATCAGCTTTCTTCCTATCCAGGTCAATCAATATATTTTCACTCTTTATGTCACGATGCATAATATCTTTTGAATGCAGCTCCATCAATGCACACGCAACGTCCCTGGCTATATGCAAGGCCAAATCCACCGGAACATGCTTCTCACCAGCTCTTGCAAGTTTCTCCACATAATTCTGTTACAAAATCAGGAGATAATTAAGGTAAAGACAAGAAAACATAAGTGAAGCAACAAAGAGCTGAGTCAGGCACGCAAGGTAATTGATGGACAAAATCACCTTCAAAGAGCCCCCTTTTATGCGTTCCATAAAGATTGCAGACTGCAAAATACGATGCTCTGGTTTTCCGTCTAATGGTGGTGCCCACTTGGTAGATATCTGATGACCATAGATCTCCACAATGCAGGAATTCTTCAAAGCACTTAAAATTCGAACTTCCCCTAAACAGTTGAATTCAAAATTTCGAATTTCTTCAGCAGAGGTCCCACTAACTTCCAAAGAACGTACCTGCATATTGAAAGAATTTAGGCAAGCAATGTGACATTTTTTTGCTGGCTTAGTGCAAGTAGCAGTCTAATTAATGATCAGAATATATTTGCAGGAAAATCATGCAAATTTTCATCAACTTAGAAATGATGCCTTTAACATCAAGCATGTATAAGACATTGCAAATTAACAATAACATATTAAAGAGGGAACCATTTAAAATACACAAGGAAGTGCTGGCAACAACTATAAGATTTTGCCATAAACAGCGCGTACAGAAAAAATGTTTATAATAAGACTTGGAGGTAATCATACCTTCGCTGCAGCCTCAACTGATCCAAAATTGCACTCCAAGAGAGAAGTACTAGCTGTTTTTCCAATTTGATCAGAAGTCGAAAGGGAGGGAAAAGAACAATTTGAAGCAGGATCGCCATCAGCCATTAGAGAAACATTGAACCGACTGAGAGGAATGTACCTGAAAAACAAGCACACCCATCAGATGCTATCGTTAATGCACCCATGTGTGTTAGGCACTTGCCCATGACTTAAAAGAAGTATGGTCACACTATTCTAATAAAGAACAATGACTAGCATTGACAGAAGTGATTTATATGCACAGTGGGTGAGCGACCTAGCAAGCAACACTGCTTCAACGTGTAGAGGTTAAATGTTCTTATGGACTATTAAGAAATTAGTGTGATAAACTGTTGCAGAAAGGATCATGATCAGGATGACAACCACAAAGGAGTACGCCATCTTGTCTTCCATGATTCACAAATACAGGGTTACAATCAATAATGCAGCAATCAAATCAATCTTAAAATTGGGACCGTCGTCTCATTTTATTTTCAGTAGAACAGGGTAAAACTGTACCACGTTATGCATTAATATTGATCTCTAAAACTCTTAATGGCATTGGCATCAGACACCCTTCTGTTGCAGAACCACGCAGAAGCACATATATAGGTATGAAGAGGTGAAAATAACGGAATTTAACCTGCAGCAATATTCGGGGTCCGTCTCTTCTCTTATGTCAAGCGGACGGCACGCATCAACAATCATCCGAACCCATGAATCACCCTTCTTGACAACAATCACATTCCAGGCATGAGGTGAGAAATCCAAGTATCCTCTAACAAGTTCACAAGGTACTCGAGGCTCCATCCGGTCACAGAGGTACTGCAGATGAAGTAGAAAATTTGTCAGTCCAAAATAATAAAAGTATGAACTGAATGGCACTCAATGAAACAAGTATCTTGTAGGAGAATCACCTTCATGAGTAATGCCCTATGTCTACAAACACCAAACTGTAGTGTCCCAATAGGTACAACAATTGAATTTGATCTTCCTTTTACGGACTGAAGAGATTTCTCACAGACATCAGCGAGAGTAACATCCTGAGTAGAGTCCAAACTCTGTTTTGAGGATCTCCTAACACTGTCACTGTTACCTGTGGGGCAAGTGCAGACAAAAGGTTTCCTATAGTTTGAACCAGAAACATTTTTTCGAGCCCGTTCAATAGTCAAACTTCTATCACTGCCTCCAAAGTGATCAGAAACAAACAAAGCAAGCAATGATGCACTCTGCAAGTTATCATCAGAATCTTGACCTTTTTCCATGGTTGAGCCATGTATCTGCCTGAAATGAAATAATAATGCTTGAGCACACAGTGCTATGGCATCCAATTCTTCATCCCTTTCCCTGAATAAAAATGATAACCACACTGAATTCAGTTAAAACAATCACAATGCGATAGTACAAAACATGAGCCACATTCAGGTTAAGGAGCTACCTGTCCATGACAATGACTTCGCGTGAGCCAAGATGCAAATGTTTCTCATAACTATCTAGTGGCAAAAATGGCCGATCTCTTCCTGCATCATAAAATCCATCTGGCAGATGGTCTGAGATACTACAAAAAGATATGGTACTGTATTTCAAAGATAGATCCAAGTGTCTGTCAGCTGATCTTTTTTTTCTTGGTTTAGGATTGTCAAGATCCCTCTCAGAATGCCTTTTTGACTTTGGATTACCACCAGATAACTCCACATGCAAGCTTTCCTTTTGCACACCAGTAGCATCTGAAAGAGAGTGTAAAGCAGCATCATGCTCAATACAGTCATTTTCACCTTCTTTACGTATCTCAATAGACTCGAGTGCAACGGATGAGCAGTTACCAACGTCTTTTGAACTAAACTCATCCTCAACAAGTAGGTTCCCGCAAGCAGACTCTCCAGTTAGTATTTCTTTATCATCAACATCACCAGCTAAAATGTCAGATGAATCATCCGCAAGTGAATCAGAACCACATTCAGCAAGTTTGCATGGTTCACCTTTTCCAGGTGCATTTTGAGCCAAGACCTCAGCAGGTTCGTCACCTTTCCACTTCCTACTACAGTTTAAACGCTCCTGACGAGCTCTCTGTTGCAAATAGTAACGCCTTTTCCACCCCTTGCCTGACTTTCGTGTGGCAAAACATCTACCGTTTGAAGAAGATCCAGTTGCATGGTTAAAAGAGGAGACGGAACAACCTAGATTAATTACAAATTTGCAAATAGTTTGAAGTGAGTTACATAGAGATTCATGAAAACATAACTTTCCACAATAATGTGGGCATACATATGCACAGTGTCTCTAGGCCTCACCAATTTTGGGACTATCGCGAATCTCCTGAACAGAGCTTTCAAGTACATCCATTTCTACAGAAGAACTGATGAATTCATCATTGAACGTGTCTTTGCCATTTCCCTCCATATCGCAGCATATCCAAGAAGGTATTTGAAAGCAACTGAGAAGCTTATTGTACTTGAATTATAGCCCAAATTAAGTGCACCAATAAACATGTTAGATTCAGCTACTCAAGCACAGATATGCAAAAAATATAAACTGAAGTAATAGGAAAAAATCAAAATAAAGCTCCACAAACATACTCACTACATAGCAACCCAATGAAAACAACAAAGTCACAGCAATATAGGTAATTACAGCTTCAAGAGTATCAGCTATAATGATGGTATATCATCTCTTGCCTATTAAGATCCTTTGCATGCCTTAACTAGTTAAATTTTGAAAAGCCAAATCTCATGGTTTAAAAAATGACAAGTTTAAGATCTAAGGCCCAGTCAAAAATGGAATGATAGTTATGGAAGAAATTTAAAGTATTTCCTTCGAGTAGAGAACTGACATGTCATAATGAACAACAATTTTTAAGGAACAGACCATGTGATATTGTAAAATTCTGGCCCAAGGATCCAAGAGATCACAGAAGGTGAAAGCCTATGACACTAGATATATCAAGCATATATATAACCTCTATCAAACATCAAGAGTCTTTACTTCAATATTTTAACAAAGAAGTGCACTTAAAAATAATTGTACTCCTGTTGCTACACTCTTTTTTTATAGGTAAGTGTGACCCCTTGTTGGTATGGAGATTGAAACCAAAGACCTCAAGGTGTTTGCCTGAGTGCCCTTGTCATCTCTCCCACACCTTGGGATCTCTTGTTGCTACACTCCTAAAAACACTTGACATGGATTTCTATATTCTAGTGGAGTAACTTGCTACTATTGAAACATATCAATTGAATTAAGCATTTATCGCTAATCAAGTGGTGCACTTGAAAGGAATAGGGGTGGCAATACAAAGGAATCACAAAAATATAGGATGGAGGGCGAAGATGATACGTACCTGAAGATTTAATTTCCGGAGCCCATACATTGAGCCAAGTTCGAGACACTCCAAGGAAGTCAACCTATTGTTCGAGAGATCCAAGTCTTCCAAATTTTGCAGAGACGTTAACCCCGAAGGTAGTTTGACCAATTTATTACTAGAAACTCTCAATGTCATCAAGGCATCCAAATAAGTAATCTCTGCTGGTAAGCTCTTCAGCTTATTAAATGAGAGATCTAGGTGCTCCAAATATTTAAGACAACCAATTTCTGGAGGCAGATATCTGCAGGAAGACAAAAAACCAACAAAATCATAATTTCTTCAAGACCAGAGATATCAACTGCCAACATATGAGAGGAAGATTTACAAATAAGAACTCAATGTAGTTTCTCCAACTTTACGTATCTTATAATAGAAAGAGAATTATTACACAAAGGAGTATAGCTTCTATTATAAAATATAATCGGACAATATAGAAATATAGAATGGAACAGAATATTACACCTCTACATAAAAAATAAAAGTAAAAATAAAAACAATATAACATAACAATATGATTATTTTAGTGTATGTGGTATACATACATGTAAATAATCTTCACTAATCAAGCTGATTGGAAGTTTGTTTATTCTTGGTTGCTCCTATAACCATGATCAAACTCAGCCCACTTATTTCATGAACCGAGTTAAAAACTAACAATTGGTCGCATCAGCACTTTTATTTTATAAGTAATAAGTAATTGATTGCATCAGCACTTACCAACACATGATATCGATTGCAGCAGCAACAAATTGCTATGTATACACCCAACAACAAGCTACATACCCTTACCGAAGCAGCACTCACACATATACATGCGCACAGCGCACGCACACACACATGTAAAGTTGTTTAGTTATCAGTTTTATACAATTTCTTGCCGAAACAACTTTCTCCTTTCAAGAAAATGGTGCTCTTTCTCCATAACATTATGAAGCAACAAAATGGTGCTCTTTCTTCTCGCCAAGGCTTGGATATGTTCAATTCAAAATGAAATGAGGATCTGCACCCATTAGGTTTCCAGAGTCTAAAGCAATGGGAATATCCTAGAACCCTTTCAGATTGTGGTTTTTTGTGATTCTTTGAAGGATATAGACTCACAGAACTGAAAAAATATTTTCCATGTATGATAGAGTTCCTTATATTCCTCGTGGGCTCAGGAATTGGAGCTCTTACATGCCCAAAAAAGCAATTTTGTTATAGGAGCTTTACAGGGCATACACCATATTACACTTGACAATGGAAGATTGTTCAATTAAAATAGGATCTAACTCTTCCAAAAGTAGGAACCCTTCTATTACTCGGGATTTTCCTTTTCCCCTGCTCCCATTTCCAGTATCTTAATGTGAGTGTGCCCTCCTATAACACTGCCAGATTCCATTAGTTCCATCCAATTTTGACCTTCCTTGCCAGTCTTGGCTTGGTTGAGTCTGGCCCTACTATAAGATCTTCTGCTTTGACTAAGATATGATAAAAGGGTTGAAAGATAACATGATCCCAGTTAAATCAATGCTGTATGGTTGCCACATTCTCAACTGGAAAGACCTGTCTTCACACACACATGCACACAAATTCAGCCTATGAACTATTCACAAGAGAGATTTAACGGTTGAAAGGCACTGTTCTGAGGCAGACCTACTCAGGCTTAGATACATGACATTTGTGACAAATAGGGTAAACGTAAGAAATATAGGAAACAGCACTGTGCCCGGCCTGCCGCTAGACATCCGCACTGAGACTCTGATCCATTCTATAAGCAATTGCCAATGGGTGTTTGAACTACAAACATAGGGCTGTTTTGAATTGTATTGAAAATTGGATGATAATAACTGATGTATGGTGGTGACAAATGTGATTAAATTGCCTCCTATTCAGTATTCAAGTAAGCCAAGCTTTCTCCTTTAACTTGGGCGCTACTTTAGCATTGGCCTGTATTCTACAGGTTTTGTTGAGTTGGGTACCCTTGATATGAGTGCTATAAATGTGGCATTCAATCGAAGAAGTAAACGAGTAGTACATGGGAAATGATTCACAGTAGCAGGCACAGCACCTTTAACCACTCGCCAGTTTTGCTTGTAAGCAGTTGGCCATCACCCCTCACTGATTCCGCTAAAGGAAGGCACAATAATATTAAAGAAGACTGTTACACATAGATCATTTTTTATTTTATTTTTTATTATTTTATAATTGTTGGTATTAGTTCCCCCCCCCCGGATGACTCTCCTGGATCTGTCACTGTTCCACTGTTATTCACATTTGTATACAGCTACAAGAACCCTATCCTGCACATATTAATTCAGCTCAAGCAAAATGCACACTGCATTCTCTCCCTCAGTGTAACAGATTCCTCTTTGCTGCCTCTTTTGTGATTGATACTGATTTCTTATAAAAAGAATGATGGAGCTACGAATCTCTTTTGAAGACAAATTTCCAGAATAAAAGACTACAAAGTTGAAGGCTTAAAAAAGTCATAGCTACTTTAATGACACATCGTGTTGCTTTTGAGCAAACATTAAAAGTTAATTAAGGAATATTAATCAACACGATCATATTGGCTTCAAAGCCGTTCTATTTCAACTGAATCACTCCCCTTCAGACCACCAAAAAGATTGTGGTATCACTGAAACACTAGCAAGTGCTAGATAAACAACATTCCTATTTATGGCTTGATACACTGGTCATGATTTTTTAAATACAAACTGAATTGGGGTTTGAAAATCACTACCCTATTTATTAGCTATTAGATTGATATTCCAAAAAGTAAAGAAAAATCTAAACTAAAATATTTCTTGAGTTGGTAAATTAAGGTGATTATGAGCTGTCTGTTCTCGTGACAATAATTGATGATTGCAAAATTCATCTAGCAGCTAAGAGGCTTCATGTTATGCCTTTCACTCATTCTTCACATATTCACTCATTCTTCACATATTCTTCACATATTCACCATCTTTACCACCCACACATACCATATGGCATTCCTTCTAACTATGCATTATATTAATATTGTTCTCAAGTGAAGTTACCACTTGTGACTTGTTAGTAGGGAAAGTTTCAAAAGAAACATATTTTAACCACCAAGTAATTAGTGCACAAGTCATTCAAACCTTGGTAATACTACTATTGACTAAGACATCATATTTTAGAGAAAAGTTGATAGATTAACCAATAGACTACATTCGCCAAAACTAAAAAGGTAACAAGGCATATAACTCATTTGAATTATAGCATCCCTTCTCACAACTGCATTCAGTTATGTTCAGGTGCAATGTTGTCCATATCTACTTGTGCAATTCTCTCAAGAAAAATTAGTCTAACCACTACTTCATCACACAAGTCATTATAACCTGGCAATTACTACTATTACTAAAACATTCATATTTTCAAACAAAGGCAGATTGCACATAAACTTGATTCAAAATTCAGATACACAACATGAACCCACAAATAATACATTAAAATTCTAGCCACAAATAATACATTAAAACTCTAGCCACAAATAATACATTAAAATTCTAGCCACAAAATCACCAAGACAAAAAAAAGTTCATTTTTTGTTTACCTGATAGAGAAATGACAAACAGAAAGCTTTGTCAGCCGCTTAAGCCCCGCAATTTCGCTAAGTATTGGAAACCCGGAAGGCCTAGGAGGCACTTTACTTAGCTCAAGCTCCTTCAAAGACTTCAACTTATCCAACGGCAACCCAGTCAACCCAGGCAACGAAATTTTAACCTGAAGACATTCCAAATCAACCAAGTTCCTAAATTCGGCAGGAAACAAATTAATCTCATTGGCAAAAAATTTCAAGGTTTTCAAACTCCCAAGACCCCCAACTGATCGTGGAATCAAATTGAACACATTCTTGTACAAGTACAACCCTTCAATTGAACCTCCGGTCCCATCCAAGCCCTGGAAATCGAAAACCTTTCCGGAGATGTCTAGGGCTGATTCCACATTCTCCCTTTCAACAAGTGTCGATTCTTGGGGGGTTTGGTTGGGGGCGGTGCTGTCGTCGGTCGGAACTAGTGTTCCATCGGGATTGGTTACCTGCATTGGGTTTTGGGGGGTTTGAATGCGTCGATTAAGGGGGTGGAGAAAGCGCGAAATTTATAGGGTTGGGTGTCCGGACTAAAAGAGGGCGAGAAGAAACCCTAGAATCTAGAGAGAGACGTTCGAGGGTACTGTAGTGTACTCGTATATTTTATTGAAGTGGAGGGAGTGATTTGGCCATTGTTGACTGCAATACTCCTTTCCTTCATTGGATTTGTGTGAAAGACCGTAACTGCCCTTTACTTTTTGGACAAGTTTTATTAGGTTAGACTCTTGTCATTTTTTTAGTCGAGTTTGAGTGATTCAATAATTACAACAAAATTTTAAACTAAATCTTTACTATCTATATCTACTATCTTATATAACAATATCATACTATATATATCCTAACACCAATATAAATAATCCAATACGCCTATAATGATACAATTATCCTAACACACCAATTTCTCGCCTAAAATCATTAGATAAAAGAAAGCTCTAATTTAAATTCATGCACTTGAAGATGAAATATTTTTTTATGTTTCTACGCCTCCAATTTTGACCGATGGATTGGTAATCACGAGACAGAAATGGTCTTTTGGTTTCCCTTCACATTATATTTAAGAATCTTAAACAATATAAAATGCGACAACACATCTTACATAAACTCACATTAAGCTCCTACAAAACTTACATAAAATAGTCTGTCCTCCAAAACTCACCTATTTTGCAAAAAATTTAGTTAAACACTGATAAATCAACAAGAATTGCAACAAATTAATGTCACCCTCATTTGATTCAGTTATAATTATAATCATTATGCATAGGTAGTATCTTATGAGCTACTTCGTTCGTTCTGAGCAAAGAGTCAACTATTCAATTTTAGGATGTTTCACTTAAATAATCTACTTTCAAAAATTAAAGTATAAAAGTGTTACTCCCTGTCCCAAAATTATCGTTTGGGTTGACTTGACGCACAATTTAAGAAAACACATTTAATTGAATTATTAATATTGGAATAGTGTGCGGTTTCCTTTAAAACCCATGAATGTATGACCCAAAATTAAAGTAAGAAGAAAAAGTAATGGTAAAGTGGTAAAAATGATGTATTAAAAAGGAAACTTTCAAATAATACAATTATTTTGGGACAGACGAAAAATGAAAGTAAGTCAATAATTTTGGGACGGATGGAGTATTTTATTATTAAAAAGCTACTAAAAATGTTACTCCATCCGTCCATAAATTATCGTCCTACTTTCTTTTTTGTTTGTCCCAAAATAATTGTCCGGTTTGAAACTTACTTTTTTAGGACATCACTTTTACAACTTTACCCTTACTTTTTCACTCTACTCTAATTATGGGTCACATACACATGGGCTTTAAAGGAAACTACACATTAAACCAATATAAATAATCAAGTCAATTGTTTTTTCTTAAATTGTGCGTCGGGTCAACTAGGACGATTATTTAGGGACGGAGGGAGTATTTTCTTAAAAAGTTTGACTTTCAAACGGGGACTATTTGCCCGAAACGGAGGGAGTATTTTTTTTCCTTTTCCATAATTAATGAAGTTTTTTCCTTTCCATCAAGGAATATGCTAGCAAAGCATGTCATGATTAGTCAACAAATGAAACTAAAAATAAGTTTGTAATGTCGTACAAACTCTCAAGTCAGAATATATGCGCTATAACTGTCAACGACTCAACATACAAATGTGAAACTTTTACGTGAATTTCAATTTCTCTCATTATGTTAAAACAAAGCAATTTAAACAATAACAAAAATATCTTGAATAATGAATTAATATTTATAATTTTCACAATATTTGAAACAACAATTGAAAATTTCAACTAAAATTTTCAATTATTTTCTCTAATTTATTATATAAAAATATACATGTTTTATTTTGTAAAATAAAAAACTCTATTACCGTCGTCCCATGGTCTGCATCTCTCATTAACACCAGCACTGTCTTCTACCTAAATTTGAGATTTAAGGCGGCGACAAAGAGGTGGTGTACATACGAAGAGGGAAGAGAAAGGTAAATGTCAAGTAGCCCCCACTAACAAAGACTCAAAGTCGACTTGAAGCCTTGAACGACCCCTTAGTTAGAATATCAACCGTTTGTTACGTTGTTGGAATAAAGCGATGCAACCACACCATTTTCAAAATGTCTGTGGGTTATCCAACAATTTTAAATGGAGACCATTTGGTCAAGGGCATCGATAAATAACAATTTAGTGGATTCCAATTAAAGCCTAACTTTATTATTTCATTCTCTCTTTGGTTTTTGATTTTTTAATTGAAATGTCGTGTATATAAAAAATGTTATGGTCAACATTTTTTTTATTTAAGTTTTAGTTTCTTCTTTTATCTGATTTAATTATTGGTTCTCAACAATGTATGGTTGAAGATTCTACAAAAAAATGTTAGGATTCGTATTATTTAATGATTAAATTAATTTTATCGTTTTGCTTTAGTATAATATAATTAAAAAAAAGTTATTTTCGTGTGTTAAACACACGGGTGTAAAACTAGTAGTATATTAAAGTTGGGGATGATAACTCTAATAGTGACACATCACTCAACTTTTGATATCGTTGAATCATCAAGCCTCCACATCATTTGACTTGAGATTTTTTATTTTCTAGTCATTAATTAAAAATAATAGTTAATATTATATTGTGATATTAATCATTTACTATTAATCTCTTCTATTGTTAATAATAGTGAAAATCTTATATAGAAAGACTTTTACTATCAACATCATTTCTTAACCAATGTGGTATAATATTATTATATTGTCATTAGATGAGTACTTTACTCTAATGACTCACTTTTAACATCATATTTTAAGCCTTGATATATTATTCATCCAAAACTCAATTTTTGGACAAAGAAATTTATCATTTTGATGCTCTCACCAAGTATAACATATTTGCACAATTACATTTGTCAACAAACAAATGACACGTAAAGAAATTTGTGCCTCAAGTTGCACAATTTCTTTAACTAAAAATATTAATTTTTCAACAAGTATTAGGTGAGTAATTTAATTATTTCTAAAATCAACATTAATTTATAATCAATGTAAAATGCATCTCTACTATAATCACCAATAAAAGTGATGTAACAAACATTGGTTGAAAAATGATGTTGGTTTAAAAAATATTTAGATAAATGACTGTTACTAAACTAACAAAAGAAGATATATGTTCACAATTGTTAGACGTTAATGTTGGTTTTAAAAGTCTTTAGGCAAAATTATAATAATAAAAATGATTTATTCCTCATTGGTTACAAATAATTATTTTAGTTTAAAAGTTATTAGATAAAATTCTTTTACAAACAATAGAAGATATGTATCTTACATTAGATAGAAAATAATGTTGGTTTCAAAATTTTTAAGATAAAAAGACTTCTACTATTATTATTAATAAAATAGATGTATCTCATATTCACTAGAAAATGATGTTGGTTTCAAAAAAAATTAAGACAAAAGACTTTTACTATTATTATTAATATAATAGACGTATCTTTCAAATGTATTAAAATAAAATATTTTTACTATTATTATTAATAGAATATATGTATCTCACATTGGTTAGAAGACTTATACTATTATTACCAAACATTTTAATCATAATGGCTAAAATTTTAAAAATTATACTACTGCTATTATCAAAATAAAAAATATATGTCACATTAAAAAATTACAGTAGTATTATTACAAAAAGAACATGTACGCAGCACGGGCTCTATAACTAGTTTGAATGTATGATCAATGAGCTTCATAATAAAAGTAAGGGTAAAATTTTGGTCGGTCCATTTTCTAAAGTTTCTAACCCCTCCAGTATCCCGTTCTTTTTTTCAATCTCAAAATACCACTTTTCAAAATATTGTTCCAAAAATGTCATCGTCTCCTTCATCAGCTCCGACGACACATTTTAGATTCAAAATCACCATTGTTGACCAACCAAACGGGGATCAACATGTTCGGTCAGGTCGAGGGAGCAACACCCATTCGTGGGGGTTTGGGGGCAACGCCCCGGAAAGGTAAACATTTTTTTTATTTATAAAATATGAAACTATAATTGATCTGTGTTGGATTGAAGTATTTTTCACTTGGAACGAAAACGGAGAAGGAGGAGGAAGATGAAGGCTTACGGCGGAGGAGATGGAAGAAGTAGGTGGAAGACGTGATCTGGTTCTTTATGATTTTGTATTGTGGTGCAAACTAGATTAGATTATATTTTATATATCGCGGTTCAAAAATTAATTCATCGTGATACAACTTGGATTATATCTATGTATCGCGGTTGAAAAATTAATTCATCGCGTGTACATAAAAGTTGTTACCGCAGTACAATTAGATTAGACAATTAAACTATTGAACCACGAAGCAAAAATTAATGTAATACAACTGATGAATCGTGGTACAATAGGACTAGGCAATTAAACTATTGAACTGCGGTGTAAAAATTAATGCAATAAAATTGATCAATCGCGGTGCAATAGGACTAGACAATTAAACTATTGAATCGCGATGTAAAAATTAATGCAATAAAATTGATGAATTGCGGTGCAATTAGACTAGGTAATTAAACTATTGAACCGCGGTGCAAAAATTAATATAATAAAATTGATGAATCGCGGTTCAATAGTCAATGCACCGCGATTCATTTCTGTAGCGTGTCTCATACTCATTAAGGGCATCGTAGTCTTTTTGACTAAAATGTCATTTTCCAGTTTGAAAAAAAAAACACGAGATTGTAACAATTAGAAATTTTGAAAAGTACACCGGCCTACAATTCTTTCTAAAAGTAAGCAATCCACAACGTGGAAATTCTTCTATTATTAGGTGGGCTCACAATGGCATCTAGGATTTCCAAGAACACAGATATTTTAAGAATTAATAATTAGGGGGAATTTCAATTGGGTACAATTTTGAAAACATGTTTTCATCTAGGACCATTAATTTTTTACACATTTCATAAAATTACAAATTGCTTACCAAATGACAAAAATGCCATTAATGAAAACTCTGATGCCAATCCTTGGCATCAGAAATCAACCTGATGCCAAAAATCAACCTGATGCTAGGCATCAGAAATCAACCTGATGCCAAAAATCAACATGATGTCAGGCATCAGAAATCAATCTGATGCCAAAAAACAACCTGATGTCAGGCATCAGAAATCAATCTGATGCCAAAAATCAACCTGATGCCAGGCATCAGAAATTGAAAAAGGAAAATTGGAAAAAGAAAAATTAGGACGTTCCGTAACATAAAATATTCCGATTACGATTTAGCAAACCGACTCCATAGTCGGCATTCATCACGCTGATACAATAAAGCAAAACATTTCCAAACACCATTATCATTATCACTCCCTACTGCTAGATTGGTTATCGTTCCAATCACAAAACAGAAATCCCCAAAACACACTAAACATTGCATCACATCAAATTCAAGCAACTTTAACCTCAATGGTTTTGGGCTTCTTTGGCTCCGGCGGAGGTAGCTTCTCCACTGTAACGGTAAGCACTCCATCTTGACAAATTGCGATATCTTATTCGAAGAGATTCAACGGTGGCCTACAAGATATCTTAACAGATTCAACCGGTGGCCGCTTCTCACAAAATCACCCAAGCCGGCGGTCAAAGGTGGGGAACCTCTGGCGAATTCATCAACCGCCTCGGCGATGCAAAATCCCCGAATTGAAGACCGTCATGGATACTTTCGGAAAACCCTCCAACTTACGATGAGCGTATTACCGTCGAGAAGAGCCGAAGGCGTTGTACCAAGCATCATCCATGCAGGACCTGAATTCGATACTCCACCGGATCCAGCAAGCCGCCGAATGAGCCAGCTTCGTCCGAGTGCTCGGTGACCGAATCAAAGAGCTTTTCTCCCGCTTTCTCTTCTCTCCAGCACGAGACCTTGAACTTCAAAGCATAGGGTAGTTATGTACTTTCGTACTAAAATTGTACCTAAACGATATGTCTAAAAAATAGTTGAATTTATTTGAAAACATGTTTTAAAAGGTGTACCGGCTTGTAATTTTTTCAATTAATTAATATTTGGTTCTTCAACTTGGTTTTTTAAGTGAATCTTATTGTACTTTTTAAATAAAATTATTTATATTTATATTTTTCAAACAAATTAAAATTTTTTAAGTTTTAATTAATATATTTGCATAATTTAATTATATTTTTAATTAGTATATTACATATTTAAAATATTTCGCCTGCATAAAGAAATTAAATATTTTTTTTAATTTTTATAATTTTCGTTAATATATTTTGCACAAAATTTTTATTTTATTACTAATTTTTAAATACTTTGTACAAACAACAAATACTTTGTTACAAACAAACACTTTTTAAAATACTAAAATAAGAAAAAAAAATCAAAAATACTAAAAAAAACAAAAAGCTTTTTCAAAAATATTTAAATACAACACTTTAAAAAAAAAGGTAAACAGAAAATAATTTTTTCCAAAAAAATGTTTTCGGTGAAGAACAAAGAAGAAATATAAAAATAAAAATAGAGAGAGAGAGAGATGGAGGGAGGGAGGGCCGACATGTTGGCAAGAGGGGAAGAGGGTGGGGCATCCAGCAAGAAGAGAATGGGGAGCTTTACACGAATTTTTGGCGTGTGTAGCGCATGCACCATCAACATTGTTGTGTGGTTCCCACGCGATTGTGGAGAAATTGGCTTGGAAGGAAGATTTTGGCTAAAGAACTGTTCTTCAAATTGATGAATTAGGAGCCCAAAATGCATGTCCTAAATCTATTAGAGCATACAAAATACATGTTTGCTAACTTTATTAGAGCATACAAAATACATGCTCTAAATCTTGGAGAAATTGCGAGTCGGTCCCATTTCCCAACTCTTTATTCACTTAAGTACTTCACTTTTTTTCAACCGTTAAAATTTATTTTTGTAAAATCGTTCCTAAAATACATGAAGAAGATCAGCATCATATCGCATGGATGAAGAGCGAATAGGGTGGTGATATTATTCTTCACGTTGAATTTGATTATTTCACCACCCTAACTTCTCACTTTCCTTCCTCTTCATCTACCGATTTTTAGTTTCACCTATGTCTTCTTCTTCTTATTCTTCTCTTTCTTTCGTCTTCTTTCATTGTGTTTGTGTTTGATTAAAAATGGATTCAAGTTGTGTGTTGTGTTGTAATGCATGTAAAGTATTCGATGAAATGCCCAAATGAAAATTTGTTCGTTATTAGACATTTTTTTTTCAATCTGGATGCATCAATTTTGAATGGCGTTGCATAATTTGTCAATTGTGATGCATTGATTTGAATTTAGGATGCAGGAAAGATGCATGAAATTGAAATCATTTGTTGATTGTGTTACGAAAGAATGAACACGAAGATCTGTTTCATTATAATTTTGCAGCACGTTGCATAAATTGGTGCTTCACTTGGTGCATCGCCATGCATAAATTGTATTATGTAATTAAACTTGATGCATCGCAGTGTATAAATTGACGAATAAATTGAATTATGTAATTTAAACTAATGCATCACGGTGCATAAATTGGATTATGTAATTAAATTTTATGCATCGCGGTGCATAAATTAATGCATCACTTGACACATTGAGTTAGTGATTACAGCGCCTTAGACCTTTTACCCCCAAATATGACTTTTTTCCGATTAAAAAAAAAGGTAGGTAGGGTATTCTAGCGGTTGAAAACTTTTGAAAGTTGGCAGGCTTGAATTTACCCTCTAAAGCTTCCTTCCATGACTTTATTCCCCCCGTTAACGGCCCCCAGTGGTCTTGTTCACCAAAGATAGATAGCCCTTTTTCACTATAAGTGCAAACTGCAAACTACTGAAGATTTTGGCCAAGTGACACTTATCCCAAAGTACTAGTATTCCCATAACACATCTCTTCATGAAGTATCACTATTGTAATGTACACCTCTTCTCACGCACTCCATTTTTCCTACAAGGCCATCCATCCCTTTCGAGGAGCCATTCAAGACAAACTAGCCAAGTCCCAAGTGTTCTTCGAATGATATGCTAGGTACATCATCATTTCTCCCTTTATTTTATTTATTTACTAGTTATTTAGCCCGTGCTATGCACGGGTATAATGTGAGATATATATATATTTTTGTAATAATAATATAACTTTTAGATATTATAATTAGATTGTTAATCTCTTCTATTGTTATAATTTTTTTTATATTGTTACTAATATTAAACGATTTTTTTACCTAAACACTTTTAAAATTAATATAAGTTTCTAGCTAACGTGAGATACATATTTTGTATTAATAATAATAGTAATTTTTTTATCTAAAGACTTTTAAAATTAACATTTAACTTGATAATAATATTAGAAGTCATTTTGTTAAAAACTTTTAAAATCATAATTCATTTTTAAACAATGTGAGATACATATTTTATATTTTTATTGGTAATGAAAGTTTAAGTCTTTTATCTAAAGACTTTAAAACCAACACCACATTCTAACCATGTGGTATACATATTTTCTATTAGTAATAATAGTAGTGGATAAAAGACTTTTTAAACAATATTCATTTCTAAACAATGTGGATACATATTTTCTATTGGTAATAACAAAAAATGTCTTTATCTAATGACTTTTATAACCAATACTCATTTCTAAATAATATGAGATACATTTCTTTGTAACCAATGTGAGATACATCACTTTATAACCAATGTGAAATATTTCTCTTCTATTGCTAATAATTGTAGACTTTTAAAATCAACATCACTCTCTAACCAATGTGTAATACATATCCTCATTTGGTAATAATAGAAGAAGTCTTTTATTTTAAAAATTTTATAACCAACATCTCTTCCTAAATAATGTGGGATACATCTCTTCTATTATATTGACGATAAAAGTAAAAGTCTTTTATCTAAAGACTTTTAAAACTAACATCATTTTTTAGCAAATGTAAGATATCTCTTCTATTAGTAATAATAGTAAAAGTTTTTTTATCTAAAATTAAAATCAACATCACTTTCTAACCAATGTGAGATATACATATTCTATTGATAATAATGGTAGAAGTCTTCTATTTAAAGACTTTAAAAACAAACATTACCCTCTACCAAATGTATGATACATCTATTCTATTGGTAATAATAGTATTTTTAAAACCAACATTAATTTATAGCCAATGTGTGATACATCTTTTCTATTGATAATAATAGTAGAATACTTTGTAACAAATGTGAAATACTTGCATCCATGTGGAAGCTTTAAAAACTTTTGGTTTTCAAGTGACTTTGAAAATCAACATCACTTTCCAACCAATGTATGATGCATTTCTTCTATTGATACTTAATAATAGAATTTTTAAAACCAACATCAATTTCTAACCAATGTGGGATACATCTCTTCTATTGTTGAAAAAATAGTGTTTTTAGTGAAAGAAATTGTGCAACTTGAGGCACGAAATTCTTTACGTGTCATTTGTTTGTTGACGAATGTAATTGCGCAAATTTGTTCTACTCGGTGAGAGCATCAAAATGATATATTTATTTGTCCAAATCGAGTTTTGGGTAATAAGATATCAAGACTTAAAGTATAATACTTGTTAAAATAATTAGTGTTTTTAGTGAGAAAAATTATGCAACTTGAGGCACGAATTTCTTTACGTGTCATTTGTTTGTTGGCGAATGTAATTGTGCAAATGTATTCTACTCGGTGAGAGCATCGAAATTATATATTTATTTGTCCAAATTGAGTTTTGGATGAATAAGATATTAAGCGTTAAAGTATAATACTTATTAAAAAAAATTAGTGTTTTTAGTGAAAGAAATTATGCAACTTGAGGCACAAATTTCTTTACGTGTCATTTGTTTGTTGACAAAAGTAATTGTGCAAATGTGTTCTACTCGTCAAGAACATCGAAATGATATATTTATTTGTCCAAATCAAGTTTTGGATGAATAAAATATCAAAGCTTAAAGTATGATGTTAAAAGTGAGTCATTAGAAGGAATATCTAACCTTGAAGAGTTTTATCCCACATTGGTTAGAAGTAATGTTAGTTGTAAATTTTTTTAAATATAAGTCTTCTACTATTGACAATAGAAGAAGTTATATATACTAATAATAATACTCATTATCATTATGATTATTATTATATATTATTATTAGTTAATGGTTATAAAACCAAAAGTAATAATAGTAAGTCTTTTATATAATCTAAAATAATTAAAAATCAACATCATTTTTTAACCAATGTGAGATATACATTTTCTATTGGTAATAATGGTAGAAGTTTTTAACAAAAAACTTTAAAAATCAATATCACTTTATAACAAATGTATGATACATCTTTTCAATTAGTAATTAATAATAATATTTTTAATACAAACATCAATTTCTAACCAATGTGTGATACATCTCTTCTATTGGTAATAATAGTAGAATATTTTGTAACCATGTGAGATACATCTCTTGTAAAAGTGAAAGTCTTTAGTCTTTTAAAGACTTTAAAATCTAGCATTTTCTTTTTAAACAATGTGTTATAATATAAAATAATTTAAACTCAACATCATTTTCTAGCCAATGTGAGATATACATCTTCTATTGGTAATAATTGTAAAAATATTTTATCTTATATATATATATATATATATATATATATATATATATATATATATATATATATATATATTTGGTGAGGAGCCACTGGTTGTGCCACCTCACCACCTTTGGATAAATCTTCATTCTAAAGCATCCATGTGGAAGCTTTAAAAACTTTTGGTTTTCTAGTGACTTTGAAAATCAACATCACTTTCCAACCAATGTATGATGCATGATGCATTTCTTCTATTGGTACTTAATAATAGAATTTTTAAAACCAACATCAATTTCTAACCAATGTGGGATACATCTTCTATTGTTGAAAAATTAGTGTTTTTGTGAAAGAAATTGTGTAACTTGAGGCACGAATTTCTTTACGTATCATTTGTTTGTTAACGAGGTAATTGCGCAAATGTATTATACTCGGTGAGAGCATCAAAATGATATATTTATTTGTCCAAATTGAGTTTTTGATAATAAGATATCAAGACTTAAAGTATAATACTTATTAAAAAATTAGTGTTTTTAGTAAAAGAAATTGTGCAACTTGAGGCACAAATTTCTTTACGTGTCATTTGTTTGTTGACAAAAGTAATTGTGCAAATGTGTTCTACTCGGTAAGAACATCGAAATGATATATTTATTTGTCCAAATCAAGTTTTGGATGAATAAGATATCAAAGCTTAAAGTATGATGTTAAAAGTGAGTCATTAGAAGTAATATCTAACCTTGAAGAGTTTTATCCACATTGGTTAGAAGTAATGTTAGTTGTAAAAGTTTTTAAATATAAGTCTTCTACTATTGACAATAGAATAAGTTATATATACTAATACTAATACCCTTATCATATTGATTGTTATTAGGTATTATTATTAGCTAATGGCTAGAAAACCAAAAGTTTTTTAAAACTTCCACATGGATGATTTAGAATGAAGATTTATCTAAAGATGGTGAGGTGGCACAACCATAGTGCTCCTCACCAACTTTAAATATATATATATATATATATATATAGATTTATTTTGTTTCAAGTCTTCTTCATCTTCTTTTCTTTTTGATGAGCTCGGCCTAAATCCAAGTCCTGAGTCAAGCACATGAGCCTTCACGTGATAAACACATGGGATCACGAGGGACCATGAAAAAGGTTATCAGAGCGAGGATAAACTCGGGTTGAGCATTTTACATCCTTCACAGACTGGAGATCATACTGCTGACTTGCAGAGAGGGAGCAAGGGCGTCGGCGGATAGGCACTCATTATAAACACAATTGTTATTTGATAACTCTCGAGACCAAGATTTCAGCCACACGACTCGAATTCGGGATTACGCGGTCAACCCACATTTATAGTCATAAAGACCTAAGATCTCCACAATAATTACTTAGCCCAAATTTCATTTGAATGGCTATATATACCTTTGAGGCCTCTTTAGAAAAGTACACTCACTTTATACAAAGAAACTACGTCCTTTTACTTTCAATTAAGCTAAAGTATTACTCTCACGCTTTGAGGGTTCGCTTGAGGCCACATCTTGCATTCCTTCTAAGGTGTCTTTTCTTTTGACAAGTTTCTATAAGATCATACCTTTACATAGCTCGGATATCTTACAAACGCGCAAACGACTCAATACCAAATTGTGTAACATACTTCTTATTTCTTAACTAGTTTTATACCGTATTAACACGACCATACATATTTATTCAATTAAACGATACATAAATAAAGCGAAGGTAAAATAAAATTAAAATAATAAATTAAAAATATGTAATGTTAGAGGTATTTTCGTATTCGCAATAGCCATAACAAAGGATTTGAATCATCATCGGTCATCACGATATATTAAAGCAACAATTGACAAGATACTTGAGCACGTGAATTATGGAAACCAATTGAAATTTATGTTTATAGTATTCTTTACAAGCAAATACCGAATAAATATTTATTATTTTAAATGATACTATATATTTTTTAAAATAAAATTCACTTTTAAAACATTATTGTTGATGCGTCCAAAATCCTCTAGATGCACTGGATCAGTCCAATCAGGATACCTGGCTTTCAACGTATCCAATATCCTCCAAAGCTCAACTCTGCAATTGAATCAACAAACTGTGAACTAGGTAGGGCACTCCTTGCAAAAGCCCTCCGGCGTGTGAATCAGCACAAGAAAGCAAGTGTAAATATATTTCGGCGAGTTTTGGCTAGAGTAGAAATTGCATACCTCTCCCCTTCATTTTCGGGCTTTTATAATTGCCGGAGAGCATAACGCCATTCTTGTCCACTAATGATCGTGGCATTAATGGCGGGCATATTAATCGCCCATTAACTCCCCTCATTAACCACAACAGTCTAAATGGAGATTTTCCGGACATAACCGTCCTCAAGTAACACTCTTGAATTAGCGAGCATAACAACTCATGCTCGCAACTTAGTTCTGCTCGATGGTTAAGCCCCCAGCTCATTGACATCTTGATCAGTGGAGATCAAGACCATGCTCGCTTGTCCGAGTAGTGACAATGTGCCCGGCATATGACTTATGGCTTGGGCCTGTTGGGCCAGGTAGTTCAGTAGCCCCCTACTCCTTGTCAACCGAGCATTCATGCTCGTGGCGAGGAGAAGGACCTAAAATTCATGAATTCCCTCCAAACATAATCAAGCCCTTTAAATGTGTGTATCAAATTTCCCGTACCCGATGGATAAAAGCAGGACCATTTCCCAAAGGCTTTCTCAAAACCCATGCTTAATAGGGCGAACCGTCACCGCCATTTCTTTGAGTGGGCAGGCCACTTTTCAACGAAGCATTAATGGCACCTTGGTCCAAGAGCCTCGAAAACCAAACCCTAATGATGGGCGGCCACCAAACGTCGGCTTCGCACGGTATAAAAAAACTAAAACCTCCTTCATTTCAAACTTTATCACTTTCAAAAACTTCCGAGCTTTGAGAGAACCGATTTATCCCACGAATTCCAATCAAGACCAGGCGCCAGGATTCGGTCTTCAACAATTTTCTGATTCAAGACCGGTCTCTCAACGAACAACGACTCTCTTATGCTTCCATTGTTTCTTCATCACATTTTCATCATTTTTGTTTCGAGTTAGGGCTCTTGTATCATTCGACCCTTTAAACCCACGATGCGAACTATCGAACACAAAGATCCATCAATTTCAAGTCTTTCCATCTGCTTTATCTTTCTTTTCATCAACCAATTACCCCCAACCACTACAGGAATCGAGGAATCAATGATCGGTGCCCTGCTCATCGATCTCATAATCGGTTCTTAGCATGAATTTTAATTTCATTTATACTTGCATGACTGCTCCAACCATAGTTTAATAAGCACTCTTCGATTCCTTTTCTGTAGGATGTCTAGCGAGGGTCTTGTGTCGAAATTGAAGGTCGGTTATGACCATGGTGCTTGTAGGAAGAAATTCCACCATCATCAAGTTCAAGCTCTGGAGAAGCGGCAGAATAAATCCCCCTAGTACTGGGTCGGCGAATCCCAATAATCAATTGAGCAAGGAGACGGCGGCAATCAAAACCGCTTCATAAGTGGCCAGGAGGAAGCTTTCTGGCGCAGTAGTCTTGGGCAGGAACTAATCGGCTCTTCTACGCACACCGTTCCATACATCCCACCTCAGTCAAATGGGGACGGCGACTTCGAAGTCGGTGCTTGGTTAATTCAGGAATAAACCCAAACACTGCGATTCAGCGACTTTCGACCTCGGCATAGATAAGAAGGGTCACAACTTCAGGGGAACAACATGGTTTTTTATTTCGATTTCTTCTTGGTCGGCCGTCTTCCACTCGACCCTTTCGTTTGTAGGTTCTGAGCGAGTCCACACGACTTCCATACGACGACCCTAACAACTAAGATTTCGATGTCTTTCCACGGTAACTTTTGTGGGTTGTTCGGGGTTTGGCATGACATGACATTAAGAAAATTTTTTCTTTTCTCTCTGGATGGGGCGTATCATTGGGCGATCGGCCCGAACTATTTCCAAACTTCTCAGCAGAGGCAGAACAAAGTTGATGGGTGGGATTCGAAGGCTCGCTCGTCGAATCAAGCATGGGATTATTTGCTCTTTCACGCCTACCGACTAACGGCTCCCAGAACCACGACAAAAGCAGCTTATCGGTGGAGAACCCAAGATAGCGAGCTTTGAGAACTTTGGTCGGAGTAA
>CM028384.1:31314986-31362728 GCA_013146195.2 Codonopsis lanceolata | reverse complement strand
AATTAGGCATTTAGGTGGTTTGTAGACGGGATAGTAGACTTAGACTCTTAGTAGACATGTGACATAATATAGTAATAGTACTCATTACATGTCTTGTCTTTAGTTGTCTAATTCATCCTTTTGTGTTTAGTTGACTCTTGACTTAGTATGGGAGTAGGCCGATAGGGTAGGAAAATTAATAAATAATTTTGGAGGGGTCCAATTAAAATTTTGGAGGGATCAATTATCAAATATATCAAATTTACTCTAATTTTTTTTTTTTAGCGGTGTCCATGCGCACACCCCTAAGTACGTGTGTATCGTCGCCCACGCGCATTGATGAGACTTAGCCTTGGCCGGTCTCTGTTGTTAACCTTTAGGAGGATTTGGTAGAATACCTTTAAGTTTATTGTCAACTAGCTTAGGTGCCTTAGTCGTTTCATAGATAAACTTGGCAGTGAGAGATTTAAATAGATTTAGTCTCTGCGCCAATAGACTTTGCCTTAAGGCGGAAGCGGTTGTCGGTAGACTTTGATTCTCTAGTTCCTTTCTCAAGCTTCTCGTTAGAAGCGATTACTTTGCTTTCCTTTCGAGCCTTGGGTAATCGTATGGTACACTTGTATAACCAAGTCCTTGTTTACCCTTGTTTACGAACGTCTGTTTGGAGAAGGAGATATCATAAAGATCTCGGAGGTTTCACCTTTCTCGTGACAGGTAAGAGTATCTTAGAACTAAGCTCATCATTATAGCCTTTAAGCCGGATTTATCTCCATTAGGCTTTTGACTTGAAAGGATTCCTTCAAAGGTTTTCTTGGAGCTGTTCCAAAGTCAATTGTCTTTTGCAAGGCGATCTTCTCGGTCAAATCCTTTGATGTGCTCGATGGACATTCGACTTTGTCAAAAAGGAAAAATTTGTTTTCTCCTTTTAGCTTGATATTTTCTGTTACTCGTTAACTATTCCGAGAGTTTGAATCCCTTTTCGATGAGACATTCGACTTTGTCACAAAGGAATTTGTTTTCTCCTTTTAGCTTGATATTTTCTGTTGACAACTATTGAGAGTTTGAATCAATTTGCCGCCAAGAGATTTCTCAAAGAAGCCAAGAAGCTTCTCACGCGGGTTCTTAGCGAGTTTTACATAGGCCGCCTAAAGGAATTGAACTCTTCAAGCATTTCTTGATTATCTTTGAGTAGTTCTTCCTTCTTGAAGTTCTCACAGTTGATCTCACTTTGTCGAAAGGACTAGGTGAGGTTTCGACTTCATGTTCGTGAGTCATAGGTGGGACTGAATCATGAGCTATTAAGCATATGTTAGCTTGCTCTCACATCGCCCTCTTCCTCTTCTCTTACGAATCGGTCTCAAACCATGTAGAAACTGTTTTTCTTCTATGTCTTCAACAAAGACCCGGCATACCTTTATGTTTTTGAAATTTCTTATATGGAGGCTTTTCGGTATGCTCGAATTTTGACTTTGGACATTTAGGCAAGTGACCGGGTTTTCTACAATTATAACACACAAGCTCTTCGTTAGTGAGCTTTCAAAGCGGATTTTCTAAAAGGTCTGGCGGTGTGTGTCCTTCCTTCCATATTTTGCAAACTTTTTGAAACGTTTTACGAACATAGCAAATTGTTCGCCCTGATGCGAAAGAAAATCGTTTTCACGGAGGAAGTGGAAGGTTTGTTTTCAAGCTGCGGTTTAACTTCTGCACTACCGTGGCGGCGGCAAGGATACAAATGGTATGAACTGTTTGTCTGCTCACAGAAAGCTTGATTCACTTCGAGCTCATAAACCCTTAAACTTGTGTAAAGACTACGGAGAGTCATTTTGTTTAAGTTTTTAGATTCTTTCATGGCAGTAGTCTTAACATGCCACAGACTACCTAAAGAGCCTAGAAATCTCATATTCATTTCCTTTTTGTCGTAAGTTTTTCCAGAGAAAAACAACTATTTATTACCTCACTAAAGCGATCGTATGCTTGTCTCAAGGTCTCCTTGGGATCCTTCTTGAAGGAGTCAAATTGTTGAATGAAGGTATACTTTCTGTTGTCTCTTGTGTCTTGGTCTCCTTCCAAGTATTCGACAAGAGCCTCCCACATTTCTTTTGCAAAAGTACACCAGATGACTTGTTGGTAAGTGCTGGTGTCTAGTGAGCTAGTTATAATGTTGATGGCTTTGCTATCTATCTCTATTAGCTTTCTGTCGTCCTCTATCCATTCAGGTTCTTCTTTGGGTACCTCAGCAGGATTTCCAGTGATGGATGCCAAGAGATTTGCCTTCATGGGTACAAGACGTCCTACTAGTACGCACTTCCAAAACCTGTTGTCAATAGAATTCATAAAACGCATTACCTTATCCTTCCAAACATTGAAATGGCATTCGTCCAATATTGGGACGTGGTTCGCATTTGATGTAGGCAGCATGTAGTGTGTTTGTGTCATTGGATCGTGACTCTCAAGAGTTTAATCTTGGAAAAACTAGTTTCGAAGAGTTCAGCTCTGATATCAATTGTTAGTCCCAAAGGGCACAATAATAAGCTAGAAGGGGGTTGAATAGCTTATTAGACACTTAAAAACTTTTCGTATAAGTTCATAAAAAAAGCACTTACAATCTATTAAAGAGATTGAAGTAGCAGAAGTCTTGTAAGGAAGACAGTTCAAGTCTGCCGGTGAAGGACTACCGGTAGACTTGGCTGAATACTCAAGTCTGCTGTTTGAAGTGATAAGCAAATATATATGAAACAGTTTAAAGCAGTAATGAAAGAACACAAGTATTTTGAGATGATTCGCACTATAAAGAGTGCTACATCCACCACCAAGGCAGTTAACCTTGGATTTAAATGTGCATTATATTTTCCACTAGTTCTATTACAAAGAGTTCCAATGGATCGTGTACAAAATATTTGACTTGTGTTTGGGGGTTAGGAAATTGAATATCTGGAAAAACAGAATATTCAATTGTGCAGAAGAATAGTTAAAGAACAACAATAAGAAGTAAATGATAAGTGTTGACGCAGATCTTCTTGATTGTTATCGAGGACTTCTTGATCAGTTTATGATCTCTTGAATGCACTGAGTATTAAGACTTTATGTTGATGGAGAATTTCAGAGCATTTCAGGGCATTGTTTTCTTCGCCTTTAATGGCGGATTTATAAATTTGGGGCATTCTTGAGATCCGTTAGAGAGAGCATAAGTGTAACTTGACTCTATAGGTTGAATACATTAAATGCATGGAGGCGACTTCAGAGGTTTCGCGTCTCGTCGATGATATGCGGGGAGTGGTGCGAGTTGCCGCAGTGGGTTGGTCAGTGAGCAATCGAGAATTTCGCACTGCAATAGTTAGTGCACGGTATGAAGTCGGGCCTGCTCACCGCCTCGCCACTATTCGTAAGGCGAAAGTACTTGCTTTCGTAAAACTGGTCAGGCGTGTCTGAGAAGGCATAGAAGATGTTTTAATTCAAATTCAAACTGATAAAGGATGAATTTAATTAATCCACTAAGATTTGGTGACTGGACACGTCATGCTTAAACACGTGCAGACAAGGTCTGCCGCTGGATGCTGAAAGAGGTCTTCCGGTGAAGCTTTGCTTAAGTCTTCCGCTGAACCTGTGAAGCCTATAAAACTATTCTATGGCAAAGTTCTATACACAGTTGTCACGCTAATTGATACGCAACTCAATTAGCCACTAATGTATAAAACTAAATGTAATGTATGAACATATGTAAATCAAGATACAAATGAGAAATAACAACCTTGATGTTGGGAAAGATGAGGCCTTGATCCAGAGGGGCATTATCTATCCACGAAGCCAGAGGGTAAGCTGCAGTGCCCATAAATTTGCCTTCCAAGGCCTTTCCTTGCTCCCACGCTTCCATGCGCAGCTTCAGCTCCTTGAAATCTTGTGCATTTACTACACTGGATAGACCACCGGTCGGCTGATGCTGTATACCGGGCACAAAAGAGGCCTGTGGGGGACCCATAGCTCCCATAGTCTGAGCTATGCCCACGGCCTGCAGCACTTGTGCGTGGGGGCCTCCCGTAGCCTGCTATACTTGAGCTAGTAACGCCCAACTCCATTTTGCCGGTTGTTGCTAGGGGGTGGAAATTTCTGCCTTCCCCTTGACTGACGTGGGGAAGGTGACCGATGTTTGCGAGCATAGGATCCCTTTGGTGATAGGAATGGTGCCGGCGGACATGCGATCTACGGGGAGACGGAGAACGGTGTCTGTGGGCATGTGACCTCCGCGGGAAAGGTGATCGTTAGCGGCGGCGAGATTGGGCTGATTCCTCCCCTGCTCGAGGGCTAAGACAAGAGTGAACACTCGGAACAACTCGTTGACTAGCTCGCCCCTCGTGCTGACTACGTCCCCTGTTCGAATCCCGCTCGTGATGCTCAGAGCGATTTACATCGGCCTCGAAGGATCTCTTGTCGGCCTGGAGACACTGACCATTTGACTTGGTGCGGGCATAGCTGGAAGTGGTTCCAACTCAATAGGAAGTGGAGGCTTGCCCATAGCAATCAACTATTGATTTAATTGATGCATTTGCCCCAGGTACAATGCACGTTGACGCAGAGCCTCCTCACGAAACTCGTTGGCCAGAGCAACAGCGGCCACAACACTCCTGGCCAATGAATTCAGACCCCGCTTCTGATTAATTAGATGACGAGCATCATGAGGAGGAGGAGGGGGTAACAAGTTGTCGGCATGAACCTCCATACTAGGAGTAGTCGTGTGTCCATCTTCCGACAAGTTATCACCATGAACACCGTTGCAGCCATGTCAAAAGCTTGAAAAGTCGTAAGAAAAAGAATTTGAACTTACAAATCAACGTTTTCCGGCAACAGAACCAAATGATGTATCCAAAATGATCTAGATACACTGGGCTTTAATATCTGGATAAATGACTTTCAATCTATCTCGTGACTTTTAGGCTCAAACCTGTCAAGAAATCAAGAAACAACCATGAACTGGGTAAGGGTTTTCCCTGCAAATGCACTCCGGTGTGAAAATCAGCTAACACACAGATGAGATATCAATTTGACAGAGTTTCAGCGTGAGTATATGTGAGTGTACCTTCTCTCTTCTGTCAGAAAGGTTTATATAGCCAGCCTTGAAGGCTGGAAGCTGAACATTAAGTACATGAGCGTGAAAGGCAGACACGTTCATGGCCACGTACTCCCCATGTTCAAGACGACCGTTATCGTAAAGCGAAGCGTCGGTTGTGCTTTCATTGAATCATCTCGCCGCTACACTTTTGGCCCCTAGACGAGCCGCCTACGTGCTGGTATGCGTCGGGGCAAAGAAAAGATCTATCCCTACTAGCTTATGAGTTGAGCTCGGACCATGATGAACGCACGTAAGATGTTCGTGACCGTGGTGATGACGTGATGAGCACGTGACCGATGCTTGGGCCGTTTGGGCCAGCAGCTCATATTATAATTATTTATTTTAATTTTTTTAAACCTTGAGAACACAAAACATTTTTTAGACAATGTAGGTTTTCTATTTGTCTCGTGTATTTTTTACTATTTATTTATTTCGTATATATTCTGAAAAAAGAAAACTTATAATAAATCAAATAAGTAAATGAAATGAATAAAAACAACTAAAATTTTGACAAATTAGCATTACTATTAGTTTACAAATATGTGAGCTTATCAATTTATTTTTTCTTAGTTTGATAAATTATAGTAACCTTATTGACTTTCATGTCAAGTAGAGTGACCTTATTGACTTTACAACATTTTCATTCAACTTAAGTACTTAACTAACGGAAATGACTCTATATGACCTAATTATCACCAAACGCCAAGTACAATTAGGGGTGGCAAATCAGTCGTGCTGGACTGTTATCGGGCCGGCACGATAACAGCACGGCACGATAAGCACGAACACGAACACGACACGATAAGCTTATCGTGCCTAATATTAAAACCCGAACACGACACGATAAAAACACGAAAAGAACGACACGACACGATAAGCAAAAAAACACGATTTATTTAGTTTGACCCGTTAAGCACGTTAAGCCCAATAACCATTATAAAATATATAATTTTGATTTTTTAATATATTTTTAAAAAATATCAATATAAATAGTCAAGTAGTTTATAAGTTATAAATTTTCAAATGATAAAACTATAAAATAATCATGAAAAAAGTTCGAAAGAAGTGAATAACCCCTAGTAAATTTTTAAAAATATATTTTTAAAACATATATATTTTAGTTATCGTATCTTATCGTGTCTTACCGTGTCTATCAAGCCAGCCCGACAACAACCCATTTTTTATCGTGCCTTATCGTGCTGGCCCTATAACGGCCCGAACCCGATAAGCTATAGCCCAAACCCTATAATTTTGTGTCGTGTTCGTGTCGGTCAATCGTGTCGTGCCTCAAATTGCCACCCCTAAGTACAATTACTAAAATGAGAAGAAAAAAAAAGTAGGGTGAGTTTAACAAATAATTCTTCAAACTAAGGTGATTAAATTGCAATTTTAAGTTTTTTTGGAAAGTTGGGTGGCCCAAATAGGGGTTTTGCCGTCAAATAAACAAATATTGCTTGGAAAAAAAATGTGAACAGTTCCAAACAAATATCGTCCCAAAAAAATTGAAATATTTTTTAAAAAAAATAATAAATGCTCCATTCGTTCCACCTAGGGTTGGCAATTTGGTGGGTCGAGTCGAGTTGAAATGAGTAATTGGTTGAAACAGGTCAAACCCGTTAGAACTCATATACCAAGCGGGTTGAAACATATCATGTCGAAACTGGTATCGGATTAAAATGAGTCGACCCGTCTTAACCCAACTTCCCCCCCCCCCCAAAAAAAATGATTTTATAGTATAAAAAATCATGAGTCAAACGTCTAACGGTCCGACCCGTTCTAACTTAACCCGTCTCTTTAATATATTTGGGTTGAAATGAGTTACCAATTTCGACTAAAAAATGTTAACGAGTTGGATACAGGATTGGGTAATTAGTTGGTTGGTTTGAGTGGGATAATAGGTAATGAGTTGTAATTGTCATGCTTAGTTCCACAGTTCCACCTATAGAATTCATGTTTAAAACATCTAATAACTAAGATATACATAATTAGCATTGAAATTGATTATAATTACAATAATACTTAAACGTAATCAGTACACTAATATCAAAAGTTGAAATGTTACGGAAATTAAATTCATTAGATTTTTTAATGGTGAACTCTCTAATTGATTTATTCAAAAATAGTATAATGAACTATGTAGCTAAGGAGTAATTCACGAAAAAAAAGGTTTGCTAAAGCGAAACGGTAATGATTAAACTATGTAATAACAAAACCTTAGGTTAACAAACTACAGATGACAAATTTAAGTTAGAAAAACCCATTGGGTCATCTGAAACATTTTGTTCTACATCATCGCAGCAGCAAAACTCACAAACATCAGTACAAGGCAACACTTTGAGGCACTGATCAACTTTTTTCTCTAGCCAAGCTAATCTCCTCTCAAAATGCATTACTGCTTGGTGCAAGCTCCTAACGTCAAGTTCAACTACTCTTGCGCAAGCACGGAGTAGGATATAATAATCGGCATGTGCAGCATAAGCGTAAAGACCTTTATCCTTCTTCCTCACATAATGAAGGTAATCAAACCTCCTCTTTTTTGTTCTTGGCGGAATGTAACAAAATCTATTCTCTTCCATGTTCAATTTCAGTCGCCTTAGTCGCTCATTTTCAGACACTGAACATGATGTTTTATTTGTGTGGGAGTTGTTTGAGATGGTATCATCTTCTCTACATTCATCTAATGGATTGCTTCCGGTGCATCCATTGGCTCGAGATTTCTTGGCCTCTTTTCGAGTGCTCATGAAATCATCTCTTGATCGTTTGTTGTCCCCACTACTATGTCCACAGGAGCCTGCAGCATGGTCACCCAATCGTCTAAGATCCTATTAGCCAACCACAAGAAAAAGATGAGTAAGCATAGCATTTTCCTAGCTTCACATAACAAAGAAACAAGAGAAATGCATATGTATCCATTATTGACAAAATGTTGCAATATCCCTCTGTATACAAAACTGCTTGCCCTATTTTAAAAACAAAAACATAACATAGAAGATAGGAAATACACTATTATCCATCCCAAAACGATAGTCCCACTTTAACTTTTTTATGGTAAACTAAATTAAACTTTGACCAAAAAGAATTATAAAATATAATTAATACTTTGAAATTCTAAAAATTGTTATTGATAGTAATCATCATATTGTATCAATTAGTGAAATTTCATTACCTAAGACATAATAAATAAAGAAGACCATGTTTTTGGGATGGAGGGAGTATACAATGTCTACTCAGGTATGAGAAAATATAGATGTGTCGAGACACTAAGAACTATCGTTATCTTACCCAAATTGATACATGTCTTTCCTAATGGCCGGAGGACTCGGCCTCGTGAATCGAGTGATTCCATTCTCAACATTACCCCTTTGTCAAAAGAAGGGTTCATCATAAGAAAGCTAAAACAGTACTTATCCCTTTGTCAAAAGAAGGGTTCATCATAAGAAAGCTAAAACAGTGCTTATTTTCAAAATTTAATAAGAAAACAAAATTCTTTCTTCAAAAGATCATGACCTACCCTAATTCCTAAAATACTTTTGACCAACAAATGAGTCCAGTTTGAATCAAAGCAAACTTGGAAAATTATTTTAGTGAAAAGGAAAAGGAAAACGGTTAATACAAAAGAATAACGATAACAGGCACTAGCTGGGGGCATATAAACCAAAAAACTGATTCAAAAACTAAAAAGTGAGATTGCCACTTGAATTTGAAAAGTAATAAAGCAGATCTCCAAACCACAATTTAACTCAATTGGGGTCAGTTTCATAAAAATCAGGTATCTCTTCCATATAGATCAATAAAAATTTCTTAAATAAAATTCAACTCCGAGAAGACAACAGTTATACTCAGCTGACTATTAACCAGCTTATTCTCTTTCAAGATATTCGATAGTTGGTTTCAACGTTTCACCTTTTTCTCCAAACTATACATCAAAAGAATGGGTTAAGAGGCATATGTAAGGACGTGTGTGTACCCAAGTTCCTATATGAAAAAATCCAATCCCACAAGAACTTTAGCTTCTGATACGACCAAAGTTACAGGTTGAAGCCTAGCCATTACTCCAAATTGGAAAAACCAAGGCTCTAAGAGATTCCAAGCTTCATTTATGAGTTTGACTTACGAATGGAAGCAACAGCAAGAACACCACCGATAAACACCAAAAACTGACTGGGAATACCCAACTCCATGCAAGACATCTTCAAAACCACCCAGGGGCATGCACAATCTCTCTAGAGTAGCAGCATTCACATAAAGATATCTTCTTGAACTACAACCTTATCTTGCCCATGGTGGGAGCCGGGAGGACCAGATTGGTGGATCAGCTGAACATCCAATCCCTATTGGTCGAAAAAAGCTCTGAAGAAGAAAGACCATCCTTTACGAATGTTCAAAATGCCTTGAACTAGGTGGTTGAACATACAGACGGTTCGGGGTGTGACACTAAGCTTTACGGATACAGGAAGATAATCGTTGACTTCAGTCAGAAGTAATATATTCAGCACATGGAGTTTAGCACATTGGTAATATGGGAATCTAGGTACCAAATATGCAAAAGGGATGAATTCTAATCATGGGGACATTATATGTGTCTAGTAAATCCCCAAATGTTCCAAAGACATATGCTCATATGATTCAGCAAGCTCAGTTTCATAATTCGAAGTACATATATCATTAAAGAAGTAACAAAAACAAAGAAGACAAAAACAAAAACTCTTGAACCAATTACCTCTTTCTTCTCATAGAAGTCCCACAAGTCATTTATTATCTTTCCCTCGTCGTGATCCTCACACGATGGCTCTGATCCAGAAAACACCACATCCTTGCAGTATTGAAGATATATTGTCAAGTCCTTGGAATACTCTATCAAGCATTAAAAATAAGTTAGCCTGCACTAATATAAAAGAATTAATGTTTACAATACCAAACATAGAGGTAACTGTATAATCTACAATATAGCATTCTCGTTTTCAACTGAAATTTTGATAATTACCATTGGTAAGGGGAAGCTCAGCATATTTTGCTTCAAGGATCAGCAGAAGCTCTGCAGCATCCAATTCAAATTGTCTTTCATCAAATTTGCAAGTGAGAGGCGTCTCTGATTTTTGGTTAGTATCATCATCCATAAAAGTATTGCTCGTCGGTTTTCTCCTCCAACCCCTAAGATCAGCGATGATGACATCCCACTGGAGGAAGACAAACTGTTTTCCCATTTCCCAAAACCATTTAGATCATAAAGGATCCTTATAGATACTATGAGTATTGATATAACACAAGCGCGAGAAGGAAGTTTGTTTTCATTAGCTGATAACCACAACTCTGGAGGCATAGACCACTCAAATATGCGGCATGCATGGGGAAGAATATTCCCCGATGAAACAGATAACTGTGTGAGATAGCGGGAAGCTATTGCATAGAAGTTCACCGGAGGTAATTCCAACCCTATTGACACAGCAATAGAGGCTGCCAGTGATTCCAACTTTTGTAATGAAGGAGGCTGGATAGGCCTGAACATACGACTTGAACTCAAAGGACATGCATTAGAAGGAGGTCCAATTTGTTTCTCAATATCAACAAAAGCAGCGAAATAGGGAAGCTTTCCATTGAGTGCCCACTTTACTATATCTGTCGGCAGGATTGCTTCCCTTGCCAAATGACAAACCAGAAAAGAAATGGCTAGAGAATAAGGCAAAGGTATTGTCTTGCTAACAGATTGATACCATATCATTACTGCTCGCTTGCCAAGTATATTGTGATGTTCGCCTCTATGTCTTGCTTTAGAGTTGAATGTAGCTGCTTCTCCTGATTTAAAAGATAAGGCTCATTCATCAAAGAAACTCTTCGGAAATTTTAATGAAGTTTTTTAAGTATTTAGGATAAAAGCTTAGTTATATGGTGGCTTGTGTCTGAACCCCAACCATTCATGCATAGAGACAATTATCATTATGGTATAATAGCACATGCAACGAAACAAAACATAAGGAGTGGAAATGAAAAAGGCATGTGAATAGAGAAGTAAAGAGGAGAACTTAAAGGATAATTATATAGACATCAATAACAAAGAACTTAATTCTTTCAATCGACCAATTTTGCCATAAAGATAAAGGACACGGGTCATGAACTGTTATTCAGAAAATTTATCAACAATTACACATAATTTTTCAACAAGACCACAAAGTGGTGTTTCTTGCCCGGAATATACAAAAAAAGAAAAAGAAAATTGACAATTTACACATTTTATTTCAACAAGACTACAGAGCACTAGTCCCACATGGGATATGCAGAACGGAATTATGACTTAAACAGGAAAGTAAGAAAAAACGTAGGAATTCTCTTTCTTTCTTTCAATCAATATTTATTTATTCTCTTTGAATAAATTTATCCATATTGGGAATGTCGGATATTATGCGAGTTAAAAGCACTTCAGCATTTAAACCTGCTCAAGTTTTAGACAGGTGGGCATTCCTTTTCTTTTAATCAATATTTATTTTTTCTCTTTGTTTAAAGATATATACAAACGTTGGATACCACAGGATTTGAAAGCATTTCTGCATTTAAGACCGCTCAAATTAAAAGCACACCAACAAGCTAAAAGCAATGATATGATACACCTGGGCGTGCAATGCGGCAAGGCACAACAAAACCAATTCCAGTTCAAATTAGCATCCATCATTTTCATTGTTTCTTCTTGCAGGTTTATACACAATTCAAACTTGGTCCGTGTACTCAACTTTAGACAACAGAGAGATAATATGATACCTCAGTGTAACTAACAAATGAATCAAGGATATCCCATCATGCAAATGTATAAACATTAAACAGTTTATATTTCACAGTTTATATTTTCAACCTACACCAGTCGCCAATCTTGAGGGCAAATACAAGACAATGACAATTCCAAGAACATAAAATTATTAGATTAATAAAAAAGATTTAACAATATCATATTTGCGCAAAAGAAACAAAATCTTAGTGTTATATGTATCTTAAGCTACATGCCCAAAAGCATATGCATCTTAAGCAAGATAGACAGGTATCAAGTGGAATACCTTGTGTTTGAGATTCTGATTCATTAATTGCCTCATCAGCCCATTCATCAGCGAAAATCCTAGTTGATGCCACGAACCTTAACCATATGGAGTCCACCAGCCCAACAATCAAAGGACTCACATTAAACTTCTCAACCAAAGCCTTCACCTGCAACTCAATCATTATCTGAACTCCCATCACGTATCTCAGTCTGATCGCAGAGTAATAATCTTCATAACTTGGTGACCTAAGGCCCATTCCGAAATCGCTTGGCTCTGTGGGTCCAATGCCGTCACCTTCATTGTTGTCATCCTCCAGGGGTCTCAGAGACTCCCAAAATTGCGAAAGGGGTTGGCATTGAGAAAGGGGCTCCACTTTGATAACAACGGGAGCATGTCTGCGATGACTCATCGCGTGACCCTCCTTCCCCTCAATTAAGTTGTATTCATCAACACCAGTTTCCCTAACTTCTTCCGCTAAAGAATTGCAACGTTGGCAGTAGAAGAAGCCATCAGAACCATCATACAAGCCCTCAAAGCCACATGTTTCACACTTCCGCTCCAATCTATCAGACATTTCTCCAAGTATAGATGTAGTGCCTATAGACACAAGGAATCAAAAAATTAGTATCAACACTTTATTTGTTAACTATGAATAGGCCTAGCAATTGGGTCGGGTCGGGCCAGAAATCCATTCATATATAAATAAAACATACCCCAACATATTAAACTCATCATCCATTTAAAAAAACAATTACAATAACAATAGTTGAAACAACTTATATACATAGTTGTCAAAGTCAAGAAGCGCCAAAAAGGCGATAGGTCCAAATTTGAGACGAGAGGCGCTAAAAAGGTGCTCACGAAAAAAATACTAAGGAAAAATACATACAAGTATATAACTTAACAAATATCAGCAAAACATGTTATAAGTAAGCATAATACATGAAACTAAGTGTTGGAAAACTAGTGTTTTTAAGTGAAGTAAATTGGGATTTTGAAGCACTAATTTATTTTAGAGTCATTTATGTAATCACTAGGGTAATTGTGGAATTATATTCTTCTCCATGAATACATAAGAATATCATATTTATTTGTCCAATTCGGATTTCGGATGAAGAAGTTATAGAGGTTTAAAGTATGATATTGGAAGTGGGTTATCCCACATTGGAAAAATATGAAAGGTTTGAATGGTTTATATACAAAGGCTCCCTTGTATTGGGTAAGCTTGTATAGAAAGAACTATCCCTCCCACGCCCGCAGAGTCGTTATAATTATTTGGGTATTCATATTTTTATGCATAAAGGATGAAATGAAGAAATCAAATATTTATTAATGAAAGATCCAATTTGCCTTGGGCCTTATAAGAAACAAACACTTTAAATATGACTTTTTACTCATGTGCCCGCATATGCGGACACGAATGTCGGAATAAATTGTGCTATCTTGACAGCCTTTCAAAAAGGCGCCGCCTTTTCATCGCTTCATGCGCCTCGCCTCAAACACATGAGGCGCTACAGCCTCAGGCGCCAAAGGCGCTCGCCTTTCACAACTATGCTTATATACATCTGTATGCTACATGTTGCTCACTTCTAGTAATCTGATACCAAAAAAGCCAGGGCAGTAATGACTCTTATCATTGTGTATCATAATTGTGATCATCTCGTCCAATGGAAACCGAAAAAATAGAGATATATTCAGGTACATCGCGTAATGCAAATCTGGACCTTACAGATTCTCCACCTCCAAAAAAAAAAACACACTCTCCAGCTCTAATTAGCCCGTCATCTAGTTCTAAAGAGACCACATCTTGCCCCTTGTCCAATTCCAAGGTCTTTTCAGATATCATAACCCTTTCAATATTTTTTGACATCAATTCCTCACCTTCCTTAATCCTCCCTCCATCATGAAGCACTTAGAAATTGTATTATAGTTTATAAGTGTATTGATCTGCCGAGGTTTCTTTAACTACCTTTCAGATGCAAAGTTTGCTTTCCTCAAGCTTCATCACCATTTATAATGCTGATAAAACTGAGAGACATGGTGATAATGCTCATGTAACCTCGTTTGTGACTCATGAGTAGTCTGCCACAAATAACATTCCTTCAGAAAATCCCTGGTGTATTTTGGCTTTCTCTTGGCAGCTGGAATCTTCTTCATATTTATCGCATTCACTTTGTTCCTTCCGGTCATAGTACTCTTACCTCAAAAGTTTGCTCTCGTTGGATGCTCCTTTATCATCGGTTGGAGGAACTAAACTGACGAGCCGACCATTGTTCATTTCTGAGTAAGATCTGTTTTCATGTACCTTTTTCCTAATGGTTCTTGGGAAACAATGGTGTTTTGATACTTGTTTCCTTCTATTTTGAAACTTAATATTATCATTTCTATATGTATGCCTTCACTGTCACTGGCTTGCATTGATGCCTAGCAGGCAAGTCACAACATCCTCGTATTATCATGAGCTGGTGTTGCTCATGCTCGTATTTTAATGTCACTGAATGTTAGTGCTTTTTGTGTCCTCTCGATGTATGGTGCAGAGTTGTGTTTGCCACTGAACATTGGTATTTGTAAATATGTTGTTTTGTAGTTGAACTTATTACATAGTCAACGTTCTTAGAACTTAGCAGATGTATATGGTAAAGTAGCTAACAGTGGAAGGGGAGATGGACACTGTAACGACAGTGAAGAAGTTAAAGAAAGTAGGAAAGGTTGACATGATAGGCCTGCTAAATGAGATCTTAAATTTTCTTCCAAATTCAAAATGTAAACTCTTCTGAGCAACATGTAGCATAAAGATGTATATAAGTTGTTTCAACTATTGTTATTATAATTGTTTTTTAAAATGGATGATGAGTTTAATGTGTTGGGGTATGTTTTATTTATATATAAATGGATTTCTGGAAAAAAAGGGTCAAAACGGGTGACTCATTTCTAACCCAACCCATGTACTATTTGGGTTGTGATTGGTCACAACACGCTCCAACACCCGACCCGACCCAATTGCTAGGTCTATTCATATTTAACAAATACAGTGTTGGACTAATTTTTTGATTACTTGTGTCCATAGGCACTACATCTATACTTGGAGAAATGTCTAATAGATTGGAGCGGAAGTGAAATGTGGCTTTGAGGGCTTGTACGATGGTTCTGATGGCTTCTTCCACTGCCAACGTTGCAATTCTTTAGCGGAAGAAGTTAGGGAAACTGGTGTTGATGAATACAACATAATTGAGGGGAAGGAGGGTCACGCGGTGAGTTATCGCAGACAGGCTCCCGTTGTTATCAAAGTGGATCCCCTTTCTATTAAGATTGAGATTGAGATTGATTTCAATTAAGTCAGCCTTAAATTTCTCAACATTTAGAGAAGACATGAAACAGAGTACATAATGCTTTCATTAAAATAGAAAATGACATTTAAAGCTGCAATTACACCTCAACTACCTATCATTCAATAATTTGCTAATTTCTTAGCAGGTCAGCCCTGAGTTGTACGGTGACAACTACCCTCGGTTCTTCACTTACTGGACTGTAAGTTATTTCTTTAAATTTTAAATATAAATAAATAAATTATATCGTACTGCCATTTCTCGAACCTCCTACAGTGGTGGACAATTTGATATCATGCATGTTTTCAAATTCATTAAATTAAAACCATGGATTTCATAGCATCAACATGGCTACCCAACTACTATACATACAACATTTATAGAGGTTTAAACATTAATAAGCTAAATTTACACTAACCCCCCCCCCCCACACACACACATACAATCATATATATATCATACATGTTTTCAAAGTCATTAAATTAAAGCCATGGATTTCATAGCATCAACATGGCAACCCAACTACTATACATACACATTTTTAGAGGTTTAAACATTATTACCATACACGAGTAATAAACACAACAGGGCTCGTAACTATCTAGATTATCCTCAATGAAAAAGTTGAAACAGTAATACACCAAAACAAAACAGTAAAGAAAAGCAATGCATCACAGAAGAGAAGTATTACACAATATACTAACACACACTATTGACTAATTCAAATTAACATAATTTCCAGTTAATTCTACTCGATAACACTTGTGAAACATAACCACAGACAGTACAGTAGAAGAGAGTACAGAACATGCTGAGCATTGGCACTATCAACAAATTTTCAACTATCAACTATCAAGAAAATTGAAAATGTCAAGTGCTTTAAATGGGTACAAGTGATTTTGGTTTTTAAGCTCTATATATCATGCATGCAAGGGCCAAGACCCATCAATATACAGTAGTTAAAATCATGTTCATACAATGTTGAGTTCAGGGAAATTCTGATTATTCAGCCCATAATGAAGCTTCTTTGTAATTATCCAACAACTATATTATATTAAATAGAGTCTTCATTAAGATCTGGGCATATCTTCTTAGAGCAGGCAAAGCACTATTCATATTTTATGCCCCAAAGCATAATAAGGTGATTCAAGTCATGATTTATTATTAATCAATTCACAAGCTAAGCATTAGGGTTGGTCAAATGTTGTAAAAGGGTCCCACATGTTAGAAACTAAATTAGATTGTGTTGTTATTTTCTGGGGAAGTAATACCCTCAAATAATGTATGAACAGTTTCTTTTGGTCAAATATGGTAACCACATAAAAGCACCAGACAAGTGGGTTTGACTTATTCTTAACAGATCCTAACATCCTAAACCCTCCATTTGAACACAAACGTAAAATTATAATCAATAGAACACAAATCCCAACTGGCTGGTTAACATATTCTACCCAGCAAAAATTAGATGATTTTCCATTTGCACAATGAAATTGATTGATTACATGCTAAACAACAGAAAAAAAATAATCAAGTGATGAAGAAAAGCAAACCTGTAAATGGAGAAGACAGGACCAAATGAACTAATGATTTATTTGATTTTTGAAAGAACCTGTGACGAAACAGCAAATTCGAAAAGAGAGTGGTCATTAAGGAAGGTTCATCTAAATAATTATATACTAACAAGTAAATGGACTTTAGCTAAAAGCCTATTTATTGAGCGTGAACTTGTGTGTTGTGTTGAGGCCCAAATAAAACTTGCTACCGTGCAGAGACAACAAGTAAATGGAGGAATTTTTTTTAACAAATTATTGTGTATGCATCGCATGTAGGCTTGTAGCCTCAACCATTAATTTTATTTTATTTGTACTAAATATTTTACTCCTGTCCTGACATAAGTGTCTATATCTAGCAGAGAAGTGGTCTGTTAATATATAATCTGGCTAAGTCAGAAGTGGTCTGTTTCATGGGTTGGACCCATACCAGGAGCTGGTTCATTCAATATCTCACAGAGAAGTAATGGTCCGTTCATCTAGAGGATTGACTGAACCTGGAACATTGTTCAAGAATTTAATGGTCATTCTTCTGGATGTTGTTATATGTTACGATTGCACAGTCCGAAATGCAGCCGATTCTCAAAAAGAAAGAGAATGTTACCTTTATCAAGCTGGTGAGTTGTTTATTTTTAATGACTTATTTATTTGGGTAATATTTTGTTATCTAATTGATCATGACATTTATGTTTGTAACTGTAGAATTCAGACAAGGACCAGCTTAAAAAGAAGAATAGCCTTGGCAAGGATGAGAAATCTGTCAAGGTATAGTCCTTGTACCAATGATTGCTCTGTTATCTTCTAGTTGATATTGCCATGTCTTTGAAGTGCCTAATTTCAAATTGTGGTTGGCAAAAATATCCCTTAATATAAATCAATATGCTTGTATAATTTGCCAATAACTACGGTCACCTAGGTTTTCAAGTTATGAAAAAAAATTTAAGATGAGTGATTTCTGTTGGGTTGTTGATGCTTTTGTCACTTTTGTGTTTGCAGTCGACCAACATCAGCGAGTTCTTCCAACCAGCTGGCCGTAGGAATGCTGAAAAGCGTGGTGGGCAGTATGAAGAAATTTTGGTACACATATGAGGACTTATAGAGAAATTTTCTTCTACTATTAGCACTTGGTACTGTAACTGAATTTTTATCCAATATATTTCACGAAATGTGTGATCATATATCACTTTAACTTGTTTTCTTTTTCTCCAATTAATGTGTTCCTTTTTTTTTTGGTTAAGATTTTGCATCACACTTTGATTTCAATCCCAATTTTGTCAACATTGTTCAAATCATAAGTTCATAACCAACCAATCATAGCTATAGCCTATAGCCTATATCATAGCTTATTTTGAAAAAAAGCCTTGTTCTTCCTTTATATACATGTATCATAAAGTAAGAACAACCTGAAATTTACAAATAAATAGAAAGAAAAAGAAGTCTTGAAATTTGGCAAAGACAGATAGACTACATATATATATATATATATATAGCTATAAAAATGATTGACTTTCTCAAGGACTCACATCTTATTAAAGGACAGAACATGGTATGTTAAAACTGAATTAAAAAAATGCAAGTCAAAATAGATTCTTTTCTTTGAAAGGAGTGTGTAATTCAAGAATCCCTATAGACATGGGAGATCATATATGACCGACCCAATATCTTCTCATCCTTCTGAGCATTTGTGTGGCTTTGAGGTGAGTTTCCTTAAAACCTTTTCATTAACAGTTACAACCCCACATTTGATATCATAAATCGGTTGTTATCAATCTAAGGTTTTATTTTTATTTTTATTTTAAATGAAAATTAGGGGTGTGAGTTGTCAAATTAACCAGTAGTTGACCTTTAACAAGCTATATTTATGTGCATGTTTTTGCATTTGAAATTTCATCAGATCTCTAGCTACTCTCAGTGCTTGTGTGTGTGTGTGTGAGAGAGAGAGAGAGAGATGAGGAGTTGTGAGGTGAGATATTAGAACAGTCGCACAACCATGCCAGTGCTTGGTTTTGGCACTTATTCCTTTGAAAATGATAAGCACATTACTCAACTGGCCATCCAAACTGCTCTTAAGGTACATACACACTAGTACCACTCCCCATTCCCCATTCCCCATCCCACCATGCAATCTCTCTCCCACACATGTTGGCAAGAGATCTATTAACAACAAGTTGAGGCTTCATTGCCTACCCTATATATGCACTCAGATCATAAGTGGCAGACGATCGATGGAGTTGCAACTTGTTTCCTTTGATATCTCACTCTCATTCCATACTTCCACATGCATATAATTTTCAGAGGGTCCACCACACAATAGTTGTAATTTGGAATTCATTTAATTTCATGCAGATGGGTTACAGGCATTTTGATATGGCAAAAATATATGGGTCTTAGCAGGCGCTGGGTGTGCTTTAGCGGAGAAGCGATTATGAAAGGGAAGGTCGAAAGAGAGGAGCTTTTTGTTACTTCTAAACTGTGGAGTAGTGATCACAATGATCCTGTTTCAGCATTAAGCACACTCTACGGTGCCATCCACCTACTTAATTTCTCTTTGCCAGATTCAGATTCAATTCACACACACACGCACTACTGCAACATTAATACACATAATATTGGTAAGATTGGTGTGTAAGCGCCGTCAAAGTAAAGTTCATATCTAGAGACTATTTTTAATGGCTTATATTCAAAACTAGTGATATCTAAAAGAAAATCCATCTCAAATTATCATAAAATATTTCAAAATGTGCAAAGTGATTCTAATAATGGTAAGCAGGAACCTAGATATGGAATATGTGGATACGTACCTGGTGCATTGGCCCGTCAAACTACAGTATTGGGCCTCGTATCCGATGCCCAATGAAGATGACTTTGAACCAGTACTGGACCTGGAGACTACAAATATATGTATACACCATAACTAGGGGTGTCAATTGGGTTGGGTTGGGTTGGGTTAGAGTGGGTAATGGGTTGAAATGGGTCATGACCTACCAACCCAAATATTAAATGGGTTAAATGGGTCTGGTCATAAATGGTTGGGTTAAAGCGGGTCGACCCACTTTAACCCGTTTTTGTTTTTATTATTTTTATTTTTTATGGATGAATAAAATATACCCCCAACACATTAAACAACGAAACATCGTCCATAAGAATTTAGTCAAAGTGTAGAAAATGTTCATGTCAAAAATAAACAAAATATATTTCAGACATTTCTCATCAGGGTTGCGATGCGACACTGTACAACCCAAAAATAACAAACGGGTCAAATAGGTTGGGTTAAGACAGGTGAACCCATTTGAACTTTAAGTCTTCATATATAAATAAAATATATATATATATATATATATATATTTGATTTACTTCATCGAAATCTCAAATCAAATAATGTGCTTTTGGACACTGTCTTTGAGCCAATGCTCACTGACTTTGGTTTTGACCGGGTTGTTGGAGAAAATTCATTCTGCTCATCCTTGCACTCGGAATCTACTTCTTCTTGTTACTTGGCACCAGGTATGTTTAAAAACTCTTTGTTTCAAACTTCATAGATTGGCTATTATGATCTCTAATTAGTTATGTTATTTGATTTCAGAATTCGGGTACACACAAAAAGCCAATGAACAAATGTACACATACAGCTTTGGTGTGATCTTGCTAGAGCTTGTGACAGGGCCACAAGCCGAGGAAGCAGAATCGGGGGAAAAGTCTCTTGACATTGTGATATGGGTACGACAGAAAATCAACATAACTAATGGGGCCTTCCAAGTTCTCGACCCCAATATTTCAGGATCCTCCAAAGAAGAGATTCTAGGAGTTCTTGATATAGCTCTACGTTGCACATCTGTTATGCCTGAGAAAAGGCCAGCAATGTGTGAAGTCGTGAGAGCTCTTCAGTCTGTTGGCTCAAAAACTTTCCTTCCAAATCAACATTTTTCTGCTTCTGAGGAGTGTTCTGTTCTATTTTGAAGTTTGAACAAAGGACATTAGTTTCAGTCTATATCAAAATAGTTCCATTTTTGTTTGATTCGAGGGGATCCTTTTTTACTTAAGAAGTTTCATTCAGAACATCTGACGAGCACCTTGTATGCATCAGAAAAGTTCCACATAATCAACTCTAATGAGGTCTTTCGGAGCATACAATTCGAGCCTCGTAAACGAAATTAAAGGTGTGTTAGCTGAAAATTGAACTACTTTTATTCGAATTCAAATTCAACAGCATAGATTCCATCCTCCTAATTATAAATAAGCAAGTTTAGTTGGGTATAGCAAAATCAGGTTCATATCTAAAGGGGTAACATAAATTCCTCTGTCCAAATATTGAGTTTAGAAAAAAGAAGAATACCTCAAACATGCGTTTCTGAAGCTATGGAGAATTGCCCGCTCCCGGGGTCGTAGATGGAAAGAGAGAGAGAGCAGATCGAGCGAAGAGAGAGCGTGTGTGTGTGAGAGCGCGCAACCTAGGTTTTGATTAACCGGGTTTAGGTAGGTTTTGGGTTCGACCCAACTTAACCCATGAAATTAAATTAGTTAAGTTGGGTAACCTATTTAAATTTAGAAAAAATTACAATTCGGTATATTTTTAAAAACATGTTTTCAAATGAATCCACTTATTTTTTACACATTTCTTTTAGGTATAATTTTTAGGCAAAAGTATTTGTTTACCCTTTGTGTACTCAATAACATCGTTTTGGGTTGTGTATTCGTGGCTCTCAAACGCAGAAACAGTCTTTCTAGAACGCCAATCGAGAAATACACAAAATGGCGACGAACATTGGGATGATGGACGCTGCTTACTTCGTCGGCCGATCGGAGATCCTTTCGTGGATCAACTCCACTCTCCAACTCAACCTTTCTAAAGTCGAAAAGGTAAACCTTTCAAATCGAAGGATTCCGAAGAAATCCGATTATGCAGACGCCGGATTCGATTATGCATTGTCGTTTGCGAAGACGGTGGAGTTCGCCGGCGAATACAACATTGTCGTTTGCATTGTCAACTGTGAGATATGCCGGTGTCGGAGAAGAAGATGAACTCGCCCCCAGCGTTCATAGCTGCCTGTATCTATTTCATTTTTAAACCCCCCACTGATTCGTGGGTTGCTCGCTCTTCCCACTTTCCCTCAAAGAATCTCAAAATTTCTTCAGGGCAGACACACACGCAGAGGGAGAATGGGAAACCTGGTCTTGTAAAGTACGAGCGAGAGCGAGATCGGATCGACACGAGGTTAGTAAAAGGAGTTCTTGTGGTTGATGAAGATTGATGGCTAGGATAGGCTGTTGTCATTTTCATTCGCCATAGTAGTCGCGGCCGTCGATTCTCCTTGCTCACCGGCGTATTGCAATTAGAGTTTTCAGGGTCTTGCCTTGTTCATTACCAGCTTGGGAGTTCTCCATTTCTTGTTTCTATTAGTATAATTTAGGATAACCAATCTAGCAATAGGGAGTGATAATGATAATGGTGTTTGGAAATGTTTTGCTTTATTGTATCAGCGTGATGAATGCCGACTATGGAGTCGGTTTGCTAAATCGTAATCGGAATATTTTATGTTACGCGTCCTAATTTTCTTTTTCCAATTTTCCTTTTCAATTTCGATGCGACATCAGGTTGATTTTTGGCATCAGGTTGATTTCTGATGCTTGACATCAGGTTGCTTTTTGGCATCAGGTTGATTTTTTGATGTTGATTTTTGGCATCAGGTTAATTTTTGGCATCAGGTTGATTTCTGATGCCAAGGATTGGCATCAGAGTTTTCATTAATGGCATTTTTGTCATTTAGTAAGCAATTTGTAGTTTTATGAAATGTGTAAAAAATTAATGGTCCTAGAAGAAAACATGTTTTCAAAATTGTACCCACTTGAAATTCTCCCTTAAATTTATTTTATTAATGGGTTGGGTTGGTTTGAGTAATTAATGGGTTTGGTGAGTTTATGGATAATGAGTTTAAATTGACGGGTCTAACCGTAACCATAGCTTCATCAGCAATATTTTTTCAAGAAACTAAACCAAGAAGAAACGGAGATGAAGATTGATTAATTCAAATCTGAGAAATCAAGAAGAAACTCAACGAAACCAAAATTCACGAAACATGGGAGGAATTAGTGGATCTTACTGGATTTGGTGCGGCTTGGAGACGGAGATGAAGAAGAGACCCCCCGCCCGACGCGAGCTGTTGTCGTGCGAACCAGAGAGACGAGATCACTGTTTAGAGATAGCGTGAGTGCTTGAGCTCAGGGTTTTGATCAAAAAAGTTGTATTTATACTTGAGAGTTTTTATTTTTATTTTTTTTAGCTATCAACTTATGAATACCACACAATTTATATTGTCACTAGTTTTTTTAACACGTGTGTTAAACGAACGTCAACTAAATCGTACATAAACAAAATAAGGAGGATCGATTTATTAACAATTACACATAAGTATATCACTAATCATTATAGATTCTAAAAAAAAATTCCTTATACACAACATATGTTGTCTTATTAGTTGGTTTTTCATCTTCACTGCATATCAATATCTTCAAACTAAAATAATTTGTTACTCTAGAAACTACGATATATAACTGTCAATGGCTAAATACTGTTTTTTTTTTTTTCAAAAAGAGACTTACATGCAATTATTGACTTTATCACTTGTTAATTGTCATTGCATATGATACCAGTAATGTAAATTGTCTTCTTTAAAACTTGAAAGACAGTCTTACATCGGATAGATTTAATGACAATCTTGGGATAAAAAACATTTTCTCCAACATTGCTTCATTTCAAAAAATTTGTTTCAACAATGTGATCCCCAAGATTTATGATGATTAGTCTTGTTCTATTGCACAACCCTGCAGCATGGTCAATATTTCTCAATAGCATTACTGGAACACTAATTTTAAGTGTCAATTCATGGCTTGACAACCCCGAACACTTTATACTATTCAAAAACTCTTTATAATTAATATCTTCGAACAAACTTTAATTTTTTCCGCTCTACAAATAGAATCTGAACTCAAATAAGTTGTTCATTTTGAATAATTACTTTTATTAAATTATATTTCTATTTTATGAATAAAGAAATTTATGAGAAGAAAATAAGCTAAAATCAAAATTACGAAATTATTTTTACCGTTAACTATTATTTTTGTTTTGTAAATTATTTTGATTTTAATAACTTCCATTATTTTTTTTTTTATTGACTTCATAACTATTATTTTTGTTCTATTTTTAAGAATTAGTTTTACAGAAAAATTTTGTTCCATAATTTTTTATTATCATTTTGCTAACCTCGGTTTAAATTGTTTTGTTTTATTGACTTTGTAACTATTATTTTTGTTCCATCAAATATTTTTATTTTACTAATGTATTTTTTTACATAACTATTTTTAAGAATTTGTTTTAAACTTTTGTTCCGTTAATTATTTTTATAATTTTACTAACCTCAGTTTAAATTACTTTTGTTTTATTGACTTCCGTAGCTATTCTTTTTGTTCTATCAAATATTTTTATTTAACTAATGCATTTTTGTTTTACATAGTTATTTTTAAGAATTTGTTTTAAAATTTTGTTCCATAAATTATTTTTATTATTTTAGTAACCTCGGTTTAAATTGTTTTTGTTTTTATTGACTTTGTAACTATTATTTTTGTTCCATCAAATATTTTTATTTTACTAGGGTATTTTTGTTTTACATATATATTTTTAAGAATTTGTTTTAAACTTTTGTTCCGTAAATTATTTTAAATTACTAACATCCGCATTAAATTATTTTTGTTTTGTTGATTCTGTAACTTTTATTTTTATAGTGGCTTGTTCTATGAATTATTTTTATACTAACCTCTTATATTTTTGTTTTCTTGACTCCGAAACAATTATTTTTGTTTTAGTTACTATTTTTTATGTTTAAAGAGAGAAAATTTTTTAAACATAATTAAAAGAGAAGAGATGGTGGTGATGAGGGAGAAAATATAGAGGAGACGAGAGAGAGAAAAAGATAAATACAATCAGAGAAGATAGGAGAGACAAAGAGTGAAATGGTAATTAAAAGTTAATAATTTGTTTTACTTGAATTTAATTTATTAAATATGCAAAACAATTTTATTTGAATTTTTTCTTAATTTATACTTTCAATTTATAGTGTCTATTTTGCTTTAATTTAATTTAATAAAAAAAGTGTGTGCACGTTCTACGCACCGGTGTGAAACTAGTTAAATATTACTTTTTTCGTTTCGGACAAAGAGTCCTCGTTTGAAAGTCAAACTTTTAAAAAAATGATATTTTTATCAGTTCATTTGTAATAATCTTATTAAATTACCACATGTCAATTTTGCATCGCGCTGCACCAATTTAATGCATCGCGATGCATCAATTTAATGCACCAAATCCAAATTATGTATCGCGATGGGGGTATCAAAATGTTAGCCCGGTCCGGCCTGTTTTAGGCCTAGGCACCCGAAAAAATACAATAATCAATAAAAGAAACACCATGACATCAATAAAAATATAAACTCATGTTTGTGCTTTATACTTATAAGCTTCTTATTTTTTGTGTGAAACGATGAAATTGTCACTTTATAGCATTAAAAGTGTTATTTTTTAGCATAATATCTGTAACTTTTGATTCTAAAAGTGTCACTTTTTTACATTAAATGTATAATTAGATTATACATGAGTGTTCTCGGCTTGATAAAAAATTCACATTTTGAATCAAACAAACTTAGTTATATTCTGAGATAACCCTTTGTGAATCGTAGTTAATATGAAGGGGTGAAACATATGTTAATAGATAGCAAACAAATTCGTGCCTTTGAGAGTTTAAATTAATAGCATATCAATCTAATTTTTCTCAACAGTAACTACTAAAGACACCACTGATTTTCTTTATCTCAATACTTATCAACAAATCAATTATTATAATCACAATTTTTCATATACCTCTAACAATATCCGCCTAAGTTTCACCATAACAAATTTTAGACATATTGAACACATTACCTTAGGACCAAATGTTGATTATCATTTATCAATAGTTTACACTTCCAATTGCAAAATGAAATTGTTCCCGTCCCAATTGTCGCGCGACAGCGCGACAATTATCCTTTGGCGTAATTTATCTCACAGATTATCCTTATTACTCCCTCTCAAAGTTGTTGTAATGTCTAATGGATGTGTACAACGCAACTCTGACAAAAATATTCAGTCATATCAAGTAATAAAATGTACATAAGTACGAGTATCGATCCCACATAGAATGTACGTAATTTTCACGCCAACTAAATATCCAAATTGGGCTAACTAATTATACTTTATCTAAAAGAAAATGAATTAAAAACTAAAAAAATATAAACTAACCAAATAAAGCAATTAAATCTACATCTTTAACTCAAATCTTAATAATCGAGTGTCTCACACACAAACTATTATTATGATTTTCAAAATTAATAAGAATCACTTAGTATTATATCATTCTTGTGATCATCTAATGAGTAGCTAATCCATCAAAAATATTAAAAGCATACAATAATAACTAGGGGTATAAGTGGTTTGGTTTAGACCAAAAACCACAAAGCGAACCGAACCGATCGAGTAAGAGTTGGAACCAAACCAAAACACTCAGTTTGGTTTGGTTTAGTTCGGTTTTGTGGTTTATATAATTTTTTTAATCAACTTAACCAATATTAAAAATAACAATAAAAATAAGATTTTAATTTAGAATTGATATAAAAATTAGAAAATAACCAACTAAAAATAAAGTATCATATAGAAAACAATACAAAATCCAAAATAAACACAAACAATAGAAGAAATAATAGTCCTCCAACAATCAAGATTTTATTTGGTTTAGTGTGTGTGTGTGTGTGTGTGTATATATATATTATGACTAAATCAATTGCCTAGATTATGCATATCAGATGATCCAAAGGTTCAGAATACTTAACAAATGTTATATAAAGTATATTATATAATAAATAAATAAAAATATATAAATTGGTTTGGTTCGATACCAAAAACCATGAACCAAACCAATTGGTTTTCTAATTTTCGAAATTGAACCGTCTTCGACCAAAACCGAACCAAACTGACTTGTTTGGTTTGGTTTGGTTCGGTGGTTCCGATTTACACCCCTAATAATAACAAATCACACGGGTAATACTTCATAGAGGCATACTCTCTCCAGTTTTCTACAAGTCAAGATGGCAGTTGAGAACACAAAACTAGTTAACTAAGGACTTTCGCTTCGTATAACAATCCTAATTTCAACTACCTCGCGAATGGCTACGGCGCGAAAATCACGTGTCAAAGCAAGTTCTCACAAAATGCTATCGGTGTGTGTCACAAAAACACCAATTATTAAATTGCTCGATCTGAAAATGTAAGGTAGCTCTAGTGGATCCTAAACATAACTAAAACCATTTAATTAATGGTTAATCAATTAAAAGCATTAAATCTGTAAAATAATAGCCAAACATGATTGTATACTAAATATTTAGATAAATTAAAACATTACTTGTGATATTGAAAATAATCGTATTTCATAAATCAATTAAGCACAAAACCAATTCTACATTTACAAGCTATTTAACCCTAGAAATTACAACATATATCATAAAATAGAGAAGAAAGAATAAAATCCATTAATGTTGAGATCCAAAGTTGAAATCACTTGCAAATATTTCTTTGGGTTCAAACTTTCAAGTTTCAAGGGTGGTCAAATCTTGAGAGAATTGAGAGAAATTGGTGAAAAGGGGGCTGCTGCCCCAACAAGGAGCTCACAGTCCATATAGGGGTATCCTATTAAGTTAGGTCTGCTTTGGGTAGGGCCAACAAAAGTCTCGTTTTTCCCGACCAATCCTGACTCCAGACCCGATCTCGTCCCGACATTTTTCGATCCTGACTTATTACGGGATGGTATTCGGGATAATTATCAATCCCGTTAGGATTCTCGAATCCCGACTCATTTTTTTACTCTCTCTGTCCCAAAATATATAACGTTTTGAGACTTTTTTGTTTCAAAATAGATGACGTTTTACACTTTTTCAAGGTATTTTTTTCATTTTTTTTCCACTTCTACCCTTTACAGACAACAGTTATCAATGTTGGGTTCGTCTTCCCAATCTGAATTTGCATGTCTCCAAGCAATCAAAAATTAAGAAGAATTAAGATCCAAGTCAGAGTATCACCTACCAAAATCAAGAAAAATTCCCTCTGTTTCGAACATAATGAACCCGGATGAAGATTCGAACCCAGAGACGCGAAGTCGGTGAAGTCGAATGAAGACACAAACCCAAACCCAAACCCAGATGAAGATGCGAAGTCGGATGAAACAGATGTGAAGCTGGATGAAATCACGAACCCAGATGAAGATGCTTTAAGAACCCTAGGTTCTTTTGTTGGCTTTATTTTCATTCTTTGAATTATAATCTGCAACCTCCTCCTTGAAGAACCAAAGAAAAATGGCTTTTTGGAAATTGCAGGAATTATAAAGTTCTTGATTTTAGGCTGAAAATTTTGTTAGTCCTATGTGGTTTATGTGGTTTTATTGTTGGCTTTATTTTCATTCTTTGAATTATAATCTGTAACTTCCTCCTTGAAGAACCAAAGAAAAATGGCTTTTTCTTTGAATATATCTGGAGATCACTTCATCTACTGTAGAAAATAGACCATAACCCATTCAGAAAGGCTGCTAATTTTCACAAATCTGTTTGGTGCACCTAACATAGAAAGAAAAGTGCATGAATGTCCATTCATGAAAAGAGACAAAATGGGATTTTTATGGGCCAAGACTAGCATCATTTCGAGTCTCACTTTATCTAATTCACCATTGGAAACAAAGAGCATGATTTCAGTCAGCTTCTGCATCATAATTTCATATCAAAAGACACCTCATAAATTGGGAATATCAAAAGACACCTCAATGTTGGGAGAAAATTAAATAAGGGCAATTTAGTCTTTACCATAGGTTTCCTTGGTCTGTGTGATAACCCCCAAAACGTCATATATTTTGAGACAGAGGGAGTATTTTTTTTATTTTTATTAATATTGTGAGTGTTAAATAATGTCTATTTTGTGTTTGCTAAAATTACTTAATGATGTTTGCTAAATTTATTTTCACAATGTTGTGTTTTTTTTATGTATATCACGTTTCTGCACTTACTGCAGCTTTTTTCATGCGAGTGAGGGGTGCATTTTGTTCATAATGACAAATTCAGCAATACTTATCATTAAGTAAATATTCAAGTATACTTTTAAATATACAGTCTGAAATCTTAATCATGATGGAAATATTTTAAAAATATTTTAGTGTCAGAAGATATTGTTCATAAATAATATAATCGGGATTACGAGATTTTTATCTCCAGAACTGTCGGGATCCCAATTTTTCGGGTCCCGACACTTATCGGGCTGGGGATAAGGAATGAAATTGAAATCCCGAATTCTATCGGGACGGGATCGGGATGAGGGGTATCGAGACGAGTCCAGGCCCGATTCCACCCCTAGCTTTGGGGGTATATATGTGGGGGATTTTGAGTACTAAGCAAGCTTGGAGGCCAAGTGTCAAACGATGAAAGTTTAAAGGTTGAAATGTGAGGAAAGGAAAGTTGCTGAATGACGTGGCTAAAGCAGCAGCGGACAAAGCAAAAATGGTGAAGTTTCATAAATTCGCTTTGGAACTCCCTACGGTTCTGAATTGTTCTCTGAAAGTCTTTCCACCTCTAGATTTTGCAATTTGGTCCGCTGTGTTATCCCCTAGTTAGCTTCCTTTGCATTGGAACTTTAACGGAAATATTTGTACCTCAACTTTAAAGCCCTAAATTACCTCGAACTTCATGCTAAGCAACATGTATGCTGGATTAAACCATAGAAACCTACATTAATGTTCAAATACACAAATAATAATATTTTCAAGGTATAATTATCTCAAAAATTGCACAAAATAAAAGGGAATTCAAAGGAAAATTCGTGAAAATATTGAGCTCATCACTAAGAAAAACTCTTCCTCTTTGTATTCTCATTTAGTCATTCTCAGTTGTCATCCAAATATCCAATCCTTTTGACTCCCACCCCTGCGGTCCACTCCACTCTCCACTGTTCTCTCATCCTCATATAATCTTCTCATGGATAACCACAAGGTATAATCAATCTCTACTCTTTTTTTCCCCAACTAAAGTGTTGTGTGTGCGTGTGTCTATATATATACATACATATATATATATGTATGTATGTATGTATACATATATATATATGTATGTATACATACATATATATATATGTATACATACATATATATATATATATGTATACATATATATATATATGTATACATATATATATATGTATACATACATACATATATATATATATATATATATATATATATATATATATATATATATATATATATATATATCGATTTGAAGTTTGGTTTCTTCTTTTTTAAGCAATAAGTGCATTTATCAAGTGTTTATGTTTTTTTTTTCTTTTTTTTTTCTAGGAGTTGTGAGGAATCTTGAAATATTTGGTTTGGTTCGGCTAAAGACTTTAAAGATTCAGTTCGGTACTTTTAAATTAGGGTGATTGTATGAAAACATTTAAATATTATGTATTCGTGTTATATTTAAATTGTTGAAATCTTCTTTAATTTATTTTTTAAATATTATTTTGTTTTACTTAAAGAATGAAATCCCATAATAAAAAATTAAGCAAGTCGAACAATGAAACCAAGCTGAATCAAATCGAACCATCGTGGTTTGGTTCGGTTTTGCTCAAGAATTTAAATGGTCAACTCGGTTTGGATTTTTACAAATCGATGACATGCGGTTCAACTTGTATTTTGTTTCAAGTCGAACCAAATTGAATCATTTACACCCCTAGCTGCGACAATAGGCCTTAGAGGAGTTCGACATTTTTTCCCTTGAATGTGTATTTGTGTCGACTCCTCATTTGGTTATTTTGAACAAAGCCACTGTATTTCTTGAAAAGTTATGCAGAAAGCTAGAACCAAAAAAGAAAAGAAAAAGAAAGGCTATTTATATACTACAACAAATTATATATGTCTTTTGATACTCTTAAAAGTGTCTCGATAGGTACCCTATTGAGGCTTTTTGAACCTGGGGGTCGCTTGTTTTGAAGTCTTGATAGGTTATTGAGGCTTTTTCAAGTTCTTTAATAGACTATAGCATAAAGAGGCTCATGTAAAATATATTTTATGTTGCGTCACTTCAATGTGTCACGTAAGATAATTTGAAATGTGTAAAATTAACTATTGTGACTCTTGTAATATCCCTTTAAAACAATTCAAACTGTTTTAACTACCAATAAATGTCTCAATAAATCCATTGAAGCAACACTTACAAGTGTCTCAAGAGGTAGGATGTAGAGGCAGTTCAATGGTTGATTATTAGGGCACTTCAAAACGCCTCAATAGTTAATCTTTAAAGGTAATTATGCATCATGCTATTAGAGCACTTCTTTAAACGGTTGTAATTAGTACGGAGTAATATTAAGGCGATACACATAGAGCTCCCCAAAGGACAAGATCATCATTTTGCTGATCAAAAGGCACGTAATCATCAAAAATATTATCATCAAATTAATCACCAACACTTCAGTTACATTGTTCCAAACCAAGTCTTTCAATAATTTAAGCATATCAAAATAAAACTAACCATGTGAGGTAATTGTATCAAGAGCAAAAATAATATACCACACTACAAAAACATAAGTCTTTCTTTCTAACGAATCTATGAATTTCTCCATGGTCAACATTTTGAGGTTGTAACTAACTTGAATCAAAATCCAACGATGTTACCTACAAATATATAAATCTAAATTAGTAGAGGTAAAAAAAACATACACACGCATGAATTTGAATATGATAAATAGACTTAAGTAATACCAACATATCAATGATAAAGGCCAAGCTATATGTGCTCCAATCGTATCTCCAATTATTGCAAAAAATCCATATGGTCTAATTAACTATTTGTTCCATTCCACGAGAACTTGAATGGATACTTCACACAAATTACGGCCTAACTCAGCACCTCCCACTTGTGTTTTTGGATCGATACTAGAGATAATTCCCTTGGCAACAATACGGTCTGAATTTACTAAACTCTTGAGAGATACTATTGCACCGGCCTAAAACATAAATAAATAAATTATAATCAAAAGAAAATTAACAAACAACACTAAATCTAAACACCAATTGTAAATTAATAGAAAATGTTTCAAAGAAATCATAATTAATTCTTAAAGAAACTAGTGAAGAGAATATCTCTTGTTACATCATAAACAACCAAAGCATTTTCAGTCAAATAATAGAACGCAACACTGGAAATGGAAATGTCAACAACAACAATGGACTGCTTAGTGTGCCAGGTTTGCTTTGCTGTTAAGCATGGTGGGCAGATTTGTGTGATGCGGTGAGGGCTATGAAGTCAGTTTGTGGGTTGTGAGGGTTATTGTATGGGTTGCTTAATGTGTTGTGTATGTGCTAGTTTTGGCTTAAGTTAGTTAATGCTAGGACTCCAGGTTTGTCTTGGCCCTAAGCATTGGTCATATTTATACCTTGTATTGGTTCAAATTGGGAGGGGGGAGAATACAAAATATTTTAGTGTATTAGTTTTACTCGTGATGCGTTTTTTATTTCGGTGTGACGCTTATGGGAACCTAAGCATCTTCTAGTTTATGCTAAGCTTCTATTCTATTTTTCCTCTTCCCTTTCAGTTCTTCAAATCAGATCAGTCATGAACTGTCCCATTTTCAGCCCCAAAATCAACAAATGTAAACCCGTGTTCAAATACAAACCATGTTGTTGTGGTCCTGCATCAGTTTTGGCATAAGAGCAAATGGACCTGTGACGATCCGACCCCGATCCCAATATGGGAGCCGCAGGCCGGACCGTCCAAATAAGGACGATTAAGAATACTTAATAATAAAATGACGTGACGTAATATTGGACACGTGGTTTAACTCGACACCAAAGGGCCGAAATTTTAAAAACTTTGCTTAAACCTGATATAATATTTTAAAACAAGTAAACAAGCCATCGACGACACTACATGTCGGAACCCAACAACTACACGATGATAATTAAGAGCTAACGAAATGTTCAACGGAAGTCTTTTTATTTAATGACCAACTAGAATAAAATGCAAGTTTTACAATATATTTTACAAGAACAAGCCTTGATATAAAAACTCCAAGTTTAATAATACTATAATTACATGCATGATACAAATACCTAAGACAAGTCTAATTGATTTGTTTAACAAGCCAACGTCCTTGCCAAGCAAAAAAGAGGAAACTATAACAATCTCTTCAAGTGAACTTGCAACACAGACAAGCTTGAACACGCACGAACTCAATGATGCTTCCCTGTGAAGGACCCGGTGATTTGGATCTAAAGCGGCAAAAGGGAAAGGGTAAGTCATAAAGACTTTGTAAGCTAACAATATGCATGACAAGTCATAAATACAAGGCACACATAGCTTGATATCATAATTGATATCAAGACAAAATCAAGTAAGCACATAGTTCACATATCCACGAAGCACGTTGTTTTTCACATAAATGCTTTAGTAAATCAAGTAGTAGGAGGATATGTTATCGAACTGATGCCACAACGTAGATCCTGCAATGCAAGGGTTAAACATGATTGTGCTAACGATGTACGTGTAGATGCATCCTCCCATGACAAGACAAAATTATTCTAAGTGCCCTATTGGTTACGACAAGGTACTCTTCCCCAATGTGATCAATAAATAAAGGTGTGCTGATGATTCCGATTTGACAATTTTTTCACTATCATGAATCTCTCGATTCGTGATGGCAATGTATCGTCAATCAGTGAGACAAGAAAGTACGCCAGCTAGACTAATGGAAAGACAAGCAGATGCTTACTTGGCATTAAAATCAAGTATGGATCGAGCTCGACAAGTGCGAACTCATCCATATCAAGTAGAGATTGAGCTCAAAAGTAGCGAACTCAACCAAGTCAAGTAGATGTTTACTCACTTAGGCATGTCACGATTAATCATGTAGATTACACAAGGAACTCAATTGATGCTCCAACGCATGAAACACAAGCATGAAATCAGCTCTAGCATGAAACTTGAAAGCTAGTATTCTAGTCAAACGAATTCTAAACGTCGTAAGGATTGAATGTAGAGCCAGTATTGTTAAATGGTTCTCTTAATGCAACTCCATTGAGTCTTTGCTAAACTTTCATACAAATAGAGATTGAATGATATATGTATTTCAATACTCTTTTCTATGTTCTCGATTCTATTAGAACGAGACTACTTATTTGTTCATAATCGCAGCCTAATGGGTTCAATCCAAGTGACATGAGTTATGAAAGTTTTGATTGGTCAATTATTGTGTACCATTGATTAATTCTCATCAAGGGCTTGGATTGAGTCACTCTTGGGCAACACAGGTCAAGTAGGTCATTTGGATCAATTTTGTTCAGACTTGGGGTCAAGGGGGCTAGAGGCAAGAAGCAAAAATAACAAAATCTCGTAATCTGGAAAACAAAGTTTTCATTGTGAAGCTACTAGACTGTCAATCTTGTAAAATTGACCATAAATCGCTCACACCTCCAAATGAGGTGATTTTTGATATTTTCTAAAGCTAGACTCTTAAAAATATAACTTAGCTTTTTAAATTACTCCATTTTGACTTGTATTTATCAAACTAAGGTCACTACAAGTTCAAGTACGCAAGCTGATTTCCTGAAAATAGAATTCTGGCACAGCCGTAAGTCAAGACCTAATTGAGGTACTTAGACACCTTGGAAAATTACCAAACTTTACAGGAAGTATCCTAACATATGCAGGTAAAACATACCCAAAGGGAATCTCAATCACTTTAGTATATTCGTACCAGAATTTTCCCGGAGTTTGCCCAAAAACAGGACTGAATCTGTGAAGTAATAAGTTGGTCATCTTATTTCCAATTGCAACAAGTCCATGAACAATGATTGCGCAAGCATGATAAGAACTAGTACACTTGGTCTAGAACTCTAACTCAATGATTATGAAATAACATGGACAAGTCTCGAAGGCAAAGGAATGCATTGATGCATCCTAAGTTCCCAAATGATCAAATACAAGCAAGAAGGACTTCAAACTTAAAGTTAAGCACCCAATGACAAATGTAAGGTTCAAGAACCATGAAGCAAAGATACTAAGACTATTATAGACTTAGTTAGGTGTTTAGAATGCTAAGGTGATACTCAAATCAATCAAGACAAGGTCATGCAAAGCATAGATGACTTACAAGACAACTATGATCTCAATCAAGCAAAGTGAACATGTCAAGCATGATTTTGGTGCGTTGAACATGTAATGCACTATCTAGCATGATAAACATATCTAGATAGCATATCAAGCAAGTACGGGATGTCAAGGAGGTAAGGTTTCAAGCATGTAAGATTTCATGTCGAGCAAGTATGATTGCATGTCAAGCAAGTAGGGATTCATGTCAAGCAAGTAATGGTTCGGGTCTTCACAGGACCTATCTTTGTAAGTCTGAAATCTAGTCAATTTGAGGTTCAATATTCCAGATTTCAACGGATTAAATGATTTGATTCAATCCAATGATTGACTTGCTTCTATTGTAGACTATTTGGCAAACACATCATTCACGTGGAAGAATGTGTGGAAGACTAAGGCCTCTAGTGATATATTCTAGTCATGTCTAGCAGTATTAAAGATTTTACCAAGGAAAGAAGCTTTTCACCTGCATTAGATAACAATTCAATAACTCACAGATAGTCATAATACCTCCCGGGATATTCCTCCTACATCTAGGCCTGTTAGAACCAAAACCATCCCATTAAAATTTAAAAACTATACTCGATCTTCCTTCTATAATCCAGGATAATAATAATAACCTTGTCAACTCTATATATACAACTCCCTATCCTTTTGAACAATTCAACAACTTTCACAATATCTCAGAAAACTACAAAACCTATTCTTGCAATATCTCTACTATTAGTGAACCTACCTAGAGCTGTCAAAACGGGCATGCGGGGCGGGTTTGCCCGCGGGCCTAAAAAGCCCGTGTGAAACGGGGCAGACGGGAAAGCCCGCGAACGTAACGGTCCTGAAAACCCCTAGTCCAAACCGCTCCGCGTAGGGCTGCGGGCAAAACGGGCAAGCCCGCGGGCTTTTGGGTTTATTTACCAATATTCACCAATTAGGCAAAAAAAATGAGTTTATTTAAATTTTTATTTATTTATTTTCAAATATTTAAATTCAAGAATCATGATAATGCATGGTCGATTACGAAGACGATGACATTGACATTGTTGTGTTTGATCCTATTGATGGATCTGCTAACATTGACATTGCCTTGACCACTGGTTCTATTTTTGGCATATACGGTCCCGATGAACAATGCATGGTCGATTACAAAGACGATGATAAGGTATATTTATAAATTCAAAAAGAAATTACAACATTCAAACAATCTTCCCTTCATGAATACCAATTAAAAAATTCAATCTTTTTTATCACTCGAAAACACAGCTTGACCAGGCGAAAGAGAAGTGCATTGTCAGCGTTTGCCAGCCAGGAAGTAACTTACTGGCCGGATATTGCCTCTACTCGAGCTCAGTAGTCTTCACCCTCTCGAACTGAGTGAGAATGAGAGACGAGATCACGAGAGTGGAGAGTCTAACCTGAAGCCGTGAAGGGCCTGATTCGCCTGAACCCGTTGTCGGTCGTGAACATATGAGAGAGACAGTGAGGTGAGAGACGGCGTGACTGCGTGTCCGTGAATGGGAGTGAGTGTGAGACTGAGAGAATGAGGACGAGATGAGAGAATGAATTGAGAGACGATTTTCGATTACCTAACCCTAGGTCCTTAAGTCCCTAACCCTTAAAAGTAAGACTAACAGTTTCCGGGTTTTGTCTTACACTTAGTCACTTACTGAGTGGGCCTGGGCCAATTACTTAATACTTATAATATAACAATACAAAGTCTAGATTCCATTCCAGGGTCCATAAAATGCGGGCTGCCCGCCCCGCCCCAACCCGGAAAAGCCAGCGGCCCGCACGGGCAAAGCCCAAAAAGCCCGCATCCTAACGGGCATTGAAAACCCCAGCCCAACCCGCCCCTAATAGGTGATGGGGCGGGCTTTTGCCCGTTTTGACAGCTCTAAACCTACCACATATACTCAAGCCATAAAGTATCCTAATTGGGAGAAAACTACGAAGGAGGAACTTGCAGCTTTACAAAATAACAAAACCTGGAACATTCAATACCTTCCAGACAACAAGCACTCTGTAGGTTGCAAATGGATTTACAGAATTAAGGTGAAACCCGATGGATCGATCCCTTTACAAGTACAAAGCCAGACTAGTTACATTTTTTTACGACCAACTTGAAGATTAAAGCTTCACTAAACCAAAGCAGCAACTGCTAACAATGTAAGTGTTCTGTTTTCATCAATTTGCTCAGTAAACAAATAGAACATAACAAATAAACCAACAACAACCCTTGAAAAACTATACCTTCAAGAAACATCAATGTGCACAAAATTAGCCTTAGTGAACGACTCATAGCTTAAATTTGAACGAATACGGATACAACGCATCTGTAATGTAACAACATGGATGATCAAGACAACAAAGACAACTATATTTGAACGAATATAGTAACATACGAAAAATCACATGAGCTGCCTACAAAATACATTAAGCTAGTTAAGAGATAATAGAGAAAAACTTGTGTTCATCTGCTCAGACCATTACACCAGAAAATAGCAAGTTATTGTAATAAGTGATAAATTTCATATGACACTAGACCTAATAACATGGACAATGGCATTGTATTGGGAAATAACAAGTAATAACTACAGTGATAAGTTTGGCACCGTTTCTGGAACCTATCAGCTGGTAGGCACCGTTTTTGTAACAAAATACATGTGATACACATTATGCTTTGCATTGAACAAAATACTTGGTTGTATTGTCTTTTTTGGGTGATTTGAGCATTTCTGGGGCTGTGGCCCAAAATTCGCATTCCAACGCCGTAAAGTAACAATTGGGCTGACTCGTGAACTGGGCTTGGGAAGTCAGATCTGCTCTCCATTGTAAAGATTAAGATGAATTTGTATTTGGTGTGGTAATTTGGGATTGAGATTCTCTGTGTTAGTATGTTTTACTAATGTACCATTGGCCTCATGCCCATTTCCCTTAAGTAGCAAATAATCAATTGTGCATATCAAGTAATCAATCAATAACAACAAAGACAACAGAAGGATAAATGGTTTTCTTTAAGTACTAATGAGACTTACCCGAATTGTTGGACTTCCTACGTTGGATGATAAGTGACCAAATTGACGTTGAAAAGACACTTCACGTTCACTAGTGCAGTTCAAAAGAGAATGAGAAGACTCATCATGTTCATTGGAGCGATTCAGTCAAGAATGAGAAGACCCGTCCAGTTCACTTGAGTGATTCAGTTGAGAATGAGAAGACCCATCATGTTCACTTGTGGGATTTGAAGGAGTCCCTCCATGCCTACCACCATTCATAAGCATTGACTCAAAGCGCTCATACTTGGTGTTTAACTCATCGAATTGCCCAACAACTTTGTCTAAGGAGGTCTTATATTCCATGTTCATTATGTAAGTTGTGGCATGACTTGGCATTTTGCCCCATAAATCAGTTGGGCAAACACCTAATCCACGTATGCGCACATGACCTGGTTTTTCTTTTCCTAATACTTATGTGAATATGTCATTATTATCATCAACATTATGTCTTGACCCTTCCGATACGAATATGTCAATACGCATTTTTTCCTACAAGTATATATATTGTAAGTTATTATTTCACTTGGTTGGAATTGATATGAGTATTATAAAACTAAAAAATATTATAGCAAGATAGTAAACACACTCAAATCCTTCTTTGAATAACACTTGATAAATAAGTCCATACGTGCAGGGGTGTAACCCAATTGTTTTTTCTACATTAAATATTAAATATATAAGATAACATTATATAAAATTGACTTTTAAAAAATTTCAATTATCTTAACATTTTCAAAATTAATTACCTCCTCCTCTAAGACCTTTGCAAAACTCTCTTTGCACGTTCTATAAATCATTGTTTGTTTTGCACGACTTGCTTTATTCTTCTTGGCAACATCCTACACATTTACACATATAGGATAATATAGGAGAGTACATATTCACAAGGTTAATAATAACTTACATGCTTAAACAAAAACATCTATGTCATACCTGATGCTCTTTAGAGTGCCATGTTTTAAGAAGTTCTTTCCATTGCTCGGCATGTACTCTTCCACATGGTGCTATGTTAAGAATTTGCTCATCAACTGACTTTGTAAGGTCATAATAGTTTCTTTTGACAGCAGATTTCCAATTCTTCCATTTCTTACCTAGTGATCTCTGGATCCAAGGCTCATGACCAGGGGGAAGTCAAACTTATCCTTCAAATTCACCAAAAAGAAGAAACAAAAAAAAGATATCAACAAGAAATATCATTTAGCCTATGGTAAGCATAAACATCAATTTTAAACTTCAAACTTTCGAATAGAACAACAAATTGTTTCATTGATAGATCGAGTGAGCTAAAAATTGATGGAAAATTACCTTAATCATCTTCATTGCATCAGTTATCAAGGGTTCTGGCATCTTGTTGGAATATGCTTCTTGATAAATAACTTATCATCTTGCATATTCTAAATGTTTTTATTTGCTTGTTTCCATTACCGTGTGTCATAACAAGTGGCTAAAAGGTCTGCGTACCGGTTAGTGTGGCAGCTTGTTTGACAACACGTAGGTCTTGGGTTAGGTTATCCTAATCTAGTTCTACCTTCTTAATAATGATTGACAGACCAGCACTTCATATGCACTAGCACCAGCAGACTTGCTGTAGCGACAAAGATCTTCAGAAGACTCGTCCCCAGCAAACTTGTCATAAGCACAACAGAATACCTTGAAGACTCGTCACCAGTAGACTTGGCTCTACACATGCTACGGAGAGACAAGACTGCAGTAGATCGAAACAAGACAAAAGGTTCAAGCTTCTAGTCACTCAAATCCTCATGAAGCCTGACATCTCAGACACTGCAAAACTCTCACTCACTCACGTGGTTTGGATAAGTAAAAAATAATCCACTTTATTAGACAGACCACCTGACAGTGCATCATAAGTCAGACTCACTTTTCAGAGACTTATCAATAAAGTCTGATGGGCAACAGTTCCAGGATCTGCAGGACAAAGCTTTTACCCAACAGTCAAAGATCCAGTGAACAATATCTCTATCCGACGGTCTTCAACAACGACATTATCTTTAATGGATAGGAAATCCATCTTCATCTCTCAACGATCATATTGACCCTGGTCTATAAAAGAAATATTTCTTATTCTTCAACAAAAAGCGAGATCAATAGAACCAGCTTGCCAAGCAAGCTCAACAAGGCACATGCAACAAGAATGTCAAAGAAGCTATGAGATCTACAAGAGATCGTTTTCATCAACGCATCTCAGATCTTCACAGAAGATTGCAGTGAATTGCTAGGAAGAAAAGCTTTGAAAAAGAAGAGAGAGAGATCAGAAACTTCAATGGACAGAGATTGGTGTCTTGGTCAAGAACCCAGTTCTTAATTTGAGTTTTTCATCCTTCTTCGAAGAACTCAGCCTCTGACAAGAGCTACTAGATTTCATTCCTAAAGTTAGAGGTCAAGCTCTTGGATCGCTTTGAAGATAGATTTTAGATGGTGCCCAAGGAAGATGAAGAGTTGTCTGTAATTATTACATTCATATCTTCATATTTGTATTCACATACAAATGTTGTTGATTGTGCAATAATCAATCATTATAGAAGGCCGAGTGTTTTGCACTCAATTCGTTCATATAATTTTTATCTGAACGACCTTCAAAAGTGTCTTCTCATATCCGTCCCTCGTTCTTGTCTCCTATTGCTCTCTTTACTTAAGAATTCATCTATGAATGATTAAGTAAAGATCAAGGCTTGAAAGGACGAGGACAGAAACTTTACATAAAGAGTCTAGGATGTGTAATCTGTAATTTATCTTTGAATAAATTGAGATGTTCTTTCAAATGATTTATCTTTCAGTCCTTACCTCTCTATGAGCTTTCATAAACTGATTTATCTTTTGAAAAACTATTCTCTAATGATTTCCTAAATCTGCATTTGGAAGAAGGATTAAGTGTGTTGTTGTTCTGATCATATATTCGTTTACAACCACTTAAGACTTCTCCAAATCTAAGCACAACTATTTCTGCTGCTAAATACTTTCAAACAGGCTTTTGATTTACTGGCAGTTCATCAGCAGAGTTCATTACTCGGCTAAGAGAAAGTTTGCTATTCAGTACTACCAACAAACATGCTTAACATGTTAACTGCCTATGCCATTAAAACATATACTTTAAATGTAAAACACGAAAAGTTTTTAAAGTGGCATCATAGGCTATTCACCCCCCCTCTAGTCTGTTTGAACATCATTGTGGACCAACACATCTTTTTCCAGCTTTTGGAGACAAGCGGCATAGATTTTCCATTTCATGCAATAGAACCAATGAAATGGACAAACTTACTTCTTTTCTTTCCAACTCAACAGTTGTTTGAATACCTGTACTACTGCCCCAAATGTTTTTCATAAATGTGGGCCCTCGTGCCTTCTTATTCCTACTAGAATTATCTGACGTAGTTTCTTGCAGAAAAAATAAAATAAATAAATTGTTTGCATATACGTATGGGAAGAATATTTATAAGTTAATTTAAGCTAGCGAACAATCGTTTGAATATAATGTGGTTTATTACAAACCTGAGCTAGCTGAAGCAAGATTGAGCCTAGCATCAATCAAGGTATCCTTTTGTGGGTCATCAAAACTTTCCTCATACAAGTGACGTCGAACATTAGATGATCTTGGAGCCATCAACGCTAGTATATATATATTTTTTTTTTACTATAAAAGTGTGAGTTGTCTCTTAAAAATTATTGTATGGACAAAATTAACCACTCATCTAATAAATCATCCACTATTTATTTAAGGACAAACAAGTAAATTTATTTTATTTACTATTAAAATGTGACTTGTCTCTTAGAAACTAATCAAGTAAATTTATCTTCTTTACGATAAAAATGTGAGTTGTCTCTTAAAAATTAATATATAGACAAAATTAACATTTTATCTAATAAATCATCCACCATTTATTTAAAGACAAACAATTAAATTTATCATGATAAAAAATAATATTTGTACAAAAATAATGTTTAATAAATCACTCCTCATTAAATAAGGTCAAATAAATAATCTATTATTGGCTAATCAATTCCATATTTCCATGAATAATAACAAAAAAATTATCATAATAAATGATAATATCAAATTAGTAAATTCTATCTCTATCTATCTATCTATCTATATATTTCTACTATAAAATTGTGAGTTGTCTCTTAGAAATTAATGTATGAACAAAATTAACCTTTCATCGCATCCACAATGGGGGATTCTTAAGCAATTCCCAAATTATTTAAGAATTGTACACCATTGTGAGCAATTCTTCCTTGGGAATTCCTACCAACAATTCCTGATTAATAATTGGTAGAGGGAAGAGAGAGAGAGAGACGCATGGAGGGAGAGTGATGGCCACGGCTTTCTTCACCGCGTCGCTCACGCTCGCTTAAGGCGAGTCTTGGCCTTTGCCGCCGTGGGCCACACTGTCTGATCATTGATGACTTTTTTTCTTTTTTCTTTTTTCATTTTTTGAAATTGGTTTGTTTGAAAATGTAACCGTTTGATTTCCTATTTTATTTTTCCTTTTTCATTTCATTGTTTGAAATTGGTTTTTTTTTTATGATTTCCTATTTATTTATATAATATATTTGAATATGCAATATATAAATAAATATTATAAACGAAATAATTTATTTATATTGCATATTTGAATATTCAATATATTAATAAATATTATAAACGAAATAATTTATTTATATTGCATATTTGAATATTCAATATATTAAAAAAATTATAAAGGAATTAATTTATTTATATAATATATTTGAATATGCAATATATAAATAAATATTATAAACGAAATAATTTATTTATATTGCATATTTGAATATTCAATATATTAATAAAAATTATAAACGAAATAATTTATTTATATTGCATATTTGAATATTCAATATATTAATAAAAATTATAAACGAAATAATTTATTTATATTTCATATACATATTAATTAATTTATTTGCAAAGTATAAAAATAAAAAGTAGTGTAAATAAAGTGAATGATGTGGTAGTGGGACCCATGTAAGAATTGTTGAAGAATCAAAACCATTGTAGAAGAAAATTCTTAAGAGAGAGAAATTATGAAAATGTATAGTTGGCAGTGGGACCCAGCTAAGAATTTGTGGGGGAATGTAAACCATTGTGGATGCCCTAATAAATCATCAACTATTTATTTAAGGACAAACAAGTAAATTTATCATAATAAATGATAATGTTTGTGAAAAAAAATAACTCTAAATTTGATAAATCACTCACCATTGAATAAGGTCAAATATGTAAATTTGTTATGACCTAATCAATTACATGAATAATTACAAAAAGAACCATAAATTTAATAAATCACTAACCATTGAATAATGTCAAATAGGTAAATGCTATCTCTATCTATGTATCTATCTTCTTTACTATAAAAATGTGAGTTGTATCTTAGAAATTAATGTATGGACAAAATTAACCTTTTCATCTAATAAATCATCCACCATTTATTTAAGGACAAACAATTAAATTTATCTTATTTACTATAAAAATGTGAGTTGTCTCTTAAAAATTAATATCTGGACAAAATTAATCTTTCATCTAATAAATCATACACCATTTATTTAAGGACAAACAAGTAAATTTATCTTGATAAAAAATAATATTTGTACAAAAATAATGTTTAATAAATCGTTCCCCATTAAATAAGGTCAAATAAATAATCTATTATTTGCTAATCAATTCCATGAATAATAACAAAAAAAATATCATAATAAATAATAATGTCAAATTAGTAAATTATATCTATCTATCTATCTATCTATCTATCTATCTATCTATCTGAGCTGTCCGGCCCAGTAGGCCCAAGACATGGGTCACGAGCAGAGCACACGCCTCTCAAAGTTTAAAGTACAAGGAAAAGGGAGGGCCAGTGGTGATAGCGAGCGGCGAAGCATAGCGAGCAGGATTTACCATGTTCGCCCGTCAAAGACGGTTATCGTGAATGAGGATGGTTATGTCCGGAAAACTCTCCATGTTACCGTTGTATTGAGTGGGATAGTTAATAGGGCAGTTAATATGCCCGCCATTTATGTCATGAACATTAATGGGCAGTTATGAGTAGTTATTCTCTCCGGCAACAACTATAAAAGCCCCTCAAAATGAAGAAGGGAGGTATGTGATTCTAATTAACAAGCCTAAACTCTGTTGAATTGCTCATTTGATTAAGTATTGTGCTAATTCACACGCCGGAGGGCTTTTGCAGGGAGTGCCCATGCCTAGTTCACGGTTTTCTTGGTTTACTTGCAGAGTTGGGCCTTGAAGATAAAGGATAAGTTGAAAGCCAGATATCCTGCTGAAAAGAGTCCAGTGCGTCTTGGAAGATTTTGGACGCATCACTATCTATCTATCTATTTCTACTATAAAATTGCGAGTTGTCTTTTAGAAATTAATGTATGGACAAAATGAACATTTCATTTAATAAATCATCCACCATTTATTTAATAACAAACTAGTAAATTTAACTTCTTTACTATAAAAATGTGAGTTGTCTCTTAGAAATTAATGTATGGACAAAATTAACCTTTCATCTAATAAACCATCCACCATTTATTTAAGGACAAACAAGTAAATTTATCATGATAAAAAATAATATTTGTACAAAAATAATGTTTAATAAATCACTTCTCATTAAATAAGGTCAAATAAATAATATATTATTTGCTAATCAATTCCATGAATAATAACAAAAAAAATTATCATAATAAATGATAATGTCAAATTAGTAAATTCCATCTCTATCTATATATCTATCTATTTCTACTATAAAATTACGACTTGTCTCTTAGAAATTAATGTATAGACAAAATTAATCTTTCATCTAATAAATTATCCAACATTTATTTAAGGACAAACAAGTAAATTTATCATAATAAATGATAATGTTAGTAAAAAAATAACTCTAAATTTAATAAATCACTCCCCATTGAATAATGTCAAATATGTAAATTTGTTATGAGCTAATCAATTACATGAATAATTACAAAAAGAACCCTAAATTTAATAAATCACTCACCATTAAATAAAGTCAAATAGATAAATGTTATATCTATCTATCTATCTATCTTTTTTACTATAAAAGTGTGAGTTGTCTCTTAGAAATTAATGTATGGACAAAAGTAACATTTCATCTAATAAATCATTCACCATTTATTTAAAGACAAACAAGTAAATTTAACTTCTTTACTATAAAAATGTGAGTTATCTATCAGAAATTAAGGTATGGGCAAAACTAACATTTCATCTAATAAACCATCCACCATTTATTTAAGGGCAAACAAGTAAATTTATCATGATAAAAAATAATTGATGCGTCCAAGATAATCTGGATGCACTAAATCAGCCCAATCCAAGCACCTGGCTTTCAACGTGCTTACAGTTCCTCTGAGCCCAACTCTGAAATGAAGAAGAACGAACGTGAACTGGGCAGGGGCACTCCCTGCAAAAGCCCTCCGGTGTGTGAATTAGTACGACAAGTTCACAGTTTGACAGAGTTTAGGCTAAGGAAATAAGATTGCGCATACCTCCCTCCGAATTTCGACAAGGCTTTTATATGTCAGAGGCGTAACTGCCCATGATCATGATTAACTGCCCATGATTAGCATTAACTGCCCACGATCGGCATTAACTGCCCATGATTGGCATTAACTGCCCATTGACGAGCATCAACTCTTCCACAAACCGTCATGGCTTACAGTCGGGATTATTGCTCGGGTGTAACCACCCTCAACTGTATCTTAAACTTTTCCGGACATCAGTGCCCTTAACTGTTTATGACTTACTTGGTGCCATCGAGCAACGTTGCCCGCTCATCGGTATTGCTCGCATAATTAAAGCATTTATCCTGACCAAAACGGAGACTTTACCTGATAGGTCGTGTGATATGTTTGCTCGCTTGCTCGGAGAATTCCCACGACTGACACGTGGCTCCTGGCTTGGGCCTAATTGGGCCGAGCAGCTCAGTAGCCCCCAACTCCTTGTCTTATCGAGTATTCATGCTCACGACGAGGAGGATCCCAAAAATCTCACAATAGTTTCCCCCAAATATTTGAAAACCCAAAGTTTAAGTTGGCGGCGATTCACAAAGCTTCTTGAACAAGCGTTTCCTAAAAGAACGAAGCGTCAGCCGTCAGCTGTCAGCCGCCGGTTTTAAAGACGGATTCAACTTCCCAGGCCCATTAAATGCGGCCTCGTTCACCGCGCCTCGTGCTTCGAGCCTAATGATTCAACTTTCAAACGGCGGCTGCCTTGCATATAAAAGGCAAGACCCGACCCTTTTATTACTTTACGTTCCCTTCCAACTTCATACAACCATTCAAGCTGATAGACGAAACAAGTAGAGTTTTCTGCAAATCTTCATCCAGGACCACCTTCCAGATTGCATCCTTGCTGCAATTTAAGAACGTCATCAAGGCTTTCATCAAATTCTCCGTGTATTTTGCCGCTTCTCTTCATCATTCCTTTCAGATTGCCCTTTTCTTATTTTCGATCTAGGTTTAACCCTGTATAAACCCCTTTACGCTTTTATCATCTACTGCCCCGCCAAGGCTCAATTGCCTTCGCCTTGCGAATTAGTGACCTGCACTCAAGGAATCGAGAAAACATGTTCGGCACCGGCCATCGATCTCGCAACCACTATGTTACAACCAATTTACTTGCCACACTTTACCTACCAATTTTTAACCCGTAATTTCGATTCCTTTTCCTCGTAGGATGTCAATAGCGAAGGTACCGCTTTCGAAATTGAAGGACAATGCTACGACCATGGAGCTCAAGTAGAGGAGCCTCCAGTCTCATCTTCTTCTCAAGGAAGCTAACAAGATGTAGCTCCATTGATCACGCCGACGAAACCTCACAAGTCGAAAGCAGCAACAGATTGACATAACGAACAAGCGAGCAATATCCTCCGCCCAAACGAGCAATTACTCGAGACTCAAGCCAAAATCTATTCATTCCTCGCCCCCTCCTTTCCTCCCTTTAATCAAATGGGAAGATTTAAATTCGAGGGCGAGGTTAGTACACGGTTTTACTCGCTGAGTATAGACTCCTAAACCTGTAGTGTTCGTGCTTTTGATTTAGACCTAGAAAGGAAGGCCACAACTTTCAAGGAGATAGGATGGTGTTTTATTTTTGATTTTTTCAAGTCGGACTCAGACTTCCCTTGACCCTTCATTGTTGAGCTGGCGAATGCTTCGACACACACCGTGACCTTTACCTTAACAGTTGGGTTCCTAGTATCCTTCATCAGCTCGGATCGCTCGGGTTCGAGCAGATATGACCTTGTTAGAAAGTTTTTCTTCTTTTTTCCCTTGACAAGCCGCGCGTCAACAGCAGCTCAAACCATGGCTTCGAAACTTTCACCAGCCCCAATAGTCGGCAGTGGGGCGGGAGCCTTGCCGTTGAATCGAGCATTGATGGCCAGCGCCTATATCGGCGACTAC
>CM028384.1:31098828-31314886 GCA_013146195.2 Codonopsis lanceolata | reverse complement strand
CTTGCTCATGCACTTCGCCCAAGATTCCTCCGTCATCTCTCGATCTAAACACACCTCAACAAAGGTCGTTGTGATATGATCTTCGACACAGATGTTGTCTAAGATAATGTAACAAGATGACCGCTCGACTGCCTGAAGCCTCTTTGTCTCAGCAAGATCCCATGCCGACGTACGCCGAAGATCATCTATCCAACATCGTAACCGGCTCGATGTCCATGACCACTTCCTTCTCGATAACAGAATTTCCGTATGCTCGATCATGACTCAGATGCAAAGATCGAATTTCATCTCACCATCTTCGATAACACCGCCGCATATTATCCTCCCGAGCACTTATTTCAGCTCCCAAGAATCGAAATCTTTTAAAAATCTCTTACCATCGCACAATAATCTTGATCAAGATCGGGTGACGCACCCCATACGCTTTGACTTGATTAACCACCAACCGAGAATCACAATATACAACCACGCCTCGCACTCCAATGTTTCATGCGAGCTCGAGACCGCCAATTAAAGCTTCATATTCGGCTCGGTTGTTCTAAGCCGGAATTTGAAACGCAACGCCTTTCAATTCCACATCTTGCTCCCAAGGACTAACACTAAACCAAAGACCACTCCCAAATCGACTACCGAACCGTCAACATGAAGTTCCCAAAGAATACTTCTGCCTCGGCTTTAAACTTGCATTACTGTCATTGCCGTTGTTTTACTTTCCACCTCTTCCTCGATAGATTCTTTAAAACTTGTCTCAGCCTACAAAGTTCTATATAGCTGCGCTTAATCGCCGTCACGCTGATAATCGATGTCAAACTTGGTTAACTCGATTGACCAGTGAGCAACCCACCGTAAGTATCCGGCTTGTGCAAAATCTTTCGCTAGGGTGAGTCCGTGTATACCACAATGGAGCCGAAGGTAGGTAAATAAGCTCGTATTTCCGAAGAAGAACAACAAGCGAGTAAGCCAATTTTTCTCGCATTAAAATATCTTCTCAACATCAGTGAGGCTTGGATACATAATAAAATGTGCTTTTGTACATTGCCTTCCTCCCTAATCAAAACAATGGCTACCGCCTCGCCGGTAGTCGCATAAACATATAATTTTTCCCCAAATACCGGCTACTCTCGGTAAGCAGTGGTGGACTTCCTAAATACTCCACCACTCCTTGAAAGCTTTCGGCATTCAGAGTCCATTCAAACTCTTTATTACCCAAGGCAACACCTTAAAGAGGCAAAGCACGCTCGCTTCTACCGACCTCGAGATGAACCTTCCTAACGCGATCACCCTACCATTCAACCTCTCAGCATCCTTAACACAACGAGGAAGCTTCATAGTCACTGCCTCTATCTTTCTGATTGGCCTCACTTCCCCTTTCACCACCATGAACCCAAGAAACTTGCCTCGCTTACCCCAAACACGCATTTGCTCTGATTCAACTTCATGTTGTTCCTCCCGAGATTAGCAAAAGTTTCCCCAAGTCCTCGTATGCTCGTGCCCCTAGTCTTAACCACCATATCATCAATATAGGCCTCCACATTTTTCCCCGAGTCATGAAGCCAAACACCTTGTTGACCATCCTTTGATACGTGGCCCCAAAGATTCTTCAACCCGAAAGGCATCATCTTATAACAATACAAACCCCCGCCGCCGAAAGTCAAGTCAATAGAGCCTTGTCGGAACCCGCCATCTTAACTTGATGATACCCAGAGTAAGCATCTATGAAACTAAGGAGCTCGAACCCTGCAATAGCGTCGACCAACTTGTCGATTCTCGGCAGAGGATAACAATCTTTCGGGCAAGCCTTGTTCAAATCCGTGAAGTCGACACACATCCGCCACTTGCCATTCGATTTCTTTACCATAACCACATTAGCCAACCAAGTTGGATAATGGATCTCCTAGATAATCTGGATGCACTAAATCAGCCCAATCCAAGCACCTGGCTTTCAACGTGCTTACAGTTCCTCTGAGCCCAACTCTGAAATGAAGAAGAACGAACGTGAACTGGGCAGGGGCACTCCCTGCAAAAGCCCTCCGGTGTGTGAATTAGTACGACAAGTTCACAGTTTGACAGAAGTTTAGGCTAAGGAAATAAGATTGCGCATACCTCCTCCGACTTCGACAAGGCTTTTATATGTCGAGGCGAATCGCCTATGATCATGATTAATCGCCTACGATTAGCATTAATCGCCCACGATCGGCATTAATCGCCCACGATTGGCATTAATCGCCATTTATTTAGCATCAACTCTTCCACAAACCGTCATGGCTTCTGATCGGGATTATTGCTCGGGTGTAACCACCCTCAACTGTATCTTAAACTTTTCCGGACATCAGTGCCCTCAACTGTTTATGACTTACTTGGTGCCATCGAGCAACGTTGCCCGCTCATCGGTATTGCTCGCATAATTAAAGCATTTATCCTGACCAAAACGGAGACTTTACCTGATAGGTCGTGTGATATGTTTGCTCGCTTGCTCGGAGAATTCCCACGACTGACACGTGGCTCCTGGCTTGGGCCTAATTGGGCCGAGCAGCTCAATAATATTTGTACAAAAATAATGCTTAATAAATCACTCCCCATTGAATAAGGTCAAATAAATAATTTATTATTTGCTAATCAATTCCATGAATAATTACCAAAATAACCATAAATTTAATAAATCACTCACCATTGAATAAGGTCAAAAAATAAAGAAGTTAATTTCGGATTTAACATTGATTCTAAATCAAATCTCTAAGATGTCACAAGTGTCCAAGTGTCTATCTTTGACTATATATATATATATATATATATATATATATATATATATATATATATATATATATATATATATATATATATATATATATATATATATATATATATATATATATATATATATATTTCCACCAAATTTAGGTTTTCCCTCTATTTTTGCCATCAACCAATTTTGAATTATTTTGGTATACATCTCTTTTAAACCTTTAAAGTGTTTCTCATCTTTTCAATGTAGGACAAAAGCTAGCACTAATTATGTATCTCTTTTTAACCTGTAAAGAGGGGTTCGTTTGCTTGTTGGTGACATATTCTTCTTCCAATATTGGATTGCAATTGTTTGCAATTTTCATACGGCCCCCTTGTTTCTATGATGTTAAAAACAACACATATTTTTCTGACTTTATGACACTTCAACTAACGGATTTAGAGTTAAGGACTATCGGTGTCAAAAATTTGTATTCTTTGGTGTGTGGCGTACATTTGCGTTATACAATCGCTGATGGACTTTCTTAAAGTTCAGGGACTAATGGTCTAATTTTCCCTTAAATAAAATTTTATTTTTATTTTTGGGATATTTTCTTAACTTTAAAGTTAATTATGAGAATTTTTGAATTTTTTTTTTATTATTGAAACAATTATTCATTAATTTTTATTACAAACATATCTTAAATATCAAATTTTTAACTAAATGATATAATTATAACTAAATCCAACTTTTCACCCAAGGAAAAGGACCAAAATAATCCTCATGTCACATACAATGTGTCATTTTTTATTAATATTATAAACTTTCATGGACACGAGCGGGCAAAGTGGGATGAATAGAAAAATTGCGTATGAAAGTGAGACACGTAATTTATAGGTGATGGTGCAACGTGAGATTTAAATAAATACTTCTAGGAGCGAGTCGTATTTTGGTCCCATAAAAATTAGGCCAAAAAAGCAAATATCTCATCAAAGTCTCTATCAAATCTCACTTTAGTTTTTTATGATTAATTTAATTCATAAGATAAATACACACACAAACATATATGTATATATTTACATATATATAAATATATAGATATTTATTATTTCTAATGAAAAATATACATTAAAATTTCATAAAGGACAATTTTCAGAAATATATATATTATTTTCGTATATAAAAATAATAATTAAAAGTAAACAAAAAAATGAAAGCAAAACATTTCCCAAAAATCATTAAGAACACGTGCAAGGCACGTGTACCTAACTAGTAACTATAAAAATATATGGTTAGAAAAAAAGTTATTTGCTCCTATATACCTTACAAAAATTATGTGCTTATACTAAAAGAAATAATATTAAATCTTGCAAGAATATTTACTTCCATAATCTCATCGTTTTTTACTTCACAATAACTCGAGATTTAATCCCCTAGAGATAATAAATCTTGCGCCTCTAACTTCAATGGACGATATTGAATCTGATCACAATTATGAATAACAATATCTAAGCTATCAAATCAATTCGTCGTCGAAACTGGAATAATATAACATCGAGAGATCTTTTATCCATACCGAATACGAAATAGGATTCCCGGCCCAATTAAAAAATCATCTATTTAACATTATGTAGCATTCTTTTCTCTTGGTTAGTTTCTCTAACCTAACTAAAGCTGAAAACCCAATCACTAACATCAAGTTAAAGAATTTAATTAAAAACCATATCAAAAGCATATCTATATAACACCTTACAAAACCATCTTAAGTAATCTACTACAAAAACTAAAACCCAATCAGTAACATATTATAATCAGATCAATGAAACATCTCAAAAAAATTAAAAGCATCTTTTAGTTTGGCAAAGTGTTGCTCAATCTTTAGCTAGTTCAATTATCATCCCATCCATATCTTGTGTGATCCAATTAACTTCTTCATTCTCATTATGAGATTGGAGATTGCACGCTTCACTTTGTAAGTATGTTTCAACATCATCGAGACTCGACTCGGTCATATCATAATTATCTCTAGGTTTTGTTGTAACTACGACCTTCCATCCTTTCTCGACAGGATCATTCACATAGAAAACTTGTTCAACTTGAGAAGCTAATACAAACGGGTCTTTTTTTGTAGCTAACTGTGTGAAATTCACTGAAGTGAACCCATGAAGATCCTGTCTTTTTCTTTTTCCTCCAGACACCCAATCACACTTGAACCTAAACCATTGATGATTAAATATCTTTCCTACAATATGAGAACCACAAGCCAAAGCTTTGATCTCTTCTAAAATTCGATCATCCCCCCACAAGAAACAAATTTTGAACCTATTCAAATAAAATACATATCATACGAATGCATGTGTTTAAATTAATAAGTCAATTTGCAATGGGCTAAGTAACATTTATTCTACTACTTACTTCTCCTGCAAACCATGAGGGAAAATTTTCATTATGAAGACGTTTTATTTCATGTGGACGAGCACGACAATTCTGAGTTTTCATAAGGTCAAAATGTTGTCTGTACACATTAAACACATTATAGTTGATAATGTTCTATCACTTAAAAGAAAAATGTTAAAATTTGAGAAAGATAAAAGTACACTTCTATAATTAACTTACGCAATAAAGTCATTAATTGCATCATAATTGAACAATACACAACGATGAGCATTGTCTAGTGTTTCTGTATCAAGCACTTCTATAACTTCCTTCCCAAATGGACGTCCGGACATAACAAACATGTAATTCTGCATAGCATAATCCCCCTTGTCTTCATTTCTACTGGCTCGATCAAGCTTAGTCTCTACATCCTTCAGGTATCTAGAGCAGAATGTCAAGCATTCCTTTGCTAGATAGCCCTCTATAATGGACCCTTCTGGACGATTTCTATTACGAACATAGGACTTTAGCGTAGACAAATACCTAATATGAGTTTTAAGCAGTTTAGAATAGATATAACAGTTTCCATCACAATTAATGAATCATAATCCACTATAAGTAAAGTGTACCTTTCTATAGGGTACATCCACCGGTAGTGAACTGGTCTAGCAAGTTTGACTTCAGTAGCCAAATGAATAGGTAAATGTGTCATGACATCAAAAAAGGAAAGGATCGAGGAAAAATTCTCTCTAGTTGGCAAAGTGTTTTTGCAATTTGCCCTTCCAATTTTATCAAGTCACGGGCTCAAAGAACCTTTGAGCATATTCCTCTAAAATAATTGGACAATTCTATCAAAGGTGAGCGTACTTGCTTAGATAAGACTTTCCGCAAAGCAATGGGTAGAAGTTGTTACATCAATATATGATTGTGGTGACTCTTAAGCCCAATGATTTTCAGTGATTTGAATTGTACACATCTTGAAATATTTGTAGGATATCCATACGGAACTTTAACTCTTTTTAACACTGAACAAAATATCTCCTCTTTTTTCGATAATGAAAAGCAAGCAGGAGGCAAGTATACCTGACCAGACTCATTCTGGACTAGATGAAGTTCTTTCCTAATTCCCATGTCCCTTTAGTCAAGAAGACCTTTAAAATGATCTTTTGTTTTCCCATCAAAATTCAACAATGTACCAATCACAGAGTCGCATACATTTTTCTCGATATGCATCACATCAAGATTGTGACGTTCCAAATTATCTTTCCAATATGGTATGTCAAAAAATATGATACGCTTTTACCAAATGTAAGGAAACACTGGAGTACCTTTAACTTCTTTACCAAATATATTTCTAAATCCACTCAAGTCATCTAGCACCGTTGATCCACTTAAACGAGTTGGTGCTTTCCCCCTCTCCTCTTTTCCATTGAATGATCGTTTTTCTTTGCGGAAAGTATGGTTCTCATCCAAGAAACGACAATGACACATGTAACAATATTTCCCGCTATGAGTTAACCATTGAGAATTTGTATCTTTGTGGCATGAAGGGCATGCGAGTTCTACTTTAGTGCTCCAACTGAACAAGTTAGCCTATGCAGGAAAATCGCTAATGATCCATAATAGTGCCGCACGCATTTGAAAATTATGTCTTGATGAAACATCATATGTTTCCAAACCACTCTGACTTCAAAACCGAACCAAATTGCTTGATTCGATTCGATTCATCGATTCGCTGGTTTAGATTTACACCCCTATTCAAGAGGAGGCTACTCGCTATTACGACATTGTAGCAATTGAATATAGAGGAATCAATGCAGTGACCAACTTTGACTTGAGCACACACATAATAAGGCTAAGTTCGTCGGGAGCAAATTCAGTTCCTCCATCAAGATCCTATGATCTCCTCCTCTAACTCCCATCAGCCTTTACAAACCACACCTCACCCCGTCTTCCTGTAGAGGAGACTCAGTCCCCATTCAATTCATTGGGTCCCTTCCTAACAGGCATCCCTCAGAATCAAGAACTTGTCAAAACAAAGATGCCACTTAGTCCATCCAATAAATCATTTGCCTTAATTAACCGCACTTGGCCTCCTCCTTAAATCTTTCATGTTTAAAGAACTAGTCGAGAAGAACTTTAGTGCAACAAGATGTTGAGAATGACGCGAAGAGTCGAAGATTAAGGCCGAGGGAATGATTCCGGGGCATTTTCTTCAACGGAATATCCTTCAAAGGTTGAGAATTTAACCGAATTAGGACAAGAACGAAAACGAGTTGCCATTGTTTAGTAGTGCAACAACAACAACAGGGCAAACAGTGTTGTGGAATGGTTCTTTAAACATGAGCATGTAATACATTACTAATATATATATATATATATATATATATATATATATGTGTACTCATTGTTCTAAAAATCAGCTTAGGCACTACCCAGGTGTCTAGAAATTAAGCAAATCGACAAAAAAAAATCGCCTAGACGGGCTAGGCACCGCCTAGGCAGTCTAGGCGACCAATGGTTGATTTTTCATATTTTTTTAATTTTAAAAAAATTGACCCAAAATAATGTCAATTTGGATTTTTTAAAATTAATAATACTTCGTAATAATATATATCAATTTCAAATTATTACATTATTGTTATGAATTTGTAATTTGTTAATGGACATATGGACAATTGAACTATTAACTATTTTTGTAATATTTTGAACCTTAAAATGATATTAAATTTTTGTTTTACTTTTAAAAATTTAACATTATAATGTAATTATTATTTTTAAATTATTAGGTGATATTTACTATTAGTACATTTTAAAAATTAAATGTTTAATATTTAGGTTATAATAAAAAATATTAAAAACGAGATATTATGTGAAATTTCTAGACTACACCTAACAATTTTTAAAAGGCTGGTTTCTTGTTCTGATCAAGAAAGTCTATAGTGACCGGTGATATTTACTATTAGTATACTTTAAAAACTAAATGCTTAATAATTATGTTATAATAAAAATATATTAAAAACAAGATATTATGTCATATTTACGCCTCTACCGCCTAGCGATTTGTAGAAGGCTGATTTCTTTAAGGCTACAGTGACCGGTAGTCTCTTGTTTAGTAGCAATGTAGAAAGGAGATGAGAAATAATCTGCAGTAAATTTTTTCTTTGAAATAAATGCTTTTTTAGAGGCTTTTTTATTTCTCAATCTGTATGTCTTTCGTGTGTAAACTCTCTAAATTAACTTAATAATTCAGCTCCCGACATTCGATATTACTTAAATCTTTGAGACTCACATTTAGGAGTTACCACCATGTCTTCGTCCTACACAAATCAAACTGCGACCATAAGCTTCACAATCTTGCTGATTTACGATCACTATAAGTCGTTAGTTTTGTTGTTCTTCGTGATTTTTTAATAATTGAATGAAGAAAAATAAGAGATTGATTGAAAAGAGTATGGAAAGAAACAAAAATCACCAACAACAAAAAAAAACCCACTAACCACCCAAAAAAACGCATACAAACACACAAAGATGAACGGGGCCATAACCTTGACTCAATTTTTAGTTGTAAACATGTATCCATCTACTTGGCCCAGTTTTTAAAATTGTGTTGATACTTGTTGTCACTAACCCATTTTAAAGAAACTTTCAATAGGGGGAAAGAGCATAACAGAGCGTCAAATCTAAATGTTTCAATGTGTAATATATCTACTTTTTACGAAGCGGAAAAAAAGAGGGGAATGTGGCCGGCTTTCAATCTTTCTTCCAACAAACGTTTTACGCCTTTGGTAGCGCATAGAACCTTTGATTACCGCTAGCTGAAACCATTTCAGTAGAAACACGTAGGTATAAAGGTCCTCTTGCGCAAAGGCACGAGTATTAATTGCATCAGCAATCTCCTCAATATTCGTCTTCTAGTCTTGAGTATTAGTCTCCGTCTTCTTGTCTTGAATATTAGTCTCCTCAATTTCTGTCTTCTTGCAACCAATAGACTCTTATGTACACACTATAGATCAGTCTAACCAGGAACCTTACTGGAGGTAATTGAGATATGTAGGCTACCTATGAAGTCATAAATGATAACGAGATAATTACCAAAAGAGGTACATAAACGAATAAATATAAAACAAACCATTTACTTACAAATTTATGAACCGTATGTTAGTCTTTTGAGTAGTACGTTTAAACTATATAAAAGAGGAAGTGTAAATTCAGTAGAAATAGTCAACCACCTACTAGAAAATCTTGTCCCCCTTCTGCAGAAAGTATCATATCCTTCAATAATATTAACATGCAGACTTCAACTGGTTTCTTCCTGCTCAACATATGCCAAAAACAGACATGAACAGCATGTGTAAGAGAACAAACAATAACGAATTGAGAATGAAACGTCAATAATCGCAAAGATATAGTTACAACTTCATTTCCCCAGAGTATTCATGACTCGAACAACAAAGTCATCTGCAGTCTTACTCCCCCCCCGGTCCTCTTCTCCCCCACCCTCTCCACACACACACACACTCCAATTTTTTGCCTCATTTATCAGCCTTTCACCCTTTCCCCAATCAAGAATATATGCATAGCTATTAGTACCATACAATCAATACGACAATCACCTTGTAGGATACGTATTTTCGGGGCGATCATTTTTACCTATGAATCTTCATATTAGTGCTACGCATAATAAGCCTATAGTAAGTCACTTTCTTCGTGTGATAAAAACACAAACTGGATTTTTGTTAATCAAACACTAATAAATGATCTTCTTTTCCATGTTTAAGGAGAATTAGACTCTTTAAATCCTCTACGCTCTAACAACTTGCAGAAACATAAAAATTTACTCCCTCCAATTTGACCAAAGAGCCTACACTTGAAAAATAGATAGACATTAGTATTCCTAAAGTGGGTTATAATTACAAATATTCTTGAGCATACCCAAGATGCTTATATCACATATCACATGTGGATGGTAAAGTTAAAAGGGTATGAAAACTGTAGAAATAAATTTTGGAAGTAGACTCTTCAAGTGAAACATCCCAAAAGAGAATATTGGACTCTTTGATAGGAAAGGGTTGTAATAGTTAAGAGGGCTAGTTTGTAGATTTAATAATAAATTTCTAATAACCTACTTATACTTTTATTAAGCAAAGAAAATGATATAGAAAAAAAATTGTAAGAAATATGGATAAACATTCTTTTCACTGCATATTAACAAGTCTTGCAGCGTTATTGGTTAAATATATATGTTTCTATCATCATTATTTAATTTCAGGACACATAATTAGATGTGTATCGTGTGCATATCCTATGATACAGAAAGAGCATATCTCCATATGCGTTGCTATACTCGATATGGTGTCATGACCTGAAAACATGCATTATCCCACATTGACGTACATGTATAACTTGATCTCAGAGCTTAATTAAAGGGAAGTAAGAAATGAGTTCCAGTGTATACCTCGAGATCACATTCACAGGATAATCCACTTTATGAGCACCGTCTTCGAAACTGCCATCTGTGATGAACTTGGTACCTTTGACTTCTTCTAATCGGTCCGCAATATACTTTATACCCTGTAAATGAATGTCTGACATCAGATGGAATAAAGCATAATCGATATTCACATTTTTTTTCTCTCTTTTTTCATGTGTATCAAATTCAGGAAGTCACTTATTACCATGCTTGAACCCCAGATCTGTTATACTGGTTCACAAGCTAAACACAGTAATAAGCAGAATTATCCTAGCAAAAATATAAATAAACCAATTTCAACACAGTATGAATCTAAATCTAAATCTCCTCATTCAAATACTGCTCTAAACTAACTGGCATATTAACCAGTGGAGCATAAGGAAAAGTAAAAAAAAAAAAAAAGGTAAGGAGGATTCAACAATCTTTCCAGAGATATATTTTATATAAATTACTTTTTCTCGGAAAAAGTTCTCTAACAGCATGAAGATTGTCTCAAAAGTCGAATTGCAATATAGTTGCAAATAAGAAAACAAAATAAGCTCTGCAAAGTATACTCAATAAAAGAAAGTATTAAATAACCAGAGCTTTTATAAAATGGAAAACAAATACTTAAAGACTCACCACTCCAGCAGGGAGATGGCCAAACTGTTTCCCGTTGTTGAGTATCTTGAATTGTTCCTTTATTCATATGTTCACAGTCACAAACAAAATAATCAGTTAATATCAAACAAGCGTAAAACGGTACAAGATTTGGAACAGTTGTTCTCTTGTGATGATCTGACAAGGTCAACTCTAAAATCTTTACAAAAAGCATTATTATTGACAGATTCAAGTGAAAGATGAACTAAGATAGAAGATGGAAAGGGGGAAACTAAGAGATGATGTCATCTGTAGAGTATGCAATTAATGTGTAAAAATAATCCACGAACATGTGGTGGTACTGATTGAAGGTCTTCATTCATGTCAGTATTTAAAACAGATCAAGCAGCTCAAAGGATTAAGCACTGCACCAAGTTGACCCGAAAAGGAGGAACGAAACCAGGATCCCTGTTTAAGTTTTTCTTTTTTTATATATAATAAAAAATGAAAATCATTTATAAGAGGGGAAAGACTACGTAAAAAGGTGGATAGGAAATCCACCTACATAAAAGGAAAGCAGAAAAGGAAAAAAATAAAAAAATAAAAAGCACAAACAATCTAGTGGCGTACTACTCCCCGTTTAGATTGGTGTGCATGTACAATAATATATAAATGTGTGTGTGTGTGCCCCTTTCCACATTTACCTTGGTTTCTTGTACTTTGGAGTGCCTTGGTACACGTTTGTAGTGCTAATATCCTAAAGAGACTCGCACTAAAACAATTTATTTAAATAAAAATGAAATAAAGGTTTCAGGTAAGATGCTTTTACTATTGGAGCGTGGATAAAACAGCCAACCTAATTCAGGCTGGTAGACAGTTTCCGCATTCTTGGTTCAGTTCCAGTTCAGATTTCTGAATTTGGTCAAGTTTTAGCAGGTTCTGGCAGGCAGACACTGATAACTAAAAACAATTGACCAAAAAACTGCAAAACTGGTTTTAAGAGATTCCATATGCTCCCTCCATAAAGATTAAAAATAAGTACTTGAGAAGACATACAACCTCCACATTAGGATCCTTCTTTCCATCAGCCTTGTTGCACAAATATAATACTCCCAAATTGGCAATATCCTGTTGAAAAAGCTATATTAGTATATCCTCAAGCAGCAAAATACAAGTATCAAACTTTTATCATGAACGCAAACAAATAGCAAGAAAGAATTGACATATAGGGAAATCATCATCTATTTAATGTACCATGAGGTCCATGAGACCAATCCTACACAAGACGAAGACCAAGTCAGTGATGCAAAGTTAGTTCTCAAGGATTGCATGTGTTCTACATAGTACATATTTGACTGAACGGGCCTATGTGTGCTAATCATTTTCTCAGAGCTGAAATCGGCAAGCAGCACCAATGAGGATGTCATGTCTCATGTTAGAACGGGTTGAGGTTTTAAACCCGTGGGCACCTGGGGCTGGTGAACCTAAGTTAGCTTACAATCTGAGATATCATTGCACCAGCGCTTGATCTACAACCCAATCAGAATCCTCATCGGCCAGGTGGGGTATTGTAAGAATAGCATATTTTCTGCAAAAAAACACAAGGTTTCTAACTTAAATGATATAGCAACTGCAAACGATTTCCTCTTATTGATTTCATAAGTGCACTTTCCTTTTTTTGGTAGAGACTTGCCTTTTTTAGATCTCAAGTCTAAGGCGTTTCCTGTGTGTCTAGCATGATAAGACTCTTTCCCATCTCATCTCTCATGGCCTCCACTAACCAATCCCTCCCTCGTTCCATTCATTGAATTCTCACCAATAGGACTGAGACATGTGAAAATAGCTCATCTTTATAGAGAAGAAGTCTGTAAATAACTAGTTAAATAATGTCATATCATACTCCCTCTGTCCCTCAATGAGTGCCCGTGTTTTGACTTTTCAAAGAAAGTAAGCAAGTTGACTTTAAAGCTATTTTAATATTAAATGTACATCGATGTCTTTAATATCCACATGTAACATTAGAAGTACACACTAGGACATGATATGCGTCAAAGGTGAAATAAGTAAACTTGCACATAAATGGACACTCATTTAGGGACAAAAGAAAATATTTAAAATGTACACTTTTGGGACGGAGGGAGTATTAAACTTTGGTATTTAATTGATAACTAAATATCAAAGGATGGTCATTCTTGGAAAAGGGGAAGAGATAAGTTAGAAAGATTAAAAGAATGAAAAGGGGGAGAGAAGCAGGGTTAATGGATCCCGAAAGTATCAGGGAGGATGAAAATGCCAAAAGCAAGGTGTAGGGAAAAAGAGCAACCGGAAGATAGCCCCTTCCATCCACCAAAACACCAAACCCAGTTAGAGCCTTGTCAGCCCAAAACCCAACCTCACAAAAGCCTAACCAGCCACTTTCCACCTCTACAAGTAGTTAACAATATACACACTACATTATATAGAATACAAAAGGTCTAGCGGTCTTACAAGATTTCGCAAAACTTGTTTGCAACATTATACAGGTGTTACCAGCATGCTAATGAACATCATTTTTTTGATAAGAAATTGATGTTAGGTGAAGGTGACCATTGTACGTATCAAACAACTAAGACGCCTGCCACTAAAATTCCAATACCACAACACTGTTCATAGTGCAAAAAAACTCACAAATGAAAAAAATTTATCAAATACTTGATTATAAAATATATAAAAAAAATTGTCTTGCTGGGACTCCACTGATGTCAGTCAATAATACTATATAGCCAGAAAGAATGAATTTGGAAAATCACAAAGAAAACAAGATGATTTACCATATTCCACGAAAAGCACAAAAATAAGAAAGGACACTTGAGCAGCAATGGCACGATCACAAAGAAGCATAAATTATAAATGTAAAAGAAGAAGACGGCGAGCAATCAGTCATCTAAACCTACTCTGTTTGTTATGATCAGCTATTTTCAGCACTCATGACATATGGAACTGCCAAAGTGCCTCTCATCTTGAAGATGGTGTGTGCGAGCAGCCAAGCAGCACCAAGAGCAATCTTTGATTTTTTTTTTTGGATAGGCAAGCTTGACCCCTTGGTATGAGGATTGGAACCAAGGACCTCAAGGTGTTTGCTTGCCCGAGTGCCTTTGCCATCTCTCCCACCCTTTGATATTCATCGTACCAACATTGCAATTCATTTGCAATGATGCCGTATATGTTTACTAAATATCTAATGATTTATTGGCTGTAATATTGCACATTAATTGATGCCATCAAGTTATGTCAGTGAAGATGTATGTGGTACCATTTAGCACGACTATCATGAATCATCAGCATATCTAACACCTTCCATAAAAAAATTGCCCAATTTTTCTAACAGCTGCTCATCTGTTGTTTTATTTTCTTACTTCCACTGTCTGAGAGCCATTTGAGTACAATATAAATAGCCGAGTAATATACATTCCAATTTTAGCCTTAAGGTAAGTTTCAAAAGTAACCTCCCCTGAAATTTGTGAATGATTGCATTCCCTCAAATTCAGCTTATCAAAAATTCACTTTTTGGCAATCAAAGGACAAAATTGTAAAAACAGCAAAAAGATGTTTCGCTTTTCAAAGTGGAGACTTTTCTGGTATCCAAAAAAAGAAAGGTGGACACTTTTTTTTAAAAAAAGGTGGGGAGTAATCGATGACCCTAATACAAGAACCGTGGCAGTCATATGATTGAGACAAGTTTCTTTTTTTTCTTTTTTTTTTTTTATGATAAAAGAAGGCTGTATAAGAATAAGAAGTGAATGTACAAAAAACAGTGAGCAAACCATCTACCAAAAACAAAAAGGGAAAGGAAAATAACCAAAAAAACAACAAACAAGAGAGAGCCTATTGAATGCTTTTCATGGTTCAAAAGATATAGATGAAGCTGTAAATTACATGCAAGAAATCTAGTAACAACCCTGAACTGTTCAGGAAAGGTCAGTCTCGTATTGCCCAAATGATAGACCCTTTGCAGAAGATGTTGATGTTGGACAAATTAAGGATTTAATACACACAAACACACAATGAAAGCACACCCTGATAATAGGGAACTGTAATGTTCTGTAGACTGGCTATGATTTCTGTAAGGATCTTCAAGACAGAATCTTTAAGGGTCGTCATGAACTATGCTGTTGTTTGTAAGAGTAAGTCATCACTATATGCCATCATCTACCATAACAATGTGATGACATAACTGTTCAGCAATGTATTCTATGAAAGAATTTTAATGTACTGTTTTTCTTACACTTACTTTTCTTTGTCCATTGCAGATGTTTCATGTTTGTGACTAGTTACTTCTCTTAACCTAAACTTTCCCGGATAGTAGTTCTCTTTTCACATGGTTTATTCAGAGGCTAAAATGAGAGGTAAAGTAAATGTAGCTACGACACACATGCAAGATGCTTTTTAGTTCATATGAGTTCATTCACCTGCTTATATTCCAGAGACAGTATTTTGCCGTCCTGCAAACCAACACGTGCAAAGACAGTTAGATATTGAGATTCAAATAACTAATGAATTCTTTTTTTTTTTTTTATTTGCACAAGTAAGCAGTTTATGAAGTCATAGTACCTAACAAAATGGATGTAAGATGTTTCAAGTTTATTAAAAAAAGCAATATTCCAAAATTAGCTTATTCCTCGGTCACTTAGAAACAGGACCATTCAAATAAGAGCTTAATGAATAATATTCTTGGGGATTCACAAGACAGCACACGTTAAAAAATCCAAAAGCAGCCCATGATAATACTTTCTTTGCATTATACAGAACTGTTTGACCAAAAGCAAGTAATCTGTCTCTCTGTGTCAAGCCTGAAAGCTCACTGCTCTCAAGATTCTAATTTCTAAATGAGGTTCCTGTTCACTACGCATTGGAGTCAGCAAAAGCAGGGACCTACTTTTTCAGAAAGAAAAAGGGGACCGTTTTCTAAGACCATCACTACATAGTGAAGCATCTTTAAGGTTGCAAAAAGAGTAGTTTTTAATTTTCTGCGGCGGTTCTCTGCTATGATAGTATCTAGCATCTTTTAAAAACAGTGACATGACCTTCCATATTTATTTATTTTTTGATAAGTAACATCACCTTCCATATTATCAATATGGTTCAACTTCATTGTGATGTTCTGTCTTAAGATAATTAGTGCAAAATTCTGCTAGGGTCAATGCAGAACTCCTGGCAGCAGCAATCATGCTGGTTGCCCTGATAAGCAATGCGTCCTGTGTACCAGACCCATGGGTTGATTCATGGGTACCATTTACAAGATCACATGACACAAAATCAGTATCAAACTTGTATCCTTTATACCAGCTCTAGGCTCCATTATTTCACGGAAAATGTTCTCCGGAAAATCTGCATTCTTTGGTGTTTGGATAACTTATGGAAAATGAGTCAATGCAAAATATTTTACAAATCAACCGAAAAGATACTGATGGGTCCGAAAGTCATTCTCCGCCAATTTTATAAACCTCAACTGATTGCAACTATATAATTAAAATATTCAAAGAGCTGCCTTGCAATGGTAATATGCACATGGTACTCTTAATTTTCCTATTTCTTCTTTTTTTATGTTACTGACAAACACTTTGTCCCCTTTCCTCTCCTCTTCACCCCTACCCCCAACCCAAAAGCTTTGGCACACTTATTTTTATTTTTTCAATAGCCTACTTTAATTTTTTTCTTTTTCATTTCCCCTAGATTATGTTATTAATATTGAGTATAAAGTAATACATAAATATAATATGTACTTTTATTATTTAAATAAATTATAACAGAATCTTCTTTGAAATTGAGATTTTAAAATGAATCTTTAAACAGTAAAAATTAACAATTTTCTTATTTTTATGCACTTTATATTATAATGATCATAATTCATAAATAGGTTTGTCATATTCAAAACAGTCAAGTTGATTTTAAAATGTCAAATTTTACTTATTATTCAGCTAATTTCATTATATAACATATTTTCTGGCATGTAGGAGGCCTAGATTGTATAGTGTCTTTGTCGTAGTACCCATCACCAGTTTTGGCGCCTTTTTATATTCTCCCTCTGTTTTCAAAATATTGTCTGGGTTGACCCGACACACCGTTTAAGAAAAACGAATTGACTGAATTATAAATATTGGTGAAATGTGTGGTTTCCTTTAATGCCCTTGAGTATGTGGCCATAATTAAAGTAGGTAGAAAAAGTAAGAGTAAAGTGGTAAAAGTATTTTCCTAAAAGGAAAAGTTTTGAAAGAGGACAATTATTTAAGAACGGACAAAAAAAGAAAGCTAGACAATAATTTGAAAATGGAGGGAATACTATTCTTACTTATAAAAAAACATGTTTTTTGGCATATTGTCAAAAAACTTACCAAACACTTCAAAACGATTTCTGATTTATTTTCTAAAGATTTACCAAGTAAGTGAAAGTAGAATGTTTTCATTTTCCGGAAATCATTTCCGAAAGTCATTCTCCGTAAAACAACGGAGCCTTAGATAGAGTCATCAAGTATGACAACCATCGATAGGATTCGCCAAACATCTCCTCCCTTGCAGCTAAAGTGAAGACTGTAAGCCGCTTAGCATACCAGCCACAACAGAGATCAGGTAGTTCACATTATCCAAACTTTAATCGCAAGTGGTGTACGACAACCTGACTTCGTACTATTAATCAATTATGGGAACCCCCAAACTGTCATGACTATCAATATTCTAGGACTTGTATAGTTTACTTTCCTATTTCTATAAATTAGTATTCTTGAAATCACTCCACTGGACAACAAATATTCCAGCTCTTGCCGCCCATAATTTATGAACCCCAATCAACTCTTATCAAGAAATCAACTTCTCTACTCAGTAAATTCACTTCAACAGAGAGACAGAAAAGGTTTGGACCTAATTATCCAAGCCACATCTGATGACCTCAAATGTCAATCTCAGCCTCCCGGTTAGCTTTAGCCACGAGATGTGGGTTGCTGTAATGTAAATCGCAGCCTCCCAATTAACTTTAGCCACGAATGTATTTGGCAAACCCCATAATTAACTTTTTAGGACAGTTTATTCATACTATTCATTTGCATAGTTACCTTTTGCGGCAGGTTGCCCTTTGATAACAATCCCCAATACTATTTCTTTTCATAAGTAATAATAGTTTACAAGTGTCAAAACAGGTGACGCTCCATATGTACAATCCCTAAAACTATTGAAAACGTAATTCGCTTGTCAACCATTAAGACTACCTACAAATATGCAACTTCTTTTGAGGTTCTGCTTTGTAAGAAGTTTAATAGATATTGATATGCAAAGAATCTAACTCATCTCAATTAACCATAGTTCGCTTGCAACTTCACTCTGATCAAGCCACGAAGTAGTCATTAAGAGCAAGAACAATGGGTGGGGAGCTTTTGGGGAGCTTAAGTATTTATTTTGGTAAAAATAAATAAAAATTAAAAGCTAAGCTACTCACTTGATAGTTGATACACAATGGTGGGGAGCTTTTGGAGAGCTTGCTCGTGTTAAGGGAGAGGAGATGAATAGGAGAAAAGAAGAAAAAATGAAGAAAAACTTGAAAAAATCATAAAAAAATGAATCTGGTGTCCAAATGAAGCAAACCAAGTCTCTAATTATAGATAAACATTTGTACTTTATTTCCAAAAAAAACATCTTTTTTTGGTAAAAAATGAGCAAAAACCGGAAGGGAAGAAATATGGAAAGTTTGTGGCAGTACACTGTGTCACCGCGTCTTTTTTTTTGGACCATGCTATCACAAAAGTGTTGCCGTTTCGGACTCATTGAGACCGAAACATTAGCATTTTGTTTTCTGTGTTTCGTTAAGTTACCGGAGCTTAACAAGCTCCACAATTCACTTTTTCCCTCCAAACTCCCTCCATGCTCCCTCTAAGAACCTCCATTGTTCCCTCGCTCTCCATAAAATCCCTTTAAGATCTACCATTGTTCTTGCTCTAACAAACTCATCTCCATGGTCATCCTTGTCAGTTTACTTGTCAAGCAATAATCAGCTGACTCAATTAGTTATACATTTCTTTTGAAAAAGTCAATTCAATTCTTCATCTCCTTTGACCTAAGCTTCTTCCTGTCATACTATCATTACATTGTTTAAATAAAACCAATCAGCACCGCACATTAGTTACGCCAGAATATTTTCATCAATATCCCTATCTAACTTTTTTTCTCCTCCTCCCATTACCTTTATAACAATATATGTTTTATTGATAGCAATTGTATAGAAATAAGTTGGTGTTATGTTATATACCAAGGTTCTAAAAATCGCTAGGCGCCAGACCAGCGCCTAGGCGGGATATAGGCGGGGCCTAGAAATAAGACATAATATCTGATTTTTAATATATTTTTTATTATAACCTAATTATCAAACATAATTTTTTTAAATATACTAATACTAAATATCACCTAATAATTTAAAAATAATAATTACTTTATGATGTTAAATTTTAAAAGTAAAACAAGAAATTTAATTCTACCTCCGTCCCTAAATTATCGTCCTCCTTTCCTTTTCGTCCGTCCCAAAATAATTGTCCAGTTTGAAACTTACCTTTTTATAACATCACTTTTACCACTTTACCCTTACTTTTTCACTCTACTTTAATTATGGGCCACATACACATGGACTTTAAAGAAAACTACACATTAAACCAATATAAATAATCAAGTCAATTGTTTTTTCTTAAACTGTACGCCGGGTCAACTAGGACGATTATTTAGGGACGGATGGAGTATCATCTAAGGTTCAAAATACTACAAAAATAGTCAATAGTTCAATTATCCATAGGTTCGTTGACAATTACAAATTTACAAAAATAATTTAATAATTTGAAATTGATATGTATTATTTTTTTTTTTTTAAAACCCAAAATGAAATTATTTAGGGCCAAATTTAAAAAAAATGGAAAAATCAGCAGTTGGCCGCCTAGCCCGACTAGTCGGGCGCCTAGCCGATTTTTTTCGCCGATTTGCCAAATTTCTAGGTGCCCGCCTAGGCCGATTTTGAACACTATTATATACTTGAGGCCCGAGCTTGGTTAGATGAATCCTTTTTCACACATCCAATCTTACTGGTCCTAATTGACGATGTCCAAGTTAGTTTTAGTCTTCCCCTACATCTAGTATTGCAATTGATACTGACATAATACTCTCTTTTTTGATAGGTAAGAGTGACCCCTCGTTGGTATGAGGATTGGAACCAAGGACCTCAAGGTCTTTGCCTGAGTGCCCTTGCCATCATAATCTTCTCATTGAGGCTACTTTATTCCCTCCTGAATGAGTTTGTTTCAGACTTATCTTCTCTGGTTCCCTTCAGTAAGACATCAACAAAAAAACTAAAACACAGTTCTTATTAGAGAATATCAAGTTCTACATTGAAGGAACAATGTGTACGCAAAACTCACCAGACCGGAAACCATTCTCTGTAGTAAATCCAAATCTCCGCAAATTTGAGAAACATCATCACGAACATCACTAACCTGTTCCAGAAATCAAACTCATCATCTTCTAGACTATTCAGTTCATAATCGAGCTTGTTGATTAACATAATAAATTTCTTGGAATGCCAATCAAGTTCACTCTTCCAATCCTACGTTATATGACGTGTAAATGTTTCTAAGTTTGCTATAATATCATATGACTGAAGGAAAATACTGGTCACATAAACAGCAAAATATGAAGATCCTGCCTCATAAATGTACCTCATTTCTAATTAGCTTCGATAATTCCACTTGATCATCCAGTTTCCCATCCAAGTTCTCAATTCTCTGAGTCAAATGTCTCTTTGTTGCCTGATCAAAGAAAGAAACTTGAGGATGTAAGAAGCTGTCGAAAATTATTACATAAAGCATCACGGCACCAGTTGTCGTCTTGCACAGCTTGAAAATCCTATTAACGCAAGAAAGGAGACAACCGCAGAGATTTATCAGCCATTTGCAGACAGGAGCATATAATTTTCATGGTATTACACAGTTATATTTCATTTCTGTCTCCTATCACTTATCTAATCTGCGCCTGGGGAGGTCCGAGGGGATCTAAAACATGTGCTTCATCTCCATCACGAACTCCATAAATTATCATAAAGAAGTAAAATTTTGAGTTTCAACTCAAAGACAAGAATGGGATAAGCAGATGTACCAACTTGAGACTTGCGTGCACATATGAAATTGAATCCATACATGTTATATTTAGATATAGATATAGATATATTTAGATATAGATATAGATATATTTAGATATAGATATAGATATATAATGCAATTTTTTAAGCCCCAAATAAAATTCATTAAACAAAATTGAAACTATAGTTTTTTTTTTTTGATAAATAAGAAAGATATAGTTTCAAGATATAACTTGAAACTATAGTGATACAGGTGTACCAAAGTTAGTATGGTACCATAACAGTACAAAAGACCTTTTACGAAATAAATATCGTAGGCATCTATAATCTTGAGGTCAAATCCCTTCTGAAGCTTCTTTCCCAAAGTAAACCCTCTCTGCTAGCATATTACGATTGCAGGTAGGGCTGTGCATCAAAATGCAAGAACTGACCCAACTGAACCAAAGGCAGATGAACCAAACCGGAACCCATTGGTTTGGTTACGGTTAGTGAAAAACACAGAGCCAAAAATTTATTTGGTTTCAGTTTGATAATACACAGACCTGAAAAACGAGCCGGGTTGAGAAAAGGAGTTTGAGTACATGTGGCATCATTTTATATTTTTATGCAACTAATATGTTTGACTGTCACACTCAGCAGCCCCCAACGTCCTACTCTCTCTCTCTCTCTCTCTCTGTGAGAGAACGCCTCACCCAAAGCATTCCTACCTCTGGCAATTACTGGCATCACCACCGGCCATCCAACCCCCCCCCAACTCCTGTGATGAAGCCTAAACCCCAAGTGTACTTGAGATTACATGCGTCTAGCCGTCTACTCTCTTTCAATGTAAACATACCTCTCTCTCTCTCAACACTTTTTCACTACTTTTACCAAATTCACGTAAAAGACTATATCTCCATTTCTCAGCTTTTGGAGATGGTGCACTGGATTGAAGTCAAGCATGCATAATGGTTTGGATAAACCCTCCCTCTCTCCTCTTTTTTCTCTTTTTCCTTAAAATGTTACCTGATGAGTGTTGATGCACGGTTTCATTTCAGTGTAAATTGTAAAAATGTAAAGATGTTGTAGGACTGTAGGAGGGATTGAAAATGTTGACAAAATAATATCTACGAGAATTTGCTAGCATGAAAATATCTCAAGAACCAATGATACCAAACCAAGCATAAGTGAATCGAAGACTCAGTTCTATTGATTTTTGGTTCAGTGTAGGTTTGGCAAACTGGTAGAAGCAACCTTTCAGCTTGGTTCCTGTTTTGCAAAAATAATGCAAAAAACTTGACTGACCAGACCCATGCACAGCCCTAATTTTAGAAACTCAATAATGCTTGTCGAACATTCCACTACTTTCAATGACGCAGAATATAAATATCCTTTGCTGTCTTGTATAGTTGTATAGCAAATAGATGAGGTGCTTGAAATGGGAATTCCAAAGACCCAAATCATAACATGCAAATGGCCTCAAACGTGTAATTTATGAAACCCTCTTTAAGACACAAATATCCAGTCCTGACATTAGCTACAATCATCTCATCCCAACCATCTATGTTCATCATAACCAAAATATCTCGCCATAATTTCACGAGAGAGAGAGAGAGAGAGAGATTCTTTAAACATTAATGCTTCCGAAGTGACCTTGGTTAACCAAAATTGGCCAAACAAATCAGAAGAACTTGAAAAGTTTGCATTTTCAAGCCAATGGAAACAGCATGTGGAATGAAATTTAATCCTTGACTACAATCAAATCATCTCCATAAAGCTCAAATAACCACGACTTCAAACAAACACCACCATCGTCTTTGACCCACCGTTGCAACTCCCACACTACCATCAGAAGTACTTTTGACCATGTGAGCAGGAGGTTGCACGGACACGCCTTCAACCTAGAGTATCTGATGCGGGAGCAAGGGTCAACAAGGTTCGAAAGAAATAAATGAGTTCGTTAATTGGGAGGCAAGGCAGCCATGTTTTGTTGGTAGAATCGGTGGCACATAAGGGTCAAAGGGCCAAAGGGTCAAAGATGCAACAAGAGGGTTCAACCCGCAAATGGAGTGGAAGTAGTTCTTGGAAGACAAGAGAGAGATAAGGCATAGCTCAAGAAGAATGAAAGGTTGGGATCAAGTGGTTTCTTGGAAGGGGGGCACGGATCTAGGAGGCATGGCATGGCACGGCATGCAAGGAAGGAGTGGCCTAGTTGCTTAGAAAGGTGGCCGGCCACCATAAACCTTATGACACAAGGATTGGTTAATTTTAGGAAACAAAATCTGCTAAGTAGTTGTTAGTTGTTTTCTTTAATTAAGTCAAATCCCGTTTTTGTAAAGTAATGCCCTTAAAAGACTAGGTTTTAGTTAGTAGTTTCCTATTTTAATTGCTAATTAGAGTCCCTTAAGGACTTAGAAGTTGTTTTACTTTCCTTATAGAATTAGGATATTTTTGTAAGCCTTTATAAGGCACTTTAATTCATGAAATAAAGCAGATTTGGTTTTTAGAGAAAAGAAGTGATTCTTTCAAGAACAAGGTTATTCTTTTCAAACCGATTTATTCTTCTCAAAGGTGAGCGAAGCCAAGAGGGAATTGATCGTCGGGATTCTTTACGTTAGGTGAGTGAAGCCTAGCCGGTGAGTCCGTTTCTATCCTTTTTATGTTATTTTCGTTTTTATTACTTGTTGGTTCGTGGCAGCCTTTGTTAAGCACCAAGGGCGTGGCTGTTTTGGGTTTTCCTTGGAGCTTTCGGCCAAGGAGAATTAGGGCAGATTGGCGTATTCTAAGGAGGAGGTTTTGGGCAGCGTAAGCATCAAAAACGTGGACTGCTAGGGCTGATTGACGTGGTGAATTGGACAGCTTGTGTGCATTGTTCAAAGTGGCTGAAGTTGGGCAGTGAATTCACAGGTTGGTGTTGAAGGGTTGGGCAGATTATTCCTTGTATTAATTCTATAAACAAGGATAGATTTTTGGGCTGTTATTGAGGGTTTTTAGAAGGACTTTTGGAGCAGTTTTGTGGCTGATTTCGGGCTGTTTCGGGACTGTTGGTTCAGCCATAGGGCTGTCCGAAATGGTGGGGCAGATTTTGTGACTCAAGCTTCCGCGTACGCATCAGTGTCTGTATCTCGAAGTCTCTGTCCAGATACTCTAGGTTGAAAGAGTGTCCGTGCAACCTGGAGCAAGACCAAACCTTCATTTTGCTAGCACATAAGTTTTTTTTTTTATAACACAGAAGTTATCACTACATCGGTACATCCTCACTGTAGTAGGGATTATGCCACGTCACTCTAGGTGATTACCACGTAATTACCTAGTTTCCCCGAACTAAGACCTATCGTACGAGAACGTACTAGGCTCCGGGAAATAGCCTAAAGGGGGGCCGAGGTCGAGTGCTTTTAGCCTAAGGGTAATGATGCTCAGACCTCTACGGCCGCACCCGGCTTTATTAATGGTCTCCACGAGCAACCGGCCGAGGGTCAAAACGCTCGGATGACATCTTGCGACCCTATGAGAATCGAGTGGGCCCTAGAGCCCCGATCTCTGAATATTAGGGTTCCAAGGAACTAACTCTACGCCTAAGGTAAGGGGCAACAACTTACCGCTAGCACTTACATCCGTCAAGGATGACCCGGCTTAGGGCACTACCGGGTGATTTACTCTAAGTGCAACGGCAGGTCTAGGGTCCATGAACCCTTACAAGACTGAGCCGGTTTTTGGGAACCTCGGGGTTATTGGTTTGGTGGCTGAAGTCAAGAGAAAGTCGCACCCGTTGTACGCATGCGATACCACGCACGTGCGACGCGTGTGACCTGATCACTAAGAGAGAAAGAGCTGATTGTGGTCCCCACTTATGGGACACTTGTCTTATGATCATTGCATGATCAATAGGATGATGACACCTAGCTGGGAATATTCCATGTGTCATCCTACATTCACTATAAATAGAGGTGAAAACCTCATTTTCAAGGATCGATAATCATTTTGATTGAGAACCTAGTGAGTACTAGAGAGAGAACTCTCTGACATCAGCTTTTGCCCTCTTTCTCTTTGTTTGATCAGTCTTGGCTTCCACCCCGATCCTACACTCTTTGAGGTTCTTTGATAGCAACGTGTCACGCCTGACTCTTTACCCCAGCACACATCACACCCTCCGGGACACTCACATTCTACACTCACCATTGCCCACCAAAAGGAATCATAGAAACCCTTGCAACCAAAAACTGCAGCCCTTAGGAGTACACAAGATTATTTGTCATCTATATCCTCTCAAGTGCCTTCATGGAACCCATTGCAATGAGAAATGTTGCTCCTGGATATTGCCACTACCCCTGAATCTTGAATCATGTTTTTTTTATCTTCATGCAAGTAATGCATGTCGAATTTAAATCTACAAGGAGTTAACGCTCATTCCCAGCATCTTTGTCATCCATTGCAAGTAATACATGTCTCATTCTCTTCTTTGTCATCCATTCTATTATCAAGCCAAAACTCATCCATCTAAGTTCAAGCAACACAGGAAGAGAGACAGCACGTAGCTAAGGCCAACTGGGGCAGTTAATACACAACTGACCAGGGTCCACTCAAGTTGCCCATGGTCAAAATTAGGAGCACTCACACCTGCCCAATTACAATCTCTACTCATGCTCACACACACAATCTTCCACAACATTTGTGAAAAATCCAAGTTGCCGGAGAATCAGCTCAGAGAATACTGGTACAGTTTGTCAAGTAAGAGTTATGAATTTTATTCGTTATTTCTTTATAAATACAAACTATATTCATAAGAAGAAAGAGAAGTTACAAGAAAGGAGAGAACAAGTCAACCTTGCAACAAGAAGTGAAAAGAAGAAAAGAGAAGGGAAGGTAAAAGGAAAATATAAGTTAAAAGAGTAGTTCTTAGGGAAGGTAAAGGAGAACCTTATGAAATAGATGAGTTTCTGTCTCTAATGTTAGGTGTTTAACATCTTATCAAAAAAAAAAGTTAGGTGTTTAACATGATTCGACATTAGTACTTCCTAATCTATGTCTCTTATGTCTATACAGATTGCCCGAGCAATGACAAAGGAAAACTACTAGTTTCACACCATTTTACCTTATTGAAGAAGATGTAGATTCTCACGATAGAGTAACAATTTTAGACAAGACATTGATGAAGTTATGAGTTACTACAAACTTCTAGTTTATTGGTGGCTAAAGTTGCAATTTAAGTGTGCGAATTTTCGGTTGATGTTATTCCTTTAATTGATTATAGGATATTTGAGGATTAGGATGACCACAAAAATGGTCTACAATTTCAGGAATTTGCATAGGCTCTATGATATGTATAATGTTTCTGCATATGTGTAGTTCCTAACCGTATAGAGTTAGATATTCAAATAGAAAATTGTGTAGACCTATTACTTTTTGCATGTTTTTCAATGTGTGCTTTACTCTCTCATGCATTGTTCACCAGCTTCTGTGATCCGCCTAGGCCCCAAAAGACTCTTATGTGCCCAGGGCCCCAGAGTCATGCAAAATTAAGGAAACCACAGAACTCAATGAATGATAAGTGAGGAGAAAAAAAAAAGCGAGGAGAAGAGAACAAGCTCCATAAGTTGCATCATAAACCTCATCATGCATGCAACCTACGGCTACCACAAATCCATTGCAAGATGATGCGAACAAGAAGAATATCATGTGCTTTTGTAATATATATCTAATTTGTAATGAAAAGGCTACCTAATGAAAACAGGAAAATTTAAGTCACTGGACTAGAACTTACAGCGAGAGCATCAGAAACATGTTCCAGATGCTTTGTCAAGTTTGAAACAGCAGTTGTCATATTACGCTTTGTAACATACATGAGGTCTGAGAATGAAAGACCCTAAGAATTCATGAGAAACAAAGTCAGCCCTTGTAAAATGTGTGAAGTGATATCAAAATTCAAATCCATATGTATAATTCCTTTACAAGTGCAAGGTGCACCAAGATATAGAAAATACACACTTACACGAAGAGAACATATTGAATATACACTTGCACAAAGAGGTACAAAATATTAAGAACAAACTTTTACCTTCCACCACATATATCCATAGCCGAGGGCCCCCAAAGCAGCAGCTGGTACTATAAGAGATGTTATGTTACCTAGCGTAGGTTGAGAGAGAGAGAGAGAGAGTAAGCAATAATAGTAGCAACTAAAAGAAATACTTTCAATGATGTTTCATCTGAATAATAGAGCACAGTGCAACTTTGATGCTAAGAATGATATGGAAATGAATAGAACAACAGCAATCATGAAGCATGCGTTGTGTCTTAAACATCAGCAAGAAAGGGAAGAAAGCATAGATTTGATTATTTTTCAAACTCTAGGTAATAGTTACCAATTTGACCAGAATTCCCATTCAGAACAGTAATCTGTCGTGCCGAAGCCATCTGCCGAACCTCCATTGCTAACCGACGAACCTATAAAAAATATGTAACTTTTTTTTTTTTTGATAGGAAAGTGTGACCTTTTTTTGGTATGGGGATTGGAACCAAGGACCTCAAGGTTTTTGCTTGATTGCCCTTGCCATCTCTCCCACCCCTTAGGGTCAATATGTAACTTACGCTAAATAAAATAAAAAATGTTCCGTACAATACCATTTTTCTATATTTTCTACAATACAACAATAACCACAAACATAACTCTGATTCTACGACTCAAAAGAATGAAAATAACACAGTAAGATTTCAACACAACTCTTTTTCCATTTCAGTAAAAAGGAGGATCTGGTTAAAGAACTCCCCAGTTCAATCACTTTCACTTCACTTCTACGACAATTTGTTAGTAACACATGATGTCACTTTTTTTTCGGCAGTAAAAGCAATTTACACCTCTCAGTGTTATGCATTCATATATTGAACAGAAAAATCAGACATCCCAACCTGTCAATTCTTGATTGTAAGAAGACAAAAATAACTAAAGTAACAATTTATGTTCCTTCAGTTATTGTTCCACGACAATAACTAAAGGAACATACATTGTTACTAGCACATGATGTCACTTTTTTCTACCCAGCAAAAGTAATTTACACCTGTCAGTGTTATGCATGCATTTATAGAGCGAAAAAATCACAGGCATGCTCAAGATAGATTCATAGAACCATCCCAACTTGTCAATTCTCGATTAACCAATTGCCAAAGACTAGCACAGTGTAGCACTAAATACTAAATAGATGTCACCGGTAGTACCCTCCCACTCATCACCAGAGCTATTACTCAATCTCAGTTTGAAGGCGCACACAGATTACGCATATGCCAACAGAAGCTCTTTTAAAAATTAATTAACTGGATCTTAATTAATCTACTTTTTTAGATAAAATAAGAATTCGATAAAAAGAAGGCAAAATACAAAGCAGGACGACAAGCTATCCACCAGGATCTTAATATATCTATTAAAACTAGAAAGACAGATAGATGCTTAAAAATGGGCATCTACAAAAAAAAATAGAAAAATAAACTGCAATCTTACCTGTGTGGCGATGGCATCCGCATGATCACTATCAGATGAATCTCCCTGCTTTTTTTCATACCCTTTCACCAGTGACTGTGCATTAAATAAACATTAACAATTAGTGATTTCCTCTACCCTTTTCCCTGTTATCATGTTTGAAATTCTCTAGACTCTGAATTCGAAGTTCAATCATCGCGAAACTTTTCAAAATTAAGTACTAGCTATTTTCCTGCCCTAGCCAAAAGGGAAGGAGGAGAAGGAATAAATTGACATAAACGAGTCTTAGTTTGACTTTTGCAGTCAACTTGGCCACTACTCAAATAAAATTTCTATATTGATTTACTTAATTTTTCAGAACAAAAAAACTTGCGATTTATGGTTTTTTATGTCATCTAAAATGCTTCACATCATTATAGTTTATTCTCTAAAACTACACAAATGTGTACTAAATATAGATTCAAAAATTAGTCAAAATGACTTCAAATATTTACAAAAATCTCATCTCGCTGTTTCGGAGGGAGTAATAATTAAATTAGCAGCCAAAAAATAATCCTAATCTCTAATTCCCACATTACTTACGTCAGTTTGTGAATTTTAGAAAATTCGGAGGGAAAAAAAGGAAAAAGGTAAATAAACACTTTAACATCGCATACATGTATCAAAATTTACTTGTATAGAATTTCAATTAGATGAATGTTCGAAAACTGATCAACTGAACAAATGATATTACCTGGAGTTCACCCAACACATCAGATAATTTACCGTTCTTAAAAAGAATCGTGCTAGTATAACCTGTAAACACATACATATAATCGGTACAGCTAATGGAAAAATTGAAAAGCAAACGAGCTCCAAACGAAAAGAACGGATCGTATATATACACACTAGAGTGTGATGTGTGCAGGTTTACCTGCGCCGACTAAGATGATAAGCTTTGAGAAGCCAATTCCAGATTGCATAGCCATGGCTGATTTAGGGGCTAATCACAACAGGCGATCCCTAAAAAAGCCTTCTCTCTTGGAGGACGATGGAGATGGAGGAGGAAGATTCTGAAGAGATAGAAAGAGAGAGGAGGGAGAACGGCTGTGGAGAAAAAGAGCGAACCTTTGAAGGAGAGAGGGAGGGGTAGATGGATAAGGAGGACGAATGACGAAGAACAAATGAGATGGAGGAGGGCGAGAGCCACGGTCGCCGACTGGCCGGTCGGGAACTGAGAGATGAAGGAGATGGAGGAGGGAGGTGCGGGTGAGAGATGGATCGTGTGAGACACTGAGGTTTTGTTAGTGTTGAGGGCTTTTTAGGCAATTTAGCAATTTTTTTTTTTTTTTTTGTTAAGAGCTAGTAGATTTGTATACAAGATCAAGAATCGATTCCTAAGGGCAAATCCAATGATGGTACTTGTTTATAGATATCAAAATTTGTTTATAGATATCAAAATCAAATTTTGATATCTATTGGTTATTATTCATATGTATCAAATTATCATCTTTAATCATAAGTAACAAAATGAAGGGTATTAAAATTAGATGAGGTACTAAGGGAGGTATCAAATTTGGTACCTTCCTTAGTACCACATCTAATTTTGATACATTTTACTTTAACCATTGGAGAACCTAATATTTTTATATAAGTATCAAAATTTGGTTTTGATCCCTACCATTGGACTTGTCCTAACAACCTCAGTGTGGGGGTTTCATCCTCTTGTGGGGTGGCTTCTTGTAGATACTAGGCACGGGTCCTGCTAGCTACTTTATCGCCGTGATTTTTCCTCTCACATTCTCATGGAATTAGGGTGTGGGAGCTCTCGGGGGAGAGTTTTCCCTTTTTGAATACAAGTCTTAGTCATATTTTATAATAATAAAAACTTAGTTAAAACGGTCTTACGGCTACGGATATTGTTTATAAGATGAATCATCCTTACCTAACTTACTGTGTACTAGTGCTCTTTTCTGTGTCGATGGCATGGCGTCAGTTTGTGAATTTATCAATAAATGAAACATATAATATGGAAATGAATTAATATTTACTTATAATTTGTCTAATTTAATTATGATAACAGTTAAAAAGAAAAAATATATATATTTCAAATTACAAAACTTACGATTTTTTTAAAATTTATTTGTATACAAAATTACGGACCGGAAAAATATTAAATTGATTAAGTTAATTACGATAACAATTAAAAAGAAAAAAAATAAAAATATTCAAAACTTAGACATAAACTAAATTGGAATTCAGTTTCAAAAAATAAATTGATTAAATTAATTGCGATAACAGTTAAAAAGAAAAAAAACAAATATTTCAAAATACAAAACTTACTAAATTTTTTTCTTCATAAAATTGATTAATTAATTAAAATATCGAAAAGAAAAAGGATGTGGGTTTGGTGGATGAAAGATTAGCGGCCACCAACCGTGAATAGTGGGGGTAGTTGCTCAATCGTCGTTCACACATGTGAACTCGGGGAGTGATAATGACCGTAGGATTTTAGTAAATGAATCAATCCCAGCCCCTAAATAGCTTTAGTTAATTGCACATGTGCGACTATGAGCTATATTATATTATAGATTGGTTGATTGAGTTGTATGAAAATGGGGCTTCGTCTTATGAGTGAAGATCCGTAAGACCATCTTACAGAAGACTTATTCTTTTATAATAAAGTAGATCCTTGTAAGACTATCTTACGAATCCCAATCCGTAAGACGGAGCCCCACTCTCTCAGAACTTAACCCACCAACACACGATGAGTAGGGTCAAATGGATCCATTTTACATGAAATACACGTAAGACCATTTTACATAAGTTTTTGTCTATTTTATAAAAGCCACCAATTACATCGGTGACTTGTGATAAATGAAAATCTTCCCCCCAAATTTCTACAAAACTAAAACTGACACAAACCAACACCTTCATTTCAACTATTTGTTTGGGAATAGGGTATTTCTTGGGTTTGAAACAAACATACAGGCTCGTTCTCAAGATTCAATGTCATCTAATCAAGCCTAAGCGTCAGAAGATCCGACAATTTGTATTCAATCATTCACTTAATCTTTGATCTTTCCGTTGTTCATCATTTGTATGCCAAGAATTTGGTTTGTTAAGTCACGTAGGGTTCCAATTGTTTGATCATCTTTACTCTATAATGGGATATTTATTTACTTGTGATAGCAATTTGTAGTAAATTTATGAATTGGTGATCCAAGACATGTTTTGAATCACTTAAATTGTGCGGGGAATTAGTTTTTAAATGTGGATGGTTTTAGGATGATTTATTAGATGAACAAATGATCGAGAGCAGCTTGTGTGATCCACCTTTTCAGTGTTGGATAATCTTAGTTATGGTGTTATGCTTTGGTTGTCAGGTTTCAATGTCTCACATCACGTTTGCTTGGTGATACACTTCGGTGGAGAGAGAGAGATGGAGAAATACAAATTTTAGGCGTAGAGGGAGAGGTGACTTAGTATGTTCGTGTAAAGGATAGTGAATTATGTTAGTAGTTCCATATCTATAATTAAACTTTATGCGGAAGTTGTTACACTACTAAATTTTGCGGTTATCATTGTATGAAGAGGTGGGAGGGGGAGAAGCCATTGCATTAGTTTGTGATGTTTTGATTGATTATATGGTATTATTAAATGTTCAAAGGCTTCCTGGTTGGAACTCTTGTAGTTTAGTCAAGCATTGGAACGCTCATATTATTCAGTAGCACCATGAATTTACCATCTTGCCACTCCAGCAGTGCCATATGTTAGCCCGTAGGAGTTCTCAACATAGTTGCACAAGTATTATTATGAGTTTTTTCGCCAACCACTCGTGCAATCTTTATGCAGTATCAAATATGAAATTAATTATAATCTCTTTGGTTGCACTTTTACTTGATATGAATGTGTTTGTAAATTATGTTTAATGAAAATTAAATATTCAATAACTTATTTCTTGCTAATGTTTATTTAAAGTTTGCTTGTGTACGCATGGTCAGCGATTTATATTGGAGTGAAGTTTGTCTCATATTAGATGTTCCACTGTTAATTCGTGCGGAGGTCATCCTGTTTTGTACTTTTTATGTCCTCGTTTCTTCTTGGTGTTGATAGATGCAGTTGGATGTGAAAGCGTGTTGCATAACTTCATGTCACAAGTAACTCTATCCATCTACGGTATTCTTTATGAATATATTTTCTCGTTGCCCTTCTTTCAGTGTGGTATATCTTCCCTTCCTTAGAACCAAGCTATGTTTAAAACATAAAAGTTTATTTAGTTTTTGTTGTTAATTTGTTAGATCAGTTTCTTTTTGTATGAGAGGAGGTTCTATATGTGAGGCAAAGTATATCGGAAGATTGGAATTAGACTTCAAATGAGGTTGAAGGAAGTTGACATTATTTTTTATATTTTACTATGTTATGCACAGCGAAGCGAAATAATAAATAATCATAAAGTATAACTACATCAATTAAAGAGAATAGAGAGAGAGAGATTTGGGTCAACATACTATTGAAATTTTATTAATATCAACCTTATACACGTTCTAGAGTTACAATTATATATAAGGATACAATACCAAACCCTAAACCGACTTAAATAAGAAAATATAAAAATTGTTCTACCACACAAACACGGTCTTGTTATTCCATGTAAAACGGTTGTTTTCTCATCTTGCACCCTACCACTTAAACTTTATAGACTTCCTGCTAAAGTAGCGCGTTCACCTTATCCTTGATGACGCAACCGCTTAAAGTACTAGATTTTGTTAGGTTTTAATCGAAATTAACAAGGCAGCATAACAAAACTTTAATTTCAAAAACCATCCAAAGATCCATGCGAATTAATATAAATTAGATTTAGAATACATACCAGAATATTGGAACGATCAATCTTCAATAGAATCACGATCACCGTAACAAACGATTTGCACGGTTTCTATATGGTATCCACACGAATGGATTGAACAGGATTAATCCAACAATTCTGTGCTAGACAATTGTTGAATCAAAGTAGGAAATTTTTCGTCTAACGAATAACTAATCCCTAATTTTTCTCCCTACGAATTTAGTTTTTCACCAAACCCTAAATTTCTTTTGTGTATCTAACACTCCTCTTTTTTCATTAAGAAGACTTCATATATATATAGGAAAGAAACATATGGGCCGGCCATTATAAGCCCTAGTCTAACTAGGACTATATTGTGGTCTCTATTTTATTTTACCTTGAGCCCATTAATCTGATTAATGGCCCAAATAAATTACAGTCCGACTCATTTTAAGTATGTGGCCCAATAAGTTCCTAGATTACGTTGGCAATAATTAATTACTATATCAAATATATAATTAATTATAAACAATGAACGACATCTAGCAATACATCATTGCTACTCAAGTTATAGGAATTATCAGTGATTACAGATAATTGATTATGACCAAAATAGTTCTTTTCCCTTTGTCCAAATATTTGATTAAACACAAGGCATGGAACATGTCATCCTTGTTATAATTTAATCTTGGTTTCTTGATCTCCGAGTAGACTTATATACTAAACAAAAAATATCAATATCTTATATTGATTTATTTTAGCACGACCATGCATTTACTTAAGTCTCACTCATCAAGAAGCCCACAAATATTATACTTCTATTATGTAGAAGGGACAAATTCTATCTATATCGTTCATATCCATCAGCATGATTCGTGTCATATTCAATATCCGACTTTATAATCACTTTGTTACAGAATGACGTTTATCGGTATCAAAATATACAACTCATCATCTAGAGTATATAACGACTTCAAGTCGAAGGACAACGAACATATTTGTCATTATGAGAATCACTTATGACACTAATGTAACAATCCACGTAACTTTATCATGCGGGTCAATCCAGTACGTCATTACACCTAACACGCACTCATGTGTAGACTGATATCAACTATATGAGTCTCAAGTCTCAACACATACTAGTCTCCGTGTATTATTATTGTCCTTATTAATAATAATACTCGGCCAAGGATATTTAAAAATAACATATTTATTTTAAGGGGTTTATGATGCATTACTATGAATAAACAAACAATACATAATAAATAAATACCTCAATTAATAATGATACATTGAGAAATAGATTTGCCTCTAGGGCATAAACCAACAGATTCCTCCAAAAACTAATGTGGTCGCCTTGTCCAAACAAGACGTGACCGCCTTCGTGCGACAAAACCCAAAAGTCCTCGAAGGACTTGGTCCATTGCCTAAGTAATTGAGTCATACAGTTCCCAAGACACTTTGTACGTTGTATGTTAATTATATTTGTCGTAGAGAGTTGAGACGAGGGTTAGTTGAGTTAATTTGAGTGAATCTTCTTGATACGATGCATGGTCACATATATCAAAATGTTGATTGACATTGCACCATGCAACACAATTCACGATTTTTAATCTTTGCATCTTAAGATTTAGACCTAGATCATATCAGACACAACGGGAGGAAGAGCGTGAAAACGTCAAATTTTGAAATTAACTAAGAGTGGGAGCTGTAAGAATTTTATGGACTTATATGTATGTGCATATGATAAATATGTGCATTTGGGCATACAGACGTGTATGCACTGCGGCTTAACGTATACTTCATGTTATCTAAAGTTAATAGGCCTGATTGAAGTGATTTACTAAGTTAAATGGGCCTAAGTCATCTTTGATACATATGAGATATTAATTGAATATGTGTAGAGACCTCATGGATGCTAATTGTCAACTTATAATGGGTTGTTTGATAATTAGGTCAAACTATTCCTATAAAAGGTTATGGTCCCCAATTGTACGTAGGTTAATAGTCTTTTATTTCTGTCATCCCATTAGCAAGAAAAACCTTAAAGATACTACGTTACAATTGGAAGACACATAACCAAGGGACAGTCATTCTCATGGATTCAGGTATGCTTTCGCATTTAATTTATTGTTTCGGGTAATTCTTATGTGAAGATTAAGATATATGGGTATTAATATTGTTTTTAATTCCATCAAGTGGTATTAGAGCACCTTCACGTTAGGGTTATCTGAAAATTATGTTTACAGGAGTACATGGTATCAATTTTCATGTACACGTTAATCTTTTGGTCCGTCTTGGAAATTTTGTATTGGTCTTCCATTGTTTCTTTGTGCACTGCTCAAGGGGTAATTAATAACAATTGTTTATGCTATTTACTTCTGTTTCAAAGTAATCATTATCCATGTATTTATTTGATTTATGTGCTCATGGTTATTCAAACTTTGTGGACCCACTTTAAATCATGGATTCAGACTTCATAAACAATATATGAATATATGGATGGAAATCAATTAGCACTTTTATACAGTATGCTTTATTTATGAGTCTCTTCCTTGTCATGGAATCTGGAAACCCCTTTTTTTTTGTTATTGAGAAACCAATCATATCCAGTAGCAGTGCACAACTTGGGCACCGTTGCCTTTTCTAGGGTTTTGTAGTCACGAGTTGTCCTTGCAGCGCCATTAATGGGCAGTTTTGTATAATACAATTTTAATTTTTTATTTTAAAGGGCAGTTTTTCGCAAATATCATTTTATGGGCCTGTTATGTTCTAAATAACTTATCAAAGTTTTTTTTTACATCATTATTATGTCAATGGCATATATTATACAATTTTAATATGAATTTGTGAGAAATGACCTTGATTATGCGATTTATATTTTATTTGCCACGATTTTATGCATCATGGATTTAGTTTTAGATTCAAAATGATGAAGGTTTTGCTCTATTTTTGAGCATGTCTAGTAATTCATATTAATTAATTGATGCAGCATGTTACAAAAGTAACATCTCCTGTTTATATTTTTTAATTTTGATTTACTGAGATGTTTGTGTGTGCAATTTTCATGCAGGTAATGACCGGCCAAAAGGAAGGTTACTTTCGTCTGGAGAAATTCAAATGCACATGTGGTAATAAACATGTGAAAATTATTAAGTGTCCTTGTGGGTGTTAAGTTAATCAAAAGAAAGGCTCAACATTTGACTGAATCTTATTGTCAATGTTTGATTACTACACCAAGAAAATCACTTGCAAATTAATTATATGTCAAAAGTTTAGGATTAGTGTTGTACCAGTTTTCCTGTAATGGGAATCGTCATTTTGAATTTATTTTAACTTGTCTGTTTAAGGTTTTATTATTGTTTATGTGAGCTTATACGATTTATTTTTTTATTATATGTTCAGTTAATACATATGTTGCAACTGTATTTGCTAATATCAACTCCATTCAGGTACTTAATGGTACAAACTATAAGGACTGGAAAGAGAATTTATGATAGTTCTCGGTTGCATGGATCTAGACCTTGCACTTAAGGAGCGGCGTTCCACTCATTTTACAGCTTCTAGTACCTCAGATGAAAAGAAGGAAATGGAGAAGTGGGACCACTCAAATCGCATGAGTCTGATAATCATGAGGTGTGCAATTCCAGAAACATTCAGGGGTATTATGTCCAAGAAAAAAGTTGCTACGACGTTCCTTGAGGAGCTTGAAAAGCATTTTGCCAAGAATGAAAAATCGGAAACAAGTTATATCTTACGTGGCCTTGTTTCCATGAGGTATAAAGGCAAAGGGAACGTAAGGGAGTACATTATGGAAATGTCTCTTTTGACATCAAAACTAAAGGGCCTTAAGTTAGAGTTGTCTGATGACTTGCTCGTTCATTTAGTTTTGATATCTCTTCCTGCATAGTTTACTTAGTTTGTGGTCAGTTATAACTGCCAAAAGGAGAAATGGACTTTTAACGAGCTCATTTCGCATTGTGCACAAGAAGAGGACAAAATGAGACATCAAAAGACGGAAAGTGCTCATTTGGTATCATCTTCCTCGAGCAGCAACAAGAAAAGGAGGGGTAAGGAAATTGTGGCTTGGACCCAAAGAATAAGCAACAAAAGGTGTCCAAAGGATAAGATAAGGAAATGGCATGCTTGTTTTGTGAGGATCCTTCTCATGTGAAAAAAGATTGTGCCAAATATCACGCTTGGCGTGTGAAGAAAAGTAAACCTCCCATTCTTGTTTGTTCTGAGGTTAATTTGGTTTCAGTGCCTATACATACTTGGTGGTTAGATTCTGGTGCTACTACTCACATAAATGTGTCTATGCAGGGTTGCCTGAGTTGCTGCAAGCCAAGTGATGCTGAAAGATTCATCTATGTGGGGAATGGCAATTCGATTGAGGTTTAAGCAATAGGAACATTTAGTTTATTGCTTAAAACTGGGTTTTATTTGGATTTATTTAAGACATACATTGTACCTCTTTTAAACAAAATTTGGTTTCCATTTCTACTTTGGACAAAGAAGGAAATGTTTGTTCTTTTGGTAATAATGGATATCATTTCTTTTATGATTCTAAATTTATTGGATCCAGTACTTAATCAAATTTCGAAAACCTATATTTACTTGATACATTTACCTCATTTAATAAACACATGCATGTTGAATCACGTGGCACTAAACGAAAATTAACAAACAAGAACTCTTTGTCATTATGACACAAGCGCTTAGGCCATATTTCTAAACAACGAATTCAAAGACTTGTGTCAGATGGGATTCTTGATACAATTGACACTATGAAAACTGAAATATGTGTTGAGTGTATTAAAGGCAAACAGACAGACAAGAGAAAATTAGCTGCCGAGAGAGCTAAGGATGTCTTAGAACTAATACATACAAACATTTGTGGACCATTCCCCGCACCTTCGTGGAATGGTCAAGAGTATTTTATAATGTTCATAGACGATTACTCTCGTTATGGCTACTGTGGGTTCCCCGGAGTACGCCCGCGCCCGGCGCGCCCTTGGATAGGGGTGTGCGTACGTGCGGAAGCGGACACCACGCTTTCCATTCCACCCTCTCTTGTTTAAGGGAGGACAAAATTAAAAATGCGGAAAGGGTGTTGTCTAAAATAGCGCGTTGAATACTCCTCGGTCACTTCAGTGAATTTTTGGTCCAATGTGGGAACTTTGAGTTTTCTGTATCAAGTTATCTCTTTTTTAGGGGATACCAGGATATAGGAATACATCACCCTTTCATTCTCATTCTCCCTTTTTTAGGGGAAAACGGAAAAGTGCAAGAAAGGATGTTGCGAGGCCCCACTATGGATTTTATGAAAATTGTCTTATGGCCTATTCCGGATCACTATGAGTGCTTTGGGTTTTCTACATCAAGTTATCCCTTTTTTAGGGGATACCAGGATATAGGAATACATCACCCTTTCATTCTCATTTTTCCTTTTTTAGGAAAAAACGGAAAAGTGCAAGAAAGGAGTGTTGCGATGCCCCACTGGATCCAAAATGTTTTGTAGAATCATCATCTTTATTTTAAGGAAGAAATAAAGAAAAACCAAAAAAAAAAAAAAAAAAACCAGAGATTGCAAAAACAGGTTCGGAGGCTAAATTACGAGTTAGGAAGGTGCTAGACACCCAATTCGCCCTTTCGGTTTCAAAAGTGGTTTTTGGCTAAAGTATGTTTTTTGTTATATTTATCTAGCAAATAAATAAAGCATTAACTACCTACAAATACATACATATTTACATTATTTACCATACACATTTCGATTTTGCCAACCAGCACAGAGCTTGAGTGCTCGGTGTAGACACCCCAATTTCGTACCCCTGATATGTAACTCTGGCATGTGATATCAAGACCTGTTAAAACTTAACAAATGTCAAGTTACAAGGTTTAAAATGCAAAAGATAAAGCAGGATGCGCAAAACAGTGGAATGCAAGGGCTAAAGCGTCAAAAAGTGGTCAAAGTTTGAATAGTTGGCGCTACCAACTTGGGTTCTTGGCGCGGCGCCCATATAGGGTTATGGCAGCGCCCAGTTTGTGCACAGTGATTCCCAAACTGCTACAGGAGTGCTACAGATCGCGCAATGTACAATTATTTCGGCCTTCTGTACGAGCAAATGAAGCGTAAAGAGAGAGATTTTAATTCTCTCGATGTCCCTCTCCCAGCCTATAAATAGAGGCCCCGGGGTTCGCTTTCAGCACACCGATAATTCCCCAAAAAGCTCTCAGCAATGTTACGCTGCGAGATTTGTGAGCGATCGAGCGATAGTGAGCGCTCCCTCCTATAAAGCCTCGAAGCCCTGCCAAAACTCATCCAAAAGCAAATCCTACCGGTCAAAGTGATCCCTAGCCCCCCAGTTAGGTATCCACCTTATTTCTCCGGTCCAAAAACCTCGGAAAGAGCAGTTTCTCTGCCCGAGTAAAAAGGCCAAATCAGCTAGAAACAAGCCCTTGTTCTGCCCGATTTCCGCCAGCAAGCAGCAAAACAAAAAAAGACTCCCTCTCTCGAGAAGGATAGAGCGAGCACACCATGCTCTAAAAGGTGAGCCTTTAAGAGCGTTATTTATTTAAAAAGTTATTTTCCATCCGGCACAATGTAAAAAAATAAGCCGTTGTGCTGCCCGGATTATTTTAGAAAATAGCATTTAAAAGAGTCGTAATTATGACCAAATATTTTTAAATGTATTTGTAATTATTGGAAGGAGGTAGTTGCAAGTCTGTAAATAATGTAAATATGGATTTATTTGTAGGTAGTTAATGTTTTATTTATTTGCTAGATAAATATAACAAAAAACATACTTTAGCCAAAAACCGCTTTTGAGACCGAAAAGGCGAGTTGGGTGCCTAACACCTTCCCAACTCGTTACTTAGCCTCCGAACTCGTTTTTGCAATCTATGATTTTCTTTCTTTTTTGGTTTTTCTTTATTTCTTCCTGTGAGTGCCCGGGATGCGCCTGTGCCCCGCGCGCCCTTGGATAGGGGTGCGCGTACGTGGGGAAGCGGGATACCACGCTTTCTATTCCACCCTTCCTTGTTTAGGGGAGGACGAAATTAAAAATGCGGAAAGGGTACTGTCTAAAATACCGCGTTGAATACGCCTCGGTCACTTCAGTGAATTTTTGGTCCAATGTAGGAGCTTTGGGTTTTCTGTATCAAGTTATCCTTTTTTTAGGGGATACCAGGATATAGGAATACATCACCCTTTCATTCTCATTCTCCATTTTTTTAGGGAAAAACGGAAAAGTGCAAGAAAGGATGTTGCGAGACCCCACTATGGATTTTATGAAAATTGCCTTATGACCTATTTCGGATCACTATAAGTACTTTGGGTTTTCTATATCAAGTTATCCATTTTTTAGGGGATGCCAGGATATAGGAATACATCACCCTTTCATTCTCATTTTCCATTTTTTAGGGGAAAACGGAAAAGTGTAAGAAAGGAGTGTTGCGATGCCCCACTGGATCCAAAATGTTTTATAGAGTCTCCATCTTTATTTTAAGGAAGAAATAAAGAAAAACCATAAAAGAAAAACCAGAGATTGCAAAAACGGGTTCGGAGGCTAAGTTACGAGTTGGAAAGGTGCTAGGCACCCAACTCGCCCTTTCGGTCTCAAAAGCGGTTTTTGGCTAAAGTATGTTTTTTGTTATATTTATCTAACAAATAAATAAAGCATTAACCACCTACAAATACATACATATTTACATTATTTACGGACTTGCAGCCATCTCCTTCCAATAATTACAAATATATTTAAAAATATTTGGCCATAATAATGGCTCTTTTACATGCTATTTTCTAAAATAATCCGGGCAGCACAATGACTTATATTTTTACATTGGGCCGGATGTAAAATAACTTTTTTTTATATAAATAAACCCTTAAAGGCTCACCTTTAAGAGCGTTGGTGTGCTCGCTCTGCCCTTCAGGGAGAGGGAGTCTTTTTGTTGTTGCTGCGGTTCGGGCAGAGTAACGGCTTGCGAGAATTGCTTTTGGGACCCGTAAAACGGGCAGAGCAACTGTTTGCTTTTTGACACTTGCTTGCTTGCTGGTGGTGGAATTTGGACAGAACAAGGGCTTATTTCTGGCTAATTTGGTCATTTTACTCGAGCAAAGCAACGATTCTTTCCAAGGTTTTTGGACCGGGGAAATAGGGTGGAAACCTAGCTGGGGGGCTAAGGCTCACTTTGACAGGTTAGATTTAAGTTTGGAAGAGATTTGGCAGGGTTTCGAGGCTTTATAGGAGGATCACTCACTATCTCACTCCGCTCTCTATTTCTTCAGCACGGAGAATTTTTGGGGAAGAAAAAGTGTACTGAAAGTGAACCCCGAAGGCTTTATTTATAGACTAAGAAGAAGACTCATCGGGGATTACAATTTCCTCCTGCATGCTTCTATTCCTTGTATCGCGTGCTGAATAATTTGCACAATGCGTTATGTTCAGAGCACACTGTAGCAGTTTGGGAGCTACTGTAGCACAAACATGGCGCCTCCCATGTATAAACTGGGCGATGCCCCCACTTTGAGTGTGGGTGGCGCCAGCTTTCATTCTTTGGTTCATTTATGGCACTTTGGCCCCCTGCATTTCACTGTTTTGCACATCCTGCTTTGTCTTTTGCATCTTTGAACCCTGTAACTTGACATTGGTTAAGTTTTAACAGGTCTTGATATTTCATGTCATGTTACATACCAGGGGTACGAAATTGGGGTGTCTACACTTCCTTAAAATAAATATGGCGACTATATTAAAACATTTTGGATCGCAGTGGGGCATCGCAACAATCCTTTCTTGCACTTTTCCGTTTTCCCCTAAAAAAGGGACGATGAGAATGAAAGGGTGATGTATTCCTATATCCTGGTATCCCCTAAAAAAATGATAACTTCATATAGAAAACCCAAAGCACTCATGGTGATCCGAAATAGGCCATAAGACAATTTTCATAAAGTCTGTAGTGGGGCCTGCAACATCCTTTCTTGCATTTTCCATTTTTCCCTACACAAGGGACGATGTGAATAAAAGGGTGATGCTTTCCTGTATCCTGTTACCCCCTAAAAACGGGATAACTTGACACAGAAAAGCCATAGCTCCCATAACGGACCAAAAAATTCACTGAAGTGACCGAGGCATATTCAACGAGCTTTTTGACAGCACTCTTTCCACATTTTTAATTTCGTCTTCCCCTAAACAAGGGAGGGTGGAATGGAAAGTGTGGTGTCCGCATCCGCACGCCGCATTCCCCTAACCAAGGGAGCACGGGGCACGGGGCCGCAATCCGGGGCACCCACACTCGGCACTCCTCTTCCGGACCTCGCCATGTCGCAGCCTCATCATCATTCCAAGCCCAACAGTGGCAGGGTACCCGCTGCGTTTGTAGATGTTAATCTTGTCGAGATCGGGTACGTTTGTTAATTTAGTAATAAGGGCCCTGGCTTTCTCCCAAGTTTTGGGCATGAGGAAGTTCTCTTGATGCCATGAGGGAGTTGGCGGGCTGGAGTCTCCCTGCGTGGATTTTTCTATTCGCTGTTTGCTCCTTTTTTCTTGAGGAAGGTCGACATGAGGCCTTTTGCTGGGAGTTTGGGAGGCCGTGGGGGGGGGGGGTTGGGCTGGTACCCAGATTAGCGGGTTCAGTCGTTGTCTAGGTAGGAGGTACCACGGAGGCAGGCGTGGTGGTCCGGTTTGATTTGGGAGACGGCCTCGGTTGGTTCCTCGCCCTGTTGTGGTAGCAGGAACAATTGGTAGAGGGGCAAGAGTCTGAGTAGCAAGCTGCGTGTTCCTCTTCTTAGCACCTTTCTTCGCAGCCTGAAGAAACTTGCTCGCATCATTCAGTTGCTTCATGTTTGCAAATATAAAAAACAAGGATAAGGAAAGGTGTAGGCAGGCATAGTGATTACATAAGTTATAGAACAATTGCAGAGAAAGTCATGCAGACAGACCGTTAGATGAGAAGACAGGTGTGCAATTTTTTCCAATCCGTGCACAGTCAAGGCACTCGCTGGGAAATTTCCTTCCATGGCATTTCCCCCAGAAGGGATGTGGTTTTTCGATTTCGAGGGTAACCCGTGGCTCAACTCCTTCCACGGGCCAGCCTATGATGCCAGCTAGGCGAAGCAGTGTTAAGTCAGATGTGAGAACCTGCCAATCAAGCACCCAATCCTGTCCAACTCTTCCATCTTTTACCCCGAGCAGAGATCTGAATGCCTGAGCTATTGGGGGATCACCAGCTCGGAAAGAGGATTTGTCATACTTAGGGAGTCCAAAGTCGTGCAGATAGGGGGCGGATGGGCATCCTACTCGTGACTCTACTAGCAGAGCTTTTCCATCCCAGGCGTCTACTTTGTTGGGTCCGTCACTCAATAGCTTGAAGTAATTGGGGTTTGAGCGCCCTGTAATGTGCCCAGACTCTTTGTCCAGAGAAAATAAGAAGAATTTTCTAAATAAAGTCATTTCGGGTTCAAACCCGAGTAACCTACATGCTACAGTGTATGCGACCAGAAACCTCACTGTTGTAAGGGTCAGATCACAGGGGAGAGAGTTGGTCAAATTAAGGAATTCTACGACAAAGGGATCTAGTGGAAGACGAAGGCCTACTAGGAAGAAGTCAAAGTAAAACACCATTTGATCTCCCTGGTAATTATGGTCTTTTTTCTCGATGTCCATATCAAAGGCTCGTACTCGGTAATTTTTAAGGTCCATGTCCAGTGAATAGAACCAAGCAGACACATCATCCTCGCAATTTAAGTCATCCCATTTGAGTTGGGAGGGGACATCGGTGGCGATCTGTTTTCCTTTAAGAGTGTCTTTTTTTTTTCTTTGCTCGGGTAACGCTTGAGATGGGGAGGTTATCTTCAGACTTTTCCTCTATCTCGGGATTGGTCTGCTTGTCCTCGATCATTTTATCATCTGCTTCATTGGGGGGAATCAAAGGTTTCTTCCATAAAGTTTATGGGTTCTCGAGGGTTTAGTGAAATCTCCTCCATCTCGGTTTCTTCAGAACTGGAAGATCATGTCTATGTGCTTTCCTCAGTCTCCGTCAGGGCTCCATGATTGTAGCTACGGCCTTCGACTTCAGAATGAATGTCCTAATTGGAAGACATCCTACAGGAAACAGGAATCGTGGAATGCGTATTAATCCTTGCTCGTAAAAGTAAGCAAGAGCAGGGAAGTAAGAACCCTTGGTTATGGATCATTCCAGGACTGATGAGCAGGGAATCAGTTGGCTATTCCTCGATTCCCATTTAAAGGTCGGGTTCTTGTGAACGGTTAGACCCCTAGACAAGGTCATAACATTGTGGGAATGTGTGGGAGCAGACAATTCAGGATGGCTAGAAGAGAAGCACAGTATCAAACACCCTAGTTTACGACAAGCTGATTTTTCAGATCGTAATAGAATATCATGTACCTAGTTGGCATCATAGAACCTTAAAAATTGGGATTCTAACAGCAAAAACATGGATAGATATTGAAACAAGATGAACATCGAGGAGTGAAGAATGCCTGTTAGGCGTTGAGGGAATGATTTGAAGAGAATCCTGGGAATCCTTTTCGCGCGGTTGGATGTAGAGATGAGAGGTGTTTCCTAGCTTCGATTTTGCATAAATGTGGAGAAAAGTTTGAAATGGAGAAGAACGAGTGTTTTATAAGAGAAACTGTCGGTTGGGGCCTTTTCCGTCATCTAGGGCACGGGAGCCGAGGCGTTGCATTTAATGACTCCTTGGGATACGAGCCCACGTGAGGGTATAAGGCGGCTGATGGGGCCCGTCCTTTCAAGGTCAAGTCTCTTCGGAATTGGCATTCACTTATAACACAGCCGAAGGCAATCCCTGATAAATCTACAAAATAGTTCATCTCATGAAAGCGATCAGACTTGAAAAGTTTAGGATACTTCTCCTTGCTCCGAGCATAGATACTCGCTAGACAAGGAGTAGGGGGCTACTGAACTGCCTGGCCCGATAGGCCCAAGGTACAAGTCACGTGCCCGGCACGTCTTCATCAGTCATGAGCAGAACACGTGCACTCTAAGATCCAAGTCACATTGAGCAGGCAGCGACCAGACTTTGGACGTTAAGTACCGCTCCCAGGATTTGGAAGTTACTTACCAAACTAGCAAGTGTACTGCGAGCTGGGGGCTCAGCGTCCAGAGGACAAGAATGCAGCGAGCTGGGGGCTCACCCAGCAGACAGATATTCACCGAGCGAGACTTATCATGTTTGATCATGAAAAGTAACGGTCATCCTGAACGTGGGCAGTTATCTCTGAGAAGCTCGCCTCCACATTCATGATCAGGCCGTTGTGATAAATGTGGCAGTTACTGTGCCCGCCATGCACGCCACGACGTTTAAGGGGAAGTTATTCAGTTTCCGGCACAAGCTATAAAAACCCCTCGAAACAAAGGAGGGAGGTACGTGATTTTATATAGTAAGGCTAAACTCTGTTGAATTGTTGACTTAGTTGAGTGATAACCAATTCTCATGTCGGAATGCATTTGCAGGGTAAGCCCCTGCATAGTTCACGGTTATTGTCTGCTTTTCAGGGTTGGGCCTTGGAGTTTTTGGATAGATTGAAAGCAAGATATCCAAGTTGAGAAGCCCATTGCGTCCCTGAATTATTTTGAACGCATCAATTTTAATTTTTTTTCTTTTTAATTGTTATTGTAATTAACTTAATCAATTTAATTTTTTTCCAGCCCGCAATTTCGTATACAAATAAATTTTTTTTAAAAAAGCGTAAGTTTTGTAATTTGAAATATTTGTTTTTTAATTGTTATCATAACTAACTTAGACAAATTATAAGTAAATATATTTATATTTTAATTTTTTTCTTTTTAATTGTTATTGTAATAAACTTAATCAATTTAATTTTTTCTGGCCCGCAATTTCGTATACAAATAATTTTTTAAAAAAAAATCGTAAGTTTTGTAATTTGAAATATTTGTTTTTTTTTCTTTTTAACTGTTATCATAATTAACTTAGACAAATTATAAGTAAATATTAATTCATTTCTACATTATCTGCTTCATTTATTGATAAATTCCCAAACTGGTGCCGTGCCATCGGCACGGGCAAGAATACTAGTTCAATTAACATTCGATATCATGTCTTAACATTGAAAACCGAATCAACAATGGTATGTAATCAAAATTACGTGAATGGGGGAGAGAGGAAGGTGGTAGTATATTTTAAATGTGGAGAGAGATAGTGAAGTAATTTTACCTTTTAAATGATATTACGTTTAGAAATTTTGGTGTTACGTTAAGATATTTTGTTTAAAATAATTCTACTACTGCAATGGACGAGTTATTGAGTTTTGGTTATTTTTGGTAAAAATTGTACTATTGACCGGCTCATATGAGTCCAGATCTTCTGTACCACTTGGGTGTACCACTTTTCATCTTCACCATTGCATCCCAACTATTGCACCTCAACCAATGGTTGAGATGAAAAGTGGTACATCAGTGGTACACCCAAGTGGTACAGAAGATCTGGACTCGGCTCATAGAGTTCATTGAAAAATTGGCCCCTATAAAGTCAAAATATATTTACGGTTTCTTCCTTTCATGATCGGTAAAACAAAATATAAATACGGCCCTGAGAAGACAAAACCTCGGCTTCACCTCTTGAAACAATGATTTGTTAATAGGGAGATAATTACTTTTTCTTATCATCGTACAAATTGGGAGTAACAAATTTGAATAATAAACTTTCAATATCTAAAATGTGACCAAAGTACTCATAATTTAAGCAAAATGTGATCAATGATGTTGTTGGACATCCAAATTGATAACAGAGCTGCAGACGTACTCATAGTCCACGTCAATATCTATGTTAGCAATTTAAATGTCCGGTTAACGACATTAGTCACATTTTGCACAAATCATGAGTACATTTATCACATTTTAGATATTAAAAGTTAGTTTGTCAAATCGGTTACCCCAAACTTATACGATGGTAAAAAAAAGTAATTCACCATTGTTAACAGAGATACTTCTTCTACCTCTAAAATCCATCGTCAGTTTTCCAAAACCTGGCTCTCTCATCGCCGGTTCCATTTTCTCCTACCGTCACCTTCGCGTCCAAAATTATAACACCCCAGTCGCCGCCCTAATGGTGCAACCAGCCCCATATTACCATCGTTCATATATTCCTATTCCCCAAGGCGGCAACGACGTCATACTTATACGAATATCCCGATGGGTCTCTTGCTGCTCATCCCATCCCCACTCCCTCCTTGAATCCAACGATATAGGCTTCATTCGTAATCCAAATAATTCATCCACCACTTCCTCCACCTTAACATCCCTCTCTTTTGTCAACCCTACTTCTCCCCATATTTACATACGCAGCTCTTGCAATGGTTTACTGATTTTTTGTTACGTTGGGATATTGACTCTATCCGTTTTTTGCGCGATATTCTTCATTGTCAATCCTACCACCAAAAAACTCAACTAACTCCCCACCCAAAGGTATATTAGTAGATGACATGCCTTTTGCTTTCGATCCCTTGGGCTTGGTTTCCCCACATCACTGCACATTTGTTTCCTATGGTTTCCGTGAAACTGATCAAGCCAATTCCGTCCTTCACATTTATTCTTAGACCAAAACTTGGACATCTGCTGGTGTTCCTTTTACCAAAAACCATCCATTCAGTTCTGGTGTATTCTTGAATGGTACTATGCATTGGGTAACTTGGGTTAGTACTCCCTCCCTCCGCTCCTTCTACTTCAACGTTAATGTTATGTGGATAACAATGAAACTAGTCTTAAGTTAACGAGTATGCCTAATGCCCCGAAACTAGGTATTTTGGCAGCTCGCGTAGTTACTTTGGCGACCTCGTCTATTTCAACAAATTCAACTCCATGCTTGCCTTCTACGAGATGGACGTTAGACATCGTTCCGCTTGGCTTCTCAAGCATTACATTAACTTGGACACACCCATAGCCAACTATTTCCACATACATTGTCTGTTTTGGCAAGTCACAAATATAACAACTTCGTAGGGCAAATGATAAACAATCATTTACCAATACAGAATCATGCAACCCTTATCTGTTTATGTAAAAACACTACACGAAAGTTCGTAAAGGCATGCAATTGATGTAGTTTAAGTTACAAGTACTGCATATTTGAGTGCCATTTGTATTTTATTCTGTTATATGTCACCCCCATTATCAAGCAAGGGCTAATCCACACCTCCAAACACATCTTTATTAGAGTTGCAATATATATAGACTGAAGTTCTTCAATCATAAAGACAGATCTTAAGCAGCAGCATCAACAGCAGTATTAGCAGCTTCCTTCTTCACAAATACATCAATATACTCTTTCCTGCAACAACAACAAAAAAGACGGGAATTTTTTTTTTCCGTTGTTAAACACCCGACCTACAAAATGGCTAATTATCCACACTTCCCAAAACAGATGCAACCAGGGCTGAGGGAAATAAAATTTAAGCAAATACTTTGATATACCTTGCAGGCAGATGATCATGTGGTCGATTGAAAGGAGTCCAAATGGGATCGCCAACAAAAAGCCGCATAGCCTACCAAAGATGAACAAAACATTAATTAATTATATTTTAATTTTTTTAATGTTTATGAACTGACCGGTTAATGCAGTATTTTTCCACCAAGTATCATCTAAAGGAAAACAAGCTGAAGAAGAAGATATAAGTATATAAATGAAAAGGTTTACAACTACAACCTGGGCTGAATAGACACACACAAAATAGCCTTGGTTAGGATGCATTTGCATACACACTTGCATTCACACATACAAGGGAGGCTATAATTATGCATTTAATTATATATGGGTACTAAAGCCACCTATTTCATCTTGATTTTGAGCCATGCATCATCGACGCAAACAGCAGTTCATCTAAGGCAATGAAGCATTAATTATACATTTATTCAGTATAGACAGACTGTTCTTGTCGATCATCTTTCCCTTATAATGTCATAATTGTTTGTACGGTTTTAAAACTAAAAAAAATGTCACCGCAAATAAATATGCAAATGAGCATGCCACTGGACTTTGGGAGGAAAAAAGCAAACATATTCATTAATATTATTATAAAGTGTTCTCTAAATACCTTGATGTAGTTGTCTGTATCAAGAGTAAAGCGGTGATATATTCCAGCAGGTAGAACTATCATGCCCCCTTTCTTTACCCATACACGGATCCAAGCCTCCTTTTCATCCCTCACATCAAAATAACCTTCACAATGAAAATATATCTTTAAGTGCTCTAAATTACTAGAGCCTGAGAGTTGCAAAATCAAGTAGATACTTTCTTACCACTTCCTGCAACACAGTAGCGGATCTCCTCATCAGTGTGAAGATGTTCCTCGAAAAAGTTTTTGATCTTTTGTTCATAATTAGGTAGCTTTTCTGGGCAAACCTCACAAAAGTCCTGAACCAAAAGATTTTCTTTGGTTAACCATTTCTGAAGGGAAAAATTCAGCCATAATCAAGACAACAGGCACAAAATTTTAAACCTCATTCTAACACCCCTCCTCTCTCTATTAGCCTTAATTTCAAAAATGATAAATTTTGCATTTCAAATGCGAGTAGTCACAGCAAGGAAAAAAAAGAAGCCTTCACACAAACCATGTACGAATATCCACGGGATTCACGAATTTTCTTCAACTCCTCATCAGTTTCATAGTTGTCAGCATCTAACCGCCAGCTGAGAACTCCTAGTTCTGCAATGTTGGCAAAAAAGGTCCAATGATTAAGTGACAAATCTTATAAGTTTGACGACACCAAGAGATTCAGTTTCAAGGTCTTTACCAGCGAGTTTGTCCAGAGACACATATTCCTTGGGATCCCGATGATGAGGGAGTCTTTGGTCTTCATTGCTGTCGTCCATGTACCATGCCTGAATGACTTCCTCTCTGCTATCCTGTTGAGCACCACAATGTTAAGAAAAATACAATGAAATCTCCATTCCCCTCAAAAAAATAACAACCCAGCCCTCCCCCCCAACCCACACACACACAAACCAACAAATAAACCACATAAATACAAGCGATTTTTTTTTTTTTTGATAATTAATCCATTGAGCACAACTCTCAGTTGACAATCAAAAAATAGACAGCACATAGAAACAAAATGACAGGCAGCAATGGTACTACTGTAAAATTCAACTAATCCTCATCTTTACAGCTTATCACTTCATCCGAGTTTGGATTCGCAAAAGTATACGAACAAAAAACATATAACAAAATTGTATGACAGACTGAGAAAGAGACCTCAAAAGGCGCTTGAAACTTCTATAAGCTAGGGCAGTTAAAAGTGGTCCAAGAAAAAAGGCTCATCTTTTATAATACTAGATAGGTCACCTCGACCGACTTGAAATCCTTTGCCACCATGATTGGATCCACTCAAGTCACGAGTTAATCTCATTAACAACAAGCACTATTTGTTTGGCTTTGTTCAACCAATCCTTCCATAAACACAACACACCGGTAAGTTGCATGTGAAGATATTTATAAGTTGGCAGAAAGTCAATCCAATGAAGTGACTTCTTAAATGATAATAAGTGGATAACTTGTACAAGCAATCACATGGTTTGGAGTTGCTCAACAAATACCTTGTCTCAAGTGTTGATGTGTTACAGATTACCTAGTTAGCGAGCGATGTAAGCTATTGTAAAGGATGTTCTTGGACAGCTACCAGCATCTACATTTAAAGAGCCAGACCAGCAATCTTATAGTAGGAGGGAGAGCCAGTGGCAGAGAAGCAATGGGTAATTTTACATAAAAAACGAGAGGAAAAGAAGAGAAAAAAAAGTTAAGAATCTATCAGTGAAGTCAGAAAATCATAAGGGAAGAGAAATGAAACTTGCTTTAAATGGCATGTTAATAACAGCTCTAAAAACTGTTCGCCATCCCCAGTGCAAATTCATATATAATTCAAATAATCAAGCAAAAAGGAACACTGTACTTGAAGCATTATATTGTTCACATTTACTGTTCCGCAATCAAGTGCTAAAGAAATATACAATTACCGAGTCTCAAAACATGTTTCAACCTACTCATCATCAAAACCTAGATTAAAACATTCATTAAAGTGATATATCCATTAAGGAAAGCAACCAGTATTTGACCAACAGGATCTAGTCAAAGCATATTTACATGGGCCTACTCATCACCTAAACCTAAATTAAGACATTCACTTGAGGTGTAACTCTCCCTCCGGCCAAAGAAAAAAATTGAAAAGGTTCAATTTTGACTTTTCGAAAGTCATCTTAATATTTTTTTGAAGGAAGTGTGGATTTAAAATTTTTTCAAGCCTATGTGACATAAGTTTCATAGAGTTTAAATGGTTCTTAGGGAAAAAAAATAGGAGAGCAATCTTAGTTAAGTTTACAAAACTTATACTCAATTTGTCCCAAAATGAGTTACCCTTTTTTAAAAAATTTCTTGTCCCAAAATGAGTGTCCTCTTTTTTATGAATTTACAAAAGTTACTTTTGTCAAACTATCATATCCTAGTGTCCACTAGCAATGCTGTGATGTGGACAAAAGGGCATTCATGTGTATGTGCAACTAAATTTCAGAGGTGAAAGCCATATATAGGCCATAAGGGGGTAAGCTACTTATCTGACCCCCTTTAGGTATGAAACATTGTCATTTACTCCCTCCATTCCAACCAAAGAATCTGCATTTGAAAAATCTAATGATAAGGGAAAAATTAGTATAATTGGAGTTGGTTAAAATTACATAATAATAGAGCCTATACAAGATGCTAATGTCCCATGTGGAGGGTAAAAGGGTAAAGTTGAAATTCATGGAGAACGAAAACATGTTTTGGAGGTGGATTCTTTTAAGTGAAACGTGTCAAAACATAATGTGTACTCTTTGCATAGAATGGAGTAGCTACTAAATTTTATTTTATTTATAGATAGTTAAGGGTATCCCCTTGTTGGTATGCGGATTGGAACTAATGACCTCGAAGTCTTTGTCTACTAAATTTTCATCGCGTAGCTGCCATAAGGAAAGTTAGTTATAAAGTGAGATGCAAATTAGGCAAAAATTTCCACCAAAAGAATAGAGCATAAATTTGCAGGAATCAATTTGTCAGTATAGACCCACCCTCATATATACATACAGTCATACATACAAAAAAGGGTATACCCAGTGCCGAAAGCTCCCACATATAGTCATACATATGTTTATAAATTTCTGACATAAATTACATAAACAACCACCACCAAATTTTCCAAGCCTTCAAAACATGTATCAAAATATCATTCTAAATTAACAGCTCAAAAATTCAAATCTTCCACTCCTGCAATCGAATCGCTAATAAACATGGAACAGCAGAACTTATCAATCAATTATATGAACAAATACAATTACACAAATCAATTCACCAAAATAACGAATGCAAACAGAATTCAAAGACGGAATTGATGAAACAAAATAGAGTATATATCTACTCAAAAATCAAAAAATAAGATTCAGCTAAGAAATTGCACATAATCGACAATAAATAGAGAATCCCTAATCTAAAGAGGATTGAATGGAAGCTTCGTAGATTACCTTAAATTCAGATCCCATCGTTCTCTCTCTCTAAACACTTTTCCCCCTTCGAACAGATTAATCTGAGCTTTGAAGCTACGCCAGAAACCTTCTTAATTCCCCCTACTGTATTTTTCCTTCCCCTTTTTTCTTCTGTCCCGTGGTTTTTGAATTTATTCTCGTTCATTTCATTTCATGCCGCCAGATATCTAGAAGATTTAATTAATTTTTTTGGTCCCTCAACTTTACAAAAATCATTAATTTGATCTCTAAAATAAAAAATTAATTTGTTTGGTCCTAAGTATTGACGTTTACCATCCCCCACACCCGGTCACCATTTAACTTTCCGTCAAATTATTTTTCAATATGCCGAAAGTACCCACAACATCTTTGTTTTTCATATTATTTGTGACTAAAATCTAAAGACTGGATTGAACTAAGCCATGACATTGAATCATTAATTGAGCCTGAAAAGTTGTTCCTAGCCAACGAGATATTCTTCAAACTCCCTACCTTACCAATCTCAACTGGTAGAAAACCAATGAAGACATTGTCTAAGACATCTAGAAATTCAAGACTTTTGAAGTCACCAATATTTCTAGGAAATTCCCCAGTTATCGAATTGTTCGACTGTAAGGGTAAAATAGGCATGACCTATTTTATCTTGTTTTCACCTTTCTTGGTCAAAGTAGGATTTTAATTTAGTCAATGTTTATTTTAGGAGTTAGATTTTGTTTAGATTATTTTTGGTAGATTGGTGTGTTTTTTGATAGGAAAATCTTTAGAAAAATCTTTTAAAAGATTTTGGAGATTTAGTTATACATGTTTGGTAACTAAATCTTTTAAAAGATTTTAAAGATTTAGGCAACATATTTTTGGTATCTAGATTTATGTAAATAAATTAGTTATTCCAAGTATTATAGTCTAATTAGGAAACATAATCTTTCTTAATATTGTATTAATCTCTTTCCTAGTAGGAATTGTTTTTCCTTGTGCCGTGTTCTGGTGGTGCACTATATATCTGAGGTGATTTCTGGTTGAGAGGTGCTTGTGTAAGCTTACAAGATCGAAATACTGAGCGGTAGAGTTTATAGAAGTGTTTGTGCGAGAAAGCTTGGTGGGCGTGAGGCTGAAAGAGACCATATCGGAAGCCATAAAATTGAGAGAAATCATGCGAGGATTTTTGCTGCGCATTCACCCTTTCAAAGTGAAGGCTGTTTGAAGCTTGAGAGAACACATCATCATCGGCGTGATTCCATAAAAGCGATTCTAGCTGCTGTTCAAAACTTCGAGGAACAACGCCTTGTGTTTCACGAAGTTGTGTTTGCTTCCTTCTTGTATGCTATTTTGGAAGCTGTGTTTAGTCTTTCTTCCCACGTTTGTTCTAGTTGTTTATGTGGGTTTTGTGATTCTCCAAGATTCTATATCTTGTGAGAATTTTTGTGTTAACTGTTTAGGCTCAAAAACAGTGTTGATTTTAATATAGTTTGTTGCCTTGAGGCTAAATCTACAAGGTTGATACTTGTAGATTGTTTTTGTGTGATTTTCTGTCTTCCTAAGTCTGTTTGATTTTACATCTGAAAACAAAACTTCCGCTGCTATTTTCTGTGAAACACTTTTAGTTCACATTGTTACAGCCATTGTTGCAACATTCACTGCAACATTGACTGTAACATCGTTCCATATCGAGAATCCGTGCATCGCGTTCTTTCAATTGGTATCAGAGCCAACTCTTGATATCACTAAGAGTCGATTCTGCTTAAAGACGTGATGGATTCTCAATTTGAGAATTTTGTTTGTCCTAATACTTTGAAGAAGAAAGGTTTATACAATGACTTTTGTTGCGTTAACTCTTCTGTCTCTAAAGATGGTGCAGAATCAGAATCAGATTTGATGGATGCATATAAGGAGTTGTACAATGATTGGGAAAAGAGAGTTTGTCAAGTTAAGTTGCTTAAAAAGGCAAATGACTTGTTAAAGAAGGCTAATGAAGAACAGAAGGAGTGTATTACAAGGATGGAGAGTGCATTGACCAAGAAGGATGTGGAGATTGAAGGTTTAAAAGAACTCATTCAAGCCAATGAAACCATGGCTAAATGGAACTCAAGCCAACAAAAATGGATGAGATGCTCAATTCAGGTAAGTCTTGTAAATCAGGTATTGGTTTTGTACCAAAGATGTTTGTGAGAGAGGGTGAAGGTACTTCTAAACCTAAACAGCCCACACAAAATTTTCAAAATACAAATTTCTTTGAAAAACCCAAATCAAGAAAGAAAAATTTTGTGTGTCATTTTTGTCATAAGCCTGGTCATATTCAACCATTTTGTTTTTACGAAAAAGGCTATGTATGAGGATGATGTTAGGCAAGCTTTCTTGGCAAAAATCGGATGCAACATCGAATGAAACGACCAATGCAACAACATTGGAAGTCTCATTCGAAATCGTATCAAAATCTCATCCTCGAAAAATCAAACGAAGTTTTTAAACAGATGTGGGTTCCTAAGGGTAGTAATGACAAAGGCAAGTCCAAATATTGTGAACCCTTTGATATATGTCACGGTTCTAAGCCGTCCTATGATGTTTCTCCTCCAAAATGTTCGAACCACATCGAAACCAGAAATCTGCATATGATCGACAGAGCTTGCATATTCGAAAGTTCAGCCAATGTTATTCACAATGTTTCACCCAATGTTTCACCCAATGTTGCAACAATGGGAGCAACATTGGACGAAACTTGGCGAGATTCAAACAGGTCTGAACTTTCGAGAATCAGGTCTGTACATTCAAAAATCAGTCAAATTTGAATGGTTGCAGCCATGATATTCCTAGCCGTATTCAGAAAAACCATCCAATCTCTCAAGTGATAGGTGATATTCATGATGGGATATACACAAGGAGAAGAAGTAAGGTTGAATCTCAAAAATTTGCATGCTTATCAAAATATTTTTGAGAGAAGCCTTAAATCTTTTATGGATGCTTCAAATGATCAAAGATTATGTGTTCACATTGATGTGTTAACCTTGTTTTTTGATAACACCTATGCATTTTTCTTAGCACAAAAATCCAGTTCATTATTCTCGAACTAATCACATTTATATAAGACACCATTTTTTTTAGAGACTTGGTTGATTATGGAAATTGTTTGCATTGAACATGTTGGGACCGAAAAACATCTTGCTGATATATTTGCCAAGTGTCTTGTTTTTGAGAGATTTTTCATTCTTTGGAAATCTCTTGTGTTTCGTGTGTCATATGATTTTACACTTAGTTATAAAAAATTCAAAAAAAAATAAAATAAAATAAAATATTAGGCATGATTGCATATTGTCTTTAGAGGGCACTCTAGATCAATTGACTCACATGTATGTGTCTCTTGTGGTTGCTTGGGAATTTCATTCAAAATATGTTGTGATTTTTTGTTATGATTCTCTCTCTCCCAGTTCTTGAGTATGTTTTAAAGTCCACAAAGGAAAGAGCTACCTTTTGAAATTTTTGGGATGCTGCAATTTGTCAAAGTACTATGGAGCTTAGGCTTTCATGGGTTGATCTTGAGTAAATTGACTCCCTTTAATTGAAAAAGTGTGAAAGCTACCTAACGGAAAAGAGCTACCTATGAACAAGGTTGTGGCACCTTTCTTTTGGGACTATGAATCTTCGGATTTCATGGGTTGATCAAAATGCAAAATTGCTTCCCTTGGTAAATAGTGTGAAAGGTTCCTAGTGGCATGTGTTGAATAGCTTGAAATAAAGTAGAGCTATATTCCTAGGGAAATAAAGTACCTATGGATTTTGGTTGTGAAAATTTTATGATCTTGGGAGAGAAATTTGGTTGAGAAAATTAAAAAATTAAAAAATTAAAAAAAAAAAAAGAGCAAAATTGAAAATAAAATCACAATTTTGGCGAATGCATCTCCCAATGCAGCAACATTAGGAACTACATCTTTTGATCTGGTCTTTATCACTTGTGTGTGATTGCATTTTTTTATTTCTTTTGCCTAGCTTTTAGTTATCATGTTTTTTAGGCATAAAATTTTAGGACATACATTGTTGGCAATGATATCAGCTTGGTGAAATTTTGTCCTAATATAAACTATGCAAATCAATTTCAAAAAATCTCCATGTTGAAAAATATTTAGTGGTTGTCTAATTTTTGTGTGAAACTAAGAGGTTTTGAATTTGGATATGAGGTGCTCAGTTCTTGCTAGGGGTGTGATCAAATCTTGGTGAACACTTTATTGTGTTTTTTCAAAATCTTTGATGTTTGAGAATTCCTAAAAGATGTTTTATCTCTCTTCCTTTTCCGGTCAAATAGGGGGAGAGAAATCAAGTGTTTCTTGTGATGGTGATATTTTCGAATTGTGCTTAGTGCTTAGTAATGGTTTCGATTTTACCCCTTGCACAAATTCGGGGGAGATGAGTTTTCTAACCTATGCGGGTTAGATGATTTGATTGGTGTTGAATAAACACTTGTCTTTTGATTTGACCAGAAAGGTTCAACAAAGGGGGAGATTGTAAGGGTAAAATAGGCATGACCTATTTTATCTTGTTTTCACCTTTCTTGGTCAAAGTAGGATTTTAATTTAGTCAATGTTTATTTTAGGAGTTAGATTTTGTTTAGATTATTTTTGGTAGATTGGTGTGTTTTTTGATAGGAAAATCTTTAGAAAAATCTTTTAAAAGATTTTGGAGATTTAGTTATACATGTTTGGTAACTAAATCTTTTAAAAGATTTTAAAGATTTAGGCAACATATTTTTGGTATCTAGATTTATGTAAATAAATTAGTTATTCCAAGTATTATAGTCTAATTAGGAAACATAATCTTTCTTAATATTGTATTAATCTCTTTCCTAGTAGGAATTGTTTTTCCTTGTCTTGTGTTCTACAGGTGCACTATATATACGAGAGGTGATTTCTGGTTGAGAGGTCTTGCGTTGTAAGCTTACAAGGCGAAATACTGAGGCGGAGAGAGTTTATAGAAGTGTTTGTGCGAGAAAGCTTGGTGGGCGTGAGGCTGAAAAGAGACCATATCGGAAGCCATAAAATTGAGAGAAATCGTGCGGGATTTTTCTTTGCGATTCACCCTTTCAAAGTGAAGGCTGTTTGAAGCTTGAGAACACATCATCATCGGCTTACGTGATTCCATAAAAGCGATTTCTTCTTTTGTTCAAAACTTGGGAACACGCGCCTTGTGTTTCCTGAAGTTGTGTTTGTGCTTCCTTCTTGTATGCTATTTTGGAAGCTGTGTTTAGTCTTTCTTCCCACGTTTGTTCTAGTTGTTTATGTGGGTTTTGTGATTCTCCAAGATTCTATATCTTGTGAGAATTTTTGTGTTAACTGTTTAGGCTCAAAAACAGTGTTGATTTTAATATAGTTTGTTGCCTTGAGGCTAAATCTACAAGGTTGATACTTGTAGATTGTTTTTGTGTGATTTTCTGTCTTCCTAAGTCTGTTTGATTTTACATCTGAAAACAAAACTTCCGCTGCTATTTTCTGTGAAACACTTTTAGTTCACATTGTTACAGCCATTGTTGCAACATTCACTGCAACATTGACTGTAACATCGTTCCATATCGAGAATCCGTGCATCGCGTTCTTTCATCGACATTCACAAGCATTGTGAGATTTGAAAATACAGTCAAATCGACATAAGTTGATAATGCCAGGTTGTCAAGAACAACCCCAACAACATTGCCGCCATTACACATAATCTCATTCCAAGAGGAAGGACACCCATTGAAGTCGATAGATTCCTCATTCCAAGAGTCAAGCACAAACCCTGTAAAAACGGAGCTGATGTTTCCGTAAGCGAGCAACAAGTCAAAATCGATCGATGCAGATGAAGAACCTTAACCGAACAACAGATCTAGTCCTCAAAGCTCATCGATGCACTCCACCAAGTCCGCCGCAACTCAACCTCTCCGTCTGGTAGTCGCTTTGTTCATGAGACCGTCGATTGAATCCTCGCTGTCGCTGCCAAGGGAAGGACTCGGTGGAGCCGTGCGATTCTAACGAGCCGCCTCAGGTTGAGAATGAACTTGAGAAATAAGCATAAGAAACACAAGAAGGCAAGAGTTACCGGCGATGTCTGGTCAAAGAAACTTTTGCCTAAGAAAAAGTTATCGTTTTTGCAGAAGAAGGTGCGCGTTCTTGGCAATCTAGTTCCCGGTTGCCGGAAACTCTCGTTTCGTAACCTTCTAGAAGACACGACAGATTACATCGTTTATTCGTTGCTTTGGAAATGCAATTCTGACCCATGGTTGCTCTCACGAGCCTTCTCCCTGGCGTCGGCGTTTAATAAGCCACTCCTTCAATTTGTCTCGGGTCAACAACATCAAAGATGGTAAGGATACTTTCGGTATTTAAAAAAATAATGTGACGGAAAGTTGTACGGTAACGGGGTGAGGGGAAGAATTTGATGGTAAACATAAGCATATAGGACCAAATGAATTAATTTTGTAGTATAGGAATCAAATAAATGATTTTTGTAAAGTCGAGGGACCAAAAAATTAATTAAATCTATCTAGAATCTGCTTTGCTGTTAAGACTAAATTACCCTTCAGTGTTTGCTTCTGGTTAATGGCTATGGAGTATGGACTTGGAATCAGATGCTAACCCGGGTGAACTGAAACTTGAAATTTGGAGAAGGGAGCTTTCGGTCATTTGAAGATGGTTGGGCTAGTGCATTACGTGATTTTAGTCCATTCCTTTTTTCTTTATGATTATCTATTTATCTTAAGTCAAAGTCATTTGCTTATTCTACTAATAATATTACGAGCTCAAGAAGTATTATTATGAGTTTTATTATTAAAGTTGTTGGATGGTAAATTAGTAATGATTTGAAATGTTCACGCTGCTATTTAAAAAATACTCTCTCTATCTTAAAATAATTGTTTTGCTTTCTTTTTCTGTCAGTCTCAAAATTATTATCTTGTACGAAACTTTCATTTTTAGGACATTATTTTTATCACTTTAATCTTATTTTTTTATCGTATTTTAATTATGTGTCATATACACATGAGGTTTAAAGAAAATTATACATCAAACAAATATTAATAATCAAGTCAATTTTTTTTAATCTGTGCGTCAGGTTAAACATGACAATAATTTTAAGATAAATTGAGTTGCAAATTTGTTTAGACGGTTTACAGATCTAAGAAAATTTGATCTAGTGGCAGTAATTGTAAAGCTTGTAGAAATATAATACAAGTTCGAGCTCGTAATATTATACATTGTTGGATAGTATGACTCAATTACCCAATCAAAATGGAAGACTTGGCTGGGCAGGCGTGTATGACAATATGACTTGAGCGCTTAAGGTCGAAAGGCTGCGAGGGGTGTTGCCCTGAACAGTACGAACTTTGAGAATTGTCGGATGTAGTCATAGACACGTTGCACAGAATGTTGGTCGCAAGTGCAGTAGGCCTTTGGGCATGAGCACGCCAGGTGGTTTTTTTGTTTTTTCGGCTTCCTTATTTTGATGTATGTAAGCTTTTGGTATTGTGTCTTATCTATAATTGTAATCCTAAAACGTGGTTAAGGTTGACAATAACAAATAAGAGTTCATTGTCCCAAAATTCTCTCTCTATGCTATTAATTGCTTTGGGTTTGATTAATTGTTTATGTGCTTCCGTTGCTACACAACATACCTCATTATTTAAGGGCATTAAAAAAGGTACTTTATTCGTTCCTAAAAAAATTGTTCTCTTTTCTTTTTCGTCTGTTATGAAAATGTTGTCCATTTTATAAAATTTTGTTCTTAAAAAAATTGTAATCATTTTTTGAGATCACTCCGTATCTAACACACTTGCCTTGACCATCCGACACGACCGCTTCAACTACCACGATGGCGTCACCATGCTTGACACAATCGCTCTGATGCGACAAACCCAAAAGTCCATAACGCAGGGGAAAAATCCCCCCGTACCCCCCTTTGAGGCCCAACCAAGTCCTATAACTCGTTCGACTTCGAAGGACTTGACTTTTAGTTTGGACAATCGACCCATCTATCCAACAACCATACAATTTATTCAAACTTTGAGTCAACAAGTGATAAGCATTTTTCATTGAGACCATTGCTCTCGGTTAGAGTTGAATAACGAACAAAACAGAGGTGCTTTGAAATGGCTCATGTTCCATTTCAACAAAAAAATCTCAATTTGAGATTTGTTTGCGAGATAATTAAACTAAGGTCATTGTTAACCATACACAAAACCCACTCGTCACACCTATTTCCCGTAATGTACAACACACGAACAATACCTCAATGCAAGAAATGAGGTGTGGTTAGCCTCCCCTTAAACTAATCTCAAACAAAGTTTGAAGCTCGATGAACAATCAAGTTTGACTCGATAAACATATAACTCGAAAATTCTTTTGAAAATGTCAACCTACTCTGAGCTTGACTTGATAAAAACATTGTTTGAGATTAGTTTAGAAATAAGCCAAATCAAGCTTGACATTATTTCAAGGTGGCTAATATTATCAAACAAGTCTAAACATTCAAGTATTCGGTTCCACCCGTCTCGTTTTGACCCCTACTTTCAATATCATATGACAATACACTTGTGCTTGTTTGGTACTCATAGTAGTCATTTCATACCATATCGTTTGAAATATCGTAGAATGAAATTCACACAAAAATGACATGGAATTAATTTCTCAAGCATGCACTTAGGTTATAAGCAAGAGTAACAAGTACTATATAATTCCTGTCTATGTATAGTATAGATAGATAACTGTATAGCAAGTACTTTTACAGGAACACTCGTTGAATAAATATACTGATATACATAGCTTACATCTAGTTAAAGAGATGCATACAATCCTCAGTAAGCATCCACTGTCATTCCCACCTTCTGGTTAAAGCTCTTCATGTACTCTTTCCTTGCCGGATGATCCTCCTGCGGCCTATTATATGCCTCCCACACTGGCTCTCCTATAAACAACCTCATCAACTGCACTCCCACACATAAACACATAAATGACGGCTCTGATAAATATACCCAAATTCTTTTTAGCCAATGAACATAAAATATTTAAGGGTAATTTTTATTTTTTCGTTTTACCTTGGCATAGTTATTAGTGTCAAGGGTGAACCGGTGGTAAATTCCAGCAGGCAGGATGATCAGATCACCAGCCTTGATCCAAATACGAATCCAACGGTCATCTTTGTCCCGAACATCAAAGTATCCACTCCCTTTCAAACAGTAACGTATCTCTTCGTCTGCGTGAATGTGCTCTGTGTAGAAGTTCCTCAGCTTTTGCTCATAATTCACCACTTTTTCAGGGCAAATATCCAGTAAATCCTACAAAATCATGAAAAGGAAGCACAGTCTAATTTTAAAGCATTTGCTAGAGCTTGAGGAATTTAGAAAGCTCATCAAAAACCACCTTCCCCCTTATGCAAAGGGCAGCATAGTAATAGGCACCTGCTCATGATAACGAGCGGCATAAAATTTGAAAAACAAGATAGCATTAGATGGTGCTTATATGACACTCTTATCACTGTTGTAAGCATTGCAAATTCAAACGCAATATTATGGTGTAATAGTGATCAGTACAACTACATTAAAACAAAAGGTCATTTTTCTTTACGGATGTTCAAGACATGAGGGAGGCTCTCAATAGTCCTTCTATTGTAGGTTCACAATAATCACAAGAACCAGCATTATCATATGGGGTTCGACATAATCTCTTTAACTCATATTGGCATATTGTATAAGAAAAAATAAGCAGAGACATCCTGCTAAATTTTTTCCCCCACCACATACTCACCCTACCAAATGTAAGCTGCTTCTTGCAGCTTCTTCCTTCTTCAGATCCGTTTTCTGGTTGACTTTTCTTAAAATTAAATCTAGTCCGTCTATCTGGAATTTTGGATTCAAAATTTATTTATAGAACATCGTTTTCTATCAATCAACATAAAATCCTAAGAAAAAAAAAACCAATAACCAACAAACCATGAATGCAAAATACCTCTCTTAATTATGCTGAAACATAAATCAATCTTGAAAATGTGTAACAAAACATCTAGTACTTCGAATATACATTTTTGAATACAGCATAAGCTCTTTTCCTTTAAATTTCTTGTAAATGTCAAAAGTATCTGACTTTATATATTGATGTGTATTGGATGCTTTCGGTAACAAGTTGATTGTATTCTTCTAAGTAAACATTTGTTCTTGACAGCCATCATAGAAATTTGTCACCTTAGTCGTTAATCTAGGACCGTAAACAAGCCAAGCTAAGTCGAGCATTGAAATTTTAAACAAACTTGAAGCCGAGCTCGAGTAGGGCTAAGGTAGTTCACTTATCCTATTGGAACTTAACACTGAGCTCAAAGTGGATTATGAATCAGCCAGTCATTATTACCATTCAAAATAATTCCAATCGGAGAAATAACAACATGTTAACGTTTCAATACCACCAACAATAGGTTATAAACCAAATTGTGAAATGGAGTACCATGTAATTGTAGCCTCGGTCTCGCCTAATCTTCTGTAATTCCTCGTCGTTTTCGTAGTCATTCGGGTTCAAATGCCAGTACAGAACCCCAATATCTTTTTAAATTCCCAATTGAAAAATAATCAATTCAGCAGAATTTCATAGAAAGAGACTATAATTGAAAGAGAGAAAATTGAAAAGACCTGCTAAGTGATCAAGCGAGGCAAATTCATTGGGATTTCGATGATGGGGAAGCCTTTGATCCTCATTGTTTTCATCCATAAACCATGCCTGCATCAAATTATATACTCCCTCATTAACAAACTGATTAACTCAATTAATCTGAATCTGAAACTATAGAATTCGAGATTAATTGAGCGGTGGCGTAAATAGTTAGGGTGTACTCGCCTCAATCGCCATTGAGATTTCACACACACACACACACTTGTCAACGGTTCTCCGATACTCAAATTAGATGTTCATGGGAATTGCTTTAATACTACAGAAGTAACAGAACATATTTGATTTCTCGATGATTCCATTGCACGTGTAACGATTGATGTTCATTCGATCTTTGTGGTTTCCATTTCTTTAACCGTTTCTGCATCTCCTCAAAATATCCACTTCTTGGTTTTTGTGCACAAAATTACATTGCATTTTATAATTTACTTCATCCGTTCCTCACAAATTTTCCGTTTGAAAGTCAATTTTTTTTAAAAAAATAACACTTTTAATAATTTATAAGTAATAAAATAATATTTACATTAATATTTAAAAGTAATTTTTTTAAATAAAATATCCTAAAATAAAATAATGAACTTTTACTTGAAATGAAGAAAATAAAAAATAAACTCGACATAATTTGTCATATCATTTTGTCCCTAAATTAGAAACTTGTTAAGAGGTTCTAGTTTTGTACTTTTCTTATACTTGGTACTCACTTCGTTCTTAAATAATTTTTCTGTATTGATTTTTTAAAGTTCAATCGATTTTTCTTTTTAAAGAATGTAGTGTATGATTATTGAATAAAATAGAAATATACACATCAAATTTCACTTGAAAAATAATATGTTTGACCTTAATAAATCAAATTAGAACAATTACTGATAACTAAGGGAGTATATATTTTATGTTTTTTTTTTCTAATTATTCGAATTTCTCTTTATGCGTCTAATGGTGTCGCATGTACGAGGAAGCTTGTCCGAACCTTGAGTCGGAGGCCAAGTGCGCAAGTACATGTGACACCAGGTAACAACGTGTTAGGGCTCTGGCTTGGCCTATATGGTGCAAACTAGGGGTGACAATTCGTGTTATCGTGTCGTGTTCGTGTCTCATTATCGTGTTTTCATATTATCTATTTTATTTGATCATAAATATAACAATAAATTTTATTTTTAATATATTAACAATTTCGTGTCTTTCGTGTCGTGTTTCATGTTATGACGTGTCGTGCTAAGCTTATCGTGTCATTTGTCTCTGTAATCGTGTTTTATAATTGTGTCGTGATGGTTCGTGCTATCGTGTCGTGCTAGTCATTGTCACCCCTGGTGCAAACTGTGACCGAGTTGGCATTTTTGGTATGAGTTCCTTTTAAAACAATGAGATAGATTCAAATCGATTTATAATTAAATATTTCCAAGTAAAGTTATAATTAAGTATTTCCAAATCGATTTATTAACGAGTCTTGTATATTTGACAATCCAACCATTGACTAAAAATTGTTTCATCTCAAGGTTGAGAGAACTCTCTAGTTGGATCCTTAGACTAATGTTAAATACTTCCTTTATTTCGGGTAAAGAGTTGGCTATTTTATTTTGAGACGTTTTCACTTAAAGAGTTCATTTTTAAAAATTAAGACATAAAAATGTTATTTTATTATTAATGAGTTACTAAAAGTGTCATTTGTTTAAAAAATTTAACTTTCAAACGAATACTCTTTATCCAGAACGAAGAGAGTAATTAGTAACAATGGTATATGCGCTATCAAAATATTTAAATTGATTCAGGAAAATCGGTCGGCAATCAATTATCTTATTTTGCTCAATTACATTCCTTTCTTGCAAATAATCTTAACTTCATGTTATATCATGAGTACTTAATACAACACATATAAAATATTTAATATAACACATTTTGTAAAATACTAATCCAAAATGCCCATTGGCCAGTTTTTTGAATTAGAAAATTTATTTTTTTGGGGTTTAATTTTGTATAATTACCTATTTAAATACTAATTAATAAAAATTACAAACTAATTAAGCACCTACTTAAATTTCAATCCTAAGTTACCTATGTATATAAATATGATAACCATTGTAAAAAAAAAAGTCTACTCTTCAAATCTTCCAAAAACTCTCATATTTTTACTTCAAATTAGGGGTGAGCTTGATCCGGTTCGATCCAGTTTTTTGGAAAAAAAAAATCGGAACTAGACCAATAGTCTAGTTCTCAAAAAATTTAGAATCAGAACCAACCCAATATTTATGAGAAGCAAAACATTGGTCCGGTCCAGAACCAATCAAAGATGTATGAGAACCAGGATCGGACCAATATTATGATTTTTTAACTTTTAACTGTTTAATACAAATACATAATAAAATTTGTAAGACTGAGACTTCATTAAAAAATTACAAAACATTCGATAAAAATACATTCAACAATTAAAAATGTCGAAATTATAAACTCATAACATGGAAACAAAATAATAAAAGAGTACCAATTAAAAAGTAGAACAAAGAAAGTACTAGGAATTAATATATATATATATATATATATATATATATATATATATATATATATATATATATATATATATATATATATATATATATATATATATATTGGGTCGGTTCGGTCCGGTTCAGTGTTTTTTTAGTTCGAGAACCGGAACCAATCCAAATTTCTAGTTTTATTAAAATGCAGATCCGGGACCAAATTAAAGTATTGGTCCTGTTCATTTTTGATTGGTTCGGTCCGGTTTCGAAAAAATCCTGCACACCCCTACTTTAAATGGTCTATTAAGGATTTGAAACGTGGATATGTACAATTATAAAGATGCTACGTTTACTACCAACTTGTATTTTAAGGTAATCCTTACTTCTAATTGTTTGATTTTTATCTACAGATGTTCAATTTTTATCGCTCAATTTTTTTTTTAAAGTTACATTGTTTAATTGAAAAAATAAAATAAAATACATAATTATACATATGGACTGGTGCTGTACTGGTGTAGCAGTCTTTAAGGGTAAATGGGGTTGGGGACTGGGCTTGAGGCAGTCACAACTGGGTTGAAGAAAAGAAGGCTGGTACGTAGGCAGGTGGGCTAGGGCGGTGCGGCTAGGTTTGGGCTAGGCGCTGAAGGACAGAAGGAGGGGCGGACTCGATTTTGGAGAAGGCCGGTTTGAAGACCTGGGCGGACGGGCTGGGTTAGGAGCAGGCCAGTGGCTGCCGTTGAGCCAGGCGCAGAAGATGGGAAAGGAAGGGTGGCTGGGAACGGCCCAGACCAAAAGGGAGGGAGCTGGTGGTGTTGGGCTGTTGTGAATTAGAAACATTGAAGGGCAACTTTAGTTATTAGTTAATTTAAAAAGTGGGGGACGGGTTGTTTAAAGGATTTTTTTGAGGGTGGGGAGGAGAAGCGTATAATAGTTAAAAAATTATATTTAGTTAGATTTTATTTGATTGTTAAAATTTGTTATTGAATAGTAAATAAATGTTAATTATTGTTTAAAATTGTTTAGCACATGCGATGAGTTTATGATATATTGTTTTAATTTTTTGATAATTTGAAAAATTACTGTTAGTAAATTTTAGATAATTGTTACGTGATTATATTAATTAATATTTTAATTAATCTATAATTTTACAATGAATATAATTATTTTTAAATTAATTATATTTATTTTATTCATACGTATTAACAATTGTTCACAAATAATATTATTTAATATTCCACTAATAATAATTAAACATATTTAATAATAATATTTAATAAACATATACATAGTTAATAACAAATTAATTAAATAATACTCAATAAGTCATATCAATGAGCAAGTGCTAATAATAGCTAGTAACAAAAGTTTGAGAGATCTAATGTACCCCATTATATATATAGATACCATATGAAATTTTCTTTTAAGTCACGAGTAATGGGATCATCATTTAAGTATGAAGAAAAAATTAAGGATAAAATTGTAAAATTGTTTTTCAAAAGTAAAGTCGAGAAACAAGACAGGTTTTTTAGAACCGACTAAAAAGAAAAATACAATAATTATTTAAGAACGGAGGGTGTATAATCGATTCTAACAATGAGTGTTAATTTAGTAAATTGGGTTAGTTGCTAGATTGCAAGCGAATTGCAAGCTTGAAAAGTTTTAATTTAATAAATTGGTTAAGTGGTTTGATCGTTGGTGAATTAGAAGCTCGAACAACCTATTCCTTTTCCTTTTTCAAATTATTTTTTGGTTTTTACATTTTTTACTATTAAATGGTTAGGTCTCCAATGAAACCGTCTTACAGATCATCATTTGTAAGACACATTGTCTCACTCTTTCACATGTCAATCCACCAACACACAATGAATTGAATTAGGGAAATCTGACTTACGAAAAATATTCTTTCCTAACCGTGAATAGCGAGTTTGGTCAGATTTAGTGCTTCCTTGCTCTCTGAGTAAAGTAGATAGTGTAATGTAACTTCATTATTTAACTCACATTTGTCCATTTTGTGTTTATACACCGTAGTAAATTGTTTCCCTTCTCTTTTTTGTTGTAGTTTAATTTGTAATTTTTGTCCATTTCTTTTTCCCTTTTGTTTGTCCATTTCAATTTTTTTGTTTATGTTCTTTCTTTTTAAAACATACTGAAAGCATTTTGTTTATATACTCAGGCTGAGAGATTTTTTGAAATTCCCCAACTATTAAATATGACGTCCCGAACTGCTTCAAACAAGATGGGAAGAGAATCTAAAAATGGAATATTTCACGAGGAACCATATATATATAATGACAGATGTGATTCTAGCACCGTCCAATATAACATTTTCATGCCTAAATCAGCTTGCATTTATTAACATGTTTATTTAAACTACTAACATTTTCTTGGAATCTGAATAGACATGATATTAAATACTTATGATTAACTCCATTTAATATTGACAAATTTGTTCTACCCGACTATATGTTGAATCAAGCCTAACAATATAAATACAGATAGTCCTATTCTAAAACTCCCCCATTATAAACAAATAAAATAAAATGGGAGTACATAGATATATATCAACAATTACAGAATGCAATTCATCTATATATATATATATATATATAAGCTAGGTAGTCTAAAAGAAGTAAGATACCGTCAAAATGCATTTGCTAAAAAAAAGGAAAGTCATCTTTGAGTATTATTATTATATAGTAGTTAGCATGCATTGAGAACACAAATCTAATTAATTGATTACATAATTCTCAAGATTTATTGAAAATGTGCAAATAAACACATGTGATTGAAAATACCGAGTTTCTATGTAGTAGTATTTAATAGGAGTATTCACACATTGAAAATATGTAAATATAAATCTCTTTTGGTGCACACTTAATTTACTGATTAATTAAAATAAGCAAATAACATTGGAATAAGAACAAATGTACTATAAAAATCATGTTCATTGAATATATATGATTACAAAATAAAATATAACCACAATTAATTATAAAAAGCTTGCTATGAAAATTTTCATATATGACTTGTCTGTATTTGAAACTTTTCTATCTCTTTCATTGTATCCGAAATTATAATATCAAAACAAAATTTATTTTTGCAAATAACCACAATTAATTATAACTTATTGGTAAATCGTATGAATATATACGATTAAATCATAGTAGTAGATACCAACCACAAATTATAAATATTTAATAAGTCTATATGTTATATAGAAAAGAATATACATCCGAATTATTATTTATACTACTTAAGATCCTAATTTTTAATAACAAAAAATATCAATTATTAAACTCAAGAAAAGTATGAACAAGAAAATGACTTAAGTAATTCATAAAATAATGAATTAAATCATATCAATTAAACGCTGACGATTTAGTGGGTTTGGTCGATAAAACGGATCGTATCCCATTATAATTCAAAATTAAACGGGTTGATCCGTTTTAACCCACATTTTCCGTTAAGAAACCCACACTTATATAGTAAAAATATGGGTAACGGGCCCGACTTGCTAATTTTTTTTGAATCAAAATGAGTAACCAGTTTCGACCCAAAAATTTTTTACGGTTCGGGTCGAGTCGGATACTTTTCAAATCGGGTTGGATGGATTAACAGGTTTTGGGTTGTAATTGTCAAACCTAATTATACCGATATAATTTGTTCCTTCATCATGTTTTTTCTTTATTTTTAAATTATGTTTATAATCTTCATTTTATTTAAGTATAATTTAATTAAAAAAGATATATACATGTGCGTTTAACGTACGATTGTAAAACTAGTTACTTCCTACAATCTTTCATAGGCTTATGTAATGGATCTTTATATATAGCACTCAAGTAGTGCCAAGCTCTTTGAGTTATGATGCTTGCATCTGATTCTTCTTGCCTTAACAATAAATTGTTCATGATGACAAAGGTTGAGTGTATTGATTGACACAAGTATTATTTAATTATAATGTTTATACATGAATTTTGAATGGACGTATATTTTTGTGTAACATGACTATTTATATTTATGCTACCCAACATACATTATTTTCAGGATATATTTTTCTCTCAAAATAAAGGAAGAAATATGTAAGTTCAAAAGTTCACAAAAACCAATAGTTGAAAACAGGTGGACAAAGCTAAATTTGTGTTTGATGAACAGTAAGTAGATCATCGTCTGGTAAGTTTTCTTCTTTAAATTGTTTGTTAGTTTTGTTTTCAAATTTTGTTGGCCTCTTAATTTGCATATTTGCTTTTGTAATTAAAAGTTAAATGAAAATCATATGTCGTGGACAGTAAAGGAGTCAAGCTAAGTGTGGATTTAAAACTATAGAAGTTAAATTACTCTCCGTCCCAAAATTATCATCTATGTTGACTTGGTGCACGGTTTAAGAAAATACATTTGACTGGATTATTTATATTAGTTTGATGTGTAGTTTACTTTAAAACTTATGTGTATGTGGCTCATAATTAAAGTATGATGAAAAAGTAAGGATAAAGTGATAAAAGTGTTGTTCTAAAAAGGAAAATTTCAAACAAGACAATTACTTTAGGACAGACGAAAAATGAAAGCAAGACAATCATTTTGGGATGGAGGGAGTATTTGTTAGTTTGTTTTCTGTTAGACAAACTGAAATCGAAAATTCAACTTTATTTAAAAAATAAATAGGAAATTAACATTAGTAAGAAATTTTGGAGATTAGAAACGACTCAAATACAAGCTAATTTTGACGACTTGCTTGCGAAATCAACGAAGTCACTCTTGAATATAATTTAAACACTAGAGACAATAGTCAACTTTGCTTATCCACCTTTCTAAATTTAAGATATCTTAGCAGTAATAACAATGACAACTTAACTCAACTACAAACTAAAGATATGGTCGGTCCTGAACTTTTGGGGGTCTAGAGCGAAAAGAAAAAAGGCCTTTGAAGAATATTTTGTGTTCGCCAAATTATTTAATACTTATTTTTCAGTAATTATTAACTCACTCATTCGTTACACGGATACATCGTTTGAAAATTGTTATTCTTCATTTGCTAAAACAATTTGCAATAAAAATAATATACTCAATCAATTTTTTTCTTTTATTTATTTTTTCACTTCTGGATGGATATGTTTTTGGTAACATGTGTGCACTATAAATTCAAGTTAAAAAAAATCAAGTGACAAAGCTAAGAATTAAACAGACATAAGCAATAAAAATTATAGTCACATTACAGTAAAATTTGATTTTTGGTTGAAATATTGATATTATATACGACCCAATGATTATTATAATTGCACATATATTTCAATTTAAGTAATTGTTATTTTTTATGGCCCATATAAAAAAATTGATGGTCAACTAACTTTGTTTGATAAGTAATTTGACGAACACAAAATAAAATTAAGATTGAATAACTCTACTTGAGCCGAATATAAAATATTTATCTTTATATTGCAACTCTTTATCTATTAGCTTCCGAAGTAAATTTAAACATATATAATTAGTATTGAAGTTGGTAATAAATAAATAAAAATACTTAACCACAACCATTATATTTACAATGCAATTGGAGGATAAATATGAAAGATTATGAAAAAATTATAAGCATAATTTTTTAAAATGATTATTTATGTAAACAAAATAGCATATCAGATTATTTACCCAAAACGGGGAAGTATATGATATAATATGCATATAAATAAAATTTAATAATTAACCGTACACCAAAAATAAAATGAAAATACAAAATTAATAGTGATGAGACTTGAACCACAAATATCTACTTCAGTATCACTACCAATCCATTGGGCCAAAGAAATATCTATGTAATTTTAATACGTTATTTATTTTATATATAATAAAAATTAGCCTACATCAACAAAATTGGGCCCTCTTACATTGGGTGCCCTGTTCCGTCGGACATGTTGAACCTCTCCAAAATCGGGTCTGATAAAAATAAGTGTTTGTATGCAAAATGTGTTGCTTCTTAATGTAGACGAAATCCAAATAGGCTTAAATAGTGTTTTATTTGAATTTTCAAAAAGTGAGGTTTTATTGTTACACAACCGATGGAATGTACTTAAAGTAAAAATTGCTTGCATTGGAAATAACATAAACACCGATGACAACCCCCAAAACTCAATCATGTGCTCCTAACATTGTTTCATAAAATATGATTAACTTAAACGACATTTCAGAGTAAACAAATAATAAGTTCAGAGGAAAAAAAATATGAATTTACACCAGATTGTCCTAACCAATGTTTATCAGGATCATTCCAGAACCTTACCATTGTGAAGGGTTCATAGGAAATGAGTGGTTTATAGTGGAAAAACAAAAAGAAAAAAAAGGGGCCTAGAATTAACATATTTGGTTTATTTGTGGGACAATTAAAAAGTTGGAAAAAATATTTACTATTGTGAGAAAAGTCCATAAAGAGATGAGTTTTTTGCTTTTGATGTAACTCGTAAAAAAACTGTGAAAAAACCTTTTCAAATGTTCACCATTGAAGATGCCCTAATTATTCGATTTTTTCGTACATTATAGTTACAACAAATTTAAATATCATTTTTAATTATTTATTAAGCTATTAAATTTATTTATATCGAACTTTTAATCTTTATGTTATAATTATTTGTATATTTTGATAGCATTAAAGCTTTTAATTGTTTTATTTATATTCGTATTTATGTTCATTACGTATTACATGAAAATATCATTTGTTTTGATTTTCGTTATTCATATGCTAAGTGTATCGAATATTTTTTATTTAATTAATGATGAAGATTGTCTTAACTCTTCAATTAGTGCATTGCCGAATAACAAAATACGTTTATACAAATTTATGTATCTTAATCAAGATAAAGTTTTATTTTGTATATATTATTTTCTAAATTTATATTATTAAGTTATATATTCTTTAGTTATGTTTTGTTCCTTTTCACATGAGCTTTGTAAATAAAATTAATTAAAAACCTAACATGGAGATCAGATTACGTGGATTTGGGAGATTCTTCTAACAAATGTCAATTTGGAAATGCTATTGTTTGGCTTGAAAAGAAAACAAACAAGTGATTCATAACAACAATTTTTTTCTTAACTTATAACTTATAATTTTAATTTTTTCTTTGATTTGCTTAAATATAACTTAATTAAAAACGATATATGTCTGTGCGTTTAACGCATGAGTTTTAAACTAGTGGATTCTAATGTGCACAACGAAGAACTTTCCAAACAATCAGAGTAATCTAACATCAATAAAAGAGAATAGATAGAGAGATTGAGGCATCAAGACTATTGAAATTTTATTAATGCCAACATTGTACACGTTCTAGGGTTAAAACAATATATAGAGATACAATACCAAACCCTAAAACGACCTAAGAAAAAAAAAACAGATTTGTTGTCCGGATGCGGTCACATTGCTCTAGGCGATTCAATCGTTTTGTCAATGGGAGTGGTCGCATTGCCTCCTAAGAGAGACCACATTGACAGCATAAACATACTTCAGATTTCTGCCACGGTGATGTGGTCGCTTTGTCTAAGGATGCGACTGCTTCTCAATGCAGTCGCTTCATCCAACCACGACGTGACTGCCTTCCTACCAAATGCCCTATAGTCCTTACCTCGGATTCATAGGCTTACCTCGTGCCCGAATCAATATACCGAAAAATGGAAATAGTGATGAGGTTTGTTGAAATAGATGATGGCGTACATAAGTTTCCATCATTTCCATTACCAACGACTAATTCAATTTTTTTTTTGGACATAGTACTCTGTTTTTGTTCCATGGAAACAGTGCAGTCGCATTGCCTCTTAAAAGCGACCATATTGACAACATAAACATCCTTTGAATTTGTGATAAAGTGATGTGGTCACTTTGTCCAAGGGTGCAATCGCTTCTCAATGAGGTCGTTTTGTCTAACCACGAAGCGACCGCCTACCTACCAAAAGCTTAATAGTATGTACCTCTGATTCTGAGGCTTACCTTGTGCCCGAATTGATATACCGAATAATCGAAACAGTGATTGGTTTTGTTGAAATAGATAATGATGCACATGAGTTTCCATCCTTTCCATTACCAATGATTAATTCAATTTTTTTGAAATAGTACTATGTTTTTGTTCCATGGAATTGACAATGAATATGACAATTACTAAGGAGGGACCGATGCCGGTGGGAAGAATCGATGTAAACCGGTCTTCATAGCTATACAAAAATCATAAAAATCTTGGTAAAACCTGGTTCAGAGGGTAAGAATCATACTAATCTAGGATTCTTGCTGGATAGTTTAAGTGAAGTTTTGGACCTTTTGAATGAAGGTTGTCACAACGACTTGATACACTAGTTAGTGGATTCTGATACAGATACCATGCATGTTGTATTTGAGGTAAGAATGGATATAATGTTTTTGGTTATGTTCTTTCTTGTTTTAAACGTACTGAAAACATTTTGTTTATTTACTCGAGCTAAGAGGTTTCTTGAAATCCCCCAACTACTAAATATGACTGCCCGAACAGCTTCAAACAAGATGAGAAGGGAGTCCAAAATGGAAAATCTAAAAATGGAATATCTAACGAAGAACCATATCAGAAATTATACGATGTTTTGAAGTATAGGATCGCTCGGAATGGATTCTCATGTGCACAATGAAAGACTTTACAAACATCACATAATAATCCAAGATCAATCAAAGAGAATAGAGAGAGATTGATGCCAACGAACTATTGAAATTTTATTAATGTCAACCTTGTATACATTATATGGTTAAAACTTTATATAAGGATATAATACCAAACCCTAAAACGACCTAATAAAAAAAACTTAGAAAACAGATCTAGCTTCTGCACGGTTGAGGTCGCATTGCTCCAAGTGATTCAACCACTTTGTCAACGGGTGCAGTCGCATTGCCCCTTGAGAGCGACCACATAAACAATAGAAACATCCTTCGGATTTCAGCAACAGTGATGTTGTCGCTTTGTCTAAGGATGCGACCGCTTCTCAATGCGGTCGCTACGTCCAACCACGAAGTGACCGCCTTCCTACCAAAAGCCCTATAGTCTGTATCTCTGATTCAGAGGCTTACCCCGTGCCCAAATCGATATACAGAAAATAGAAACAATGATGGGGTTTGTTGAAACAGATGATGGTGCAATGAGTTTCCATCATTTACATTACAAATGACTAAATCAAATTTTTTTACATAGTACTATGTTTTTTTTTCCCATGGAAACAGTGCGGTCGCATTGCCTCCTGAGAGCAACCGTATTGACGACAAAAACATCCTTCCGATTTTTCCCAAAGTGATGCGGTTGTTTTGTCCAAGGATGGGATCACTTCTCAATGCAGTCACTTTGTCCAACCATGAAGTGACCATCTTTTTGCCAAAAGCCTAATAGTACGTACTTCGAACTCAGAGGCTTACCTTGTGCCCAAATCGATATACCAACAAATCGAAACAATGATGGATTTTGTTGAAATAGATGATAATGAATATGAAAAGATGGGCTGGTGTCGGTGGGAAGAATCGATGTGAACCCGTCTTCATAGCCTAACAATCATCTTAAGAATCTAGGTAAAAACCCGGTTCAGAGGGTAAGAATCATATGAATCTAGGATTCTTGCTAGATAGTTTTTACCGTTTTTAGAGGGTAAAAACCCTACTAATCTAGGATTATTCCTGGATAGTTTACGTGACGTTTTGGAGGTTTGGAATGAAGACCGTCACAGTGACTTGATACTCTAGTTAGTGGATTTTGATGCAAATACCTTGTATGTTGTATTTGAGGTAAACATGGATATACTTTTTTTTTTGTTCTGCTCTTTCTTTTTTTAAACATACTGAAAGCATTTTTTTTTTTCATTTACTCAGGCTAAGAGGTTTCTTGAAATCCCCCGACTACTAAATTTGATTGCCCGAACAACTTCAAACAAGATGGAAGGGAATCTAAAAATGGAAAATCTGAAAATGGAATATCTAACGAAGAACCAATGAATTGAGATTTTATGTACCTCTGATTCATAAGCTAACCTCGTGCCTGAATCTATATACCATCAAATGAAAACGGTGATGACATTTGTTGAAATAGTTGACGATGTTGAGTTTCCATGCTTTCCATTAACAACTATTAATTCAAAAGAGGATAAGAATCCTGATAGTTTTTACTCTGAAGAAGAGGGTAATCTAGTACTGTTACTAGATGATTTATGTGAAGTCTTGCAAAACGAGAACGAACACCTTCACAACGAGCTTATAAATTAGTTGGTGAATTTCGACGTGGATACTCTATATGGTGTATTTGAGGTAAGCGTTGCAATATTTTTTCTTGAACATACTTAATGCTTCTTAAACATACTGCATACATTTTTTCAGTATGTTCAAGAAGCATTAAGTATGTTTAAAAAAAAAAAAGATTAAAAAAATAATATATATATATATATATATATATATATATATATATATATATATATATATATATATATATATATTTCAATGCTTACCTCAGGTACACCATATAGAGTATCTAAGTCGGAATCCACCAACAGATTTATGAGCTCGTTGTGAAGGCGTTCGTTCTCGTTCTGCAAAACTTCACATAAATTATCTAGTAATAGTACTAAATTACCCTCTTTTTCAGAATAAAAACTATCCTAATTATTATCCTCTTTTGAATTAATAGTTGTTAATGGAAAGGATGGAAACTCATCACCGTCAACTATTTCAACAAATGCCATCACCGTTTTCATTTGACGGTATATAGATTCGAGCACGAGGTAAGCCTCCGAATCGGAGGTACATAAAATCGTTGAAACATTCTTAGAATCAACGTCAGAGTTCAGGGCAACAAACTTATTAGTAGCCCTCATTATCGTAGTTGTCCATTCAGCAACAGAAACGAATCTGTTGTCAGCCCACCCGTACTTCAAAATATGAGATATTTGTGATAGGATTCCAAGTCAGATTTTTCGGATTGTCTTCTCATCTTATTTGAGGAAATTCTGGTAATCATATACAACAGGTGGGGGATTTCATTTAACCTCTCAGCCTGAAAAAATGCATGTAGTATGTTCAAGAGGAATTAAGTATGCTCAAGAAAAGAAAGATCACAATAAAAGAACAATTTCAATGCTTACCTCAAAAACACCATATAGAGTATCTACGTCGGAATCCACCAACTGATTTATGAACTCATTGTGAAGGCGTTTGTTCTTGTTCTGCAAGACTTCACATAAATTATCTAGTAACAGTTCTAGATTACCCTCTTTTTCAGAATAAAACTATCTGAATTCTTATCCTCTTTTGAATTAAGAGTTGTTAATGGAAAGTGAAGGTTATATATATATATATATATATATATATATATATATCACAAGTTCATTATCTAAGAGTAATCATGAGTTACCTTGTACGAACTTGAACATTGAGTGAAGCGAAAGACTTTCTAGTTGAGCTACGATCTTCGTATGTCACGGTCAATAATCCTGCAAGTCTCTCTCGTCGGATTGATATCACGTAGCATGGATATCAATCTTTGGTTCACACCGCAAATCCAATCCTCTCGATGGTTAGGCTAGAGGGAGTATTTGGTGAAATATACTTTAGGAGAGAGAGTAAATGGGCGGCCAAGAGGGAAAACGCTTTCTTCCTAGGCATGTAAATCCAATTAGGGATTTATCTCTTTAGTTGCTCTATTTATATTATCTTACAAGAAACCCTATTTCTTGTAGGTTTAATTAAGTCAATCCCGAACCCCTTTCGATTAGGAAACTAATTAACCTTTAATAATATTAATATATTTCATATGAGCGGAAGTAAATAATCGGGTCACAAGCCCAATTGCTAACATCTGCTACTCGCACACATGGACTCACCTCTCTTACCACATCGTATCATCAAAACCCGTTAAACACTGCCTCTTCATACTAGAAGTGAAGCGTGCGACATGACGAGAAACATAAAGGGTGGAACGCTATACCAAATCACCATCTGACCATCATAGAACGTCCTCGTTAGAAAACAAAACTCGTCTATATATACCCCAGACCATATATATATATATATATATATATATATATACACACACACACACACACACATAAATTTAAGCATCCTCAATTCTTCGAGAGCGGTACTTAAACCACAACATATTTGTGTATCAAGATTAATCTCTTGAACCGTATGTTCAATATGATCGCTATGACATTGAAACACAAAAATATAGATGTATATTATACTATCTTCCTTAGACACTCATATCAATCACTCTTGATTAACTGCTTTCCCAGCAATGCTCCGTAGGGCTGTATGTGCATAGCCCGTTGGTCGGTATGCCAAAATAGCATCATCAACGTCCAAGTTCATGATATAGTTCTAAGTCACGTAGGGTATAATCGTGACTTGGATTTGATCACTGGAATTCACACAGTGATGAGCAAGAATCATTCAATCACTTTCTTTGGTCACATTTATAGTCACATACAGTATCATGTGTATGTGTTGTTTCTCATTGTATCTTGATTTGCATTTGTTCATTCATTACATTAATTTCTATGCTTAATGGCTAAATGGAGCTGCGTACCAGTTAGCGTGGCAATTGTGTATAGAACTTTGCCTTAGAATAGTTTTTCTAGACTTCACAGGTTTCAACAGAAGATTTTGGCTGAAGGCTTCACCAGCAGACTTCAAGCAGCCTTTAGCGGCATACCTTGTCTGCAAGCATGATGTGTCCAGCTCTTCCAGATACCAAGCTTTGGTTGATTATTTAATTCAACTTTTGAATAAGTTTGAGTTTGAATTGAATCCATCTTTGAGTCAGTGTTTGACTTCTTAGACACGTCCCTCCAGCTTTTCTGAAAAAACATGAAGACTTTCGCCTCCTGAATTTAGCAGATCAGGTGCGATCGACAAACGACTGTACTAACTACTGTAGATCTGCAACTCTGTTTGTCACCTTCCTGCCAGTTTGCACTTACTCCTCTCCATTCCCTGATCAGTCCCAGTTGAAGATAAAGTCAACAAAGTAGCTTTAGACATTTAATGCAATCAACCTAATAGAGCTGTTTTTCACTTCGTATTCTCCAACGGTATCAAGGATGCCTAGCTATAAATATGAAAAATAAATTTCACTAAGATCATTTCTCACAAAGGTGAAAAGTTTTTTCTTATTCGAAATGACAGTAGGATTTGAATATTCTCCATGATTTGTTGAATCAACAATATGTGAGATATATGTCTAGGGATATCTATCTAACAAAAAATACTCGTAAAACAATATTTTTTAAGTTTTTACCAATAGACTTCTCTTATAGATTGAAATTAAAAGGATTCTTCATAAAAATATCTACATAGCAAATTAAGTCATGTTTCGTGAGACAGAGCCCCGTTATTTTTCTACTCAATCCATCAACACATAATAAATAAATAAAAAAAATCCATCTTATAAAAAAATCTCTAATACCATCTTACTTAAGTTCTTATATTCACCAAATCCATTTCGGAACCATCCATAACAAAGAACTTACAAACTGGATCACCAAAATAATTCCCTACCTTGAGTTTTAGTCAATTGAATGCATTTGCTGTACACTGTTCAGTATTAATGGCACAATTGACCATTTATAAAAACTTGGGAGTAACCTAAATTGAGACAATTAAATTACCAACATCTACAATGGAAAAAAATTACTAATTGATCCGTGACCAAGTGATACAAAGAATTATTTCTCAAAGATTCATAAAAGAGAGAATAGTCAAAGATTCATAAGGAAGTACTTTCTCAGTTTCTGATAAAGAGTTCATTTTATTATTTTTAAATATTTTACTTTAAAACTTTTTATTAAAAAAATTGTATTTATCATCTCCATAATCTTTTAACTTTATCTCTTTACATTTGATATTAACATATTAAATCATTGATTATACTCAAGTATTATTGCAATTATAGCCAAATTTTATATTAGTTATATACTTCATCTGTTCCAGACAAAAAATCTCAATTTGAAAGTCAATTTTTTTTAAAGAAAATAACACTTTTAATAGCTCATTAAGTAATAAAATGACAATTTTATGTATTAATTTTTGAAAATAGACTCTTTAAGTAAAACATCTCAAAATAAAATAATGAACTTTTTACCCGGAATAAAGGAAATATCTTTTAATGATTAGACTTTTCAAACATGGACTGAATGGAGGGACTAACCAAGAAGACTAGTTCATTACGATGATCTTTGAAATTTTTTTAAAAAAAATTATTTGGGTACATGTCTTTGAAATTTATTGCATCAGTATTTTTTATTATACTCACTTTGTCTCAGTAAATAATATTTGTATTTGTCCTAAAAGTATAATATAGTTTTAATGTAATTTTTAAATATATATCATTTTCGTTTTTTTATGCATCTCATATATTTACCGTAATTATATAAATAAAATCCAATTGATACGCGTACCTAATATCGTGTTGGTTATTTCATTGGCTAGTCCCCTTATCTCATACGCTCACTCAAAACACACACGACTCTCTCTCTCTCTCTCTCTCTCTCATCCGTCCGTTTCCACCGCGTTTTCTCTTCTTGTTCACTTGTTCAGTCTCTCTAGAACTCTACCACTTGTGTATACTTTATTTCTTACACCCCCTCCTCCTAAATAATAATTTTTTAAAAGTTAGATTAATTTTTTAAATGAATTTTAATTAATATTTTTTATAAATCATAAACGAATTGTTGTACCTTTTATTTTCTGAATTACATTTTCTATAGTTTCGAAAAAAATTTAAAATTAACGTATTTTTTTATTTATTTATAGAATTAGTTTGACCTTAAAATATAAATAGATCAATTATTTAAGAACATATGAAGTGTAATTTCCATCGTATTATATTTTTTTAGATACTTCTCTCATTCCACCCAAAAAATCTATGTTTGAAAAATGTCATTATTAAGTGATACATATTATTAATGTTCATCATAGTTATAAAAATATTTAAGCATAGTCAAAATAGTTACTCCCTCCGTTCCCTAAATTATCGTCCTCTTTTCTTTTTTGTCCGTCCCAAAATAATTATCCACTTTGAAACTTACCTTTTTAGAACATCACGTTTACCACTTTACCCTTATTTTTTCATTCTACTTTAATTATGAGTCATATATACATGGATATTAAAGGAAACTACATATTAAACCAATATAAATAATCAAATCAATTACTTTTTCTTAAACTGTGCGTCGGGTCAACCCAGACGATTATTTAGGGACGGAGGGAGTATATCTGTATCATAAAAGTTAATTGTGATGCATGATTTTATGCATCGTGATGCATAATTTGTGCATTACGATGCATGATTCCAAATTATACTCCCTCCATCCCTAAATAATCGTCCTAGTTGACCCGACGCACAGTTTAAGAAAAAAACAATTGACTTGATTATTTATATTAGTTTAATTAATGTGTAGTTTCCTTTAAAGCTCATGTGTATGTGGCCCATAATTAAAGTAAAGTGAAAAAGTAAGGATAAAGTGGTAAAAGTGATGTTCTAAAAAGGTAAGTTTCAAACTGAACAATTATTTTGAGTAAAACAAAAAAAAAAAAGGGGATGATAATTTAGAGACGGAAAGAATATAAAATAGTATGCACTGTAGTTCCAAATGGATGGATTGTAATTCCAAATCAAGGCATCGTAATTTCAAATGCATCGGGAGTTTCAAACAATTTCGCCCGCAATCCTGACACTCCGGAAGTCTTTCATCTTTAACTGCATGCAAATGAATGCAAACTTGGATTTGCATAATCTGTTTCCAGGTTCGTGCAAGTTGGGAACACTCAGGTCTCCAACAAGGATTGTCACTATCATCATGACACAGTATTTTGCAACCATTTCCTGACACTTTCTGATCACCATACAAGGGCATTCCATTGTTTTGTTTGCTAACCTTTTAAAGGATTAGAAATTGTGTCAACCAGCCACGTAACCAATTATTTTGACTAATTAGAAAAGATTCTGTGGACCAACTTTCACCTTAAGAATCTACAAGTGGATAGGGTGTGAAGGCACATCAAGCCGGGTGTGTGTGTGGGGGTGGGGGGTTTTATTTATATTAAATAGTGTTAAATTTAATTTTTTTTTTGTATAAGAAGTTGTGTAAGAATAATATATAATGAGAAGATATATTCTTAAGTGGATAAAAAGATAAAAATATGTAAGTGGCAATAGGACCCAGTTAAGAAGTTATATTAAGAATATACACATTAAAGATGCTCTAATGTGATCAATTTGAAATCAAGGGGGGGGGGGGGGATGAAAGATGTTGAACGAATATAACGTAAACACCCTCATGTGAATCTGGGAGTTCAATTACTCGGCAAGTTCCTAATCCTGTACTTTTCAAATGAATATAAAAATTAAAAAAAAATCATTTCCTTTTACAAAAATTACTCAAAAATTAATGGTCAAATTTCTACAAGTAAAATTTCTAGAAGTGTATGGGGTTACATGTAAAAAGCAAACTAAAACTTACCTATACTACTATACTAAAACTACTATTCTCTTCGTTTCTAAATAATTATCTTTTTTTTTATTTGTTCTAAAATAATTATTTTTTTTCAAAATTTTTATTTTTAGAAAAACACTTATACACCATTATACCATTATTTTTTCTACTTACTTTAATCTCAATGATATTAAAGGAAATCACATATTACATCAATATTATAATACATTCAATTATTTTTTCTTAAACTGTATGTCAAATAAAAAAATACGATTATTTGAAAAACAAAGCGATTACTTTTTTGGGACTTTCAGAAAAAAAAAAAAAGACCCATTTTCTTTTACGTACCCCATTTTGAAGTGAAATTACCCGAAAACAAAAAATAGGATGAGAGCTTTTGGGGAAAGACTAGCTGTCTTGCTCCATCAACCCATACGTTTGTGCTACTCCACTCTTGACAAGACAAGCTTAAAGGATAAAAATACTGCAGTTAAAGCATATTGCAGTACACTAAAAAAAGATTTTAACAACGTTTAAAAAACATTGTATTAGACGTTTCACAACATTTTGAAAAAAAGTTCTAAAACCCAATGTAGTAATAAGTGCAATTTTTTACAACGAGTAAAACCCAACGAAACAAATTAATAAGAGTTGAACGTTGATATTACCAGCTATGTGGCAAGTCGAATAAGAAGTCATAAATCACCTTAAGGAACATGACATTACTAAAAATCTATAATACAATACAACTCACTACATAGCTTAGTTTATACGTGAAATAAAAAAATAATTGTGATTAATTTTTTTACTTTAATATTATGGCTGTAATTCTCTCATGTACGAAGGATGGTTGGTAATGGTAAATATCTTTTATCTAACTGTAATTACTTGAATCAATTTAATTTTTATAAAGCATGAATTTTATTTTGTATATATTCTTAATTAATGTCTATAATACAATACAACTCAATTTATACGTGTGCAATTGACTTGAGATAAAAAGTGGATGTGATTAATTTTTTAACTTTAATCTTACGACTGTAATTGTCTCATTTTCTCACATGTGCGAAGGGCGGTTGGTAACTGTCTTTTATCTAACTCAATTTACCAACGTAACTAAATTTAACTCTCTCTCTCTCTCACTCAATTATTTTTACTAACTCAATTTTTTACTGTAATTTACGGTCTTATTGTAATTATTTGAATCAATTTAATTTTTATAAAGCATGAATTTTATTTTGTATATATTCTTAATTAATGGTAGCACATGTTTAAATTAAGAAGTATAATTTAAAGTTATTGATGAATGTCAAATTTTTAAACGAAAAATGATGTGCAGGCATTCATTTCAATCTAATATTGATATATATGAAATATAACTATAACGTTTAATCTCACAATCTCAACCGTTTTTATTACTTTTTTTTCATCCCTATTTTATTATTGCGAAAATTATTGAAATATTACGGTTTACAGTTATTATTTTACATTTGCGAAAATTAGTTACTCTTTTACTGAGATATTATGGTTTTACAGTTAATATTTTAGGGTTTTACAGTTTTACAATTTTATGATTGCGACCCGTAATTAACTTACAATAACAGTTAATATTTGTATTTTTTTTATTTTTAATTGTTATCGTAATTAACTTAATCAATTTAATTTTTTTTCGACCCGTAATTTCGTATACAAATTAAATTTTTTTAAAAAAATCGTAAGTTTTGTAATTTGAAATATTTGTTTTTTTTCTTTTTAATTGTTATCGTAATTAACTCAATCAATTTAATTTTTTTTCGGCCCGCAATTTCGTATACAAATTATTAATTAATCCCTCCGTTCTGGGCAAAAAGACCTAGTTTGAAAGCCAATTTTTTTAAGAATAATGTTTATTATCTCCATCACATTTCAACTTTACCCTCCACATTTGATATTAATATATTGGTTATACTCAAATATTTTTGTAATTATGACCAAATTTAATATTCATCCGTCCCAAATAAATGTTCATGTTTTTTATTTTTTGATGTCCCAATTAATGTTCCTAATGACTTTTGGTATACAAATTTTCTACCAATCGTCCTAATATATCCCTTCATTTAATACTCTAACTATTGCACATCCTAGGGAGAGAGAGTGAGTGTAATGTGTATATAATTAATGAGAGAGAGATGGTGTGTAATGGACATTATTGTCACAACATATTTTATAACCTATCATTAATTACATTTTTTAATCTTTATGTTTTACCCACTAGGAGCATTTATCCGGTATATAGGGAGTACTATTTATATATCTCTTAATAATTAAACAGATAAAAATTAATAAATAAATCAGTAAATAAACTTTTAAGGAAAAAATTAGGTAGAATGAGTTTACAGATTTTTTTTATAAGACGATCCTCCTTACCAGGGACCCTGACCCTTAGAGTGTGCATAGTGAGCAATCAAACAGGACCCCCAAAATTAGGAGCCCAATTCTAAAAAAAAATGTTATGCAGAGTCCAATTTTATTTGTTTATTAATATTAGAGTGAAATTCTGATCCGTTTATTTTACAAAGTTTCTAAACCCTCCAGTATCCCGTCATTTTTTTTCAACTGCAAAAGGCCATAAAAAATGGAGTTCCAAACAAAGGGACAATATAGAACACCAAGATAGTCTATGTAAGAAGGTAGTCCAAGTAAGGTGGTGATAGGAAGAGTAAACTATTTCTGGGCGTGATATTTCATTTTTCGAAATATTGTTCAAAAAATGCTATTGTCTTTTTCAACAGCTCTGACAAACATATTGAATTTGAAAATCACCATTATTGCGCAATGAAACGAGGATATACTTGCCCGGTCAGGTCACAAGGGTCGAGAGGGTAGCGCCCTTCATGGGGGTCCGGAGGCAACGCCTTTTGAAAGGTAAACTATTTTTTTATTAGTTATGTACGAAATTGTAATGGATCTGTGCTGGGTTGAAGACTTTTTCAGTAGGACGAACGTGGATGAGGGGAAGAAGAAGACTTATGGCAGACGAGATGTAAGAAGAAGGTGAATGACATGGTCTGGTTCATTATCATTTTGTATCGCAATGCAAAAATGAGTTAGATAATATTTTATGTATCGCAGTGCAAAAATTGTTATGTCGCGGTGCAAAATTGGATTATGTAATTAAATTGATACATCGCAGTGTAAAAAATGATGCAATTAAATTGATGTAGCGCTATGCACTGAGTAAGTGACCTCCGTAGCATGCCTTCAGTTTATTAAGGATATCGTAGTTATTTTACCCTCAAGGTGACTTTTTCCGATTAAAAGAAAACATCACAATACTGGAGGGGTTATAAATTTCAAAAAATGAACCGGCCGGCAATTTATCCTTAATATTATGTCACTCTTACTAGCACAACTTCTATGGGGTGGTTTAGTGGAAAAGTCAATCTTTCACCAATTGTGAAGTCACAAATTCATTCCCTTTTGAAGTTCTTTTGGGAAAAATATATATTAAAAAACTTTCCATAACATGGCAACATTTTGACACACCGTCTTCCTTATGCATATTATTTCTCTTTTATTCAATATAATTTTAAATCTTAAAATTATACATAGAAAATTCATTTGAAGTTGGTCTAATTAGATAGCACAAATAAAAGATGTTCACCTTACGAGAGTCTCGACATCTATAATCTTGAAAATTTAGTCTATTAAGAGATTTAATCGCTTAACTTGTACAACGGTGCATAGAGTTCTCTAAAGTAGGGGTATATATGTGGCTAGTCTTCTAAACTGTTTGAATCCATAAGTAGTTTGATTTTAATGAGAATATATTCCCTCTAAAACTTTGTTCGACTAACCTTTCAAATTTGACCAGATTTTGCTATATAGTAATTAGTAATGTTATTGGGTTTCTTTTGAATCTCTTCAATTTTGATTTATGAATAGTTTTTGACATATTGTTGGTAACTAGATAATTCTATTCCCTTCTTCTAAAAAAAATATTAATTCAATTTTTTTTTTACTTTGATATACTTTTCACTTAAAACTTTAAAATATTAATTCCAATTTTAATATTTTTGGCGACAATGTGACATTTGATTCTTGAACATGTGAGTTTGTCATTGTATGTTGGGATTTTGATTTCATTACTTATATATATAAGCTAGGTAGTTTAAAAGAGGTAAAATCCCGTCAAAATGTATTTGCTAAAAAATGAAAATCATCTTTGAGTATTATCATATAGTAGTTCACATGCATTGAGAACACAAATATGATTAATTGATTACACAACTCTCAAGATTTATTGAAAATGTGCAAATATGTACATGTGGTAGAAAATACCAAGTTTCTATGTAGTAGTATTTAATAGGAGTAGCTACCCATGTAAAAATATGTAAATACAAATCTCTTTTGGTGCATACTTAATTTATTAATTAATTAAAATGAGCAAATAACACTGGAATAAGAACAAATGTGCTATAAAAAATGTTCATTGAATACATGTGATTACAATATAAAATATAACCACAATTAATTATAAAAAGTCTGCTATGGAAATCTTCATATATGACTTGTCTGTATTTGAAACTTTTGTGTCTTTTTCATCGTATCTGAAATTATAATATCAAAACAAAATTTATTTTTGCAAATAACCATAATTAATTATAACTTATTGGTAAATCATAGGAATATATACGATTAAATCATAGTAGTAGATACCAACCAGAAATTTTAAATATTTAATAAATCTATATGTTATATAAAGAAGAATATACATATGAATTACTATTTATACTACTACTTAAGATCCTAAATTTTAATAACAAAAAATATTAATGATTAAACTCTATAAAATTATGAATGAGAAAATGACTTAAACAATTTATAAAATATTGGATTAAATGACATCAATTATACCGATATAATTTGTTCCCTTCATCATATTTTTTATTTATTTTTTTATTTTGTCTATTATCTTCATTTTATTTGTGTATAATTTAATTAAAAGAGATGTATATATGTACATTTAATGTAATAAGTAATATGGTAGCATTTACTCCCTCCGTCCCTAAATTATCGTCCTCCTTTCCTTTTTCGTCAGTCTCAAAATAATTGTCCACTTTGAAACTTACCTTTTTAGAACATCGTTTTTACCACTTTACCATAACTTTTTCACTCTACTTTAATTATGAGCTACATACACATGGATATTAAAGGAAACTACATATTAAACCAATATAAATAATCAAGTCAATTGTTTTTTCTTAAACTGTGCGTCGAGTCAACTAGGACTATTATTTAGGAACGGAGGGAGTATCATTTATTTTTATACTTTATCATTTTTAGAGTTTAATTTATAATTTGAGATAAGACCTTAAAAAATGTTAGAAACCATGTCGGTAGGTTGAATTTAAAAAAAAGTGACACTTCGTACCTGTTAGTCAACTTTTAATACTCATGATTTAATAGGTGAATCTCTTGCTAAACCCGCATCCGACCAAATCTATTTTTGGATGGGAATAATCAAATTTTTGGAAGATATGTACGGATTTATATGGTAAGTAACGCTGATGTAATTTAGACGTAGACAAGCTAGCCATGGCCCATCAACACTTGCCAACACAGACTCCATTTCATTCGACTATATTTACGCGCTCTCTGTTCTCTTTCCCTCCATTGATCCTCTTCAACTTCTTCTCTGTCTGAGATTTTATGTCTGCATCTGACCTCTGCTGCCGTCGTTACACAATTCACCTTAGCCTAGCGTGCAATCTCTCCGCCGCAGGTATTTATTTCTCTCTGCCTCTCTGTGTGTGTGTGCGCGCGCGCGTGCGTTTGCTTGCTTGTTTCTGCTTGGGTCGCACAATTGTTAAGATGAGTATGTTTCTGAGTTGTTTTCAGTTCATGCCTTTTTTTCTTCTTCTCTAATTCATTATCACAATATCAATTTCACAATTTTCTTGGAGAAATTAGGATAATTATATCGGAGATATTAATCCGTTTAATTACTTGGATTTTATGGGCAGTCTGCATAAATTACCTAAAAAAAAAGATTTAGTGACCGTTAAAGCATAATTATGTGATGGTAGTAGGTCTGCGTTTGACCTATCCGGCCATTTTCACGGTGCTGCTGAATCTGCATTTGGTTGATCTACAACTACTAATATGGAATTCAGGATAATTTGATATATTTGACTCCTGAAGTACACAATTTCTATCTCTCTACCGTTTGAGCTAAACGACTGCTCAATTTGTAAGGTAAATGAGCTCACACATAATTCTTCGTTCCCAAATGAGGGAGGATAATTACTCGTTGGGAAAATATATAATACTGTATATTACTTTTTTTCATTATTAAAAGAGCTACTGTTGATGATTATTTACTTTGCTTTCTTAAAGCTCATAATAGCATACCACATCTTAGTACCTCCATTCTTGCTCTATGGGTGAGCTTGACCATCTTTTTTTCTTGAACATTTTGGAATGTTTCTGACTTTCTTCATCATTTCAAAATGAGTACCAAGCATGTGACAAGGGTCTATTGGCCAGACTCCTTTGGTTGACCGCCTGATAATAGCTCTTATTCTTTCTTTGAGATCAATACATCTGAGTTTGTCCATATCCATAAAAACACAACCCTTAATAGCATTTTGGTTTTAGTATTATGCTATCTGAAGTCATACCACGGAGATCAGGTACAAAACTCAAATTCCAAAAAACTCAAGCAAAGATTATCGTCTCCTCTTTTCTTTTTTTTATTGGTTCCAAAGGAGGAAAAAAAACCCCCCAAACTAGAAAGCTCCTACTGTAGGTGTGGGAACCCCCATGAGATTTCATTTAGCAAAGTTCCAAGTGAGTTCGAGATATCATTTAACCAGTCATCTCTTGCTGGTAAATAGACCCTCAAACGCCAAGTATGCTTCATATGACATAATCGCAGTATCTGCAGCCAATTCATGATGTTCTGGATAAGAATGAAATAAGAATCAGTTCAAGAAAGACTATGAATCAGGTTTAAAAGCACATGCGCTTGTAGGTCACTAGGTCTCCAACCTTACACTGTATGCTGCAAAATCATTTGTGCTTACCCAAACCATTATTTATTACCCTCAACTCTGCCGTAATGTGTGCAGCCTTGCCACAAACAATGCATCCACCAAGCATCTACCCAGCTCGTTCCTGATCAGACCCCCCTGCACTAGCTAAACAAGAATTTGCAGGCGATGTTTCTTAAATATTCTACTGGTCCAACCATAAGTTGGTCAAGATCAATAGATATATCCAGTAACTTTCTGTGGTTTAACATTAGAGTTCCTTGAGAATCCTCTAACATCCAAACTCTTCTGGAAACCTCCAGAAAATGGTTGATTGCCGTCGGTAGATTTACCATGTTCAGTTTGTTTCTAGCCTTCAAAATTTGATACAACTCAAGCAAATGTGGAACCCAGTTCAGCTCACTTTAATTGGACTTATATGCTCTCAATTCAACTACGCTTTATCCTACTCCTGGGGGCACCAGTTATCAAGACTTTACCCTGATTGATTCTAATTAATTCCACTGAACCAAATAACACTCCATAACTTTATTCCATTCCATCAGAAAAATGATGGTGTTCCACATGTTACATGCCCATCGGCTGTCTCTCCATAATGGTGATGCAGAGAGCAGCCAGCATCAGATGCATTTGATATTAATTGATTGTGTTTTTCCAGCCGCACAAAGTGATTACGAGTCCCTGTAACTTTTATTTTCCAGTGCGCTCTATTCTTTAAATGGACTCATCTTACTAGAAAGATGATCATTTCAGCGTACTTCCATATCATTTGATCACATTTATCACGCGCGGCTGCAAACCGCTGAGCTTGTCCAGCAAAGACAGAGGCAGCAACAAATTCACAAATCCGGCCACCTATGTTGCTATCCCATTGCTAAATCTAGCAACAGATCATCTTCCAGCTATTTTTCAGCCAGAACTGAGTTTTCAAACTGTTCATTCACCATTTCAAGCCTACTTCAGAATAGGAACACTTGAATTACATTATGCGTGATGCAGCAATTGTTGGAGTTATCCAGTTAGAAAAACTAAAGCCCAAGTTTCAAGTAGTTGCTCCTAAGAGCTCTCCCCCTGGGGTAAGCACCACAGTTTATCATCTTCTGTCCGACGGTCCGACCTTAGACATTGCAATAAGATTAGTTTGGTCCTTATTTCTCAAGGCAAGTATCCAGAACGTTATTTAAATTTTTTGTTCTGCTTTCACCCCTCAACACATTATGGTTGTCATATTCTAGCAATAGACTCTAGGGACTTCCATCTTTCATTTATTGCAAGGCATAAGGTTATAGGGTTGATGTAATTGGGGATTGTCAGGAAAGAGAAATTAACCGACCAGGGCAGCAGCAGTCGCTACTCAGATTTCAAAAGTGCAATTTCATTTCTCCTTCTTAACACACTCACAAATGAGTTGCATGTCCCAAATAGTTACTCAGATGCTCAGTTAGAAGTACTCTACGTAGGTTATTAATCTCCCAGCTTTTCCTCAAGACGTTTCTCCAAAATATGAACTTCAGGTATACCTTTATGGCCTTCTGGCTAGAACCTTCACAATATATCCCTGGAAAAACACATTACTTCTTATCATATTGAAAGCTAAAATGTGGAATATGAGAATCCCCAGGAGTAGCCACTGGGGCATCCATCAATCAGCATTGACATGGAACCAACTTTTCCATATGAAGAGCAAATAAATTGAGACACCCCCCCTCCCCCCAAATCCCTCCTCTCCTTGGCTTGAGAGGATCAATACTTTCCCCTTTCCACAACATGGTGAAATCTTCACCACTGACACAGCCCATAATTAGGGCAATCCCGTAATCACTAAAATGGACCTCAAGACTAGCAGATAATGAGATCATGCCTTTTCGAAATAAGCTTTAACAGCCATACTCCCTACCCTAGATGGAACAACATTTCATTAGGCATCATAACGTCATTTGAATAGTCTCATGGACAATAATATTTTCTTTACCAGCTTGCCAATCCAAAATAGAGCAACATTCATTTGACACTATTTGAATATTTTCCCAGATGATGCCCTTGCTATTTCAATATTGTTTTCATGGAAAATCAGCTGTTTGCAAAAAAATAATAATATTGGAATATGTTGTTCTGTACTTTGTTTGTCAGTGAATTTTCGCTTCTTGATTGAGGGCAATCATGTTACTTTTCTTCTCTTTACATATCAGTGGCCCATAAACACATGCTATGCAAATTTCAAATGAGGGAACAATAAGATGTTTCTATACGCAGAAATATAGTAATCAGCTAGAGGGGACACCAACCAGGAAACCAACCTGTCCTCTTGCTTTATATGATGTTTTAGTAGATAACAAATTGCATGCGTGTGCTGTGGTGGGTGTGGATGTAAAATAAAAATGAGGAACAGTTTAGGTAGTCATTCACACCGATGAAATTCCTAAACATTGTTGAAACAAAGCAGGCAACTCTGCCTCTCTCTCTCTCTTCCCCCCCCCATCTTACCTTCACTCCACAGTTGCCTCTCACAATCTCTGCTCTCTCACTCTTTTTCTTTCTCTCGACCTCCGTATCTATCTAATTTCCTCTATCTAGAGGGTTGGTCCTCTCTAGATTTCTCCTTGGTTTTCTATTCTTTTCTAGATTTCTCTGCCCCTCTCTAGATACCACTCTTGCTTTCTACATTACCTTAAATAATCTAGAACACTCCCCTAACCCCATCTAGGGGACCTCTTTCGTCCCAGCAACTCCGGCTACTACTTCCTATAGTCATCTTTAGATAAAGATTCATTGACCCGAGCCAAGATTGTTTATATTTCGGCTGCCGACATCAATGAAGACTTCCAGCAAGTCCTTGCTGACCTTGGAGTGGATACAAAAGGAGGGTCTGGTGTCTTGTCTGTGGATGGTTGAGGAAGTGAGAAAATATAGTGGGTATCTTGAGCTGTATACTTGTACTAGTGTGTGTTTTTGTAGGCAAAATAGTGAGTGGTGGGTTTAGTTATAGCTATGAGTTTCTCATACTTCCTTTGTGGTGTATAGTCTTGTATCCAAGTAATCTCTTGGATATTGTATGATATTGTTATAATATTAAAGGTTTGCCAATTGAGGTATGCAACCTAACATATCTAAACGGGGACGATAGGGGAGCATTTGTGGAGGAGATATTTTTCAGGTGTAACATCCAAGAATGTAATAAATGATATGTTAGGTTGTGTACCTCAATTGGGAATTGAAGCTTGAGAAAAATGATACATTTGGTTTAGTTCTTAGCCTAAAAATGTAAAGGCTTGTCTTGCAAATAGGTTAATAAGGGAAGACATGTCAAGATGGTTCAATTTAGAGTTATATGGCTTGTTTGATAGCATGAGGATTCTCACAATAGCACAAACTACAGATTGATTATGATGAAACTTTCGGTCTCGTGGAGAAAATCTCGAGTTCTCGACTATATGTGTCCTACAAGTACTAGTAATTGTTGAAAGTGTGCATCGGCAGTTGATTTACCTTGATTAGTTGCTGTTATCTTTTAGATTTTACAAATAATTTCTAGTTCAGTTTATTTTCTTTTTGACCAAGTCTTTCGGAGTTTGTTATTTACTAGTTGTTGCTGAGGTTTAGCATAGTTGTTGCTATTATCTCTCTTTTTCAGTTACAAAGTGGTGTATTTAAGCACTGCATTAGTTAATGAAATAATTATCTTCCTCTCTCAATTTTCTGTACTCTGTTAGTTCTTCTTTTGTTCTTTAAATTATCACTAAAGTTCCAACAAATTGGTATCAGAGCTTTTTTCTTTGAGGGACCTGTCTTTAAAAAAAAATCCACAAATCTTTCTTAGCCTTTCTTTTCTATGGCTTCAGAAACCCCTTTCACAGATTTAGCACCAGCTGTGTTCAATGGAGAAAATTATCATGTTTGGGCCGCGAGGATGGAGGCGTATCTAGAGGCGAATGATCTCTGGGAGGCTGTTGAGGAGGACTACGAAGTTCCTCCATTGCCCCTAATCCAACAATGGCACAAATTAAGATTTACAAGGAAAAGAAAGGAAGGAAGTCGAAAGCAAGAGCTACATTGTTTTCTGCTGTCTCACAAGATATATTTATTAGGATTATGACCATGAAGTCAGCATTTGAAATATGGAATTTCCTCAAAGGTCATCCTCCTTTCAAATGTTAGAGAAGACCGGACGTGAGATGTGGAAAATGCGAAGTGGGCCACCATGAGCAATTTGCGAGAGGTGATTTTGTGCGAGAAAAGATGATGGGAGAGGTGATTTCGTGTAGAAAGATGAAGCTCGCGTGGCTAATGAGGATGAGGAAGAGCAACTGTTTGTAGCATCTTGTTTTACAAGTAGCACATCAAGTGATTGGCTTGTAGATAGTGGTTGTACCAACCACATGACTAGCGATCAAGAACTCTTTAAAGAGCTTGACAACTCAAAAAGTATCAAGAGTTCGAATCGGTAATGGTGAGTTCATTGCAAGGGAAAGGAACGGTTGCCATAGAAAGTTGTATAGGTACAAAATTAATTTATGATGTTTTATATGTACCTGATATTGATCAAAATCTGTTGAGTGTTGGGCAGCTAGTTGAGAAGGGATTCAAAGTTGTCTTTGAAAATAAGCAATGCTTAATCAAGGATGTCAATGACAATGAAGTCTTCGTAATTAAAATGAGTGGCAAGAGCTTTACTCTTGATCCAATGGAGGAGAAACAATCAACATATCGAGCCACCAGAACCAACACGTAGATTTGGCACAAGAGGCTAGGTCATTTTCATCATGCAAAGCATTGTTAAATATGCAAAGGAAGGAGTTGGCTCTTGGTTTGTCTCAACTAGACTCGATTTACCAAGCTGCAAGGCATGTGAATATGGTAAAAAACGAGACTTCCTTTCCAAACAAAGATCGTGGAGAGCAACCAAGAAGTCGCAACTCATCCATACAGATTTAAGTGGACCTAAAAAACTCCTTCACTTACGTGAAGGGAAGTAAGTATTATATTGCTTTTATAGATGATTTCACAAGGATGTGTTGGATCTATTTCCTCGAGTTCAAGTCGAAGTTGCACGTGTGTTTTTCAAATTCAAGAATTGGATTGAGAACCAAAGTGGCTGCAAGATACGTGTTTTGAGGTCGATAATGGCACGGAATACACCTCACATGAATTTGATAAATTTTGTGAGGAGGCGGGCATTGAACATCAACTTACGCCTCCATATACTCCACAACGAACGGGTCGAAAGGAAGAACAGACGATAATGGAGATGGCCGGATGCTTGCTTCATGAAAAGGAGCTACCTAAAGAATACCGGGCGAGGCGGCAAACACTGCAGTATTCTTGTTGAATAGACTTCCCATTAAAGCAAGAAATGGGAAGACTCCTTTGAGGCATGGTACGGATTTAAACCATTATTAAAAAATCTTAAAGTATTTGGTTGCTTGTGTTTTACTTACGTGCCACAGATAAAGCGAGACAAGTTAGATAAGAAAGTTGAGCCTGGTGTATTTGTTGGGTATAGTTCAACATCTAAAGCTTATAGAGTTTTTCAACGCGACACAAGAAAAATTTTAATAAGTAGAGATGTGAGCTTCATGGAGAATGAAAAGTGGAGTTGGAATTCAGAAAATCAGCCACGTGTAAATCGACGGAACTTTGCTAATATGCAGCAAGATCAATTAATTGATGATCCTCCCGAAGAAGGTCAGCCTCCTGTTAGTCTGCAGCAAGATGAGCTAGTTGATGATCCACCCGTACAAGGCACCAGATTGCTTACGGACATCTATGAAAGGTGCAACGTTGTTGTTTTTGAACCTGCAGGATTTTGGGAAGCTGAGAAGGATCCTATGTGGAAAGCAGCAATGCAGGAGGAGCTCTCAATGATCGAAAAAAATCAGACCTGGGAGTTAGTTGAAAGGCCTCAACATCAAAAAGTGATTGGTGTAAAGTGGGTGTTTAGAAGAAAGCTGAATGCAGATGGCTCAATCAACAAGTATAAAGCAAGGTTAGTGGTAAAAGGGTATGCTCAGGTTTTTGGAGTAGATTTCTTTGATACGTTTCCTCCTGTTGCAAGGCTAGACACAATTAGAATGCTACTAGCTATTGCGGCACAAAAGGAATGGAAACTCTACCAACTTGACGTCAAATCAGCATTCTTAAATGGTATTCTTGAAGAAGAAATTTTTGTTGAACAACCTAATGGCTTTGCAGAGAAAGGGCAAGAGGACAAGGTGTACTTGTTAAAGAAAGCTTTGTACGGCTTAAAACAGGCCCCAAGGGCCTGGTATAGCAGAATTGATGAATATATGTTGAGCTTAGGTTTTGTCAAAAGCCTTAGTGAATCCACCTTGTATACTAAAGGTGATCAAGCTGACTTTATTGTGGTCTCCTTATATGTTGACGATCTTTTGGTCACCGGAAGCAATAGCGAACTTGTTCAACGGTTCAAGGAAGACATGAAGCAAGTCTTTGAGATGACAGATCTTGGAGAAATGTCTTACTTTCGGGAATGGAAATCAAGCAAAATCCGGGTGAGGTTTTCATTTGCCAACAAAAGTATGCAAAGGAGATCCTAAAGAAGTTCAATATGGAGGACTGTAAATGCATGAATACTCCTATGTGCCAAAACCAAAGCTGAAACAGAAACCAGAGGTGCTTTTCATGTCCTCTAAAGACCCAGCCCAATCACTATCTGAATAGCCCTGCAATTCGAAACTTTGCGAAGAACATAACTTAACACCAAAACTTAAGGTTCCCTTTACATATCGGAGAACTCTTTTTGCTGCTTTAAGATGAGATTCATTAGCACAATTCATGAACCTAGAAAGAACACTTACAGCATGCAAAATATCTGGTCTTGTTGCTGTGAGATACATTAAGCAGCCAATCAATCTTCTATAATGAGATTCATCACCTTTTTCGGTTCCATCGTCCTTGCATAGGTTCTAAGAAGCAAGAAATTGTAGCACAATCAACAGCTGAAGCAGAATTCATAGCAGCAACAGCAACTGTAAATCATGCCCTGTGGTTAAGAAAAATTCTAAGTGATCTGCAGCTGGAACAAAAGGTGAGTACTGAAGTTATGGTGGACAATCAAGCAGCAATAGCCATCTCAAACAATCCTGTTTTCCATGGAAAGACCAAGCATTTCAGTATAAAGTTGTTCTTTATCAGAGATGTTCAAAGAAGTGGGTCAGTTTGATTGAAATACTGCAAGACTGCATATCAGCTCGCAGACATATTTACAAAGCCTCTTCCAAAGAGTAGATTTGAAGACTTAAGAGAGAAACTTGGAGTTTGCACCTATTGATGCAAGGAGGAGTGTTGAAAGTGTGCATCAGCAGTTGATTTACCTTGATTAGTTGCTGTTATCTTTTAGATTTTACAAATAATTTCTAATTCAGTTTATTTTCTTTTTGACCAATTCTTTAGGAGTTTGTTATTTACTAGTTGTTGCTGAGGTTTAGCATAGTTGTTGCTATTATCTCTCTTTTTCAGCTACATGGTGTATTTAAGCACCGCATTAGTTAATGAAATAATTATCTTCCTCTCTCAATTTTCTGTACTCTGTTAGTTCTTCTTTTGTTCTTTAAATTATCACTAAAGTTCCAACAGTAATTAATTAGGTCATGGAAGTTATGGAAGATGGATATTAAGAATACCTTCTTATATGGAGAGGTAGATCGAGATATATGCATGGAACATTGATGTATTATAGACTTGAGAGCCCAATTTTATATATGTGTAGGCTAGTTTTATTTAAATATATAATAAATAATGTAATACTAATAAACAAAATGTCTTTTGGCTCAATGGATTGGGTCCGTGTAAATGTTGAGAGAAGCGGGGAAGTACAAGGTTCAAACCCCTTCACCTGCTTTTTTGTAGTTTTTTTTTATTTTGGGTGTCAATTATTATTAGTATTATATTTTTTTGTAGTTTTTATTTTTATTTTGGGTGTCAATTATTTTTAGTATTATTTTATATGCATATTATATCATATATTTCCCCGACTTAGTTAAAATAGTCTCCTATATTATTTTGAGAGATTTTACATAAATAATCAACTTTTAAAAAATATGCTCATAATTTCACAATATTTCATCTTTATCCTCCACTTGTATTGTAAGTATAATGGTTATGGTTAAGTATTTTATTTATTTATTACCAACTTCAAATCTACTTATATATATTTTAATTATTCCGGAACCTAATGAATAAAGAGTTACTATATAAAGATAAATATTTTGTATTCGGTTTCAGCAGAGTTATTCAACCTTAATTTTATTTTCCGTTCGCTAAATTTACTTATAAAAAAAAGTTAGTTGACATTTAATTTTTTTTATCTGGGTCATAAAAAATAACAATTGATTGGGCATATAATATCAATATTTCAAGAAAAAATCAAAATTTATTGTTATGTTACTATCATTTTTAATTATTGTTTATGATTATTTAATTTTTTACTTTGTCAATTCATTGTTTCTTAATTTGAATTTATAGTGCACAATACATGTTACCAAAAAAATATCTATCTAGAAGTCAAAACATAAATAAAAGAAAAAAATTGATGAAGTATATTATTTTTATTGTAAATTATTTTAACGAATGAAGAATAACAGTTTTCGGTAATTATTTAATACTTATTTTCTTATATGTTTGGGTGTTATTCATTTTCAATACTTCAAATGATGAAAAGTCAAATAAAATTGTTTGTCTAAAATTTTTATGCTTATATTTTTTTAAGGGGCCCTTATTTTCTTTTTGCTCTGGACCCCAAAAAGTTCAGGACCGGCCTTGATGGTGGAAATAGGAGCCATGAATTTGTAGTACTTTGTGAGTAATGTTGTGTGTATAGATCTTGTACGCAAGTGAACCTTACATCACGGGCTTCAAGGTGGGGTGAATGGAAGCTTCCAATGTTATCATCATACCTGTTATTTGCAGATGACACTTTGGTTTTCTGTGATGCAAATTTTCGCAACTGGGATACTTCGCCTTGTCTTATTATTTTTTCAGATGGCTTCGGGACCTCGGATTAATATTGCGAAAAGCGAAATTATTCCGGTTGGTGATGTAGATAATGTGGACCTTCTGGCATCCTTTTTCAGATGCAAGGTAACGAGTCTTCTTACTTCCAATTTAGGCTTACTAATTGGTGCTCCGTTTAAGAGTAAAGTTCTGTGGAACCCGGTGGTTGAGAGGTATGAGCGGAGGTTGTCAAGCTGAAAGAAACAGTTGTTGTCAAAGGGGGGCGTGTGATCCTTGTAAAGAATACTCTTTTTAGTTTGCATACATATTTTATGTCTTTGATTGTGTTTCTTGCCTCGATTCGTGACAGATTGGAAAAATTGGAGAGAGGCTTTTTGTGGGAAGATCGATCTGTGGAGTGCAAATATCATCTTGTCAAGTGGGCCAAGGTTTGTTCAAACTTGAGGAAGGGAGGTTTAGGGATTAAAAGTCTGAAAACCTTTAATATGGTTTTACTGGAGAAATGGTTTTGGCGTTACATGATAGAGAAATATGGATATTGGAGGAAAGTGGTAGTTAGTAAATATGGGGAGGGAAATCATAAATGTGTCCCTAAGGATATTTCTTCATCTTATATGGTGGGGTTTGGAAGGGTATTAGCAGAGGTTTAGATTCTTTTGTGAGGCATATCTCTTTTGAGATTGGGTTTGGTGAAACAGTGTAATTCTGGAAAGATAAATGATATGGAGAAGTGGAGTTGTGGAGGTTGTTTCCTAGTCTTTTTATCCTAGCTAGGGACAAGGAATGCTTGATTAGTTCAGTGTTAAAAGTGGAAGATGGCTAAGTAGTATGGGGTCCTAAGTTTCAAAGGAATTTCTAAGATTGGGAAATTGAACCTTTTTTGCAGTTCAAAGATAAGGTTTATTCCGTGAAGGTGGGTGGTCACAGAGAAGATAAGGTGCGGTGGATGGGTGCTAGAGACATTAGCTTTTCGGTAAAATCCTACTTCCAGTTTTTGTCTAGTAGAGGTGGCCGTCCCTTGGAAGACAGTGTGGAAGTCCAAAGCTCCAAGTCGAGTAGCTTTTTTGCATGGGAGGCTTGCAATGAAGCCATATACACGAGACAACTTGATGAAGCGTTACAAAATTTATGTCAATTGGTGCTTTATGTGCAAAGATAACAGAGAAAATATTAACCATTTTCTGATTCATTGTCCGGTGGCTAGAGTTTTGTGGGACCTGGTTTTTGGTCTTTTCAAGATATCGTGGATTATGTCCTACTTCATCGAAGAGTTATTCCTAAGTTGGCCGCTGTATAAATGAAGGAGAAGGAATATCACTTGGGAGACTATACCTTTGGCTGTTTGCTGGACTCTATGGGGGGAAAGAAACATAAGGGCTTTCGATAATGAAGAAAGGTCCTTGATCCAGATGAACTTCACCTTGATCCGCACTCTCTAAGCCTCTCATAACAACGATGGAGAGAGAGAGAGAACTGGGGGAGTGAAAGAGAAAGGAGAGCTTTAATGAAAAAAAATGAATTGGGGAATTTTTAATGAAAGGTCAAAAATACCCACATGGAGTTCCTCCATTAGTCGACATTAGCAATCCAGTTAAAAATTGGCCCGTTAACGGTATGGACCAAAACCTACCAACTTACTTAATACATTGGTCAATTTGAGAGTTATAAAATGTGGTTGGTCAAATCGGGTAGCTCGCAACAATACGTTGGTCAAAAGGATAATTTTCCCGAGCTTTAATATTTTGGTGTATCCTTGCATGCCCAGAGTGAGGATTGAGGATTGATGAGAGGAAAAGAGAGAAGATTAGGACGTAATGGAGAAATTTGGCCATTTGTTTGTGACCATTCTTGTCTAACAGTCCAAGAAAGTGTCGAAACAACATGCTCCCCTCCTTTCTTTCAGCTCCTACATTGGATCCCTTAACACACTGTAAAACCGTCATAACTGCATCGTATTATTTCGTACTTCTTTTCTTGCTTCAACCATATAACTTGTGGTCCATCACCTTTGTGGACTATTAATTTTATCTTTCTTTTTTGAGATACTGAATGTTTGTATTTAGGATAAAGTCTCCATGTTGGTTTTTCTTCATTTTGTGATTTCTTTATGATTTGAAGGTATTTACTTTATTACAGTGTGACTCGAGGACTTTTCCATAGTAATATATTGAAGTCATTGGGACTCCCACCCCGTCAACGAGGTATCTCTTGTCTAAAAATGTCTGATGTCTTGCAAGCAAGTTTTCATGGTAGAGATTTGGTGCCAGTTCTCAGCCGAGCCCGGAAGAGATGGCACCGCGTTCTTGCAACGTGCCGCTTCATCATGTCCTTAGAATATCGTCGCCTAGAGAAATTAGCCAAGAAGAAGAATGAGCTCTTGCCCAGGTCTCCATCTTACAGGGTGCTCGATATTGAGCCACGTCGCTTCTCGGGAATCACTGAGTCAAGCCTCACAGAGCTTGTTAAGAGAAGAAATTTCAGCCAGCTTCTTGAACTGGGAGGGGTTAACGGCTTGATTCAGAGGCTTGAAACCGATGCCAAAAATGGAATACAAGGTGATGCTGAAGACATAGCTGAACGGCAAAAGGTTTTTGGTTTCAACTCCTATCAGAAGCCATCTACAATCACTTGGATGAGCGTGACAAAGGTCTGTAAAGATCCCATTATTCTCATCCTCCTCATATGTGCCCTGCTTTCTTTTATTTTTGGCGTTAGAAGATATGGATTCAAAGGGTGTTCAGATGCGGGAAGCATATTTGTTGCTGTTTGTCTTGTTTCTGGTATTTCTGTGCTGAGCAACTTCTGGCCTAAAAGGCAATTTAACCACTTATCACACGCCAGCAATGATTTTCCAGTTGTTGTAACGAGGAAGGGGATGAGAGTTAAAATTTCGAAGTGTGAGGTTGTCACTGGGGATGTTGTTTGCTTAAAAGTTGGTGATCAAGTCCCTGCAAATGGATTGTTCTTAGATGAGCAGCCCAACTCCTTAAAGGTGGATGTTTCAGGAGTTGAAGGAGAAATTGGCCCTGCTGAAGTCAATAGTAATGACAATCCCTTCTTGTTTTCAGGTACTAGAGTGGTTGATGGAAATGCTCAAATGCTTGTTGCTTCTGTAGGCATGAACACGGAATGGGGTCAGATGATGAGCTCAAGGTGCTGTGATTCTATCAAAAAGACTCCTTTACAAGAAAGGCTCGAGAAGCTTACCTTCTCTGTAGCAAAGGTTGGTTTGATAGCTCCCCTTCTGGTTCTTATAGTATTGTTGATTCGATACTTTGGTGGATATATGTATGAGAATGACGGAAACAAGTTGTTTATTCGTGGCAAGACAAGTATCCACGATATATTCATGGCTGTGGTGGGAATTATTGCTACAACGCTTGTTATTGCTTCAACTGCTATTCCTGAAGGTCTACTTTTGGCTGTTGCAGTTGCTAGTGCTTATTCAACTATGAAAATGGCAGATGATAGTAATGCACTAGTGAGAGATATTTCGGCTTGCGAGGCAATCAGCTCGACCACCGTGATCTGTACAGACAAAACAGGCTCCTTAACATTGAACGACATGGAGGTAGCTAAAGTTTGGCTTGGCAGCAAGTTTCTTGAGGAAGGTGCTTCCTCCATTGCGCCCCATGTGCTTGAGATGCTCCACCAAGGGGTGTGTGTGTGCAGTACTGTGACACAACCAGGATCTTTGTTTGAAGTTTCTGAGAATTATGTGGGACAAGCAATTTGTAGCTGGGGTGTCCAGAAAATGGGTGGTGTGGACATGGAGCACCTGAGCGACAGTTGTACTTTTGTGCAGGTCAAAGCCTCAAATCTAGAGAACAAATATTGTGGTACTTTTATCAAGATGAAGGCCGACAATAAGATCCACACTCACCTCAAAGGGGGACCGGAGGTAATAATACATAAATGCTCACATTATGTTGAGGATGCTGGGACTGGGAGCATCAAATTGATTGATAATAGAGCTAGTGCTACTCTTGGGCAAATTGCTCAAGACATGAAGGACGATGGCCTCCAATGCGTCCCTTTGGCATATAAGCAAATACCAGAAGACTATCCTGATGATGGAGAAGATAAGTGCTATACTTTATTGGGGCTTTTGGGTGTGAAGGGAAAATGTCGGTCCCACGTTAAAGAATCTGTATTAGAATGCCAACATGCTGGGGTGGGCATTAAAATGATAACACGAGATGAGGTTCCCATGGCAAGAGCTGCCGCAATGGAGTGTTGTATACTTGAGCCAAATCATGACATTCGTGCTGGAGATGTGGTAGAAGGAGCGGAATTTCGAAACTGGACGGGTGAGGAGAGAATGGATAAGGTTGATAAAATCCGTGTGATTGCAAGAGCCTCTTCTATGGACAAGTTTCTGATGGTACAATGCTTGAAACAGAAAGGCCATGTGGTTGCAGTTACTGGAGAAAGCATAGGGGATACAAAGGTATTTGAGGAAGCCAATGTGGGGCTTGCTTGGGGATGTCAAGGAACTGATGTGGCCAAGGCGTATGCTGATATTGTCATCTTGGATGATAGTTTTGTTTCAATAGCTGGAGCAGTAAGGTGGGGAAGATGCATCTATTACAGCATCCAAGTATATATAGAGTTCCAGCTTACTGTTACCATTGCTTCTCTTCTGATTGATTTCATAACGGCAATTTCAGCTTCTAAACCTCCTACTATCAACATTGTGGCAGCCATTTCAGTTGGTGAAGTTCCATTTGCAGCGCTTCAAATTTTGTGGGTAAAGGTTATAGTGAGTACATTGGTTGCTCTGGCTCTCACAATAGAGAAGCCAGGTGAGGAGATAATGCGAAAGCCACCTGTTGATCCAACAGGGCCATTTGTCACCAACATCATGTGGAGGAACATAGTGATCCAAGCTACATATCCAATAATCGTCTTGTTAACCATAAATTTCAAGGGAGAATCAATTCTTAATGTGAATGCCAAGGTAAATGACACTTTGATCTTTAACACTTTCGTTCTATGGCAACTTTTTCTTCTACTTGGCACAAGGAAGATTGAAGAAAATGCATTTAAGGAGATACGTGGAAGAAAGTTGTTTTGGGGGATCGTTGCTTTCATCCTTCTTATGCAGATTCTAATGGTGGAATTCTTGAAAAGGTATGCAAATACGGAGAGACTCAACATGTGCCAGTGGAGTGTATCTATCGTAATGGCTGCTTCTTCTTGGCCATTTGGCTGGGTACTAAAGAGCATACCAGTTCCCATGGTACCATATTCAAGCTATTTCAAGCGACAGAAATCAAATTAGTCGACACTCATCAGACCTGCGCATGCAATTGGATACCAGTAGTTCTGTTTTTTCTTGGATACCATTAGTTCTGTTTTTTCTGTTCATTAGTCGAGACTATGTAGTATTGTTCAAGGGGAAAATTATCTAAATAATTATCGCACCGCCCCATTTAGAAATTCGCGTGTCATAATAAATAAATAATATGTTACAAATGAAAACAAAAATGTGATGGCTGAGTTGGTTCCTTGCAAATGGCTAAAGTTTGAAAGATGCGCTGGGTTGGTCTATGGTTTGAATCTCAGTGGTGCATTTTTTTAATTTTATTGCTGGGTTGGTCTATGGTTCGAATCTCAGTGGTGCATTTTTTTAATTTTATTGTTAGAGATGTGTCATTTTGCTTCGGTGCCCCTGCACTTTCAAAGGTTTGTCGTCGAAATTCTTATGTTTTAGAGATGTGTCATTTTGCTTCGGTGCCCCTGCACTTTCAAAGGTTTGTCGTCGAAATTCTTATGTTTTAGAGATGTGTCATTTTGCTTCGGTGCCCCTGCACTTTCAAAGGTTTGTCGTCGAAATTCTTATGTTTCTCATGCCTTACAGTTTAATCATTTGTAATACTTTTAATGCTAAAAAGTGACACTCTTAATACTAAAAACTGATACATTTAATACTAAAAAGTGACACATTTAATACTTGATGGACCTTAATGGACTTTAACGAAATGCTAAATGACACGTTTAAAGCCAAATGTGATACCTTGAAAAGACAAAAGTGACACATTTTAAGGTTGAAAGTGACATTATAAAGGAAAATTTATTATAATTCTCATTAAAATTCAAAGTAATACTCTTAATACTAAAAAGTGACATTCTTAATATTAAAAAGTGACACTTTTAATACTAAAAAGTGACACTCTTAATACTAAAAAGTAACACATTTAATACTAAAAAGTAACACATTTAATACTAAAAAAATGTTACCTTAAAACTAACGTTGACTGCTAAAAGTGACACATTTAATACAGAACTTGATATTTTCAATGCTAAAAAGTGACACATTTAATATTAACAGTGTCACTTTATAGTATAACATGTGTCACTTTTGACCTTGAAAGTGGCACTTTACATTTTTAATGAAAATTACAAATTTTCCCTAAAAAATTGTTAATTTTTGGGCTTAAATATGCCACTTTTAGTCTTAAATGCGTTACTTTCACTTTGAAAAGTGTCTTATTTTTTTATAAATAAAAATCATTACGTTTGATATTAAACTGTTATTTTATAACATTAAAAGTGTCATTTTTTTTAGAATTAAATGTATTACTTTTTAGCATTGAAAATATCACGTTTTAGTATTGAATGTGTCACTTTTTAGTATTAAATGTGTCACTTTTTAGTATTAAGAGTGTCACTTTTTAGTATAAAATGTGTCACTTTTTAGTATTAAGAGTGTCACGTTTAACGGAGCTGACAAATGATTAAATTGCAAGGCGTGGGAATTCGGCGACAAACATTGAAAGTGGAGGGGCACCGGAGCAAATAGAGGAAATGAGCATTAAAACATAATTTTGAAGCTATGGAGTGTTGAACCTTGGATCGCTTTTAGCTCAAACTCTAAGTTCCACCTACCACCAACTCGGCTGGCCTATTTTTGTGATTATTATTAACAGGTTTTGTTATTAACTCGCGAATTTGTAAATGGAGCTCCGTCTTACGGATTTAGGATCCGTAAGACCGTCCTACACAAGTCTTTGCCATCTATTTTCGTAAGGAACCTGTTGACGTGGATTAACAGATGGATTATATGAATGATATTTTTTTTCTATCAATTGAACCCCTTTCATCCCCAAACATTTTTTCTTCAATTCCACCTTTCTAGATGCAATTGAAAGACAAATGAAAAGTCTTATTTTATTGTGCGTTTCTAAATATTTTGCTACATTTCTTTTATTTGGTTATAGTCGGTGGAAGAGGACCATATATCAATCTGCAACTCCAGTCAATCCAGAGTGAAGAGCCAGTTTCCCCCTTTATATCTTCTTGTTCACTCTTCAGTTGTATTCCAGCTTCCTCCTTCATCTTCTTGTTCACTCTTCAGTTGTATTTACGAGTTGAGTTGGAATGGGTAGCGGGTCGAAATCCGTTAGAGCCTTGGATATAAAACATTTGAATTGTGGTATTGAATTGAGTCGGGTTAAAACAAGTAACATGTTAAATGGGTCAACCCGCCTTATCCTGAATTTCCCACCAAAATTTTATAAGTTTATAGGGTGAAATTATGATCGACCCTTTTTCAAAGTTTGTAATCCTTTCAGTACCTTTTTTTTTTCAATCGTAAAATGCCATTTTTTGACATATTGTTCTGAAAATGCTATCGTCTTCTTTAACAGTTTCGACAAATACATGTGATTCGAAAATCACCATTGTTGGACAATGAATCTCCAACAACGCTCAACCCAATTACCCAAGTAACTGAGATCCAAAGCATTCCAAGCAAATATGCATCCCAGCTACCACCATGATACTCAAAATCCAACTCGCCAGCTTTCAAAGTATCACAAATAAGCTTATCTACATAAAAATTGGTAAGGATTCGGTCCTTTCCCAAACAAGAAACTAGATATGAGATATGCAGTAGCATGGTCTTTACTTTTTGAGGTGGTTGGATGACAAATGGGATTAGTGTGCGATTAAACGCAAATGGTGCGTTTTTAAGGGTTTTGGAGTGAGAAAGTGAAATTTGAATCGCGATACATAAATATTTGAATCGTAATTCATTTTCGTAGCATGCCTTAGGCTCATTAAGGGTATCACGTCATTTTATCCCCAAAAGTGTTATTTTCTGGTTGAAAAAAAACACTGTACTAGAGCGAATTAAAACTTTAAAAAGTGAACCGATCCACAATTTTACCAACTTATAGAGTAAACAATATCATGCCAAAATGGGTAACGGGTTCAAACCGCTTTAACCCAACCCAACTCGACCCGTTATTTTTTTTTTTGTCAAAACATGTTACCTTTTTCAACCTGAAAATATTAACGAGTTGAGTCGAGTAATTTTCAAGTTGGTTCAGGTGGGTTAATGAGTTATGAGTTGTAATTGTCAGACCTAGAGGAAATGGTCAAGTATAACCATTTGACTCGACCAATTATCTTTTATGACCATTGACCAAAAAATGATACAGACTTTCTAAAAGACTCTTCCCAACCTAGATAGCCTTTTTACCCCTCAGCGAGTCAGCGTCCCTCACAAACACACAAAATCAGTTCTTTCATCTCCTTCCGCCATCGGTGTTCGCCTTAAGCCATCGTTCAAGGTTCGTCTGTCTCACCTCTGTATCTTTTTTTGTTGCTCTTTCTCATCTTCAAATCCTAGGTCGAAACCCTAGGTCCATCTCTCACAATGAATCAGCCGACTATTGAATCTGTTCATCGACTATTGAGTCGGTTAATCAACTCATGAGTAGATCACCATCACTTATGGGTCAATTATGAGTTGGTTAATCGACTCACTAAGTCGATTAGTGAGTCGATTAACCGACTCATAATCGACTTAGTGAGTCGATTAACCAACTCATAATTGACCCATAAGTCATAATCGACTCTTGACTGATCATAAGTTTATTAATCGACTCATGAAAACTCGTGAATCGATTAATCAACCATTGAGTAGTTTAATCGACTCAATAAGGGTATTTTAGGATTTTCAATCCAAATCTGGCCATAAAAGATCTTTTTCTATAAGTTAAGTCATTTATGTAAACACCATGTTTGACCTGACCATTTATGAAGAAACCCCGTTAGACCTAGTTGTATTCTTAGTTGGTAAAGAAATATGTTGTTTGCTTCAGGTTGGTCAGGGGCGCTCCTGAACTTTTAGGGGCCAAGGGCAAAAATGATAAAATGGACCCCTATAGATATAAAAAATAAAATTTTGAAATAAATAAATTTTCAATTTTTCATCATTTAAAGTATTCAATTGGTATAACATCTACGAGCATACTAATATATAAGTATATGAAATAATTATTTAAAATTACTTCGTTTACATATTCCGGTACACTAGCTATTTTCTATCTAAATTTGATAATTTTCTTATATATTAAAATATACCAAATCTCTATAAAGCATATCTATAAGATATTTCAGATTTATTCACTATTCTAAGATATTTCTCAACTATATAATCAAATTATATCACCTTCTCTCATTTTTTGGCTCATTCGTTACATGTTGATTTGATTTTTTTGTTGATTATTCGATTATTGTAATCCATTAATTCATATTCTAAGAAAATTAGGTTTTTTGTTGATTAGACGTGTCATTTTATTATTAATGAGCTACTAAAAATGTCATTTTTTTAAAAAAGTTTGACTTTCAAACGGGAATTCTTTACCCGGAACGGAGGGAGGGAGTATATAATACTTGATAATTCACAACTCAAAAATAAAATAAATTTTATATATCTTTCAAAAAGTCAAACCCATGACCTTTCAACCAAATCAAAACAACTCATTCAATGGGCCACTAAATCATACACAAAATTCAAGTGAAAATATAATATTTATATCTATAAATGGTTGTAATGTAAGTTTGGGCCCCTCAAAATTGGGGGCCCAGGGCAGTCGCCCTTCCAGACTACCTTCAGGGTCGGCCCTAAAGTTGGTTTGCCTGCTTGAAAAAATGTAGGTGTTTGTTTTCTTGAACTGGGAAATGGTACAGTATAATTAGATGATGTTTGTTGTAGTGAGTCGCAGATGTACTGATCCAATGTCGGTGTTGGTGTAACCTTTAGGGTCCGTTTGGATGCATTGATTTTGAATTCAATAAATATTCAAATTCTATAGAATTTAAATATCTTAGAATTTGCTTTTAAAATCATAGCATTTTCATTGTTTGGATAATGTATAGAATTCAATTGTAATTTTACATTATACTTAAAATAAGCGTCCAATAATATGTCAAGTATCTAGTTTATTCTAGTGCTATATGGTTGTTAGTTATTATGAATGACAAGAGTTCAAACCTTGCTATCAATAATAGTATAAAAAATTTACATTTTAGAAAATATAAATAACATATAGTGATGGTGGTTAACGATGGCGGTGGGTGGCAGCCGATGGAGGTAGTTGGAGGAGGCAGTAGTGGCTAGAGGTGTTTGGGGCTGCGGGAGGTGGCACAAGTGGTGGTGGTTAAAAGTTGTTTTGGTGATGGTAAAAAAAGGTGATTTGTCACTAGGTAATAATTGATCAAAATTCAAAATTTAAATTATTAGGATTTAGAATTAGGTTTATAGAATTGAGTAATTTAGAATTCCAATATAATTCTAATTTCAAATTTTAGTTAAGTTACCAAACAATGGAATTAGTTTTGAAGGGCCCAATTCAAATTCCATGAATTGAGGTATCCAAACATAGTATTAGGTAAGTTACTAAAGTTTGTGACACTTGTGTTCTTGTTTGGGAGGCGGTAGTGTGGTTTTCTTTTTGAACTCCGTATAGCTTCTCTTATTGATAGATTGATTTGGTTTTACTGATAAAAGAACGGGTAACAATACATTGTTATTGAGAATCATGATTTAAATAAGATTTTTTTTCCTTTCACAATCTGAATATTTGATTTCACACCGGTATTTAAGGAAGCGAAACGAATTAACTATAAATAAGAGGATTAATTCAAACGTGGACGACTTTTGACTTGTGCTACGAATTTACGTACACCACGAATTTGGAGGGAACAAGGTTACTACTATCAGCGGTGTTATGCATGGGTTAAGTTAGGTCTATTCTAAATACCATCGGATTAGAACACTAATTACCATAATAATATAACTGAGACTCAACGAATCCATGTGAGCGGATACATTGAACCGGACATTTACTAACAATATCAAAAAACAAGTTTAGCAGGATGGATTTGTATGCTATCAATAGAGTGTTCAACCAATTCACCATCAATCATCATCAAATCACCAATGTATAAAGCAAAAGTCATTGATCATTCATTATTCATGATTCTCAATCGCGATGGAGTTTCTAGACTCAAGTTGCAATTACTAAAATAAAATAAAAAATGCAGTTACTAAACCAAAAAGAAAGAGATTGAATGATTAATAGATTGAAATTTGCTCAGGTTTGATAGTAAACCAGATTAACCGACCGAAATTTAAATTTGGTCAAGATCTTTTGAGCTTTCTATAGCTGCTTTGAACGACAAGGATCATAATTATTTGTAATACTGACCTATTCATTCTAAATGTGCCAAGATTCAAAAATCTCAACTCAACCCTTCGGCTTTTGGAAATTGCTGTGTCATGCCTCACGTTTATAAATAAAGAGCGTCACTTTTTAACATTAAAAATGTTATTTTTGACTTTAAAAATGTCACTTTTTTTCTTTAAAAGTTGTTACTTTTTGGCTTTAAATGCGTTACTTTTGACTTCAAATGTGTTACTTTTGTTTTGAAAATATTCACTTTATATTATAAATGGAAACTATTACTTTTGGTGTGATACAGTGTAAGTGTCACTTTATCTAATCTAATATAATCTAACTACCTATAAAAATTTAGGTTGTCTTTTAGAACTTAATGTATAGACAAACCAACCCTTAACTTAATAAATCACTCGCAATTAATTAAGGTTGAAAGAGTAAATTTGTCATATACTAATTAATTCCATGAATAATTAAATAATAGTTTGATCCCTTGACTTGTACCTAATAGTTTGATCACCTAATGCAAGAGCAGAATTAGACATATCAAACAACCTACCATAGTAAGACATAATGTCCACAGTTTCATTCATTCTAGTGTTATCAAATTGTGTAGTAAGCAATTCAAGTTTTGAAGCACGGACACTGGCAAGTCCTTCACATAATATTTGAAGGGCCTCCCACACATCTTTAGTAGAGTCATAAGTAGCAATAACCCTAAAAGTATTGGCATCTAAGGCTTTGTATATGGCTGAAAGAGCCTTGAAATTAAAAGAGGCTGTGATTCTATCTTCAGTGGACCAATCTGCTTCTTTAGTGATATTAACATCACCATCTTTATCACTAGTCTTAGGTGGAGTCCAACCATTCAGAACAACAAGCCACGCTCTCTCATCAATTGATTTGATGAAGATACACATCTTGACTTTCCAAATAGAATAATTCACATTAGTCAAAGTAGGAGGTCTAATAACGTTCTCATATTGAGAATCCATCATGGTTACAACCAGAATCTTCTTAGTGTCGTCAAGAGGATGCTTTGATACCAATTGAGAGATCAACAGTAGCTAGGATTCAAAGAATCTGTTGATGGAACTTGTGATGCAGTTGCATCCGGAGGTGCATCGACTAGAAAATCAAAAACGAAAACAGCGGAAGTCTTTAAGTTAATTAAAGCAATAAAAAAACAGAGATTTATCAAACTATCTACAAGCTATGCTTGTAGATCCAGCCTCATGACTAAAAAAGATTTCATTAAAAGGATTATGAGTTTCTCAAACACAAATATGAACTCTACTAAAAACAAAAACCCTCTAACAAGACATAAAGTCTATAGAGAAAACCCACAAACAAGAGTATAGAAAAATGTGGGGTTAAAAAACAAGCTTCCTAAGAACTAGGAATGCAAACAGCAAAAACAACGATGTAGCTTGGGATGAAGCTGCATCCAGATTTCCAGCAAAACAACAAAGCTCTCAGTTTGTATATGCGTATTCTCTGTGTATGTTCTAAAGCTCTATCTCCGTGTCTTTTCTGCACACTCCTATATATATGTTGTAGAAAACCTACAATCAAAGGAGGAAACACAAGACTCCAAGAAAATAAAGGATTAGGAAACAAAAGAGTTAGTTTTCATAATTATTTAAAACACCTTTTTACACATATTTTGTTATTAAATATGTGGACTCTTTGAGAACTTTTAGGAAATGATTAAATATAGTAATTACTTACCAAAACTTTGTGACAAAAAAAGGTTAAAATAAGACAAAAATAGGGCACACCAATTTTACCCTTATAGATTGATTCACTAATTTAATTCTTTCAAGTCCTCTTGTGCAAGCTTCTCCGACAAGGATCCAATGTTATTATCGAGGTTCCTAATCTTTGTTGTGCATGTTTAATTGCAAAACAAGTATTCATTCCAAGTGTTATGATGATCTAAAAGGTAGAAAGGATGCAAGTAAGTGTGTTCAAGTCTTGAACACGTCTATATATATATATATATATATATATATATATATATATATATATATATATATATATATATATATATATATATATAGTAATCAAAGAAAGATAGTGAACAAAGCTCTTGTGTTGTGACTTGGAATAAACCTTCCTCCGCGGGGGAAGGAAATTACAATTTCTTCCTATAGAATATCTAGAAACAAGACAATTGAATTGGAAATATCGACAAATTCTTGTGGAGTCCAAAGAAATAAATAAATAAATAAATAAATAAATAAATAACAGAAGTGAGGAGGTCAACTTGTTCCAATTTAATCTCTAGTGAATTTGAATATCAGAATAGCGGATATAGTCATAATAATCATAATCATAATAATAATAATAATAACAATAATAATAACAATAATAATAATAATAATAATAATAATAATAATAATCATAATAATAATCATAATAATAATCATAATCATAATAATCATAATCATAATAATCATAATAATAATAATAATAATAATAATAATAATAATAATAATAATAATAATAATAATAATAATCATAATAATAATAATAATAATAATAATAATAATAATAATAATAATAATAATCATAATAATAATAATAATAATAATCATAATAATAATAATAATAATAATAATCATAATAATAATAATAATAATAATAATCATAATAATAATAATAATAATAATCATAATAATAATAATAATAATAATAATAATAATAATAATAATAATAATAATAATAATAATAATAATAATAATAATAATAATCATAATAATCATAATAATCATAATAATCATAATCATAATAATCATAATCATAATAATAATAATCATATTAATAGCAAAAAAATATGTTATTGTTATTATTAATAGTAGGTTATTTGTTGTTGTTATTTTTTTATTATTATTACTATTATTATTATTTTATCTAAAATATTTTATTAAAATCCTTGACGTTAAAAATAAGTTGTTTTTTTCAAATAAAACCTCATAGTCTAATGATGTTAATAGAAGTGTTAAGTTTTGGACTTCTTGGTATTAATAGTTTAATTTTGGAACTTTTTGGTATTTTTTCCCTTTATTAAAAGTAGACTATGTAGTTAGAAGTGACTCACACCTAATTAAAAATTAATGCAGATGCTCTAAAAATATTTGAAAAAATAACTATGAAAATTAACAACTTTTTTTTCTTTTGCGGTTGAAACTTGAAACTAACAGTTTGTTGAGCCCTTTCAAAAAGGATTTATTTTTTTGATTTTTTCATAAAGAGGTTCTCTAAATTCAACATTTTCAAGTACAATTTGTACCAAAAATAAAAAAAATATTTTTTAAAAAATTTATTACAAATGGAAATAAGCTAGTTGACTACACATGGATTTTGAAGTATCTTGCCAATGCAACGGAAGAGTGAACAAGAAGATGAAGGGGGAGGCTGGCTCTTCACTCTGGGATTGACTGGAGTTGAAGATGAAGGGGGAGGCTGACTCTTTACAGCAGGTGACTTTCGCATTATCTCTTCACCTGTCTTCTCTATTGTGAGAGCCAGAGCAACCAATGTACTCACTATAACCTTTACCCACAAAATGAAATGGTTGCCCTCACGGGCTTAGCTCAGTTGGTTAAGAGCTAGTAGATTTGGATACAGGACCAAGGATCGAGTCCTAGCAACCGCAGTGTGGGGGTTTCATCCTCTTGTGGGGATGGCTCTTTGTAGGTACTAGGCACGGGTCCTCCTAGCTACTTAATCGTTGAGTCACCGTGATTTTCCTCTCTCACCGTGATTTTCCTCTCACATTTTCTCGGGGAGAGTTTCCCCTTTTGGATACACAAAATGAAATGGCTGCCACAATATTGATAGTAGGAGGTTTAGAAGCTGAAATTGCCGTTATGGAATCAATCAGAAGAGAAGCAATGGTAACAGTAAGCTGGAACTCTCTCTATATATATGCATCTTCCCCACCTTACTGATCCAGCTATTGAAACAAAACTATCATCCAAGATGACAATATCAACATACAAATTGGCCACATCAGTTCCTTGGCATCCCCAAGTGAGCCCCACATTGGGTTCCTCAAATGCCTTTGTATCCCCTATGCGTTCTCCAGTAACTGCAACCACATGACCTTTCTGTTTCAAGCATTGTACCATCAGACACTTGTCCATAGAAGAGGCTCTTGCAACCATACGGATTTTATCAACCTTCTCCATTTTCTCTTCACCCGTTCAGTTTTGAAATTGCGCTCCTTGTACCACATCTCCAGCACGAATGTCATGATTTGGCTCAAGTATACAACACTCCATTGCTGCAGCTCTTGCCGTGGGAACCTCACCTCGTGTTATCATTTTAATGCCCACCCCAGCATGTTGGCATTCTAATACAGATTCTTTAATGGGGCAATGCTAGGGCCACTCTCATTTTGCACCAAAATATGAGTACCCTATGTGTAGACACCCCAATTTCGTACCCCTGATATGTGACATGACAAAAATATCAAGACCTGTTAAAACATTAACAAATGTCAAGTTACAGGGTCAAAAATACAAAAAGACAAAGTAGGATGCGCAAAATGACAAATTGCAGGGACTAAAGTGTCAAAAAGGAGCTTAGTTTGAAGATTGGGCACAGCCACCCATAGGTTTGGGCATGGCGCCCAAACCTCTATAGGTTGGAGCCCAAACTTCATTCCACCAACATGCGCTCACGCAACGCGCAAAATGCAAATTTTCAAACGCAATTAGCAAACGTGAAAGGATTTGGGCGTGGCTTCCATCCAGTTTGGGCATGGCGCCCAAACCTCTATGGTGTAGCGCCCAATTCCATTCTTCAGACACTGTTCATCCCTTCATTTGCCGCAAAATGCAACAAACACTGCGCGACGTACACCCGATCGATGCGTCTGATAAAATTTCAAAATTCCACCGATGTCCCAGTCCTCACCTATAAATAGAGGTGCCCGGCTCTTCATTAAGTACTCCTTCTTCGCGTAAAGCTTCTTCGCGTTAACGTTACGCTGGAGAATTAGAGAGCGGTGTGAAATAGTGAGAGATCACCTCCAAAGCCTCGAAACCCTGACAAACCTCTGCCAAACACAAAACCAACCGATAGGAGTATACCTTAGCCCCCCAGCTAGGTATCCATCCCTTTTCCCCGGTCCAAAAATCGTGGAAAGAGCAGTTGCTCTGCCCGATTTAAAAGGCCGAATCAGCTAGAAATAAGCCGTTACTCTGCCCAATTTTAGCCTACCTCAAGCCAACAAACAACCAAATACAAACAGTTACTCTGCCCAAACCCCGAGGCCAAAAGTAACTTTCAGAAGCAGTCACGCTGCCCAAATTTACACAACACACAACACAACATACAACACACAACAACAACAAAAAAGACTCTTTCTCCCCGAGGGACAGGGCGAGCACACCTTTAGGTTGTCTGTAAGTTTTTATTTTTAAAGTTCTTCATTCTGTAAAATAGTATTATTTCCAATCTGGCCCAATGTAGATATATAAGCAGTTGTGCTGTCCGGATTTAGTCAGGAAATAGTACTAAATGTAGCCGTTATTATGGCCAATTACTTTCAGAAATATTTGTAATTATTTGCTTTGTTTATTAAAGTCTTTCATTTTGTAATAGTATTATTTCCAATCCGGTCCAATGTAAATATATAAGCAGTTATGCTGCCCGGATTTATTTAGGAAATAATACTAAATGTAGCCGTTACTATGACCAAATATTTCCAAGTATATTTGTAATTATTTGTAAAAGAGACTGTTGCAAGTCTGTAAATAATATAGATGTAACGGATGTATTTGTAGGCAGTTAATGCTTTATCTATCTGTTAAATAAATATAACAAAAAGCATACTTTAGCCAAAAACCGTTTTGAGACCGAAAGGGCGAGTTGGGTGCCTAGCACCTTCCCAACTCGTAACTTAGCATCCGAACCCATTTTCTCTATCTCTCGGTTTTTTTTGGTTTTGCTTTATTTTTTGCCTTAAAATAAAGATGGCCACTCTAAAAACATTTTGGATCCAAAGTGGGGCCTCGCAACATCTTTCTTTGCACTTTCACGTTCTCCCCTAAAAAAGGGAGAATGAGAATGGAAAAGTGATGTATTCCTATGTCCTGGTATCCCCTAAACAAGGGATAACTTGACGTAGAAAACCCAAAGCACTCATAGCGATCCAAAATAGGCTATAAGGCTATTTTCATAAAATCCATAGTGGGGGCGCTGCAACATCTTTCTTTGCACTTTCACGTTCTCCCCTAAACAAGGGAGAATGGGAATGGAAATGTGATGTTTCATATATCCTGGTATCCCCTAAAAAAAGGATAACATGACATAGAAAATCCAAAGCTCCCATATTGGATCAAAAATCCACTAAAGGCAACCGAGGCGCATTCCAACGCGCTATTCGACAGCACTCCTCCCGCACTTTTGATTTTGATCTCCCCTAAACAAGGGAGGCTGGAACAGAAGCAGTGGATGTCACCGCATCCGCACGTACGCGCACCCCTATCCAAGGGCGCGCGGGGCGCGGGAGCACATTCCTGAACCCACGGTGGCGACTTCTGGGGAGATCGTTTTTATTATTTTAATGAATAAAAATGGAGGACTAGACTCATAACCAAAACTTTTTTTCTTTTGTTTCTGGCTAAAGTATGCTTGTTATATTAATTTAAACAGTCTAATATTGCGTTCCTTTAACATCCGTGTCTATATTTGTGGATATGATCCTCCATCTTGCAGCAGTTTCATTTCAAATACTGTTACAGATATACTTGAAAATATTCGTATTTTTTAAAAAAAAATCTTCAAAAAAAAAAAAAAGAAATAAATAAATAAATATATATATATACATATATTATTTATATACATATATGTATATACATGTAATATTTTATGTGCAATACTATCCGGGCAGCACAACAAAAGGGGCCGGGGCTTTATTTTTAAAATCTCTTCATTTTCGGCCTTATATTATTTTATCCTGCTTTATTTTCATTCTGCAAAATATATATGTATATACATGCATTCATTCTGTCATTTTATTTTGGGGATTAGGACTCATTTATAATTAATAGAAATAGATAGATTCCCCGCTTTTCTTTCTATTTCTTGATGGTATGCTTGCTTGCTCGCGCTTAAGCTAAAAAGCCGAGAAAATACATACTTAACGGCAAGACATGCTATATCTGTTTTATTTTCTAATTCTATATCTGAAAAAAAAAAAACTTTTTTGCTTTTTTTAGATACCGCACACATGCGCACATGCATATAACTATATTCCGAACTGCTACCCTACACCATGGCCAGCCTACCCCCTGCATAAGCCAACGCTAGAATGCATATAGATTCTCAGGACACTTCAAAGACCGACCGGTTTTTGCATTTTAAATTGTGGGTCAGCCCCAGTAAAAAAAAATGTGCAAGTCAAAAAAAATGCATAAGTCAAAAAAAAATGTGCGCAAGTCAAAAAAAATGCATGCAAGTAAAAAAAAAAATCTGCGCAAGTCAAAAAAAAAACACTGGGGCTGATTTATTATTTTCAAATGCTCGACCTAGATCATTTCGAATGGGGGATCCCGGAAAGAGTATAGGCCCTTCGCCTGGGATCGATCCGATCTCGAGAGTCGAAAGGGTGAAATCGTTGGTCCTATACTGCGGAGAAAGAATCCCTTATTCGAGGAAAAGTCACGAGGCATCAAAATTAAGCAGTGCTTATCCGGTTAATCTGTAGGGAAAATAATTAATAAAATATACTAATAAATGCATACTGTACTTCAAGCCCAGAAAGCCTTAATGACCTTCTAATACACCCAAAACCCATTTTCCTCGAAATCGCCCGAACACGGAAAAGCGAGAATAGTCTTGGCCGATTGATCTGAAAAGTAGTCTGTCGAAGCAGAGTGTATCGAAAGCAGTCGAGATAAAAGCGGCTTGATTCGATAATGCAGATCGAGGAGCGATATGGCGGCAAAAGATAAACAAGATAGCAATGGGGCTAGCGACAAATGGAGCGATCGGGGAACCAAAAGGAAACTCTGTGTATGCACCTCCTCAGGGCTTGAAGCTTGGCTAAGAAAGGCTGGATGCTCATGCGAGAAAAATAACAAATTAGGTGGTAATTGATCACCTGGCAGGTTTTTCAGAAACTCTCGCCATTTTTTCCCAAAAAGCCAAAATCCCAAAATACGACCCTAGTACTTCTCATTCTCCTGAAATAAATTCCCCTGATACCGCAGAAAATATCCTTTTCCAAGCCTCCAGAAAGCTACCCAGTGTCAGCCACCAACCAAATGATGACCTCCTTGCCCAAGGTAATATGATTTCAAGCGCTCATAATTCCGACCCATATTCTCGAAAATCGGCTCGATCCCCCTCACAATTCTATTGCTATTACGACCAAAAGGAATTACCCTCCTCTTGATCCCTCAAATGCCTATCCTCAACAAATGACTCCATGGACTCTAAAAGAAATCATCTGTAGACCAGAAAAAGAATCTCTATTGGGCCAAGGTCCAGGCAACCCCATTCCAGTACAATATTATCCAAGAGAAAAAACTCCACTCAGTTGCTTGACCAAAACCCCATCGGTGTTTACTCAAACCAAAAGCCGGAAAGAAAGGCATTATGATGACTGCCGTCCCAAGATCTGCAATATTCCAAACACTGTGGGCCCATGGGATACTGAAGCCCATGGATAATTACCGACCACCCAAACCGATACCTATTTCCTGGAACCATGCCCAGTATTGTGAATATCATCGATGCAGTGGTCATCTTACCGACAAGTGCTATATACTCACAGATGCAATTTAGGATCTCATTGACAACAAGGTAATTACAGTGGCAGACGCAAAATTTGTTCAAACAGATCAAGCCAAGGAGGTCTAAAAGGGGAAAGTTGGTTAACCATGAATAAAGGTCTTTGTAAAATATCTTGCGATCAATAAAGGATTTTCTAAAATAATGTTTGGAGGAAACAACTTTTTGGGTATGATAGGCAGAGGTACTGATTACGATGAGCTCCCTGCTGAGTTTGAGTCAATTTCTAATAAACCTCTACAGAACTAGTATACCGCGATCTAATGGACCGCTTCGGATATATTACCCCTATTCCTTTCCCTAGCCTTACGGATTTGGTCATCTACCAATCCGCTCCCTAAAATTGAGGATCTCAAACCCCAGGTCCTCAATAATGTAATTAACCCTGTATGGTGTGCTTTTAATAATAATCTAAATGTATTTGCTTATTTCTTAGTTGCACCTATATTAAAAGACGCATTAAATCTTTATAATAATGAGTCATTTAATAGGACCCGAACAAAAAAAAAATATTCGCTTGAGCTTGAAAAGTCAGTCGAGCACCAGGGACAACATCATCAACAGCAACTGAGGACTGATCCACTATCAATCTGGGGCTGGACAATGAAGTCAAAAGAGTCAAAATCGGCAACTACCTGCAAGGATAACACTCATGGATCTCCTCAAAGAGTTCGTGTACATGTTTACCTGGTCCTATGAAGATGTGTCGGGGGTAGACCCGACCATAGCCAAACAGGATCCCACATGTCGGGATGCTCATCCAATCGGACAAAAGCTCGCGCATCAAGCGGAATGGTCACTACAAGTTAAAAAAAGAGAAAGCATGAAAACGACCGCCGTCAACTTCATTCGGGTAAAAAAAAACACAAGAAAAAAAAAGGAAAGGAAAAAGTGAAAAAAAAAAGAATAAAGAAAAAAAAGAGAAATATACCCGATCTGGCTGTCCAATGTAGTGACCATTCCCAAACCCAACAAGTTTTTTTTATCAACGACATCTTTGAGCCATAGTCAAATCAAAGGCGGGGAGACCAAGAAAGGACCTCATTCACCACTTGGGGGACCTACTGCTATCATGTCATGTCAACGGGCGAGGAAAAATCTGGGGTTACTCATCAGCTTGCTACCACTCTTTTCCACGATGTGCCATATATTGTCAAAAAGATCAAGTCAGGAGATGTCGTACCCCTCACAAGCCAGGAAAGAAGACTTTGTTCGACCCTCAATCTCAACAAGCTTCAAAGGTATTATGCTCGAACCACCTTATCTGGCAAGTGCTTCCCTCTCCAGCTTGCTAGGCTGAAAACCCGAAAGGGCGGCCTAGGCAAAAGTTAGAGCAAGTAAAAATAAATAAATAAATAATAATAAAGGCTCGCTAGGTTGAAAACTCGAAAGGGCAGCCTAGGCAAAAGTTAGAGCCAAATAAAAAAAATATATAAGGAGAATAAGGAGAGGAAAACACTCTTTGAAACCTCGGCATTCTACCTCCGATCTTGACATGCAAGGGCTCGTGACGAAGAAGAAAAAGAAAAACCACGACCCGAGAGGCTACGCGATAAAACACTAAAATATAAAATTTTCGGGTCCCAGAGGTGCGGCTTAGGAATAATTGCTAAAGAAATTTAGATTATACATTAATTGCACTGTACATATCTATTATTGCCTATACCCCTTTGTTTCCCGAAACTATCCCTTCTTTTGCGGCTAAGCCCCAGGTGGTCCATCGATACTGCGGTGTCCCTTGACCAATATACGAGGCCTGAGAAAAGGCTCGGTCTCATCGGAGAATGAAAAGCACGAAGAGAAGTGTCCTCGTCCTATTCATCATCTGCGTTGCCATTGTCAAAGCTTGACCAAGCGACTTGGATTCCGCCCATTCTTTGCTGCGATCGATTCGTGAAGAAAAATCGGGGGCTATGAGAATAGCCTTATGCCAAGTGTAGCCACTGCCTATGACAATGGTATGGCCGAGAACAGAAGGAAGTATTTGCCTTTTCCTTTGCCCGCATATCACGAAAAAAAAAAAAAAAAAGAAAGGAAGCATTCAGTCAAACCGAAGGTATATTCCTTTAAAATCCATTTGGAGAAGCAGCGTGCCATTACACGGTAGGTCGGTATAGCTTTGCTTTGTGCATGTGTTTTGAGTCGCATGTGTTTTTTTTGCATCATATAAAATTAGATTGCATTGTAAATATTTGTACATGTTTTCAAAACAAAAAAACAAAAACACAAAAATACAAAAAATATACAAAAACAAAAACAAAAAAAAAACAAAACAAAAAAAAATGGGAGGGAAAATGCATGTACAAGAGAGAAAATTTTCGGTACATGTAACAAGAGAAAATCGTGAGAAGAAGAATTTTCGGTGAAGCTAAAGAATGAAGCGAAAAACAACAAGCAAAGAAAAGATGATTCGGTGATACCAAGAGATCTTTGCAAAGAAAAAGAAAGCTTCGACCAAGGTTAGAAGGAGCGAAAAGAAAATCAGCGGCATCAGAAATTTTCGACTAAAGCCGAAAACACGGAAGCGGGGAAAAAGATTTTCAGCCAGACGGTGACAAAGAATCGAAAGTGCAGTAACAGTAGAAACATCAAGCGACAGCGGCAAAGCAACATCAGCGCACAATTTGCATGCATGGACACGACAAAGGTAAAGGAAAGGAAAGGTATTTTCCTTTTTAGCGGTGCATTGTTTGATGTTTGGAAACTTTCCTTTAAGGGGCAAACAACCCGGTTCCACGAGGGAAAGGTCTTGTTCTCCGGTGAAGGCTAAGTTCCTAAAGAGGCACATTCCATGCATTTTTTATTTGTGTTGGAAAACTTTCCTTTAAGGGGCAAACAACCCGGTTCATAGGGAAAGGTCTTGTTCTCCGAGTAAAGGTTTGAGTTCCTAGGAAACAATTCATCTTGCGAGCTTGACGCAAGGCCCGGGCTTCTGATTGTCGATTCCTTGTATAAGGATCACGTAAGCGATCTATCCGGTAGATGCGACCAAACCGACGGCCGCATTATTTACCTTTGCAACACTCATTTGATAAAGCTTTACATGCGACTTTGCTCATTTAGCATTGCCACACCAGCAACACTTGATCCCGGCTTGAGGCCGAACTTCGTTTAATGATTCCTTTTATTAAGGGATACGTGGCGGCCTACGTTAGTAGGTCAGACCATCGAGCATTCAATTTGCATATCTACTTAAAAACTGCGATAACACGCTATAGCCGACTAAAATGTCTAGGATATAGAGGTTTGATAAATCTTTGCATTATAAGCGCTACCTGCTGTTGCATATTTCTCCCTCGTTTTGAAATGAAAGCGAAATGAGAGTCTATTCTAATCAACGATGTTCGCCTACTCCGTAAGTCTGCGGGTTACCCAGACTCCATCGTTGAGGGCTCTTAGACACCCCGATTTCGTACCCACTCGATATGTGACATGACAAAAATATCAAGACTGTTAAAACATTAACAAATGTCAAGTTCTGAGGGTCAAAAATGTAAAAGGACAAAGCAGGATGCGCAAAAGGACAAATTGCAGGGACTAAAATGTCAAAAAGGAGCTTAGTTTGAAGATTGGGCACAGCCACCCATAGGTTTGGGCATGGCGCCCAAACCTCTATAGGTTGGAGCCCAAACTTCATTCGACCCACTGTTCATGCAACGATCACGCAAAATGCAAATTTTCAAACGCAACGTGCACAACGGATCGAAGCCGAGGTGAAAGGATTTGGGTGTGGCTTCCATCCGGTTTGGGCATGGCGCCAAACCTCTATGGTGTAGCGCCCAATTCCATTCTTCGAACATCGTCCATCCCTTCATTTGCCGTGAAATGCAACAAACAGCTTGGCGTACACCGTCGATGCGTCGATAAAATTTCAAAATTCCACCGATGTCCCAGTCCTCACCTATAAATAGAGGTGCCTGGCTCTTCATTCAGTACTCCTTCTTCGCGTTAACGTTACGCTGGAGAATTAGAGAGCGGTGAGAGATAGTGAGAGATCACCTCCAAAGCCTCGAAACCCTGCCAAACCTCTGCCAAACACAAAACCAACCGATAGGAGTATACCTTAGCCCCCCAGCTAGGTATCCATCCCTTTTCCCCGGTCCAAAAATCGTGGAAAGAGCAGTTGCTCTGCCCGATTTAAAAGGCCGATTCAGCCAGAAATAAGCCGTTACTCTGCCCAATTTTAGCCTACCTCAAGCCAACAAACAACCAAACACAAGCGGTTACTACTTGCCTAAACCCCGAGGCCAAAAGTAACTTTCGAAGCGATCGCCCAAATTTACACAACACACAACACAACACACAACAACAACAAAAAAGACTCTCTCTCCCCGAGGGACAGGGCGAGCACACCTTTAGGCTGTCTGTAAGTTTTTATTTTTAAAGTTCTTCATTACGTAAAATAGTATTATTTCAAATCCGGCCCAATGTAGATATATAGCGGTTGTCTTTGCCGGATTTAGTCGAGAAATAGTACTAAATGTAGCATTATTATGGCCAATTACTTTCAGAAATATTTGTAATTATTTGCTTTGTTTATTAAAGTCTTTCATTTTGTAATAGTATTATTTCGAATCCGGTCCAATGTAAATATATAAGCAGTTATGCTGCCCGGATTTATTTAGAAAATAATACTAAATGTAGCCGTTACTATGGCCAAATATTTTCAAGTATATTTGTAATTATTTGTAAAAGAGATTGTTGCAAGTCTGTAAATAATATAGATGTAACGGATGTATTTGTAGACAGTTAATGCTTTATTTATCGTTAAATAAATATAACAAAAAGCATACTTTAGCCAAAACCGTTTTGAGATCCGAAGGCGAGTTGGGTGCCTAGCACCTTCCCAACTCGTAACTTAGCCTCCGAACCCATTTTCTATCTACGGTTTTCTTTTTACGGTTTTGCTTTATTTTTGCCTTAAAATAAAGATGGCGACTCTAAAACATTTTGGATCGGTGGGGCCTCGCAACATCTTTCTTTGCACTTTCACGTTCTCCCCTAAAAAAGGGAGAATGGGAATGGAAAGGTGATGTATTCCTATGTCCTGGTATCCCCTAAACAAGGGATAACTTGACGTAGAAAACCCAAAGCACTCATAGCGATCCGAAATAGGCTATAAGGCTATTTTCATAAAATCCATAGTGGGGGCGCTGCAACATCTTTCTTTGCACTTTCACGTTCTCCCCTAAATAAGGGAGGATGGGAATGGAAAGGTGATGTTTTCCTATATCCTGGTATCCTCTAAAAAAGGGATAAATTGACATAGAAAATCCAAAGCTCCCATATTGGATCAAAAATCCACTAAAGGCAATCGAGGCGCATTCCAACGCGCTATTCGACAGCCCTCCTCCCGCACTTTTGATTTGGATCTCCCCTAAACAAGGGAGGCTGGAACAGGAGTAGTGGATGTCACCGCGTCCGCACGCACGCGCACCCCTATCCAAGGGCGCGCGGGGCGCGGGAGCACATTCCCGGGAACCCACACTATGATGTGACATACTCTCATTAGTTTGACATTTTGTGGGTCCCAACACTCCAGCCAATGAGAGTGTGCCACATCACAGAGTACTCATATTTTGATGCAAAATGAGTGTGGTTCAAACATTACCCTTCTTTTTAATGTGGGGTTGACATTTTCCCTTCACACCCAAAAGCCCCAACAAAGTATAGTACTTATCTTCTCCATCATCAAGATAGTCTTCTGGTATTTGCTTATAAGCCAAAAGGATGCATTGGAGGCCATCGTCCTTCATACCTTGAGCTATTTGCCCAAAACTAGCGATAGCACTATTATCAATCAATTTGATGCTCCCAGCCTCAGCATCTTCGACATAATGTGAGCATTTATGTATTATTACCTCTGGTGCCCCTTTGAGGTAAGTGTGGATCTTATTGTCGCGGTCTTCATCTTGATCAAAGTACCACAATATTTGTCCTCTAGATTTGAGGCTTTGACCTGGACGATAGTACAACTGTGGTTCAGGTGCTCCATGTCCACACCACCCATTTTCTGGACACCCCAGCTACAAATTGCTTTTCCCACATAATTCTTAGAAACTTCAAACAAAGATCCTGGTGGTGTCACAGTACTGCACACACACACACCCCTTGGTGGAGCATGTTAAGCACATGTGGCGCAATGGAGGAAGCACCTTCCTCAAGAAACTTTCTGCCAAGCCAAACTTTAGCCACCTCCATGTCATTCAATGTTAAAAAACATGTTTTGTCTGTACAGATCATGGTGGTCGAGTTGATTGCCTCGCAAGCTGAAATATCTCTCACTAGTGCATTACTATCATCTGTCATTTTCATAGTTGAATAAGCACCAGCAACTGCAACAGCCAAAAGTAGACCTTCTGGTATAGCAGTTGAAGCAATAACAAGCGTTGTAGCAATAATTCCCACCACAACTATAAACATATCGTGGATACTTGTCTTGCCATGAATAAATAACCCGTTTCCGTCATTCTCATACATATTCCCACCAAAGTATAGAATCAACAATATTATAATAACCAGAAGGGCAGCTATCAAACCAACCTTTCCTACAGTGAAGCTTCTCAAGCCTTTCTCGTAAAGGAGTCTTTTTGATAGAATCACAGCACCTTGAACTCATCATCTGACTGAGTTCCGTGTTCATGCCTACAGAATCAACAAGCATTTGAGCATTTCCATCAACCACTCTAGTGCCTAAAAACAAGAAGGGATTGCCATTACTATTGACTTCATGAGCATGGCCAATTTCTCCTTCAATTCCTGAAACATCCACCTTTAAGGAGTTGGAGTGCTCATCAATGAACAATCCATTTGTAGAAACTTGATCACCAACTTTTAAGCGAACAATATCCCCAGTGACAACCTCAAACTTTGAAATTTCTACTCTCATCCTGTTCCTCGTTATAACAACAGGAAAATCATTGCAGGCGTGTGATAAGTTGTTGAATTGCCTTTTAGGCTAGAAGTTGCTCAGCACAGAAATACCAGTAACAAGACAGACAACAACAAATATGCTTCCCGCATCCAAACACCCTTTGAATCCATATCTTCTAACGCCAAAAATGAAAGAAAGCAGGGAACATATGAAGAGGAGGAGAATAATGGGATCTTTACAAACCTTTGTCACGCTCATCCAAGTGATAGTAGATGGCTTCTGATAGGCGTTGAAACCAAAAGCATTTTTCCGTTCAGCTATGTCTTTAGCATCACCTTGTATTCCATTTTTGCATCGGTTTCTATTAGCAGTCACTTTGTGTTAATATTGTATTTGTGTTGTAGATAGAGTATGACTCTGTAAATAGCCTAAACTATTGTATTGTAGTTTAGGTAGTATGTGACTCTTGTACATAATATATATGGGTCTATCTCTATGGAAGGAACACAAGGCACATTATTCCTAATTTGATTGCCTCTTCTCCTCTTTCTCTGTCTCTCTCTACTGTGAGTTCTTATATGGTATCAAAGCCATGAGTGGCTTATCCCTATCCAGTGATTCTATAACAAACTCATCTGGTGATCCCACAACCTTCAAACAACCAAAACATACACTCTTCCTATCTTCTATAACCCAAATGCTAACATGGGTCAAGCCTATCTCACAAAGACAACTATGTCAATTAGAGTAGGGTTGTTCAAGACTATGTTAAGAACCCATAAGCTGCTATTCGTTATTGACTCAAATCCTCCTTCTGAAACTCTTGCAGACATAAACAAAAATCCTCAACACGAGTTGTGGACTAATGCAACTGACCTTATGTGTGGGTGGATCAAGGGTACGGTTACTCCTCCTATATTATCATACCTAAATTCATCTAACACAGCTCCTCAAGCATGGGAAATCTTAGCGAAAAGATTCGGGGCGACATCAGCGCTACAGATCGAGAATCTGAAAGACAAACTTTATGAACTAAAGAAAGAATCCAATGTCTCGATTGCAGATTATTTGTTGCAGGCAACCAATATTATTGATGCTCTCACAGCAGCTGGAGAACATGTGGAAGACAAGGAGCTTATCCAGCACATTCTTGGTGGTCTTGGACACGAGTATAAAGAGTTTCTTACCTCTACAGCGTCTACAAGTCTTCGTCAATCTATCTCGGTTGATGATCACGGAACTTTTGCTCAAGGAGGAAACACTCCAACAAAAGTTTTGTGTTCCTCAACATCAATCGGTAGCACTAGTTGCTGAAAAAAGCCAGCCAGCAACTCCAACCCCCAAGCTAACTACGCTGCAAATAGAGGCGGTGCTAACCGAGGGGGCGGTGGTAGAAACCGTGGTGGAGGAAATTGGAAAAATAATGACAACTGGGTGAACAATTGGCATGTATCTCCTAGACAAAGACAAGGGAATGGACGTGGACAAGGCAAAGGGGGTCGTGGCCAGTTTGAAAGGTTTGATCGTGGCAGTGGCAATCCTAGACGTGGTATTTTACCAACCCCGTACAAGCCAAGCAACCATGTTCCTAATTAATTTTTCTGATTACAATGTTACTTGTCAAGTTTGTTTTAAGAATGGTCATACTACTCAAGTGTGCTCGCACAGATACAATGATGGCTATAGTGCTCAAACTGAACCATACATTCTTGATTTCGGGGCAACGAATCATATGACCTCGGACCCATCATCTCTTTACGACTATTCTTTGTATTCAGGTAAAGAGTCAGTAGTTTTTGGCAATGGGTCTCGTTTACACATATCTCATGTTGGTACCTCATCTCTTAAGTCTAATAACCGGTCTTTTTCTCTCAATAATATTTTGTATGTGCCTAGTCTACATAAACCATTAATTTATATTCGTCAATTTTCAAAAGACAATAACTGTTACTTTGAACTTGACTCTTGTGGTTTTCGTGTGAAGGACAATTTGACGCAGGAGACTCTTCTTTCTGGCAATAATTCCGGTGGATTATACAAATTGTCATTCAAGTCCGATTCTTCAGATAGTCCTATAGCTCTTCTTGGTGAACGCTTAAGTCAAGAAATTTGGCATGCGCGTTTAGGTCATCCGTCCAGTCAAATACTTAAAATCCTCAATCATCAGTCTCATTTGCCTCTTAGCAGTACAATAAATGATAAATTGTTTTGTCATGTTTGCCCTTTAGGCAAATCTCACAAATTACCTTTTTCTTCCCGAACATTTAATGCATTGAATTCTCTTGATATGCTTCATTTGGATGTTTGAGGTCCTTCCTCGGTTATTTCTATACATGTATATCGTTTCTATCTTTCTATTGTGGATGATTTCTCTCGTTTTGTGTGGCTTTTTCCTTTGTATCGTAAATATGATGTTATGAATGTTTTTGCCAATTTTAAAACACAAATTGAAAATCAACTGTTGCGTCGTATTTTTGCTGTTCACACAGTTAAGACTGTTCAAACCGATGAAGGGGAAGAATTTACTGGTCGTGTCTTTACTTATTTTTTGCTAAAATCAGGTATTAGACATCAATTAACGTATCCATACACCTCTCAACAAAACAACATTGTTGAACGAAAACATCGTCACATTATCGAAATTGGTTTGTGTATTATGTCTACATCTAATGTTCCTTTTCATTTTTGGTTGGAAGCTTTTAATACAACAGTCTACCTTATTAATTGACTTCCAATGCGTCAACATAAATATATCTCCCCATATCAGAAATTGTTGTTAAGGAAACCAGACTATCGATTTCTTAAAGTTTTTGGTTGTTCTTGTTTTCCCCATATCATTTCTTATAATTCTCATAAACTCATGCCAAAATCTGTTCATTGTCTCTTTCTTGGATATGACAATTTTCGTAAAGGAAACAGGTGCTTGTATATTGTGAGTGATCGTGTCTATATTTCTCCCCATGTGGTGTTTGATGAAACACATTTTCCCCTACAAAATTCTCACGCAGTGCTCAGCTCCAATCTCACACAAAATAAATTATCGGATCAACCTAGCATGCCTGATCACCAAGTTCCTGCTGCTCATGATCACCAAGTTCCTGCTGCTCATGATCACCAAGTACCTCCTTCCTCATTAGTTCAACCCACCATATTTCCGCATCAGAATTATAACATCACTCCAGTCCGGACACCACCTGTTGTTCCACCAAATCATACTCATGTTTCTCCCATACAACATAATCAACCTCAATCCATTATCCAGCGACCCATTTTCTCTCACACGCCAATCCATTTTCCCTCTTTCACCGAGGTTTCTACACCCTCTACTACTCCAGCCACCACAACATCAGCTAGGCCATCAGGCTCTTCAGCAACATCAGATTCATCTCCACCCCCACGTGGATATCGGGAAGTTAGTGAACTTCTTTGTAACACATCTCAATATTCTCTCCCTCGTGCTCTTGCAACTATGCATGATGATCCTTTTCAACAGGAACCTCGTACTTTCAAACAAGCATCCCAGTTTCAACATTGGCATGCTGCCATGTTGGAAGAAATCTGTGCTCTTCATAAAAATGAAACATGGCATCTGGTTCCGGTTGCTCCCAGTATGAACGTCGTTGGTTGTCGGTGGATCTTTAAAATTAAAAGAAAGGTTGATGGGTCCATTGAGCGATATAAAGCCCGGTTAGTTGCTCAAGGATTTACCCAACAGGCTGGTCTCGATTTCGATGAAACATTCAGTCTGATAGTCAAACCTTCAACGATCCGCACGGTCCTCGCTGTAGCTCATTCTCGTCGTTGGGCTATTAAATAGCTTGATGTTCGAAAAGCCTTCTTAAATGTGGTACTTCAGGATGATGTCTATATGAAACAACCATCGAGGTTTATGGATGCTTCTGCACCTTCTCATGTGTGTAAGCTTGATAAAGCTTTATATGGACTTAAACAGTCTCCTCGTGATTGGTTTCATCGTCTTCACGAGTTTCTTATTGGCAATGGTTTTTTCAACAGTCGGTCAGATTCTTCCTTGTTCATCCGACATACTAGCACATCCACAGTTCTTCTCACGGGTACTTCACCGTCGGTTATCTCTTCAGTTACCAATGACATATGTGCTACGTTTGATACTCGTCAGTTGGGAGATTTGGGTTACTTTCTAGGTATTGAAGCCACCCGTACATCCAAGGCTCTTCACTTATGCCAAACTCGTTATGTTCTTGATCTCCTTGTCCATTTTAATATGACTGAATGTAAACCCAAATCCACTCCTATAGCTTCTGGTTCTCGGCTCAAAATGTTAGACGGTGAGTAGCAGCCCGATGCTACCCTCTATCGTAGCATGGTCGAGGGACTACAATACCTTACCTTCACAAGACCGGACATCTCCTTCTTCGTAAATCGGGTGTACCAGTTTATGCACCAACTCCGAACCAGTCACTTGCAAGCAGCCAAAAGAATCTTACGTTTTCTTAAGGGTACTTTGAGTTTGGGTCTCGCGTTTTATCCATCCAACAATATATCAATCCGGGCTTACTCCGATTCAGATTGGGCTGGTGATCCGATTGATTGGCGATCTACTATAGGTGCTTGCATTTACGTTAGTCCTAACTTAATCTCGTGGACGGCTAAGAAACAACCAACTGTCGCACGTTCCAGTTGCGAGGCTAAGTATCAGGCCTTGGCTACCACCGCAGCTGAACTTAAGTGGTTTACATATCTATTTTGTGAACTTGATATCCCTATTTCTCCTCATTCGTTACATTATGATAATATTGATGCCTTACATATAGCCCGTAATCATGTATTTCATGCTCGCACACGCCACATAGAAATTGATTATCACTTTCTTCGGGAACTAGTTACAAGTGGTTTTGTGACAATCCATTATGTTCCATCCACCGATCAACTTGTTGATGTATTCACGAAGGGTTTGCCTAAACCACGATTCCAGGACCTGTCCTTCAAGCTGCGTCTTCCATTTAGTCGTCTTGCTTAAGGGGGGGTATTAGCGGTCACTTTATGTTAATATTGTATTTGTGTTGTAGATAGAGTAGGACTCTGTAATAGCATAAACTATTATATTGTAGTTAGGGGTGGGCAAACAGGTTCGGGTTTTCGGGTCGGGTGTTTTCGGTTACCGGGTTACCCGAACCCGATCTAAAAAACGGGTCGGTTATCAGGTTTTGCATTGGTACCCGAAAAACCCGATTTTCAGATGACTTATTATTATTATTTTTAATCTTTTTATTACATTAAACCAACTAATCAACCACTTATGACTTTAGTCTACTCTTAAATCACATTACCAATACAAATACCAAGCAATTGCAAACCTACCAACCACAAAAAAAAAAAAAAAGGTTTTTTGTTTTAATTAAAAAAATGTTTTTAAACATAACGGGTTACCCGAACCCGATTTTGCGGTTACCCGATGAATTCGGGTACCCGAAGTACGGTTACCCGATTTTTTCGGAGCGGATTTGGGTAGTAAAATTTCCTACCAGTTTTTTTCGGGTACCCGACCCGATAACCCGAAAAACCCGAAACCCAACCCGATGCCCACCCCTAATTGTAGTTTAGGTAGTCTGTGACTCTTTTACACAATATATATGAGTCTATCTCTATGGAAGGAACACACGACACATTATTCATTTATTCCTAATCTGATTGCCTCTTCTCCTCTTTCTCTCTAGACATACATTATTCATTTATTAAAAAATCCCGTAATCCCGACTATAGTATTTATGAACAATATTTTCTGACACTAAAATATTTTTAAAATGTCTTCATCATAATTAAGATTTCAAATTGTATATTTACAAAGTATGTTTGAATATTTACTTAATGGTGAATATTGATGAATATGTCATTATGAACAAAATGCACCCCTCACTCGTAGGAGAAAAGCTACACTAAGCTATTAATTATGAAAATAAATTTAACAAACATCATTAAGTAATTTTAGCAAACAAAAAATAAACAAATATTTATAACATAAAACAAATAAAATAGTCGAAAGACCTACCGTCCCGAAATAAAAAAATCCCGACAAAATCGGATCGGATTATCGGAAATGGGACGGGATCGGGTTCGAATTTTTGCCGGCCCTAATTATTCCTAATCGAAGTTCTTATAGTTTCAAGCCTTTAAATCACGTCGTTAACCCCTCCCAATTCAAGAAGCCGGCTGAAATTTCTTCCCTTAACAAGCTCTGTGAGGCATGACTCAGTGATTCCTGATAAGCAACGTGGTTCAATATCGACTACCCTGTAAGATGGAGACCTGGGCAAGAGCTCATTATTCTTCTTGGCTAATTTCTCTAGGCGACGATATTCTAAGGACATGATGAAGCGGCAAGTTGCAAGAACGCGGTGCCATCTCTTCCGGGTTCGGCTGAGAACTGGCACCAATTCTCTACCATAAAAACTTACTTACAAGACATTATACATGTTTTTGACAAAAGATACCTCGTTGACGGGGGTGGGAGAGCCAATGTCTTCAATAAATTACTATGGAAAAGTCCTCGAGTCACACTGTAATAAAGTAAATACCTTCAAATCATAAAGAAATCACAAAATGAAAAAAAACAAAACAAAACAAAACAAACATGGAGACTTTATCCTAAATACAAACATTCAGTATCTCAAAAAAGAAAGATATAATGGTCCACAAAGGGGATGAACCACAAGTTATATGGTTGGAGCAAGAAAAGAAGTATGAAATTATACGATGCAGGTATGAAGGATTTACAGTGTCTTAAGTGGGATAGGTCAAATATGGTCATTTGACCCGGTTGATGAACATTTATAGCCTTTGACTAGTGGGATATGTCAAATATGGTCATTTGACCCGGTTGATGAACATTTATAACCTTTGACTAGCCAAAGAAGATAAACAAGTTGGTCGACCACTGGTCGACCTGTCGATCACGATTGTCAACCAAGTGGTTTACACTGATTTATCAATAAACCAATTGGTTTATTGATAAACTAATGTAAACCATTGATCGACCTGTCCACCACTTTTGTCGACCAAGTGGTTTACACTGGTTTATCAATAAACCAGTGTAAACCACTTGGTCGACAACTGGTCGACTTGTTGACCACACTTGTCGACCAGTGATTTCAGATATTGAGGGGTGCATTTTTACTGGTTTACCGATAAACCAGTGATGGTTTATCGGTGGTTTATCAATAAACCAGACCATAAAAAAGTATTTTTTTAAGTGAGGCTACAAATGACCAAATCATCTTTGACTTGACCATTTGTGTAAATCCCTCGTGTGTTAAGGGATCCAATGTAGGATCTGAAAGAAAGAAGGGGAGCATGTTGTTTCGACACTTTCTTGGACTGTTAGACAAGAATGGTCTCAAACAAATGGCCAAATTTCTTCATTACGTCTTAATCTTCTCTCTTTTTCTCTCATCAATCATCAATTCTCACTCTGGGCATGCAAGGATACATCAAAATATTTAAAGCTCAAGTATAAAAGATAAGTATGCTGAGTCGCATAACCAAATTGGCAAAACAAAAGCAACTTTAATTCTTTTTTAGGGTTAAGTATACCATTAGTCCCTGAACTTTGACCAAATACATCATCAGTCCCTTAACTTCAAAAAGTTTCACCATTTACCAAAGTAGGCATTTTTTGCTCATCGGAGGTCCCTAGCCCTAACGTCGTTTGTGTATTTCCGTTACGTGAGCATGTGTCACTCACATGCACAAAATAAGGGGGTTATGTATAACATCATCAAAATAATGGGGTAAAGTGAAAATTTTAATACCATCATCACATGACCTTGTTGTTCTCCCCTTGTCTCTATGCGTCTTCCCGAAACTGTCGTTCCACCATGCTTCGCGTCTTCGTTCCATTCCTCCACCATCACCTGCCACCACCGCAACCCAAGCACTAACCCTTCCAAGCCGAGCCCGATCATCAATCACGCCAGAGCCACATCGTCCAGCCAGTCCATTGCCCTCCAAGCCTTCACAACTCAGTTCCGGCATAGCAGCACATGGTCGTTCTTGCTTGTCTATTCGATGTCACCGTAGATTCAAGTGTATAATTTCGGGTTGAACTAACACTAATCGGGGAATTATCATCGTAAGACATGTCTGCAGACTACTTAAAATAAGCTGGGAAATTAAGTATAGCACAGTCCCCATACATGGCCTTAGTTGCTTTATCATAAGAGCAACCTCAACAGCCGTAGAAAATGTACCAAACCAAAGTCGACTGGTCTTAGTTGGTGTATTATCGTTTCCAAACCTCGGTTCTCAAATTTTTGCAACGCACTTGCCCCAAGTCCTCTGTTGAACTCCCCTATACGCGCACCCTGAATTCTCGGGGCCTCCTTTACCGGACGTACAACCCTTTTTCGATCCTTTACCAGGAGTATTCCTCTTCCTTTTAGGTCCATGTACGGTAGAATGAATTTGTTGGTTCTGGTTGTAATCTATCCACTTGGCTAGAGTTTCTTCGATAGATACGCTATTGGTTCGCCTCCTGCTCCCTAGTCCCCAATTTTCTGTCCCCAAAATTACCCATTACTATTAGCTAGGTTTAGTTCAAGAATTTTCACATTACCCCCTTATTTTGATGATATTATACATGGCTCCCTTATTTTGTGCAGGTGAGTGACACATGCTCACTTAATGGAAGTACACAAACGACGTTAGGGCTAGGAACCTCCGATGAGCAAAAAAGATCTACTTTGGTCAGTGGTGAAACTTTTTTAAGTTAAGGGACTGATGATTGGTTTGGGCAAAGTTCAGGGACTAATGGTATACTTAACCCTTATTTATATGACATGAATTGTTAAGTAATGTTGCTGATTAAAATTACTTCATGAAGATCCCTTTTTAGAAAGTCAGTTTAGGCGGGAAACTGTAGTTTCCGCCAAAAATCACTTGATAAAAACATATCATCACTTTTGTCTTATCTACCATGTGGGAATATGAAAATGTACATGACTTTTTATGTCTCCAAAATCTAGATAACATTTAACATATTAATAAAAAACATAAAACATTAATTTATTGATTAGTCAAAAACTTTTGGAATTCACGAAACCTTTTTATATTTAATTTTTACTCTTCATTTCTTGTAAATAAATTAATTATATGTTTGATACATGATAAATGAGCACAGAAGCTGAAACATTTATTGGGCAGCTAAAATCACTTCAATTAATATTTTTTCCTATTCATTTTGTATATGTATAGTTTAGTTGAAAAATATATATGTCGTGTGTTTAACGTACGGGTGCATCACCAGGGGGTTGTGGTGGATTGGACATGAAATGCTCTTTAGGCAAAGGACTTCGCTACATGTGGCTAGCCTAACATTGGACAAAAACTTTACTGGGACTATATTAATATATGTAAGAGCATTCACAATGGTTACACCAAAAATATCTTTTATATAATCCCCAAAATATTTTTAAAGGCCCTTTAAAACTCCAATGAGTACCCTTTAGGCCTTTATAAGCCTTTAATTTGGTGAATCTTAATCACAAATCTAACTACCAATATATTTCACTCTTTTTTATTTTTATTATTTTACCTATGTTTTTTAAATTATCGTCCTCTTTCCTTTTTTCGCATGTTCTAAAATAATTATCCTCTTTCAAAACTTTCAATTTTAGGAAAACACTTTTATACTTTACCCTTTCTTTTTCTACATACTTTAATTATGACCACATGTTCAAATACATTAAATGAAACCACACATTTCACAAATATTTATAATATAATAAATTACTTTTTTTAAAACGGTGTGCCGAGTCAAAGAGGACAATAATTTGAAAACAGATGTAGTACTTTTTAATTTTATATTTTATAAAAAATATAATATATGTTTTGATTATTTCAATTATTTTTATTTAAATAAAGTCATGTCACACTTTTTAATATTATCAATATACCCATAATTTTAAGTTACAAATAATAAAAAAAGGAAATGATACTGCAAAAAATACTCTAAATTAATAGAAACATGAAATGAAAAAAAAAAGAAAGTAAATCATCATCAAAGTGAGTTGGATGGGGGAGAGAGAAAAGAGAGATGAATGGAGGCTTGTGTGATATGCACCCACAACTTTGAAGGTGAGCTAGTTTTTTTTAGGGATAAAATGATTGATAGGGTGTCTCATGAGGCAGAGACCGGAAATGGGCGCTTTTTCCGGAATAAAGGCAGTCTCATGGGTAGAGACCGGAAGATGAGTAATCAAACTAAATTTCCATTTGATTGAGGGGTGATACTCCGTTGTGTATCAAAAACTCGGATAAAACCTCATATGAGACACCGACACCGTTAAACATATTCTCACAGCTCAGTCCATCAACACATGATGAGTTTATATGCAAAACTCTTTTTTTAGTTTAAAAGTTAGTAAACTGTCACTTTTAATTTAAAAAAATTAGAAATTTAGGGTATTATGATCGATTTTTATTAAATAAATCTTTTTCAGCTTATTAAACAAATTATCATAATAACTCAAACCGTTTTAAATAGCCGAAACAAACAATTTAGGCTTACTTTTAGATTGAAAATAAAGTGTGTGCTCTCAAATGTGATTTTCTCTTGGCAATTTTTAAAATATCGTCTTACGATATTTTCTGTAAAACAGATTTATCTAATCCGATCCATCGTGTGTTAGTCGATTGAGTTGTGAGGGAGTGAGACTCCGTCTTATGAATTAGGATCCATAAAGCAGTCTCATATGAGACCTATTCTTTTTTCTTGCCTTTTGCATATTCCTAGGACAAGTTAGATGAGTTTTAAGGCAATGTTGAACAATTTGCTCATATTAACCTCAATTTTTGAGCATTCTTTAATTAAGAAATCTCTTGGATTCAGAATAACCTTTATAATTAGGGGTTTCTTCTTTGGATAATTCTTGGCCGGCTCATTTTCTCAAAATTTTGACCCCTACAGTACATGCTTCTATTTTATAATCAACGAAAGATACTTTGATAATATTGTTTCATAAATGCCCCGCAATAACATATATGATAGCTTCTTCCTAAAATTTCTTCGATAAATCTTTTTTTTCATAAAACTTCTTCGGTGAATTTGTTTTTCTTCCTAAAATTTATCTGGTGAATAATCATGATAACTTCTTCTTAAAAAATTTCCAGTGAATCTTCCTTTCTTCCTAAAATTTCTCCAGTGATCTTTGTACCTCAAATAACGAACAAAGTCGCATGTAGGGGTGACAAAAATTTATCCAATTCATTGAGTTATCTATTATATCCATTATAAAAGACTTATTGGTTATTATCCATTAACACCCAATTAGCTTAATGGGTGTTAATGGATATTATCCATTAACACCCATTAACAAAATGGATAATTATGGATAATTAACCGGTTATCCATCGGATTTATCCACTAATGTCACCACCGTCAACGGTCTCCACCCACCTCCGGCCACCGCCTCCCACCCAACGTCGGCACCCACCACCGCCCGCCGCTGCCCACCACCGCCCAACACCTCCGCTGCCCGCCGCCGGCCACCGCCTCCAACCGCCGCTGCCCACTCCACCCACCTCCGGCCACCGCCTCCCACCCAACGTCGGCAACCACCACCGCCCGCCGCTGCCCACCGCCCGCCACCGCCTCCAACCGCCGCTGCCCACCATCTCCAACTGCCACCGCCGCCCACCATCACCACCCGCCGCCGGAAACTGCCACCAACCACCGCCAACTCTTTACTTAAAAATAATAATAATTAAATGCATAGCTTACCATTAGCGAGATTCGAACCTGTACCAAATTGTTTTACAACAAAGTTTGTTACCACTAAACTAAACCACTTTTTGATATGTAGTTGAAAGTTAATATAAATATAAACAAGTAATCATAAAAATTATTGATTATTATGAACGTATTTGTTATTTATTTTGGATTAAGAATATTTGTTTGTTATTTATAATTTATAATTTATAATTATAATGAATATAAATTTTTAATTTTTTAATAAGGTATTTGACTTTTTAATTTTTTTCTTACTTTTACATAATTATTTATTAGTGTCAAATCAATAAACACGTATATTTTATATCTCACAATTATAAAGACTATTATAAAACTTTGACAACTTTATATATATTAGGTGATAAAAATAGTGTCGCATTGCAAAAAGCAAGGGAGCAACTGCAAGCTCTTAAAGTTTTGAAGGGAAATTTTGATTTATTTTAGTTTCTGTTGTCTTTAGTTTTTACAAGGAAAATTAGATTATGATTATTGAGATTCATTATGATTAGCCGAAAGATGTTGGTTACTTGTGAGTTTTTGAAGGCTTACTGTTTTAATTTGGATATGAGAAATAGTATTTTTACTTATATTTTTATGACTAAATTTTTGAAAGTTGCCCGAAACGAAGAGAGTATTGGTCTGATAGTGGGTGTTTGTTAGTATAGTCGAATCATAACTATCCATTGCTTGTTGTCTTTTTTAAATTTTGTATATATTACTTTTTTTATTCTACTATAATTTCTCTAATTTATTTAGAAGGACAAAAATATTTTATAGCCAACATGTGTCGAGACAACTGAAGCATTTTGTGATATAGAGTTTCCTAGAAAGGTCCCTAAGCTATGGTTGTTTTGCTTGTCAATTGCAATTAACACAAGTTATATATATATATATATATATATATATATATATATATATATATATATATATATATATATATATATGTGTGTGTGTGTGTGTGTGTGTGTGTGTGTGTAGTTTTGTACGTTTTTTTATGTGTTGTGATTGGTGAATAATAATATATCTAGAAAAGTTATACTCAAAAATAAATTAAAATATAATGTTACTTAATGGGTATTATCCGGATAATATCCATTTATTAATGGATAGAATTGGATATTATCCATTAACACCCATTAAGCTTAATGGGTGTTTTTGGATATTATCCAAAAACACCCATTAGGCTTAATGGGTACATAATGGTTTTATCCAAATTATCCAGTAACACCCAATTGCCACCCCTAGTCGCATGAAATGACAGTGATAAAATTATGATTTCTGTCTTTTTACCCCAAAAATACATTTTTTCGGTTCAAAAAAATTGTGTTATAAGTGAATTGAATAGTTGAAAAGGGAACCGACTCAAAATTACTATCCCTTTCTTCTTACCGTCTTGGGCCTTAGTTGTGGTGTGGTGAGTTGGGCTTTAGGGTAGTAAAGGTAAATAGGCTTTTCCGGTAAATCAATTATTATTTGAGATTCTTTTTCTTAGTTTGAACGTGGTCCAATGGTGAGCGTTAAAGTATCACCAATACAATCGTAAATTTAATTCCATGTTATTGCGGGTAATTAAAATGTACCTGTAATTATATGTAACAATTTTATTTTATTTATTAACATTCAATTAAAAATGATCTATCCAATGCAACCGTTGAATTGATCTTATGTAACGTGTATCCCCCACCACTAAAATAAAATTTGATAAATAAATAAATAAAAGAAAAGAAAAGAAACAACTAATGAGAAGAGTTTTTTAAAAGAAAAATAGACTAGAATGTATCCATACCCTCAATTAGAATGTCAAAAATTGGCATCCTTAGGGTATCTCCAATGATTAAACCATGTGCACAATTTTTTTGTGTTACACCAGCTTTCAAATCAAAAGTAAAAAAAAAAACTCATCTCTTCACAAATATTTCATCACAATGGTAAGCTCATTTTATAACTTTTTAATGGTCTCACCAACATCACATGTCATTAAGTATATTTATCAATGAACCACTTATATTCCCTGTGAACCACCTACGAACCTTTCACAATTGTAAGGTTTTTAATGATCTAGATTATACTTCTGTGAACCTCTTATGAACCTTATCATTGAAGATGCACTTATCAACGATGTGAAGAATTTTTTTTTTGATACGACATATCCACAACCTTTATCCACAATTACATTGAAGAGTATTTTTACTTCAAAGAAGATGAAAATCTTAAGTATTACTTAATTTTTTTCCACCTTTATATTTACATTTGTGATGAGTTGTTTATGAAAACCATGAGTACCAACGTCCATCAATTGAGACATGTCATCGGGCAGTAAAATTCCAAATGAGTGCACTTTATTAAATATTAAATATTAAAAATTTAAAATCATTACTACTTCCATCCAAAATAAGCAATCTTTCTCGATTCTTTTCTTTTTAAATGAGTGTTCATTTCATTAGGATTTTACTTAATTCATTTTGCCAACCGTCCGTACCTCAATATGTACTTGTAAAGATCATTCCTAGGAATAGAAGAGATTGATTATGTTTGACGAGAACATGTATTAAATGACAGAAATATCCTTAAAAATAGCGACCATTATGATGAGTGATGACATCTATTAGACTAGCTAATAGGTATGCTTTTGTAAGAAAATACTGTAAGAAACAACACTGATCACTACTCCCTCCGTCCCTAAATAATCGTCATAGTTAATCCGGCGCACAGTTTAAGAAAAAATAATTAACTTGATTATTTGTATTGGTTTAATGTTTAGTTTCCTTTAAAACCATGTGTATGTGGCCCATAATTAGTGTAGAGTGAAAAAGTAAGAGTAAAGTGGTAAAAGTGATGTTCTAAAAAGGCAAGTATTTTGGGACGACGTAAAAAAAAAGGAAGACGATAATTTAGGGACGGAGGGAGTATTTAATATGCTCCACTGCAGATAAGTCCACTTATATCTAAGTCCTAAGTGACAGATACAATAATTAACTAACAAACAAGACTAATATACACGGATAGCAACCTTGAATATATAAGAAAATAATATCTTTATGTTTATTTGTTATTATTATTCCCTATTTAATTACTTCCTTGTATAATTCGTAACTCTTTTTTTATTGTAATTCATTCCTTGTAAAGGTGTTTTGTACTACACTTCTAGTGTAATCCTAATTGTAACTTTCTATATAAATAAGTGATTCAATTAAATGAAAGGTCATGTCATTATTCCTGAAATTTATTATTTATTACATGGTATCAAAGCTTCGCTCACAAAACCTATAACCACCAAACTTCCGCAACCCTAAAACCATCACTGCCAGCCCTCCCTAGGGTTAGCATGGCCTCTAACACCATCACCATTCAAGATCTCACCGATGCCACCAAATCCTACCAACTCACCAACATCTCGAACCACAACATCACCAAGCTTACCCCTGCCAGCTACTTAGCCTGGAAACTTCAAGTTGAATCCACGCTCATCAGGTACGATCTGTACAAATTCATCGATGACACCTCACCATGTCCTCCAACCACCATCACCGCCAATAATGCCCCTGTCCCTAACCCGACATACCTCCCGTGGATGCGCCAAGACAAGCTGTTGTTTGGTGTTCTTGTCGGCTTCCTCACCTCGCCTCTGGTGCCGCTCATTCGCCGCCACCACTCGGGATGCATGGCTCATCCTCGCCAACACTTTTGCTCGCCCCTCCCGTGGGCACATCAAGCAAATTAAGGACCAACTCAAACGGGCTACGAAAAGTACTCAGTCGATTTCTGAGTATATGCACCTCATCAAGGGCAAGTTTGATGAGCTTGCCGCCCTCGGCAAACCCTTCGACCATGAGGATCTCATGGAGACAGTGTTAGGCAGCCTTGGCGAGGACTATCGCCAGGTCGCTGACGTCATTGAAGGTCGTGACACTCCCATACCTTTTGATGAACTCCACGAGAAGCTCATCAACCGCGAGCTAGTTCTGAAGTAATCCGCTCCAACTCCTCACCACGTCACGGCTAACAATGTGACCATGAGGTCACATGGATCTGCTCAGCATTCTCGATCACAGTTGCTCGCTCAACAATTTCGCTCCGCGTCAACGAACAATAACTCGGGCTCTCGCCGTCCTTACTTCGACAAATGTCAGGGCTGTAGGCAACAAGGTAACACGGTCTCTAAGTGTCCCTCCTTTCATCTAGTTCAGGCCTCGACATCCATGCCTGCTCGCCCCTCGCCCACGAACAACTACTGGCACCCGCGTGCACATATAGCCATAATATCATGCAACCCTTCTCCGAGCTGGCTCCTCGAAAATGGAGTATCTCACCATGTCACCAATGATTTTGGAAATCTGTCTCTCCATCGGCCTTACTCGGGCAACGACAACATGGTCATTGGTGATGGCACCGACTTGCCTATTGCCAACGCGAGTTCAACCTCTCTTCCTACACCCTCAACCACCTTTCAATTACATAATGTTCTATTTGTTCCTAACATGCAACGAAATCTTATTTTTATTTCCCAATTTTGTACTTCCAATAAAGCATCTATTGAATTCTCACCTACTTCTTTTTATGTGAAGGATCTACAGACAGGGACCTTGCTGTTGAGAGAACAATCTAAGGATGGTGTGTATGAATGGCCGAGCTCTCTCCATCATCGTCAACCTACTGCCTTTACAAGTTCCGCGAGCATATCACTTGACTGGGATCATCGTATCGATCACCCATCTCCCCTAGTCCAATGTCATCTAGAATAAGTTTTCTCTTAAGCATAATAGAGTTGCTTCCTCCTTTTGTAATGCGCGTCTGAGCAATAAAAGTCATAAACTTCTATTTGTTTTATCTTCTATTGTCTCTTCCCATCCCCTTTAGCTTATTTACTCTAATGTTTGGACCTCTCTCATCACCTTTCTTGATAGGTTCAAATATTATGTTATATTTGTTGACCATTACACGCATTACATATGGCTCTACCCCCTAAAACGGAAATATGATGTTGCATCCATTTTTCCTCGTTTCCAAGCCCTGGTTGAAAACCACTTCAAACACAAAATTGTCACTCTTTACTCGAACAATGGGGGGAGTATTCTGGCATTGCCGAGACCACCAGGCTAGCCACCCACCTTGCCAACAAAGGCATCTCGCACCTTACTTCTCCTCCTCACACCTCCAAGAAAAATGGTTTCTCTGAGCGTCGTCATCGCCATATAGTCGAGACTGGTCTCTCTTTTCTGACCAATGCATTTCTTCCTCTCACCTACTGGTTGCATGCCTTCCTTACAGCCACATATCTCATAAATCGCCTTCCTACACGTACTCTCCAAATGTCCTCTCCCTATCATAAACTTTATGGGTCATCTCCGAACTACCTTAAGCTTCATGCCTTTGGCTGTCTCTACTCTCCTTGGTTGCGACTATACACCTCTCACAAACTTGATGTTCGGTCAACCCCTTATGTCTTCCTTGGGTACTCTCTCACCCAAAGTGCCTATCTATGTTATGACCCGTCCAAATCCAAACTTTATGTATCTCGCCATGTTTAGTTTGTCGAGTCAGAATTTACCTTTTCCAAGGTCGACCTAGCTCTTCCTCGCCCTGATGAGTCCACTCACAACACCTGGTTACCTCCTCATGACATCTTAGCGGCCTCATACACACCACCGGCGACATGTCCTCGCAGCGACCTGCCTGGCGATCCTAAACCTAGCTCGGCCTCACCAATCACAGAGCACCATTTCCCTTAGCAGCCAGAACCACCATCCACCGAGCATACTTCCCTTATCACTGAAATCCCTCCACCTAACCTTCCCCAGCCACCCGTTCCCCCAGCAGCAGCTCGCACTTCCCCCATTATCACCCGCTCCATAAATAACATCCACAAACCTATTCATGAACTTAGCCATTCAGCTCGGCTATCCTAGTACATTGAACCGACCTGCGTAACCCAGGCCATCAAAGACATCAGGTGGTGACATGTTATGTCTGCAGAGTATGGTGCTCTTATTAAAAAATGACACTTAGGGCTTGGTACCTCCCACGTGGATTCCCAATATTGTTGATTGCAAATGAATATTTCGAATTAAACGGTTAACTGATGGCAAAAGTTCGTCTTATCCTCTCCATTGTTGTCAGTCGGGTTTGGGCTCTTCGACAACTGGATGTAACAATGCCTTCTTTCAAGGGATACTTACCGAAGAAGTCTTCATGGATCAACCACATGACTTTGTTGATTCTGACCGCCCTTAACATGTTTGTCGTCTACGCAAGGTTATTTATGGTCTCAAGCAGGCACCCCGGGTATGTTACAATGAACTTTATCATTTTCTACTCGCTGCTCGTTTCAAGAATTTTGTGGCTGATACCTCATTCTTCATCTTCACCGAGCAAGGTGTCACTCTCATGCTACTCATCTATGTTGACGACATCATCAACACGGGTAATAATGACAAGGCTGTTCAGGACTTCATTAATGTCCTCGCTGCTCACTTCTCGCTCAAGGACCTCGACCTTCTTCATTATTTCCTCAGTGTCGAATTAGTTCCTCGCCCTACTGGTATACTGCTCTATCAGCGAGGATAGATTGTCGACCTCCTAGCTCGCACTGGTATGACTGATCCTCGCCCAGTGGCAACCCTGCTAGCCACCTCGCCGGTTCTCTCTCTCTATTCAGGCATAACTCTTAAGGATCCAATCGAGTATCGAGCTATCATAGGGATTCTCTAGTATCTCTCCCTTACTCGCCCGAATATCGATCGCCTATGTAGTCAACAAGCTCTTTCAGTTCAAGCATAGGCCGACCACGGATCACTGGCTCGCGACCAAATGTCTCTTTCGTTATCTTTGTGGCACCATTGATAATGGTATCTTTCTTCATCGTCAGTCTCCTCTCGATCTCCATGCCCTTGCTGATGCTGACTGGACGTGGAACAAGGATGGCTACACCTCGACCAGTTCCTACATAGTATATCTTGGTCGCAATCTTGTCTCCTGGAGCTCGAAGAAGCAACGTACTGTTGCTCGCTCCTTGACAGAGGCCGAGTACCGAGTTATTGCTGCAACTGCTGCTGATGTTCGCTGAGTTATCTTGCTTCTCGGGGAACTCGACATCTCTTCCTCGCAGCGACATGTCATCTATTGTGACAATGTTGGCGCCACCAATCTATGATCCAATCATGTGTTTCACTCTCGCATGAAACATGTTGCTCTGGATTATCTATATCATCCGCCAACAGGTTCAAGATAAGATATAACGGGTATCCCACGTCTCCTCGGCAGACCAACTCGATGATGCTCTCACCAAACCGCTACCTCGGCAGCGCTTTCAGCTCCTTCTTAACAAGATTGGCCTCTCCTCGTGGGGATCCATCTTGTGGGGGCATATAAGAGAATAATATCTTTATGTTTATTTGTTAATATTATTCATTATTTACTTCTTTGTATAGTTCCTTTCCTTGTGTAATTCTTTCCATATTGTAATTCCTTCCTTGTAAATGTTTCTTGTACCACACTTCTAGAGTAACCCTAGCTAATTGTAACACAATACTTCCAAATAGTTCACTTTCTATTTTTAAAAATTAACAAGTGAATAAATTAAGTCAAATTCTAACCTACATTATAAGTTACACTTTGGGAAATAAAATTTCATTCATTAAAAACTTCATTAAAAATCACCATGTGGTAAGCGGGAACGATCCTCTTTTTAAAAAAGGTAAAAGAAAAAAAAAACATTTTATGACTTTGTAAAAAAAATAAACCCATGTAAATAGCTGGTTAAAATTGAATTAAGTTAATCGAAAAAAAATCCAAAGTGAACTCTTTTGTTGGAATGGAGGGAGACATGTAGTAGTTTCACATTATTTACTTCAAAAATGACAAATACGCTTTGGAAAATTGTTTAGAAACTACATGTTTGGAATACGGTGAAATTTTGAAGGTTAAGGTTTGTTTTGAATATTCTCCGGACAAAAGAGAATTAATACAACCTTTAGATCCAAATATCCGTTTAAAGAGGTCAAAATTATGCTAAGAAAGACAACTACATAGTACTAGTATATTAATTTAAGGAAATTCAGTTAGTACTATATTAATTTACACATTTAAAAATTTGAGTTGATAGACATATTTAATACTCCACTTACATTGTTAATAAAAAAAATAAAAATAAAAATAAAAAGACAAAACAAGTATATAGAGGGTTTAATTAGTCTAATTAGTTCAAATGTTGAAATCCCCAGTTTAGCGCCAACTTCACTTTCTCTTACCCAACTCTCGAGTACGAAGGCTAGTAAGCAACTCTCAAATCTCAATCTCTCACACACACGCAAATTCAGGTATTTCTCTGTCATTAGAACTCTCAATAGTAATTTACCTACCTAGTTTTTTTATTGTAATCTTAATTAGATAAAACTATATTGAATTGATTAAAGGAATTCATCTCTCACTAGAACTCTAATTCTCTAGTTCAATTGCGGCGATTGTAAACTGTAGATTGTTAGTGATTTAATTAGTTACGAAATCTTTGATTGCGGTGATTTGTTAGTGATTTAATTAATTTTGTTTTGATTGCAATTTTCAATTGATTTGATAGAATTATGGCACCGATAATTTATAATTGATAATTTTGTTAGTGATTTAATTGATTTGATTTGGTAATTGATTTGAGAGAGGGGAGGCGACAACTTCTTGGAGACGTATTCTCCAACTTGTGTGATTAGGGTTTTATCCCCTTAGTTGCCCTATTTATATTATTACAAGAAACTTATTTCTTGTAAAGCCCAATTACCAATATATATATATATATCCGATTGAAAATTGATGTGTGATAAATGTGATCTCTGCAATCCTCTCACACACTTTTTTCACACACTTTCAAATGAAGAGTCATGTATTATGGCGAAATCAGAGAATACAGTTTCAACTGAAATTAGAGCTGTTGGAGAGCTGGTAGAGAAAATGGCTGCTGAATTAATAATTGAAAACAAGCTGGTTATCTATGTATCATCATCAACTGACAAGATATCAACTGAGGAAGCCCTGCGTGGTATCTCCTCTTGTACTCAAAACTTTCGGCAATATTTTGAAGACTTCGTTTCAAAAACGAAGGATTTGCATCTCAAAATTGAAGAGGAGGAGGATAAGAGAAGCTTGTATGATGCAGTTGGTAAGTTCTACAAAGAATAAAAGTTCAACGAGGAATGAAGCTCTCCTCGTAAAGGCCATGAACCTGAGTGGTCAAGTTCCAACAGAGTGTTCTCTTTCTCTTGAAGATGAAGTTACATTATTAGAAGAGTCCGTTCAAAAATTCAGACTTTCAATTGCGAAAGTAGACCCGACTCTGATTGAGGCTCGCCTTCCTGAATTGCTTATCTCTGAAGAGAATCAAATGGAAGTGATTGCAGGATTCACCCCCCCCCCATATTGCAGATCAGGATTCTAAAATGTTTGTTAAAGTCAGCTCCAAAGAAATTGGTGACATTTTCAAACACTCCAAACTCTGCTTCATATTGTTTGCTCAAACTAGACACACTCTCACGGCAGACAAAGGCATGGAGAAAGTCGGGTGCTTCACAGTGTTTGCTCAAGCTATAAACACTCTCATGGCAGAGAAAGGCATGGCAGACAAAGGCATTGCAGATGTCGAGAAACTCAGGGTGTCACGTGATTCTTTACTCAGCTTTGTACTAGAAGTTGAGAAAACACACAAATCTTTACTCAGCGATATACTTGAACGTTGAAAACATGCAAATCTTTACTTAGCGATATACCTGAACTTGAGAAAGCATTCAGTGGACAGAAAGTGTGAATCCTCATTCTTTTGTTTCTGTGATGAGAGACCTGAGTAGATGGCTAGTAATTGGTTGTAGTTTACATGCAAATCTTTACTTAGCGATATACCTGAACTTGAGAAAGCATTCAATGGACAGAAAGTGTGAATCCAAATTAAGCATTTAATATGTCGTTGGAAAGCTCTCACGGAGTACTACAAGTACAGTCCATAAAATCACGATTTCACAGAACATAAACAGGTCAAAACAGCATGCAAAGTTTCGGAAAAATCAATTTTCAACAAAACTTGGGTTTGCGATATTTTGAAAAATATCCAACAGAATTCAACGAGAATTTAGTATGTTGTTCGCCTCGTTGTAGGGAACTCAGACATATAAATTTTTCTCGAAAATTTTAAAGTTTTACACATAAAATAATAAAGCCCATTTGTTTCGTTATCGGGTAAAACTTTTAAACAAACCCAAAAACAAGAGCTTGCGATTCATGGCATAACGATACGAGCAATCAAGCAATAAGGCTCTGATACCAATGAAGGATATATCAATTATATATCATACATGTTCGCTAACAAAGCAGTAATTACAAATTACCTTTATGCGAACTGGAACCTTGTGCGTAGCGGAAGAATTTCGCTTGAGCTACGATCTTCGTATACCAAGATCTACAAACCTGCGAGTCTCTCTCGTCGGATTGATATCACAGGGCACGGATATCAATACTGGTTCACACCGCAAATCCAAGTCTCTTGATGGTTAGGCTGGAGGGAGTATTTTTGGTGAGATAGAATTAGGGAGAGAGAGGAGGCGGCAACTTCTAGGAGACGTATTCTCCAACTTGTGTGATTAGGGTTTTATCCCCTTAGTTGCCATATTTATATTATTACAAGAAACCTATTTCTTGTAGGTTAAGTAATCCTAAACCCACTTGGATTAGGATTCTAATTAACCAATAAATAATATAAATATATTTTCCATGTGGGCGGGACTAAATAATCGGGCCGCAAGCCCAATTACCAACATCTCTCACTCGTACACATTGACTCACCTCTCTAACCACATCGTATCATCAAAACCCGTTAAACACTGCCTCTTCATACTGGAAGTGAAGCGTGCGACATGACGAGAAAGATAAAGGGTGGAGCGCTATACCAAATCACCATCTGACCAGCATAGAATGTCCTCGTTAGAAAACAAAACTCGTCTATACCCCAGACTGTATATATGCATCAGTTTAAGCATCCTCAATCCCTCAAGAGCGGTGCTTAAATCTCAATATGTTTGTGTATCAAAATCAACCTTTTGAACCGTATGTTCAATATGATCGCTATGGCATTGAAACACAAAAATAGAGATGCATATCATACTATCTTCCTTAGACACTCATATTAATCACTCTTGGTATCGCTTTCCAAAGAATGCTCCGTAGGACTGTATGTGCATAGCCTGTTGGTCGGCATGCCAAAGTAGCATCATCAACGTCCAAGTTCATGATATAGTTGTAAGTCACATAGGGTATAATTGTGATATGGATTTGATCACTAGAACTCACACAGTGATGAAGCAGGGATCATTCAATCACTTTCTTAAGTCGGATTATAGTCACATACAGTATGAAGTGTATGTGTAGACACCCCAATTTCGTACCCCTGGTATGTGACATGACATAAAATATCAAGACCTGTTAAAACATTAACAAATGTCAAGTTACAGGGTCAAAAATGCAAAAGGACAAAGCAGGATGCGCAAAAGGACAAATTGCAGGGACTAAAGTGTTCAAAAATGCCAAAGTTTGAAATTTGGGCATGGCTCCCATAACATTTGGGCATGGCGCCCAAAATGGAGGGAGTTGGAGCCCAAATTCCATTCCAGCCACTGTTCATGCAACGATCTGTCGTAAAATGCAATCTTTCCAACGCAGGGTACAACCATTTGATGCACAAAAGAAGAAATGGGCATGGCCCCCTACAAATTTGGGCATGGCGCCCAAATATGGATGGTGTAGCACCCAAACTGCTTTCCCAGTGCACTGTTCATCAAAGATTTGCCGTAAAATGCAATTCATCCAGCGCAAAGTGCAACCGGTTGATACGCTTGAGAAAATTTCTAATTCCACCGATGTCCCTATTTTGTCCTATAAATAGCAGAGGCCGGCTCCTCATTTCAACACACTTCCCTTCGTAAAGCTTCTCCGCGTTAACGTTACGCTAGAGAAATAGAGAGCGGTGTGAGATAGTGAGTGATCACCTCAAAAAGCCTCGAAACTCTGCCAAACTTCCTCCAAACATAAAACCAACCGGTAGAAGTGTACTTTAGCCCCCCAGCTAGGTATCCACCCTTTTTCTCCGGTCCAAAAATCGTGGAAAGAGCAGTTGCTCTACCTGATTTAAAAGGCCAAATCGCTCAGATATAAGCCGTTATTCTGCCCGATTTCAGCCAACCTCAAGCCAACAAACAACCAAACACAAACAGTTACTCTGCCCAAACCCCGAGGCCGAAAGTAACTTTCAAGAGCAGTTACGCTGCCCAAATTCACACAACACACAACACACAACAACGACAAAAAAAAGACTCCCTCTCCCTGAAGGACAGAGCGAGCACACCCTAGGCTGTCTGTAAGTTTATTTTTAAAGTCTTTCATTTTTTGTAAAAGTATTATTTCCAATCCGGCCCAATGTAGATATATTAGCAGTTGTGCTGCCCGGATTTAATTAGGAAATAGTACTAAATGTAGCCGTTATTATGGCAAAATGTTTTTAGATAAGTTTGTATTTATTTACTTCATTTATTCAATAAAGTCTTTATTTGTAAATGTATTATTTCCGGTCCGGTTCAATATCAATATATAAGCAGTTATGCTGCCCGGATTTGTTTAGGAAATAATACTAAATGTAGCCGTTACTATGGCCAAATATTTCCAAGTATATTTGTAATTGTTTGTAAAAGAGTCTGTTGCAAGTCCGTAAATAATATAGATGTAATGGATGTATTTGTAGGCAGTTAATGCTTTATTTATCTGTTTAATAAATATAACAAAAAGCATACTTTAGCCAAAAACCGTTTTGAGACCGAAAGGGCGAGTTGGGTGCCTAGCACCTTCCCAACTCGTAACTTAGCCTCCGAACCCGTTTTCTTCCATCTCGGTTTTCTTTTTCTGGTTTTGCTTTATTTTTGCCTTAAAATAAAGATGGCGACTCTAAAAACATTTTGGATCCAGTGGGGCCTCGCAACATCTTTCTTTGCACTTTCACGTTCTCCCCTAAAAAAGGGAGAATGGGAATGGAAAGGTGATGTATTCCTATGTCCTGATATCCCCTAAACAAGGGATAACTTGACGTAGAAAACTCAAAGCACTCATAGTGATCCGAAATAAGCCATAAGGCTATTTTCATAAAATCCATAGTGGGGGCGCTGCAACATCTTTCTTTGCACTTTCACTTTCTCCCCTAAACAAGGGAGGATGGGAATGGAAAGGTGATGCCTTCCTATGTCCTGGTATCCCCTAAACAAGGGATAACTTGACGTAGAAAACCCATAGCTCCCATATTGGATCAAAAATCCACTAAAGGCAACCGAGGCGCATTCCAACGCGCTATTCGACAGCACTCCTCCCGCACTTTTGATTTCGTCCTCCCCTAAACAAGGGAGGCTGGAACGGGAGCAATGGATGTCACCGCATCCGCATCTGACGCCGCACATCACGGGCGGGCGCGGAGCACATTCCCGGGAACCCACAGTATGCTATGACGGAACTCCCACACGAAGCAGGCATGTCATGCTCAAACGTCATACGAACCTTAGTCTAGCCGCCCTTCTGGCGTCTAACTTGAGTACTTAAAAGCAGTCACTCTTCTAGTGACTCTCTTTTAAGATCTCACATTCGGACTTTTCCTTGGAATATGAAGTCGACCTTATAAAAGGTCTCATCTTGGCCGTATGCCAAGGCGATAAATGTAATGTCATTTGCGTACCCCCCTTTGTAGGTACCAAAGACTTTTACTATCTCAACTTGCTCGCCCACCTGGTGACAAGGTGAATTACCCGTGTGAGAGGGCCAATTCAATATCCACGACATCTTTTAATCAAAAATATATATGCCACACAATTTCATATCAAAATATCCAATTAACATATAAAAGGAACAAAAATGAAACTGCAATTTATTCAAACGATAATGAATAATAATCAAATGTCAACATAAGTGTTCTTAGAATAAAAGTCAAATCCTACGAAGCCCTAGACCCAACATGTGATCCTGAAAGATCTCTCTAGCTAGAGGCTTAGTCATAGGGTCAGCTAACATGCTTCTAGTAGGAATATATTCTAGAACAACTTTCTTTTCTGCAACCATGTCTCTAGTGAAATTATATTTGATGTTAATGTGTTTCGTCTTCCCATGGTACTTGGGATCTTTAGTGTAACCTAAAGCAGCCATGCTATCACAAGCAATGACTATAGGACGATCCACATGCGTCGTAACATCAAGATGTTGAAGAAAACTCCTCAACCACACAGCTTCTTGAACCGCAGATGAGCAAGCCATGTACTCTGACTCCATCGTAGATAGGGCGGTGCTAATCTGTCGCTTGCTACTCCAAGAGATAGCTCCACCACCAAGGAGGAAAGCGTAGCCTGAAGTAGATTTATAACCATCTACATCTCCAGCCCAATCCGCGTCAGTGAAACCTTTCAAGCTCAAATCACCACCTTGGTAACATAGGGTTAAATTTGTGGTTCCCACCAAGTAACCACCAAGCAACCCTCTTCACCGCCATCCAAAGGTTGAGGTCCGTGATTACTTTGGAATCAACTCAACATCCCAACTGCAAAGCATAGGTCAGGCCGAGTACACACCATAGCATACATCAAGCTTCCTACCGCATTTGCATATGGAGTCGTAGACATTCTCTTCTTTTCTTCTTCATTCTTAGGGCATTGGTTTGTACTAAGGACACATCCTTTTTCCATTGGAGTGACATCGGGTTTTGAGTTAGTCATGCCAAATCGTTCGATAACTTTCTTAATGTAAGTCTCTTGAGACAAACCGATAAATCTTTTCGAACGATCCCTAATGACTTTTACTCCAAGCACATAGCTTGCTTCACCCAAGTCTGTCATATCGAAAAGCGCAGACAGCCACTCTTTAGTGGCATTTATCATCTCCATATCATTCCCAGCTAGTATGATGTCATCAACATATAATGACAGAATCAAGATCTTTTTCTTGGATCGTTTAATATACACACGGTGGTCTTCCTCAATCATCACAAAGCCAATTGAGGTTATCGCTTGGTGAAAGCGAATGTACCACTGTCTAGATGATTGTTTGAGACCATAAATGGAACGTTTGAGTCGGCACACTTTGCGCTCTTGTCCCTTGACTTCAAAACCCTCTGGTTGAGTCATATAGATCTCTTCATCTAGTTCTCCATTGAGAAATGCAGTTTTAACATCCATCTGATAAAGTTCTAGATCCATGTGTGCTACTATCGCTAGGATTAGGCGAACAGTAAAATCTCACCACAGGGGAGAATGTCTCCTCATAGTCTAAACCCTCTCTTTGTAAAGCCTTTCGCCACAAGACGCGTGCCTTATATTTGTCAATTGATCCATCTGCCTTTCGCTTGACTTTGAAAACCCATTTGTTTCCAATAGTCTTGCGATCTTGCGGAAGATCAACTAACTTCCAAACCTGATTCTTTTTCATAGAGGAAATTTCATCTTCCATTGCAGTCATCCATTCACTGTTTGTAGGTAAAGAAAGGGTTTCTTTGAACGATGTAGGCTCACTAGAATTGAAAGAAGTAGTTAGGAAAGATTCCTCTTCGATCGCGAATCGACGACGAGGTATATTTTCACGTTTACTTCTTCGTTCTAGTATCGGACTCCCAGAATCCACTCCCTCGGATGAAGATCACCTTGACTCTCATCGGCGACTTCCATAGGTTCAACCTCATGTCGCCGTAGGATTAGGTTGAGGCAATTCCCACCTTCGCCAAAAGATGTCATGTGTTCTTCTTCCATCTCAAAAGTTCAAAGTCTTTCCTAACTTCACCTATTTGTGGGAAATCATTCTCAATGAAATCAACATTGCGCGACTCTGATTCAGTCATTCCTTCGTTAGGTTTTCCACCGTACATAACATAACCCTTTGAGGTATCTGAATACCTTATGAAAACACACTTGTTTCCTCTAGGGCCTAGTTTTCCAAACTTATTGGAAGTACTATAAACATAACCTGCACAACCCCAAGGATGAAGATGCCCCAATTTGGGCTTCTCACCTTTCCAAAGTTCATAAGGGGTTGTGGGAACTGACTTAGAAGGCACTCGGTTAAGTATGTAGGTGGAAGTCATTAGCGCATCCCCCCAAAACAAAAAATTGGGAGGTTGGCATGTGCCATCATCGACCTAACCATTTCCAACAATGTTCGATTCCTTCGTTCTACAACACCGTTTTGTTGCGGAGTTCTAGGAATTGTCAACTGCGTATTCCTTTTTTCACACAATTCTTTAAATTGATCAGATAAATACTCACGGCCCCGGTCAGTTCTAAAAGTTTTTAAGCTTTTATCCTTTTGATTCTCAACCTCTGCGAGAAAGCGCTCAAAACACTTGAGAGCTTCATCGCGGTGAGAAATAAGGTAAACATAACCATAGCGTGTGTAGTCATCGATAAAAGTGAGAAAATAGGAAGCTCCATGACGTGCCTTAACATTCATTGGTCCGCAAATGTCTGAATGGACTAACACTAATGGATGTGTGGCTCTTTTTGCCTTACCAAAAGGCTTTCGGCAAGCTTTTCCTGCCAAACAAGATTCACACAAGGGTAGGTTGACTTTGCTGAGAGACCCCAACAGGCCTTCTCTAGCCAATCTAGTCATCCTATCTTTTCCTATATGTCCAAGTCTAGCATGCCATAACTCAGAATTAGAATCATCATAAACCATGCAAGAAGAAGAATTAAGAGAAGAATTATGAGAATCCAACAAATCTAATTTAAAGAAATTATCTGACAAAGAACCATGTCCCAAAATCCCATCACCAAAACAAATATCCAAGTGATCATTACTAAAATTAAAAAAATATCCATGTCCTAGCAATTGTACTACTGATAGTAGATTATGTCAGATTCCAGGTGCATAAAGAACTTCATGAAGAGTCAATGTGCGTCCACTCCGCAATTGAAGTTGGTATGAGCCAACTCCTTTGACTTCAACAGACGAACTGTTTCCCATGAAAATCTTTCTTGTACCCACAGGAACTTTTCGATAATCTACAAATCCTTCTCGATCCCTCGTCACATGTTTTGTGGAGCACGAGTCTACAATCCACACAGGGAGAGATTCGGCTAATAAAACATGAGAGCAAACACAACTTTGCATGGAGATAGGATTAAGTGATACCTTCTTGGGCTCAAGATCACAAGTCCGAGCTAAATGACCCAAGGTACCACAGTTGTAGCACTTTTGCTTAGCAATATCCTTTTTTGCCTCTACGACGTTTAGCAATCTTGTAACGTTCGAGAATTTTCTTGCATTTATTATGATATATATTTATTAATCACAAGTTGATTAGTGTTAAACTTGCAATACTAGTATGTTAGTCAAATAATATTTTGACTTGGATTTTGAGTTCTAATGAGAACTTGGATATATCGTGAGTTGGACTTGTGCAATAGCACGCTTGAAGTCCGATTGTGTTATTTATGTGTTTTGCATTATTTATATGTTTTTGGTTGTGGACTTGGGTAATTGCCCTACGAGAGTCCATTTGAGCTCAAGATATATTGGGTTTAGGGTGTGTCGTGTTTAAAGTCTATATTAGACTTTGTTAGTGTTAATTATGATTTATAACATTGAAATATAAATAGCACGTTAAAGCTAGAAAATAATTATTTTCGGCTAGATTGATCCGAAATGTATTATATGTTACATGTATCTTTTATATTATTAAAGTATATTTTTATTTTAACATTAGCTGATTAATAATAATTAATTAGTGTTTAATTGAATCAAATTGAATTATTTAATTGGTTTTGGCAAGGTTGACTTTTTTTGACCAAATAAAACTATTAATACTTACTAACTTAATATATATGGAATATTTTAATAGTTAGAAGTGAACAATCACTTGGAACCTTTTGGAAACTTTCTCAAGTTTCGGCTGATTCAATTTCATTTGTTTTGGTTTGAACTGGTCGGTGGTCGGTGGTCGGTGGTCGGTGGGCGGTGACTCTTCATTTTCCTTTATTCGACTATTGAACCGCAAGCAACCGCTTTCGCTCTTTCTCTCATCCGTAAGTTATATTTGTGACTGTCGAGGGTTTGAGCTTCAAGCTCAATTTGCGGACGATTTTATTACCCGTTTGTAATTCTGACTCCACGGGAATGTTTTATTTGCTAAGGACTACATTTACATCCGAATATTTTGTGTTTTCGTCGATATTTTTCGGTAAAGGTAAATTACTATTCCCTTCCCCTTGTATGTAGAATTGACATACATGTACTGTGGGCTACCCCCACTTGATTTGTTTTGAATTTAGAGTAAAAATACCCTCGTTATTAATTATTGAATATTTGAACTGATATGTATGATTAAATGCTTGAGATTATTACTTGGGTCGAATTAATTATCGGTGAAATTGTGTTTGGACGAATCCTGCAAATTGCAGTGATACCCGAAATTTATAAATAATAAATAAATGACTCAATGGAGTCGATTTAGGCTCAATAAAATATAAGGAGTGTTGTATTGAGTTCCTACGATATTAGGGAATATTCTGGGTTAGATATTTTATATGAAATATCATATATGATTTAATTGTGTTTAAGCAAATAAATGCTTTCGTGTGTATTTTAAGCAAATAGATGCTTACGTGTTTTATTTCAAGCAAATAAGCATGTTTGTGTGTGCGTCGAGCCCCCGTACTTGGGACTCGATGGTTGTGTTTAATTACGAGTAAACATCTACTTGTGCATCGCATTGAGTCCAGCTGGCATATGTGGTTGTGTCGACAATGGGACGACAGTAGTCTTTACGAGAGTTAAATCTCGTGATCGCTACGGGTCGTTGCATGGGTCTCTCCCTTGTTATTGGCCGTGACAAGGATGTAGCCTTGTCAGAGCAATTCGCATGACAAACAGAGGCTAGACACTTGGGTAAAACTCGGGGTAATGAGACTCCTGGTTAAGTCTCAAGGTCGGTGTTTTCTGGATACTATTGGGTTCAGACATGATTTCAGCATGTGTACTACAACAGCAACACAACTACGACTCTTGGGTAAAACTTGTGATAATGAGACTCCTGGTTAAGTCCCAAGGTCGGTGTTTCCTGGATACTATTGGGTTTTGGTTTTCAGTTCTGGATATTATCAGATTCAGACAGTATATTATGTGTATCGTGACAGCAACACATCTACAGTGTTCTTCTGGATTTCTGGCGCAGTTATATATGTGTATTGCTTCAGCAGCACAGTTACAGTGTTTATGGCAGGACAAGTCAAAAGCTCTCTTGCAGATTCAGCTCAGATACAGATCAGATTGAGATACTGATTTATATCCTGACTATGTGTTTATATTACGTTGAGTCAATGTGCATTATAACATGATCAACGTGAATTGTGTGCAAGTATATGAATTGCTATACTTGGTGTATCGTATATTGTGTATTTTATATTGGTTATATGTGCATAACAGCATGCCATATAGATCACGTAGTAACTTACTGAGTTTATCACTCACCCCGTTCCTTTTGTTTTCCTTAGATCCCAGCCAGGCAGAAAGTACGCGGTGAGGTCAGCGAGATTTATTAGACGTCGATAGTATTTGATATGCATCATTTCAGGAGGCTATATTATATTTTATGAGGACATGAGTTTATAGGAGAGTTATGTAAACTCTTCCTTGGGTTTGTGTTTAGTATGTGATTATTCATTTGTTGCCGACGTGTAACGTTGTGCTTGTATATGATATTATAGTGTTGGTTGGCTTTAGAGCCTGGTGTAGTCCGAGTAATGGCTCGTTGACTTTGTTATTTTGCTTTCTCGGCCTTTTTAGAGCCGTGGTGTTTCTATTATCATAGCAGGGATTATTATGATTAAATCAGGTTTTTGTTTAGCCCACTTTTAGTAGAGGCTTTGCACGTGTTTTATTTGAACTAGTGTATTTCGTTTTGTTGTTACACGCTTGACCCAGATTTCGTATAGAGATTTGGGGTCGGGTCGTGTCAGTTGGTATCAGAGCTATAGGTTAGCTGTCGTCAGGATAGGATCCATGGCCTAGTTGGGTTTAGTATGGGTTTGGTGTGATTCTCAAGTTATTACGTCGAGTGTTTGTGTGTAGGCTTAAGAATGAGTATTCGGAGTGCATCTGGTAGTACTGTTGTAGCCGAGAGTTATGACCACGAGCATAATTGGTATTGTGAACAGGTAAAGAATTATTTGCCAAATTATTTGATGAGAATATTCCAGTCGTATGCAGAGATGGGCCAACAGGGCAATGCAGGGAATGTACAGATATTAGAGGTTTGTGCACACAATCAGAAATTCTAGTACCACAGCTAAAGCTTTGGGATGTACCGATGAAGACAAGGTCAGATTTACTGTGTTTGAGTAAGAAGAAAAACCGAGCACATGAGATAGGTAATGTTAGCTAACAGGGAGCAGGATAGAGTACTACAGACTTGGGCGGATCTTTCGAATGAGTTCAAAGTATAGTACATATTGAGGTCAATTCAAGGTAAACATAAATCTCAACTTATTGCAGCGGAACATGACAACATGACAGTAGTGCAATATTTTGCCAAGTTCACAGAATTGACTAGATATTGTGCCTACTCCATTCCAGATAAGAAGAACATATGGAAGAATAATACAGATATGAAGAAACAGTCACAGTGTCAAGGCTAATGTTTGAGTAACTGAAGAAATAATTATTATGAAGAATGGCAAGGAAAACTGAATACATGTGAACAGGAAAGCAACAAGCTAATGGTCAAAGTTCGAGTTTGATTTGCAGCTAGTGTCCGAAGACGGGTCACACAGAGAATGAATATTACTTAACAGAATTTGTGTTATGAATTTGGTGGTATAGATCACCATGGAAGAGATTTTCCGAGAGTTTAGAATATCCTATCGGGTGGTTCAGTGTTGTGGAGTACCAGTACTAAGAAGGTTAGAAGTGGTAAGTCTTGAGTCTAGGGTCGAGTGTTTGCTCTTGATCAGTAGGAAGAACTCTCCTTTTAGTACGAGAGCGTGTGTTCTTTTCGACCCAGGACTATTGCATTCATATATTGCATTGCATTGTTGTGGGGAAACTTATGCATCATCCCCGGTTTGGCTTGTGTACTTGAGATGAGTACCCCAGTAGAGGGAGTATGTGTTGGTTGTTGATGGACCATTATTGATGGGCCATCGGTGTATTTGGGGATATGACATACCAGTAGGTAATCACACACTGCATGTTTTAGTTGTTATGATTATATGTGAATTCCACATAATACTCGACTTGATTTGATTCTATGTGTATAGAACATGTGGTATGCTAGTAAGTAATCACACGCTGTATGTTAACTTGGCAGTGTAGCCTATGTGTGGTTTAAATGTCAAATTTGGCAAGTAAGAGTTTGCATGTGTTAATTACCATAATAAGATGGTTATTTGCTATGTGTCGAGTATACTGGAGTAGCATTCATGAGTAACAAATAATAAGTGCACGTATGATATTTTACTTAAAGAACTATTATACTGTTCTAGCTGGGTATTGTTGATTGTCTGGAGTTTTGTTGGGTTGTAAGTAATGTGATACACCAAATTAGAGGATGTCCTTGTTATGCCTACAAATTCAAATATGTTTTTGTTGGATACTCTTAATCACCGAGCATGTATTGAGTTGTTATCAAGGATAACATCTACGTTTAAACCATCTTATAAAATGATGTTGGTTCAATAAGAGGAATTGAAAACTTCACTGCAGGGAATATTTGATTGATGATCTGACAGCCTAGTGGATAACCACATGATGTTTGATGAAGTTTATCTAGAAAAGAGATATCTTGTTATGGTTGAAAATTGATGATTGACTTTCACCGGGTAATGAATAAGAATGAATATACTCATGGATGGATTGATTAATCAACTACATCGATTTGTTATGTTTTCTGAGTTTTGATTGAGAGATGATCTCATTCAACACCATGTGTTTGAACAAGTGATGGAGAAATGACCAGAGTGTGTAGGTCATACCTTGATTGTTGTGTTGTGTTCCTCATGGAAGATATCCTTGTTTGTTTTGAGTTGTGGGATGAATATAAATAACATCGACAAGTTATGGATTCTCGATGAGATAACGATGGTTTATCAGTCCAGTAAATGTGTTCCTTGTTTAGAGGAAATATAATTTTGTAACATTTGGTTTCAAATATCAGAATTATAGTTGACTTGTTGAAGATTGACATATTATGAAATGGAGATTTTGAGATGAACATATTATTATTGAAAGGTTATCGAAGGATTTTCCAAGACAGCTATTCCATGAGTCATTTGACACAATAGAGGATCTTACGTGAATGAAATGAAGAGTTTGAAACTAATCTCAAGAATGAATGACTATGACCATTGTGTTATCTAGTGGAAATGATTACTTGTTGTCTACAATAGTGTATCCAACGAAGGCTTGAGTTGTGATCTTGTGCAAGACATGAATGTGATATATTAATATATCGAAGAAGTCGTTATTTGTATGAATAAAGTCAACTTATTAATGACATGAAATAAATTCGATCTGTTTGCGATGCCTACGTGTGAATCTTGTATTGATGGAATTTAAAATCAGAACATGATTGGAACTGACAAACATGTTGAGCAGGACGACTTAACCCTTTTACTTGATGGATTATAAGTGCAAGATATTAAAAGACTTATGATATTTGAGTCCCTGTAAATTGAGATATGGAATATTAATTGTAACCATTTGAATTTGCATTTGTTTGTTCAACGAGATTGAAGAATGCAACGAATGACCTTGAATTATGAAAGTGTTTAGTGGATCGAGCAAAGTTGAGATATTAAACCTTGCAATAGATTGTTATGGAGTTTAATTCGTAAGAGCTGAGTACGTGTTTCTAATTTTGATGGAATAGAACAAAGGTTCTTGATGGAATTTATAAGACTGAATACGTGGTTTATCTAGTGGAGACTAGTGGATTTTCCTTGAGTGATATGAATACTTAACCTCCAACAAATGACTGTTTAAGAGATTGGTTAAGATCTTTAAGATAATTTCTTACATTGAATGCTGCCAAGTGGGTATCGAGATGTCGCTATATGAAACCATTATGTGTTTATGCATCGCCATCATACGAGGGATGAATCATTGTGTTTATGTGTGAGAACGTGTTATTTCAACTTAACATATCTTTCATTGACTGGGTTGCCTCGTACTCGACAGGGTCACGATACGGTATGGGTTGTTATTGACAGACTGACTAAGTCTGCTCACTTTTTACCAGTTGCGATGACTTATACTTTGAGTCAGCTAGCATCTCTTTATGTTCGGGAGATTGTTAGATTGCATGGTGTGCCGGTTGGTATAGTATCTGATAGAGATCCGAGGTTTACTTCCCGTTTCTGGCAGGTTTTACAGAGTGCTATGGGGACTCAGTTGAGCTTTAGCACAGCCTTTCATCCACAGACAGATGGGCAGTCCGAGAGATTGATTCAGATTCTCGAGGATATGTTACGTGCTTGTGCAGTTGATTTCAAGGGCAGTTGGGACACTCACTTGCCTCTTGCTGAGTTTGCTTATAATAACAGCTTCCAGTCCAGTATTGATATGGCTCCTTATGAAGCTCTATATGGGAGGAAGTGCAGATCTCTTATTTGCTGGGACGAAGTCGGTGAAGCCAAGCTTTGGGGCCCAGAGATGATTCATCGAGACCGAGAAAGTTAAACACCGAGCTCAAAGTTAAACCGATAGAGTTATGCCGATAACAGACGGCGTGATCTTGAGTTCCAGGTTGGCGATCATGTGTTCTTGAAGGTATCACCTCGCCGGGGTACTAAGAGATTCGGGAAGAAAGGTAAATTATCGCCGAGATACATTGGGCCGTTTGAGATCCTTGAGAGGGTCGGGAGTGTGGCTTACAGACTTGCGTTGCCACCATCTTTGGCAGATATTCATGTTGTATTTCATGTCTCCATGTTACGGAAGTATTTGAGGGATGAATCTCATGTGCTCGAGTATGAAGATATCACATTTCAGCCAGATTTGTCCTATGATGAGATACCAGTGGAGATTCTAGATACTAAGGAACAGATCCTGCGTACTAAACGAATTCCCTTGGTTAAAGTGTTGTGGCGGAATCACGAGATTGAGGAAGCCACTTGGGAGACTGAATTGTATATGCGGGGACGATACCCTCAACTCTTCGATGGTTTTGGTAAGAGAATTTAGGGACTAAATTCTTTTTAGGGGGAGAGGGTGTAACGTCCGAGAATTTTCTTGCATTTATTATGATATATATTTATTAATCACAAGTTGATTAGTGTTAAACTTGCAATACTAGTATGTTAGTATAATAATATTTTGACTTGGATTTTGAGTTCTAATGAGAACTTGGATATATCGTGAGTTGGACTTGTGCAATAGCACACTTGAAGTCCGATTGTGTTATTTATGTGTTTTGCATTATTTATGTGTTTTTGGTTGTGGACTTGGGTAATTGCCCTACGAGAATCCATTTGAGTTCAAGATATATTGGGTTTAGGATGTGTCGTGTTTAAAGTCTATATTAGACTTTGTTTGTGTTAATTATGATTTATAACATTGAAATATAAATAGCACGTTAAAGCTAGAAAATAATTATTTTCGGCTAGATTGATCCGAAATGTATTATATGTTACATGTATCTTTTATATTATTAAAGTATATTTTTATTTTAACATTAGCTGATTAATAATAATTAATTAGTGTTTAATTGAATCAAATTGAATTATTTAATTGGTTTTGACAAGGTTGACTTTTTTTGACCAAATAAAACTATTAATACTTACTAACTTAATATATATGGAATATTTTAATAGTTAGAAGTGAACAATCACTTGGAACCTTTTGGAAACTTTCTCAAGTTTCGGCTGATTCAATTTCATTTGTTTTGGTTTGAACTGGTCGGTGGTCGGTGGTCGGTGGTCGGTGGGCGGTGACTCTTCATTTTCCTTTATTCGACTATTGAACCGCAAGCAACCGCTTTCGCTCTTTCTCTCATCCGTAAGTTATATTTGTGACTGTCGAGAGTTTGAGCTTCAAGCTCAATTTGCGGACGATTTTATTACCCGTTTGTAATTCTGACTCCGCAGGAATGTTTTTTTTTGCTAAGGACTACATTTACATCTGAATATTTTGTGTTTTCGTCGATATTTTTCGGTAAAGGTAAGTTACTATTCCCTTCCCTTTGTATGTAGAATTGACATACATGTACTGTGGGCTACCCCCACTTGATTTGTTTTGAATTTAGAGTAAAAATACTCTCGTTATTAATTATTGAATATTTGAACTGATATGTATGATTAAATGCTTGGGATTATTACTTGGGTCGAATTAATTATCGGTGAGATTATGTTTGGACGAATCCTGCAAATTGCAGTGATACCCGAAATTTATAAATAATAAATAAATGACTCAACGGAGTCGATTTAGGCTCAATAAAATATAAGGAGTGTTGCATTGAGTTCCTACGATATTAGGGAATATTCTGGGTTAGATATTTTATATGAAATATCATATATGATTTAATTGTGTTTAAGCAAATAAATGCTTTCGTGTGTATTTTAAGCAAATAGATGCTTACGTGTTTTATTTCAAGCAAATAAGCATGTTTGTGTGTGCGTCGAGCCCCCGTACTTGGGACTCGATGGTTGTGTTTAATTACGAGTAAACATCTACTTGTGCATCGCATTGAGTCCAGCTAGCATATGTGGTTGTGTCGACAATGGGACGACAGTAGTCTTTACGAGAGTTAAATCTCGTGATCGCTACGGGTCGTTGCATGGGTCTCTCCCTTGTTATTGGCCGTGACAAGGATGTAGCCTTGTCAGAGCAATTCGCATGACAAACAGAGGCTAGACACTTGGGTAAAACTCGGGGTAATGAGACTCCTGGTTAAGTCCCAAGGTCGGTGTTTTCTGGATACTATTGGGTTCAGACATGATTTCAGCATGTGTACTACAACAGCAACACAACTACGACTCTTGGGTAAAACTCGGGGTAATGAGACTCCTGGTTAAGTCCCAAGGTCGGTGTTTCCTGGATACTATTGGGTTTTGGTTTTCAGTTCTGGATATTATCAGATTCAGACAGTATATTATGTGTATCGTGACAGCAACACATCTACAGTGTTCTTCTGGATTTCTGGCGTAGTTATATATGTGTATTGCTTGGCACGATTCTGATGTTTATGGCGAGACAAGTCAAAAGCTCTCTTGCGATTCGGCTCGGATACGCATCGATTGAGATACTGATTTATATCCTGACTATGTGTTTATATTACGCTGAGTCAATGTGCATTATAACATGATCAACGTGAATTGTGTGCAAGTATATGAATTGCTATACTTGGTGTATCGTATATTGTGTATTTTATATTGGTTATATGTGCATAACAGCATGCCATATAGATCACGTAGTAACTTACTGAGTTTATCACTCACCCCGTTCCTTTTGTTTTCCTTAGATTCCAGCCAGGCAGAAAGTACGCGGTGAGGTCAGCGAGATTTATTAGACGTCGATAGTATTTGATATGCATCATTTCAGGAGGCTATATTATATTTTATGAGGACATGAGTTTATAGGAGAGTTATGTAAACTCTTCCTTGAGTTTGTGTTTAGTATGTGATTATTCATTTGTTGCCGACGTGTAACGTTGTGCTTGTATATGATATTATAGTGTTGGTTGGCTTTAGAGCCTGGTGTAGTCCGAGTAATGGCTCGTTGACTTTGTTATTTTGTTTTCTCGGCCTTTTTAGAGCCGTGGTGTTTCTATTATCATAGCAGGGATTATTATGATTAAATCAGGTTTTTGTTTAGCCCACTTTTAGTAGGGGCTTTGCACGTGTTTTATTTGAACTAGTGTATTTCGTTTTGTTGTTACACGCTTGACCCAGATTTCGTATAGAGATTTGGGGTCGGGTCGTGTCAAATCTTTTCACTTTTGGGGCCCAAATTCTGAGTCTTCTTGCCTTTATCTTGTTTCTTGCGTTGCCCGTGTGGCTTGCGCGAACCCTCAAGGGAAACAAGAGCAAGATCACGAGTCGCAGCACTTATCGCGCGATTCGATTCATGACACTCAGCCTCAAGCTCAACATGGTGAGATACATGCAAAAGTCGAATAGAGTGTATGAGTCAAGATACGCCTCAAACCACCCAAAGAGTCAGGCAGTGAACGAATCACCGCTTGAACTTGCTGTTCATCAGATAAAATAGAACCAGCAGCTTTAAGATCTCGAATCATTCCGGACATCTCACGTAGTTGTTCAAGAATGTTTCGTTTCTGATCAATCTTATAGCTTTCAAACTTGTAAGTCAAATTCCTTAACTTTGTAGAAGAAGTATTCCCATAAGTGCGCTTAATTTGGTCCCACATTTGTTTAGCAGTCAGACAATCCTCAAACTCGCCAATCAGATCACTATGCATGCTACTCAGCATAGTAAAGCGTGCACATCGATCTTTCTTTTTCCAATCAAGGAATTCCTGCATTTTCTGGCGATGTTGGGCGATGGTCAAGTTACCCATCTCTGGTTCTACCATCACAGTATCAAGGTTGTCCAGAACCTCTTGCTCGTTAGCAAGTATGTGATTTTCCTTTGCCAAACACCATAGTTTGAGCCATCTAATTTCTAACCCTTATTAAGGTCAGCGATTACATTCTGAGAAGTCATTTCACTACAATATATATATATATATATATATATATATATATATATATATATATATATATATATATATATATATATATATTTCAATTTACTTTTGTTTTAAAAAATCAATTACTAAGTATAATCACATCATACACGTAAGGAGGGAAAATCCGTGAGGCTCGTAATCACAACCAAAGTATGCACAACGTGAAAATATTCATAAATTGATAATTTAAACAAAAGAAATATGATAGAACAAATCCATCAAGTACATATCATGTACATAAATATTTTCACTACTAAAAATAAATTTATTGGGTCTCGTGAAGTGCCAATCGCAATTTTAGAGCCCAAAACGACAATTAAATATGTTAAAAATGACTTAGAAATAGCTTAAAATTCACAAAGAATTTTAAAAAATTCAGAAAAGCCCCAAACAACCCTAAACAGTCACAGAATGACAAAACAGCCCCTGGATATTATTTTTGTATTTTTAAAAAATCAGAAAACATGTTTTTAATACACTGAAAAAGCAAAAACAAATATTTACAAGCTGAATTGATCAAAACTGAGGCCACCATTGGATTCAGACAGACAAAACAGAGTCACAGGCACCGGCCGTTTGTCAATCGGAATTACAGAACAGCCGCACGCGCCCACACGCGCCACCTGCGCGTATGGGCTTCCTTTTGAAGCTGACTGGGCGGTGACCGGGCTTAGGGATGACGTGGCAGCTGACGTGGCATGATGACGTCACTGATGACGTCAGCACAGAAAATTTCATGGAAGTGGGTCCCACTGATGACGTGGTAGGTGACGTGGCGCTGACGGGGCAGACACGTCACCAGTCAACTGTTGACCGTTGACTAGTCAGCCTGATCTCCGTCTCCACGCGCCTCGCCGGAGAGTGCAGCCCACGCGCCGTCTTCTGGTGGTTCGATGACCTCACGGAAGGTGGCGTTGGACTCGTATCATCGAGTACTTCCCATTGGTGTATTTTTTACCTCGAAAGGAGTGCCCAAAATGGCACGTGTATCGAGGCCGAGAGTGGGGATCCTTTTTTGATCGAATTTTTAAACCAAAAAACGATTCTTCGCGAGGCCATAAAACGTTCATTTTAAGTCCAAATTAAGCATATAATATGTTGTTGGAAAGCTCTCACGGAGTACTACAAGTACAGTCCATAAAATCACGATTTCACATAACATAAACAGGTCAAAACAGCATGCAAAGTTTATCACTTTTCAACAAAACTTGGGTTTGCGATATTTTGAAAAATATCCAACGGAATTCAACGAGAATTTAGTATGTTGTTCGCCTCGTCGTAGGGAACTCAGACATATAAATTTTTCTCGAAAATTTTAAAGTTTTACACATAAAATAATAAAACTCATTTGTTTCGTTATTGGGTAAAACTTTTAAACAAACCCAAAAACAAGAGCATGCGATTCATGGCATAACGATACGAGCAATCAAGCAATAAAACTCTGATACCAATGAAGGATATATCAATTATATATCATACAAGTTCGCTAACAAAGCAGTAATTACGGATTACCTTTATGCGAACTGGAACCTTGTGCGTAGCGGAAGAATTTCGCTTGAGCTACGATCTTCGTATACCAAGATCTACAAACCTGCGAGTCTCTCTCGTCGGATTGATATCACAGGGCACGGATATCAATACTGGTTCACACCGCAAATCCAAGCCTCTTGATGGTTAGGCTAGGGGGAGTATTTTTGGTGAGATAGAATTAGGGAGAGAGAGGAGGCGACAACTTCTAGGAGACGTATTCTCCAACTTGTGTGATTAGGGTTTTATCCCCTTAGTTGCCCTATTTATATTATTACAAGAAACATATTTCTTGTCGGTTAAGTAATCCTAAACCCACTTGGATTAGGATTCTAATTAACCAATAAATAATATAAATATATTTTCCATGTGGAAGGGACTAAATAATCGGGCCGCAAGCCCAATTACCAACATACATATATATATATATATATATTGATGTGCGATAAATGTGATCTCTGTAATCCTCTCACACACTTTTTTCACACACACTTTCAAATAAAGAGTCAGGTATTATGGCGGAATCTGAGAATACAGTTTCAACTGAAATTAGAGATGTTGGAGAGCTGGTAGAGAAAATGGCTGCTGAATTAATAATTGAAAACAAGCTGGTTATCTATGTATCATCATCAACTGACAAGGTATCAACTGAGGAAGCCCTGCGTGGTATCTCCTCTTGTACTCAAAACTTTCGGCAATATTTTGAAGACTTCGTTTCAAAAACGAAGGATTTGCATCTCAAAATTGAAGAGGAGGAGGATAAGAGAAGCTTGTATGATGCAGTTGGTAAGTTCTACAGCAATAAAAAGTTCAACAGGAATGAAGCTCTCCTCGTAAAGGCCATGAACCTGAGTGGTCAAGTTCCAACAGAGTGTTCTCTTTCTCTTGAAGATGAAGTTACATTATTAGAAGAGTCCGTTCAAAAATTCATACTTTCAATTGCGAAAGTAGACCCGACTCTGATTGAGGCTCGCCTTCCTGAATTGCTTATCTCTGAAGAGAATCAAATGGAAGTGATTGCAGGAAGAATTAAAAACGTAATGGTTGAGTTAGTCGAAATCATATTGCAGATCAAGAATCTATGGGATTCACCCCCCATATTGCATATCAGGATTCTAAAATGTTTGTTAAAGTCAGCTCCAAAGAAATTGGTGACATTTTCAAACACTCCAAACTCTGCTTCATATTATTTGCTCAAACTACACACACTCTCACGGCAGACAAAGGCATGGAGAAAGTCGGGTGCTTCACAGTGTTTGCTCAAGCTATAAACACTCTCATGGCAGAGAAAGGCATGGCAGACAAAGGCATTGCAGATGTCGAGAAACTCAGGGTGTCACGTGATTCTTTACTCAGCTTTGTACTAGAAGTTGAGAAAACACACAAATCTTTACTCAGCGATATACTTGAACGTTGAAAACATGCAAATCTTTACTTAGCGATATACCTGAACTTGAGAAAGCATTCAGTGGACAGAAAGTGTGAATCCTCATTCTTTTGTTTATGTGATGAGAGACCTGAGTAGATGGCTAGTCATTGGTTGTAGTTTATATGCAAATCTTTACTTAGCGATATACCTGAACTTGAGAAAGCATTCAGTGGACAGAAAGTGTGAATCCAAATTAAGCATATAATATGTCGTTGGAAAGCTCTCACGGAGTACTACAAGTACAGTCAATAAAATCACGATTTCACAGAACATAAACAGGTCAAAACAGCATGCAAAGTTTCGGAAAAATCATTTTTCAACAAAACTTGGGTTTGCGATATTTTGAAAAATATCCAACAGAATTCAACGAGAATTTAGTATGTTGTTCGCCTCGTCGTAGGGAACTCAGACATATAAATTTTTCTCGAAAATTTTAAAGTTTTACACATAAAACAATAAAACCCATTTGTTTCGTTATCGGGTAAAACTTTTAAACAAACCCAAAAACAAGAGCATGCGATTCATGGCATAACGATACGAGCAATCAAGCAATAAGACTCTGATACCAATGAAGGATATATCAATTATATATCATACAAGTTCGCTAACAAATCAGTAATTACGGATTACTTTTATGCGACCTGTAACCTTGTGCGTAGCGGAAGAATTTCGCTTGACCTACGATCTTCGTATACCAAGATCTACAAACCTACGAGTCTCTCTCGTCGGATTGATATCACAGGGCACGGATATCAATACTGGTTCACACCGCAAATCCAAGCCTCTTGATGGTTAAGCTAGAGGGAGTATTTTTGGGGAGATAGAATTAGGGAGAGAGAGGAGGCGACAACTTCTTGGAGACGTATTCTCCAACTTGTGTGATTAGGGTTTTATCCCCTTAGTTGCCCTATTTATATTATTACAAGAAACTTATTTCTTGTAAAGCCCAATTACCAACATATATATATATATATATCCGATTGAAAATTGATGTGCGATAAATGTGATCTCTGCAATCCTCTCACACACTTTTTTCACACACACTTTCAAATGAAGAGTCAGGTATTATGGCGGAATCTGAGAATACAGTTTCAACTGAAATTAGAGCTGTTGGAGAGCTGGTAGAGAAAATGGCTGCTGAATTAATAATTGAAAACAAGCTGGTTATCTATGTATCATCATCAACTGACAAGGTATCAACTGAGGAAGCCCTGCGTGGTATCTCTCTTGTACTCAAAACTTTCGGCAATATTTTGAAGACTTCGTTTCAAAAACGAAGGATTTGCATCTCAAAATTGAAGAGGAGGAGGATAAGAGAAGCTTGTATGATGCAGTTGGTAAGTTCTACAGCAATAAAAAGTTCAACAGGAATGAAGCTCTCCTCGTAAAGGCCATGAACCTGAGTGGTCAAGTTCCAACAGAGTGTTCTATTTCTCTTGAAGATGAAGTTACATTATTAGAAGAGTCCGTTCAAAAATTCAGACTTTCAATTGCGAAAGTAGACCCGACTCTGATTGAGGCTCGCCTTCCTGAATTGCTTATCTCTGAAGAGAATCAAATGGAAGTGATTGCAGGAAGAATTAAAAACGTAATGGTTGAGTTAGTCGAAATCATATTGCAGATCAGGAATCTATGGTATTCACCCCCATATTGCAGATCAGGATTCTAAAATGTTTGTTAAAGTCGGCTCCAAAGAAATTGGTGACATTTTCAAACACTCCAAACTCGCTTCATATTGTTTGCTCAAACTACACACACTCTCACAGGCATGGAGAAAGTCGTTGCTTCACAGTGTTTGCTCAAGCTATAAACACTCTCATGGCAGACAAAGGCATGGCAGACAAAGGCATTGCAGATGTCGAGAAACTCAGGGCGTCACGTGATTCTTTCCTCAGCTTTGTACTAGAAGTTGAGAAAACACACAAATCTTTACTCAGCGATATACTTGAACCTTGAAAACATGCAAATCTTTACTTAGCGATATACCTGAACTTGAGAAAGCATTCAGTGGACAGAAAGTGTGAATCCTCATTCTTTTGTTTCTGTGATGAGAGACCTGAGTAGATGGCTAGTAATTGGTTGTAGTTTACATGCAAATCTTTACTTAGCGATATACCTGAACTTGAGAAAGCATTCAGTGGACAGAAAGTGTGAATTCAAATTAAGCATATAATATGTCGTTGGAAAGTTCTCACGGAGTACTACAAGTACAGTCCATAAAATCACGATTTCACAGAACATAAACAGGTCAAAACAACATGCAAAGTTTCGGAAAAATCACTTTTCAACAAAACTTGGGTTTGTGATAATTTGAAAAATATCCAACAGAATTCAACGAGAATTTAGTATGTTGTTCGCCTCGTCGTAGGGAACTCAGACATATAAATTTTTCACGAAAATTTTAAAGTTTTATACATAAAATAATAAAACCCATTTGTTTCGTTATCGGGTAAAATTTTTAAACAAACCCAAAAACAAGAGCATGCGATTCATGGCATAACGATACGAGCAATCAAGCAATAAGGCTCTGATACCAATGAAGGATATATCAATTATATATCATACAAGTTCGCTAACAAAGCAGTAATTACGGATTACCTTTATGCGAACTGGAACCTTGTGCGTAGCGGAAGAATTTCGCTTGAGCTACGATCTTCGTATACCAAGATCTACAAACCTGCGATCTCTCGTCGGATTGATATCACAGGGCACGGATATCAATACTGGTTCACACCGCAAATCCAAGCCTCTTGATGGTTAGGCTAGAGGGAGTATTTTTGGTGAGATAGAATTAGGGAGAGAGAGGAGGCGGCAACTTCTAGGAGACGTATTCTCCAACTTGTGTGATTAGGGTTTTATCCCCTTAGTTGCCCTATTTATATTATTACAAGAAACCTATTTCTTTTAGGTTAAGTAATCCTAAACCCACTTGGATTAGGATTCTAATTAACCAATAAATAATATAAATATATTTTCCATGTGGGCGGGACTAAATAATCGGGCCGCAAGCCCAATTACCAACATATATATATATATATATATATATATATATATATATATATATATATATATATATATATATCCGATTGAAAATTGATGTGCGATAAATGTGATCTCTGCAATCCTCTCACACACTTTTTTCACACACACTTTCAAATGAAGAGTCAGGTATTATGGCAGAATCTGAGAATACAGTTTCAACTAAAATTTGAGCTGTTGGAGAGCTGGTAGAGAAAATGGCTGCTGAATTAATAATTGAAAACAAGCTGGTTATCTATGTATCATCATCAACTGACAAGGTATCAACTGAGGAAGCCCTGCGTGGTATCTTCTCTTGTACTCAAAACTTTCGGCAATATTTTGAAGACTTCGTTTCAAAAACGAAGGATTTGCATCTCAAAATTGAAGAGGTGGAGTATAAGAGAAGCTTGTATGATGCAGTTGGTAAGTTCTACAGCAATAAAAAGTTCAACAGGAATGAAGCTCTCCTCGTAAAGGCCATGAACCTGAGTGGTCAAGTTCCAACAGAGTGTTCTCTTTCTCTTGAAGATGAAGTTACATTATTAGAAGAGTCCGTTCAAAAATTCATACTTTCAATTGCGAAAGTAGACCCGACTCTGATTGAGGCTCGCCTTCCTGAATTGCTTATCTCTGAAGAGAATCAAATGGAAGTGATTGCAGGAAGAATTAAAAACGTAATGGTTGAGTTAGTCGAAATCATATTGCAGATCAAGAATCTATGGGATTCACCCCCCATATTGCAGATCAGGATTCTAAAATGTTTGTTAAAGTCAGCTCCAAAGAAATTGGTGACATTTTCAAACACTCCAAACTCTGCTTCATATTGTTTGCTCAAACTATTTTTTTTTTTTTTTTTTTTAAAAGAGGATCTATAGTGGTTCCCCACTTACCCCCTTAATTATCCCCAGAGATGCCTACTAGGGAGAGATAAACATCCCTCTAACCCCTGGGGGGGTTCGAACTCAGGACCTCCATGTGGTGTCCCAGCGCTCTTGTTTGCTCAAACTACACACACTCTCACGGCAGACAAAGGCATGAAGAAAGTCGGGTGCTTCACAGTGTTTGCTCAAGCTATAAACACTCTCATGGCAAAGAAAGGCATGGCAAACAAAGGCATTGCAGATGTCGAGAAACTCAGGGCGTCACGTGATTCTTTACTCAGCTTTGTACTAGAAGTTGAGAAAACACACAAATCTTTACTCAGCGATATACTTGAACGTTGAAAACATGCAAATCTTTACTTAGCGATATGCCTGAACTTGAGAAAGCATTCAGTGGACAGAAAGTGTGAATCCTCATTCTTTTGTTTCTGTGATGAGAGACCTGAGTAGATGGCTAGTAATTGGTTGTAGTTTACATGCAAATTTTTACTTAGCGATATACTTGAACTTGAGAAAGCATTCAGTGGACAGAAAGTGTGAATCCTGACTCTTTTTTATCTGTGATGAGAGACCTGAGTAGATGGCTAATAATTGGTTGTAGTTTGTTTCTGGGATGAGAGACCTGAGTAGATGGCTAATAATTGATTGTAGTTTGTTTATGGGATGAGACTGTAGATGGCTAATTGGTTGTTTTTTTTCGACAGTAATGAATAACTGGTTCATTTAAAAATGGAGTAACTTTAGTATCATGTCCTTCTTCCTTTTAATTGGCATCTCAACTCCTCCAAAACTCCGTTGATTTATTTCATTCCAAATGAGACATGGAGGGGGCAGTTCACTTGTTTGATCTGCTAACCCGAGGTTGAGCAGAATTTTTCGGGCTCATTTACAAAAACAAGCCAAGCTTGAACATCAAAGGTAAGCTTGTGACATACTCATGAACGGTTAGTCTAATTTTACTATATTTATATATATATATATATATATATATATATATAGACATGAGGGATCATCAAAATTATACCAAACTTTGGTGTCAAAATCGATAACAAAGTTAAAGGTCTGCTAACCCATTCACAAGTAAGGTCTAAGTTCATTACTTTTTTTGGGGAATTAACCTTATAGAAACCACATTAACAAGGCGCTAACCTGATTTAGGAGTACATATTATTAACAAAACACATCCAGTGCATCAAGCCCCGTGCTCAGATCCAGTGTACATAGATCATATCACAAATATATATACAAGTAAAACTCGTACGTTTTTTTACCAAGACAATGAAGACATACAATACAAATTTTACAGAGGATAATTGGAATGTAGGATCGATTGAACCATTTGTTAAACAGAAAGAAATGCAAGTTACATGAAAACTAAAATACTCCATTTCATGAGCCAAGAAGCCGCCCCTAAACATGCTCCCTTGTAACTTTGGGAGGGGATAGCAATGAGGTTTCATCCATGCCTTTACCATTTCGAAGTTTGTGGTTTTCTTTTATGGTAGTCTCCCTGTAAATTGGGGTGGGGGTGGTTTTCTTGACACGTAGCTGTTCGAAGAGTGTCGACGTATGGTGGCAGTACACAGTTTCGTGGATTCCAAGGCAGTAGGTAGGACAAAGTGTTTGTCTTTTCTCTACGACATTCTCATATACAGAATTAACACAGGCTTGACTTGATGTACAAATTTTCTAGGGTCAAATCTATGGTTCCAAGGAGGTATCAATTCCCTCATTCAAAATTAAGTGGATAATATAAGGTAATCAATATTATTCAAATGACTTTGAAAGATCATTTCTTCTGCCATAGTAGTTTAATGGCGTCATTGAGAGAATGAGAGGGAATGGTCCATCCCATTAACAACAGTAACAGAGACTTCTGAAATCAAAATGTATCATAGGCTGATGTAAGGATTTCACAATGTATCATAGGCTGATGTAAGGATTTCCTATCCTTTTTACACACATGCAATACTCAAGAGAGTACAAACACACTTTGCCTTGCGCTTCTGAAATCAAAGTCCCTTTCCAAGGGAACCGACTTCTCTCCCAGATTCAGGGTTTTGAAGCTTATTCATCAAAAATATTACTCCCTCCGTTCCTAAATAGTTGTCTTAATCGATTCGGCGCACAATTTAAGAAAAAACAATTGACTTGATTATTTATATTGGTTTAATATGTAGTTTTCTTTAAAGCCCATGTGTATGTGACCATAATTAAAGTAAAATAAAAAAGCAAAGGGTAAAGTGGTAAAAATGATGTTCTAAAAAGATAAGTTTCAAACTGAACAATTATTTTGAGACCGACGAAAAAAGAAAAGAAGATAATAATTTACGGACGGAGGGAGTAATTAAGAGTACATATTTCCCTCATTCACCACTCCTGCAACGATTTTCAACCAACTACAAACACGAGTCATTTAGCTACCTTAATGCTATACATCTAGAGTTGTCAGACGGGCGAGGTCGATCCGACCAGGCCAAAGCTTACCGGATTTCGCTTAACGACAGACCGGGCCTAGTAAAAGTCAAGCCCAGCCCATGTGCATTTCGAGTCTATAGGCCAAAAAAGTATTTATTTATATTTATTCAAAAAAAATCACAAATTAACTAATAAAAATTATATGACACATCAAAAGTTCAAAACACACTTACTTACTAGTCTAACTTACACAATTACAAAGCAAAAGTGCAACTAAAGCAAATATAAACAAATGTAGTAACTTCAACAATTAAACGAAATATAAACTAGAAAAACTATAATGTTACAGACCAAAGAAAAAATACATGTGCTACTTGAAGGGTTTTTTTTTCAAAAAAGTTATAACCAAATTTAAGTTTATCAAATTGTCCCCAATTTTTTAATATGTATTTTCTGAGGTTAGTCAAAGTTTTTTGGGTTCTAGTTTGCAAAAATCATACTAACTAGTAAATGTTCATTTTTTGATTCACCCGACACAATGTAGCATTTAAATTTTATTTTTTTTATCATGTTTATATTATTGAGGCTTTTTATTAGCTAATATCAGATAGAGATACTCAATTAAATAGATCAGTTTCGATAAAATTACTAGTCACAATCATACTAAACTAGATTGGAACTTGGAAGATCAACTTCATTTCCCCTTTGTAAGTTTCACTTCCATCAATTTAGAATATGAGTTTCAACAAAAAAGAGAACAATGATTTGGAAATAGATCATACTGTGTCATAAATTTATCTAACCAAAAGAAAAAAAAAGGGAAAAAAGTAATCTAAATGAATGTGTGATAGTTTTTTTTTCTTTTTAGATTTATGTTTTAGTTTTTAATTTTGTAATTAAGTTTGAGTGTTTAACTTTATGATCGGGCCGAGCCGGGCTTTTCGGGCTTTTTAAGGCCGGGCCAAAGAGGCCTGACTTTTTTCGGGCCTTCTAAATTGAGGCACAGGCCCTTGAAAAGTCGGGTGGGCTGGACCGGGCCTATGGGTCGGGCTCAATTTTGACAGCTCTACCTACCACCATTACCACCACTACCACCTCAAATAACACTATTAGCCCAAAAATCAATTTTTTTAAATTTTATCTTATTTCTTTGTCTAATTTCTTACTCATTTGTTCAATGTCATATTCCACCTAAACCATCACTATCATGCTTATAATCTACCCCACCACCACCTCCAACCACCACTACCAGCATCCCTGCAATCGCCGCCACAACTATCACCACCACCAAGAAACGTGTCCACCTTCCCTTGCTGAAACAGAAAAATAACATATCTTTAGCTTCTGTTAAATCGAACTACTTTCTTCAAACGGCTCTCCTATAGATTCTAGCTTAATTTCTTCTCTAACAAAACGCACAGATTCGTCAACTAAGTTCTCTATTTTTCTTTATATTCTTTACAATGTAGCACCTTTCCTTAACATATTTCTCTTAGCTTATTCACACGTAATTACTAAGCACGCTACAGATTTGCTTAATATTTCGATACTCACCAACAAATGTATTATTATAGTTAATATTTTTTATATACCTCTAATAATGTCTTTCTCAACCTATGTCACACTTTCATACACGATTTTTCTATTTGTCTCACTTTGTCCTCTCCAGTTTATGGGCGTTAAAAATAGTGATGGAAAATCATGTACATGAGAATTATTTTGGTCATCATTTTGCTTGTGGCGCAAAGTGAGATTTGTTATAATTCATCATTTAGTTTGCCATGTGGAATTTATAATATTTTTTTAATTAAAAAAACAAACAATTATTTCAATAATCCTAAATTAGTTATACTTTGTCTCATATTTAAATTTAAAGTTAAAAAATGCATTACTCCAAAAAATAAAATTTAAATTTTATTTTTTATCATTCACTTTCTTTCGTCAACCCCATCATTCATACTCACCACCACCATCAATACCACTACCACCTCAAATTTCACCATTAGTCCAAAACTTAATTTTGATTTGATTTTATTTTCTTTTCTAATTCCTTACTCCTTCCTTCGAAGTAATCTATTTGAAAAACCCGTCAATTATACAAACACCACCACCACAACCTTAAATTTCACGTTTTACAAACCCAAATTCATTTTTTTTTTGAATTTTCAAATTGAATCTGAAACTCATATTGATATTTGAAAATTTGATGATTTGGGAATCTACGATGTATTTCATCTAATCCACCATTGTCATCCCTACAATCAGCGCCACCACCACCCCTAACACCACCATCCCTACGATTGTCAGCACCGTCATCACCATCACCAAGAAACACATTCACCTCACCTTGCTCAAATGAAGACATAGAATCTCTTTAGCTTCTGATTAGTCGGACTTCTTTCTTTGAACGTCTCTCATTTCTTGGTTCATATCCACTTTCGGTGTCAAATTACTAAGCAATGAGAGAATCTAATTTAGGATGGAACTACTTGAAAGGATGTCGATTAATGACAATCTCTTTCAATTAAAGGAGAGTTGCGGTAGGAGAAAAGAAAGTTGATAGCTAGGGGAGTGAAATAGAGAGATTCTTACAGGTAACTACCTTGAGTTCTATGAAGAGGAGCAAACAAGTTAAGACCAAAAGAGGTTAGAGGTTTGGAACCCAATTATGGGAAGGAGTAAAATATTTTGAACTCATTTATTTGTGATTATTAACAGTAGTTTTGTTTGTAATATGTATAAGTTAGGACCAGTATGATAGTTTTTAAGGTTGCTTGTAGTAGTCTGAAAATTGAAAGAAATAAAATGTAGATTTTTGTTTTTTTTGTAACAAAACACACATATTCATCAATTGATTCTTCATTTTCTTCATCTTATTACTATTATGACACATTTTCTTATCTCATTTCTCTTAGCTTATTCACGGGTAATAACTAAAGACGCTACATATTTGCTTAATGTCTTGATATATAATGTCTTTATCGAACATATTTAAGAAAGTAAAATCATATCATTTTTCAGTTTCAAATAAAGTTTTAGTCTCTCGACTGAGTAAGGGTGTTTTTGTTATTTTAGAAAATATTTGACGACATTTGTAATGACATTTGCCTTCTGATCCTCATCCTCAAAGAAATTAGGAGCATACTTCGACAACTCCGTAAACTTAGCATTGTACTCATCCACACTCATTGTCCCTTGCTCCAGGTTGAGAAACTCTACCAATCTTCGTTCTCGCACACTACGAGGGAAATATTTCTTGTTAAAAGCTTCACAAAACATTTCCCAAGTAGAAATGGCCACACCGCCGCTTTAGGCGGTCCTCTCCTCGACTCCCACCATTCACTGGCCTCCCCTCCGGCAAAGATAAAGGTGGCAAATTGAACCTTCTGCTCATCGGTGCAAGTCATGGTTCCAAATATCTTTTCCATATTCTTCAACCATTCTTCCGGTTTCTCGGTGCATGGCGCACCGGTGAAGGTTTTAGGTTTCCTCTTCTGGAAAGCTTCAAGGGGTCCTTAGTGGATGCTTGGTTTTGGGGTTGTGGCTGTGGCTGAGGTGGAGGTGGTGGTTGTTGCTCTGGTTGTGGTGGTGGTGGTGGTTGTTGCTCTGGTTGTGGTGGTGGTGGTGGTGGTTGTTGCCCAGGTTGGCCCATATTTGCCAGGACGGCCTGAGTGAGAGTTTGAAGGAGGGCCATAAGTGTTGGGTCCAAGGGACCCGGACCATTAACATTGACTTCCTTTGCTCCTCACCCATGACCAGGAGGTAGAGTTTTCGACCCTTCCCCGCGACCACGACCACGCCTCTGGCCGTCACGACCTCCACGAGCCATCTATTACTGTTTCATGGATAGCAAAAGTGTCACACACTCATAAAGTAGAGATACATTTCTAACATCTTTCGATTTAATGCTTAACCCTTAAGGCTTAAATGGTTACTAAGGAATTCCTTAACATCGATCGAGAGGATTTAAGGTACCAAATCAAACCATACGTACTCAAATAAAGTTTTCTATATTAAATTCAAAAAGAAATTTCCATTACATTCAAAATAAGTTCGAAACCGTGGGACTTTAACCCATAACCAAAAAAAAACTGATAACTTCCTTAAACACAAAAGAAAATGATTATCCACAAATCACTCTATCCAACCATTAGTGTGTGTCCTCCCGGCTACCGCCCCCACTTCTCCGCCAGACTCGGAGTCCTCGAACTCGGTGCCTTCGGACCTGGTGCCCTCTGACGTGCTTTCTTCCGTCTCCTCAACCGTCACGTCATCCTCCGAGTCAACTTGTATAGGGTTCAGAAAAGACCCTAACCCGTCCTCGGGAGCTTCATCAATGACTTGGTTAAGACTCGTACGCACTAAATCAAGTACGTGCTTAGCATCCCTAACCGCTTGCATATGGGCACGCAAGTGTGCCGCCAGCTCTTCCTTAGCGTCCCTCATTCTTTGAAAGGCACGCCGGGAGCGAAACAACTTAGTACGTACTTCATTCTACAACCCTCGAGGGACCGAGAGAGATTGGTGAATGCAGGTTTTCCTTGCTATTTGTCTGGTTCGTGCCATCCCTACACATAACCACCGATGTATTAGTCCTTAAAAGAAACCCACATTTGGATCATATGCTTATCTCTACCCTCTCATTATCACTTCCAACATAACCCTTAGAACCTATGACCCTCAGGATTTTTAACCTAGGCTCTGATACCACTCTATAACGCCCCAAACTCGGTACCGACACCGCGGTCCCATAGTTTGGCCACGTCACCAATTCTAAATACTAACTCACAAAATATCCAAAATAAAACATTTAAATTTTTCCTATTCAAAATACATGACGGTCTAATACAAATTCCAAAAATATAATAACCACCAAAAATCCCAGACAAATGTTTAATCCTTAAATAAAAACTGTCAAATCTAGGAAAATTTATCTTGTCCGCGCCACCCTTCAAACGATCCACCTGATCCCAAAAAGATTTCAAATTTTACTTATGACCTGAAGAAAATAGAAAAAGGGTGAGCGAACAATGCCCAGTAAGTTCATATACAACCCCTCCGGTTTCTAAGGAGGAGTTGACCACAAAAATAAATTTCGCCAAGGTCAAATAATTTTAACAAGACGAAAAACTGCATTTATCGGATAAAGAAACAAATAAATCGAATATAGTGATAATTAGGAGTTCCAAATAATAGATAAAGCTCAAAACAAATACGAGATATTCAATTGTCGCCAACTGTCCCATTCCAGTTGAAAACAAAGAATACCTGCAGATTCCATGATCACCTAAGTGGTCAATTTGACTGACTAAGCGCCTAATGGGCTTTGAGCCCAATGGGCCAAAACCCGCAACGGGCCTAAAGGTGTATCCGGACAACCTCACCACATGTCCAGTGGTGTCAAATAATTCAAAGTTCACAAATGTTACGTATTTCACGTAACATCTTATTTTTCTTAGTGATCACGGAGGAGTTCCAAATAAATTCAAATATCCAAAAATATGCAATTCATTTTTTTCAACGGATTGATATTTCAAAGAAGTTAAACATGTGTTACAAAAATTTCAAGATTCAGATTATGAACAAAATAGGCTCGACGGAGTTCAAAGCAAATATCGGCGAATGCCGAACATGGGTTTACAAAGAGAGCGTTATGCCAATAAAGATATAACGGAAGCCTACCGAACAAAATTTGATGATCAAATAACTTTAAGGAGTATAATCCCTTATCTCAAAACAAAGCTTCGAAATCAACTCTTACGCAAAAAGATACGGCTACCCGTGCTTGCTCAAATCTAAGATTCAATAACCAAATTATTACATCTAATGAACTAATTGAACTATTAATAAATTAATTATACATTTTTTTTAATTATTCTATCACTCCTTCCCAAACAAAAGTCAAAAATCCTCCCACCTTTTTTATTTCACCCGACAAGCCACCAACTTTTCCCCTTTTTCTTTTTTCTTTGTTTTTGATTAGACAACTCCTTACACAACCATCACCCTCACCCATCATCATCACCTTTATTTTATTTTTTATTTTTTTTAAAACTCCTCCTAGTGATCTACTCCTACCCGAAAACCCCCTCCCCCCTTTCTACTCTGTTTTCTTCTTTTTTCTTTCGTCCCACCCAGCTACTTCCCCTCTCTGCTTCCCTTCTCCATTTTCTTTCTTCTATCCTTCTTTTTCTGCCAGCAACCTACAAACCCCCCTCCATTCCTCCTCTACACGCACAGGTAACAAAAATTCAATACATCCTCCTTTATTCTTCTGTCGATTCCAACAACCCAAACAACAAAATTATTTATTTATTTAAACAGGTAAACTCTACAACTTTTGAAACAGAGGAGTTCAAGAATTACCTACAATCGGTTTGTTCCTTTCACTCGCGGCTTCCTCGACAGTGCTCCGTCCACCTTCACCTTCAGTCTGATCTGTTCTGCTATCTCTCTCTCTCTGCTGATGACTCATCTAGAGACATCCTCCCCCATTTTATAATCATAGCAAATAGTCTTTTGCTCTCCCCCATTACTGCCGAAGTAAAGAGCCGCCACCGTTTTCTTCAACGACAACAAGCTCCGGCCTCTCCACTACCACAATTACTACGATTAACTGATTTATTAAACTCCCTTATAATAATAATAATAATTATTATTATTATTATTATTATTATTATTATTCATGATTATTGTTATCAAATGGCCCATCAATTTGGGTTCAAGCCCAATCACAAATAAACCACCCAATCGTGTATCAAAACTTAATGGGCTCGTTATTAAACTAAAATAGACCCAATTACCAATTTCATTTAAATTAGGCCAAAACACAAATACCAAACCAAGATAACTAAATCAATATAGGACCAATATAATTATTCTAATTAAACAGATAATATTATCAAAATTAGGGATATTACAAGTGCGAGTAAAGGGTTTTTTAGCAGGCTGGACACTTAGGGTAACGGGTTGGGGCAGTGTTAATCATGACGAGCAAAGGTGGGGTTGGACTTGTTCAGAAGGGCTGCTTGGAAGGTTTGGGCCGCGAAGAGTGCATGGGTGGTGGGTTGGATCAAGCAGCCGGCAAGTTGGTCTGGGTTTGGATTTTGGAAAACCATGTTGGGCAAGGCACGCCATGTTACAGCATTTGGAAAGAAGGAAAGGGAGACCGCCCTCCTTGAATATTCCTAAGAAGACTAGGATTTGATTAAATCTGCCATTAGTTTAGTTATTTTATTTCCAAAAGAAAAATAATATTAGTTTCCTTTTTAATTGTTTAGTTGTTTAGGAAGTCTTTTAATTTTGGTATTGTTGAATCTTGCCTAAAATTAAATTTGCTTAAAATCATAATGTTTTTAGAACTTATAATTTTGTTTGATAAGTATTTTTGGTCAGCTAGTTGTATCTTATTGTCAGCTAGTTAGAAGCAGCTGACCCTTGTTTCTTAAGTGTAAGCTTCCTTACCTTTTATGCTTAAACACTTCTTAGTACTGACACTTTCCTATTTTGTATTTTGATAGATCTTTTGCTCGTTATCTCTATCACAGGATCCCTATGATCTTGTGAGAAGATACGTCTGAACTGTTAAACACATTTAAAATTCAAATACGTTTCTAACGAGCTACACTTCAAGTTCATCTATAAATACACACATGAACCTCTTGAAGAAAACATCTGAAGCATTCATACTATCAAAGCAGACTACTCACTTGAAGTGCCTCAGTCTTTAAAACTTTAGCTAGATAGTCTTCATTGTTATTTCTTTTCTAGTTATTGTTTTGACAATCACTGTTCTGTTATTCCTTACTACATTAATATTCTTTAAGGAATCAGTTTGATTGTTTCACGAGTGTGATTGTTTTTCAATCATACTCCACAAACATCAGTCCTTGTTGTACACTGATCCATTAGAGATCATTTAGATTTTTAATAATATTAGTGTACTTCAAAAATCCAAGTTTGACCAACTTGGTAGTAGACGTAGCAGTTTATACTGTGAACCACTTCAATTCCTTTGTCAATTATTTTGTCAGCTCTTACAAATTGTTCTAACACTTAATGAGTTTCAATCTACTTAAGTGTCAGTCAGTTCCTTGCTTGAATTGTTTACTTATCAGTTCCTATAAATTGTTATTCAAAACCTTTCTTGTATCTTGTGATCTATTTTTCAGACATTAAAATTGTGTCAGCCGGCTGACCATCATTTGTGTTTTAGCATTCAACGTCAGCTTTTTTGAAAACATCCGACAGCTGACACTTTATCAGCTGACTGACAAAATTACATTTTCCGCTGTAACTTTTGAAATTTTTCAAAACTACCCTCAAAGTTTTAAAAGGCTATTCACCCCACCCTCTAGCCTTATTAGTTGCTAACTGGACTTACAGGTATTCTTGCTAGGGTTTTTTGGTTGTAGCCTTTAAAAGGCATTCTATTCCCTTATCAATGGCAGATTATTATTTTGTTTGAGAAAACTCATATAAGAGCAAGTCATGTTCTTTGATCAAAATCGATTCAATCTAATCTAGGTAAGTGAAGCCAAGATTGATTGTTCGTCGGATTTATTTACGTCATCTGTTATCTTCTTTGTTATTACCATGTGTTTGGTGAGTCGTTGTGGCCTGTTTTGGTGATTATTGTTAGGCAGCCTAGGTGTGGTTAGGCAGCTTGTTAGCGTCAGTTTCAGTCTTGCAAGGTAACTTTCAGGCAGGTTGGAACCATTTGGGTTTAGTGAAAATCAACTTAGGGTTTCAGCTGATTATTTCACATCAGAACATTACCAACACATCCACTAGAGCTGGCAAAAAGAGTCAGGCCCACTGGTCGACCCATCCCATCCAGTTTTTTTGACGGGCCGGGCTTCAGATATTGGCTATCCAAAAATGCGGCCTTTTTTTGGCCCAGGCCAACAGGCCCATGGATCGTCCGAGCTCGAATAAAAAAAAACCCAGGCTTTTTCAGGCCGGCCCAACCTAGTCGAATTTTAAAAAATAAAATTTATTTATATTATATTGTAGACAATAAAACAATATAAAATTACAATATAAGAAGTCCAAGTCCAATTATCCAACAAACAAACCCATTAGCGGACTGGCCCAACAACAAGTCAACAAAGGTTCGTCATATGTCATTTGTCAAGCAATGAAGCAAGCCACTTGCACAGTCTGCCATTTGGAACTTCGGGACCGACCTTGGGGTTAAGGATTTAGGCTAGGCTATTCGCTAAAGTAGTCGTTTTAGTTTTAAAACCAGTTATTTCAATTTTTACTGTAACTTGGTAGTTTGGTATATAACTAGGTTAAATAAGTTTGATTACACTATAGTTTATTAGTCTGTAACTAAACATGTGTATTAAAAATTAGTACTCCTTACAGTTGAAGTGTTTCATACCCATATTGATATTAAATCAGTAATCATTAATGATTAAAGATGTTTTTAAGTAGTCACACTGATGTATGTTAACAGTTAAGTAGTCAACTCTAGATTGGTATTACAATTGGTTTTACATGATTTGACGCTGCTGCATTGACCTTTTCGTTTATGGTTGATTTTATTACTTTATGTTTATGGTGCTGCTACTAGTGAATTTGAATTGTAAATTTTATTACTTTTTATGTTTATGGTTATCGGTTGGTTTTATTTTGGGCCGGCCCGTAGGCTTTCGACAGGATGGGCTAGCATTTTGATAGGCCCATCAAATTTTGGGTCGAACCGGCCAAGCCCAAAAAGGTTGTCGGCCCACCAGATCCGGGTCGAATCGGCCCATTTGCCAACTCTAACAACAACACTCTTATTGGTTCATAGCTAATAATTATTTTTGGTAATATTTTTAATATTTGTATTTTTCTTTTTATTAAAAATCCTAACAATTTTTAATTACCGAAAATACTCTCTTTCCAAATTAAATAAGAGTCAATTAACTTAATTTGATCAATTAATTATAGTTTTATTGTCGAATCAATTACTTAATTCTATAATTAGTTCCGAACCTTAATGAGATTAATCTGTTTGAGACATATTTTTTGAAGAAATAACTAGACATGATCATGCAAAAGTATTAATGGTTTTTTTCCTTTTGTTTAATAAATATTTTTTTAATCAAATATGTTTGAAACCACAAGGGTGAATAAAATAATATATTCATCTTCGAACGGATTTTCAAAAGATTTTTTTTAACAAATATCTGTTTGGGTGAATAAAATCTGTTTGAAACAATTTAGGTGAATAACTAGACTTTTGTATTTGGTCAAATTTGACAACCTAAGAATTACAAATTTCAAAAAAATTGTGCTTCCAAAATTCAATTTCAGCTGATAAAATGTTGACACATGAGGTGCGGGCGAAGTTGAGATGATATTTAAAAATTATTGATCAAACTTAATATTATTACATCTAATTCAATAAAATTGCTTCATAAAATGAACGTTTTGTGGTTAAATCTGATGGGAGAAACATTTCAGGTACTTTTTAAACGTAGTTTTCTTTTTCCAATATGATGATAAATGAAAGTTTTATGATTGATTGATCAAATCAAGATAATTAACTCTTATTTAATCTTTATTTGGAAAGAGAGTATTTTAGGTAATTGAAAATTGTTAGGATTTTTAATAAAAAGAAAAATCTAAATATTAAAAACATTACCAAAAATAGTGATTAGCTATAATGAGAGTGTTGGTAATGTTCACCAACATTCACATTGCGTTGGTGAACAAATTCGGACTCCTCCGTCACGCCACCTTTGAATCCCCCAAAAACTATCGACTTTTCCATTCTTCAACACTAAACATGCATTTCCCATATATAACTCTCTCTCTCTCTCTCTCTCATCTCATTGATTTCTTTCTCTCACCTAATCAATTCTTCAATGTTCAACACGAGAGACCCTCTTTCTTGACTATTGGTTGAGGACTTCCACATAAGAAGATAATATACATAAGGGTTCTATGGACAATGAAGCTGGAGGAGGGCAAGAGCATGAGAATGTCAAATCTTTAGTTTGGAAAAGTTAGAAATCGTATTATATTACAACAAGAACTAGATTTACACCCGTGCATTAAACATACGGACAAAAATATTTTTTAATTAAATAATATTCAAGCAAAACGAATAAGCAAATCAAAATCAAAATAATAAATTAAGAAAAGTATGTTTGAGGCAACTACTTAAATATAAATACATCATTTTATTGGTTATATTATAGATTTTGAAATTTTTCCTTATACACAACATTTGTTGTTTTATTTGTTGGCTTTCAATCTTCATCATCAGTATTAATATCTCCAAGTCAGAATGATTTGTTACCCTAGAACATGTGACATACAACTGACCATGATTGAATAATGATTTCTTCAAGAAGAGTCATACACGCAAAAGTGATTGACCTTGACTTTTGTTAATTGTCATGACATACGATACTACCAATGAAAATTATCTTCTCTGGAAACTTGAAAGACAACCTCACATTTAATGAAGACAATAACATTCTTGGTATAAACATTTTGTCTTCAACATTGCTTCCAGTCAAAAAAATTGCTTCAACAACGTGATTCTCAAGCATGGCAATGATTAGTCTTGTTTCATTGCATAACCCTGCAGCAGGGTTAATGTTTCTCAACAACATCATCGAAACACCAACCTTAAGTGTTAATTCATGGTTAGACAATCCTGGACACTTTATACTATATTCAAAAACTATGTAGAATGATTGTCTTCAAACAAACTTGCGTTGTTCTCTGCCATGTACATAGAATCTGAACTCAAATAAGTTCCTCCTTCTTAGTGATTGTTAGAAATCATGTACTCATTTATGGTGTCCACAACATCAAGAGTCGGTGCAAGTATAACTCTTCCTAGCAAATATGACACGTCATAAAAGACTCAAAGAAAAAGATACATATTTTTAACAATTTACTGGATCAAATTATCTGATGCATTAACCAAAAGACCATTCGGAGCCTTTATTGTTGCAACACCATCATTTTCACCATCACATATACCGTCGCCGATACTTCAAATTCAATCAGAAAATGCCTTCAACACGAGACTGCATTCGTCATTGCCAAGAACTTGTAGTCTCATGTTTTTTGTAGTCTCAAAACTTTGCACTGGGTCCATAAACGGTACAATTCGTAATCATGTTAACAAAAAACATGTTGAGTTCTTTCAAAGAGTGATACTGTTTTGATTCCAAGAATGTCACTGACATCATCTAATCATAGAATTTTATTCAACTTCCAGATAAAACCGTTTCCGCTCATGATGTCTTACGCAATGTCTATATATAAAAGTTATGGTTGTCTAATGTATGAGTTCTTTTTAATAAACATGTTTTTAATCTAGCCAGCTATATGTCCCTTTGTCTAGGGGTGGCAAATTGGTCGTGCTGGGCCGTTATCGGGCCGGCACGATAACAACACGACACGATAAACACAAACACAAACACGACACAATAAGCTTATCGTGCCTAGTATTAAAACTTGAACACGACACAATAAAAACACTAAAAGTACAGTACGACACGATATGCACGATAAGCAAAAAAGAACGATTTATTTAGTCAGACAAATTAAGTCCATTAAACCTAATAAACATTATAAAATATATAATTTTGATTTAAAAGTCATAAATTTTCAAATGATAAAACTATGAAATAATCATGAAAATAGTACGAAATAAGTGAATAACCCCTAGTAAATTTTTAAAAATATATTTTAAAACATATAGATTTTAGTTATCGTGTCTTACCGTGCTTATCAAGCCAGCCCGATAACAACCCATTTTTTATCATGTCTTATCGTGTTGGCCCTATAACGGCCCAAACCAGATAAGCCTCAGCCCAAACACTATAATTTCGTATCGTGTTCGTGTCAGCCAATCGTGTTGTGCCTCAAATTGTCACCCCTAGTTTTGTCTAGAGTTACTGATCCTAAGGGCTTTCAAATTTTGTTATGTGATAGTGATAGTTGTAATGGTCGTACATATTCAAATATAATGCTATAAAAAGAAGTGTTCCAAAATTTATACTTCATTCGTCCCGGATAAATGTTTCTACTTTCTATTTTCGGATATCCTAACTAATGTTCTTAAAGACTTTTGGTGTACAAATTTGCTATCATTCTTCATAATATATCCCTTCATTTATCATTATTGCATATCCTAGAGAGAGAGTGCGAGTGTAATGGGTACATAATTAATGAGAGAGAGAGAGAGAGAGAGAGAGAGAGAGAGAGAGAGTGAGTGTAATGGGTACATAATTAATGAGAGAGGAAGAGAGTGTGTGTGTGTGTGTGTGTGTGTGTGTAATAGGTATTATTGTCACAACATATTTTACAACCCATCATTAATTATATTTCTTAATCCTTGTGATTTGTCCACTAGGAAGATTTATCCCTTGGACAAAAGAAGTAACAAAATTTTACATTAATTGAGTAAGTGAGAGATATCTATTTAAACGCTTTTTCTTTATCGAAATGACAATAGGATTTGAAAATTCTCCATGATTTGTTGAATTAATAATAAGCGAGATACTTGAACTTCTGAAATGTGAGTAGGTATATAAATTGTTCTTCCATGTATTGTGTACTTGTGTAACAACTGAAAAAAATATGTATACTTTAAATATACATAGATAAAAATTTTAATATAATTTACTTTAAAAAATATATTAAATCTTATCATTCATGATATCCGATAAAGGAATAACTGAAGTAGGATAGAACACATTTTGATTAGAACCTCCAATATTATACTGTTGGGAATCAACATTTGTTGCAACATAATTCATATAAGATTATTAAATTAAAGAAACAAATACCAAAAATATTTCATTCATAATATTATTTTCATATGGACTAAATAATTTAAAAGACTTTAATACATTCTTTCAAAAGACTTCAACAAAATTATCGAGACACAATATTATTTTCTTGGGCGATAATCGAGCCGGTACCTTTTGGATAAATGTTAACCGCAAAAGTTCACAGTATTTTTTTCAACTGTTAAAGTACACTTTTGGAGGAAAAATGACAAACATACCCTTAATGAAGACACACACACAAAACCCCGCCCAAAGAAAAGTTGGGCATCGCAATGGAAAAAATGGGCATCGCAATAAGCCCCGCCCAAAGAAAAACTGGGCATCGCAATGAAAAAGATGGGCATCAAAACTTACGATGCTTACGATACGAGCATCGAAATGTGTGAAAGCCACTATTTTGTATTAATAGCGATGATCCATTCCGATAGCTTCCATCCTGCGCCTCCTGAGTCATGGAAGAATTGCCAAGGGCGGATCCATGTAGTCCTAATTGGGTGCAAGTGAACCCAATTTTTTTAAAAAGTTATTTATTTTCACCTTGTAAAATGATGGTGTTTTACAAAGTGACCCACCTTTCAACATGAGTTAACTTTGGTGAATCCATTTTAGAATTTTCCTGGATTCGCCACTGAGAATTGCTATGGTCACTCACTTTCTGATATATTTTAGAACCATTTCTACGAAAAAAACAGTTTTCTCAATTAACGAATGAAAAAGGGAAGAACTTAGAGGAAGAACGATTCAGAAAGATATAACAGATGAGTGAGAGACTTACTAGTGGATTAAAGTCAAGAATTTATTCTTTCACTTGGAAAGGAAATTAATATAAAGTATGAGCTGGAGTCAACTTAAGGAAAAAAAATAAGGCAAGCAAGATCAATCTCAAGCAAAATCTGTGAAAGGTGAATGAAGAAAAAGACAGAGGTGCCTAATTAATAATCCTTCTCCCTTCCGAAGCAAGGTCAGTTGAGAAAGAGAGAGTGCGCGGGAAAGGGAAAGGGAAAGACTGATTTGATTAAAGGAGGGACCAAGTTTCAAGGAGAGGGAATGCAGAGGGATTAGGAAAGCTCTTCTTCCCCAAACTGGCCACTCTTGTTCCAAGAGTAATGCTTCGATTTTTGAAAAGTATTGCTTCAGTGAGAACGATGACATTTATGAAAGAAATAAAAAAGAAAATGTACTTTTGTGGTTAAAAAAAAAAAGTACTTCAGCGGTTAACATTTTAGAAAAAGAGACCGGCCTGTAATTATTCCTATTTTATTATGACCATTACCAAAATGAAAAAAAAAATTAAAAACCCACCCCATTAAAAAACACTAAAAGGTCTACTATATATAAAACACAACCCATTAAAATATCACATCCACTCTTAAGCCACATGTCATGTAAGTTGTCCCTTTTAACCTATTAATATAAAATAAAAACTTAGAAAAAACAATATTACGTGTATTTTATGTAAGACGGATCTCCTTGACCTAACCCACTGTGTGTTGGTGGGTTGCGTTGTGAGATAATGGGACTCCGTCTTACGAATTAAGACTCGTAACACAGTCTTACCAGAGAACTACTCTTAATAAAGCAATACACGACCTCGACACCTAACCAAATTCAACATCTATCGTCAAACAAATACAACCCTTCAGTTAGAACTCTTCATCTAGAATCATTTATCTAAAATCCTTCATTTGACATATATTCTTTCACTTCAAAATTTCATTCACCTAACATTCGGTAAGAAATTTTAGCGATCTCTCTCCAGATTATTCAATTTTGTTTTAATTTTTCATTGAGCTGAAAATTAAGTCTATCATTTTATTTTACCTTCTATTTCATTGTACAACTTTTAAAGTTTTTTTTTTTGAAAAAAAATACAGATCTAATAATTTGAAACTTCAATTTATAAAATAAAGTCAAGTATTTAGTAAAAAAATTGTTTAATGATAAATATTTTATTTTACTGTCCAAGATTTGTTATATTCTAAATTTTTAAATATATTTCTTAAGGTTATTTTGAAAAGAATACATAGCTGAAATTTTGAGATTTGAATTTATAACTGATAAATTTATATGTTATATTTCTTAATATTTTTTATTTAACCATTTTTCATGCTTATAAAAAATATATAACTTTATAGTTCGACTATGTCAACAATTTCGTTGTATATTTCAGTTGGGACTAACTATTTCCTTCAAACTTTGATTGTGAGAATCCATTCGAATCTTTGTTTATGGTGTCTCTTATGACGGAGGGTATGAAAGCTATAATAGTTGCAGTAAAAATTTTGGGTTCAAAATGTCTAAAACTTATTTTGTGACCGATTTTTTATTAACTTTGTAGAAGATTGGTTGAACATCCGTAAATGACATCCACAGACTTTATATAGATGTGATAGAAAATAAAAAATCAAGCATAATATAGTGAATTGTACTGAGAATACCAACAGTTTGAATGTATTCAAAGTTCCTAGAAATATGTAAATATATTCATGTTAACTTATCTAATAATATAAAATGTTTAGTTTAAAAACAAAAGAAAAAAAAACAAAGTGTTTCATCTTCAAATGTTTTCATTTATGGAAATCAATTTTAGAAGGGAAAATCATGTTTGTTATATATATATATATAGATTCTTCTCCTTCTTTCCCTTGCGTTGGAGCCTACAACAAGCATCGGAGACTACACCGCAAAGTATCGGAGCCTACGACGCAAACATCGGAACTCCAAGAAAGGTACGATTTAGAAAATACGGGCATCGCAAACTCCGACGCAACCATTGACAGAGATAAGTAAATAACGATCGAAAAATATTCATCGCATACCCTTCAATAAAATTAAAAAAGGCGAGCGACTTTATGTTCATCAGAACAGACTAGATGGACAGGTTGATCCCAATTTCTGGAATTCCATAGCATGGAGGATTGAAACTAAATGGATTTCAGATAGAATTTATTTGATGGAAAGCTGCCAGAATCTTTAGGTAATCTGTTATACTTGACTTATTTGGATCTTCATGGAAAGATGTTTGATCAGGGGGACATTCCAGCAAAACTCGGGAACCTGAATCCACTATAGTATTTCACTATTTTGATGTTTTAAGGAAGAAGATCTCAGGACATATATTCAAGAAGAGAGAGAGAGTGACAAAGAAGAAAGCAATTTACTGGTTGAATAGAAACAAAGTGGGCTGGAGAGATTATAATTTCTCCAAAAGGTACAAGCTCGCAATTATTCATATAATCTTATTTATAATCTTATTAGATAACTTCAGGTTTACAGCAATTTCAATCTCTTCCCAAATATCACCCCCTACCCTCCTCCCCCATATACTCCTACTTATAGATAACTTCCACTCTACAGCGAGTACCGGTCTCTTCCCAGTTTATCAATACCCCCACACCCAACTACCCTACCTCTCCCTCTCCCTCCCCCAGGGTCGGCCTGAGGGTGGTCTGGAAGGGCGATCGTCTTGGAACCTTAATATTGAGGGGCTCAAACTTATAATACAGTCATATATAGATATAAATATTATACTGTCACTTAAATTTCATATATGATTTAGTGATCCGTTGGATGAGGTGTTTTGATTTGATTGAAAGGTCATGGATTTAACTCTTTGAAAGTTATGCAAATTTTATTTAATTTTTGAGTTGTGAATTATCAAGTATTATATACTCGCTCCGTTCCAGGTAAAGAGTTCCCGTTTGAAAGTCAATTTTTTTAAAAAATGACATTTTTAGTAGCTCATTAATAATAAAATGGCACGCCTAATCAACAAAAAACTTAATTATCTTAGAATATAGACTAATGGATTACAATAATCGAATAATCAACAACAAAAAAAATCAAATGAACATGTAACGAATGAATCAAAAAATGTGAAAAGGTGATATAATTTGATAATATAGTTGAGAAAGATCTTAGAAGAGTGAATAAATCTGAAATTTCTTATAGATATGTTTTATAGATATTTTGTATATTTTAATATATAAGAAAATTATCAAATCAAGATAGAAAATAACTAGTGTACTGAAATATGCAAACGAAATTTTATTTTTTATACCAATTGAATACTTTGAATGATAAAAAATTAAAAATACTTTGAATGATAAAAAATTAAAAATACCAATTGAATACTCGTAGATGTTATACCAATTGAATACTTTGAATGATAAAAAATTAAAAATTTATTTATTTCAAAATTTTATTTTTTATATCTATAGGGACCTATTTTATCATTTTTGCCCTTGGCCCCTAAAAGTTCAGGAACGGCCCTGCCCTCCCCCCCAAGGAATTTGAACTAGGCTGTGGTTTTAAGAAATCTAGGGTATAAGATTAAGCTGACAATCACTAACTGGATGGAAACTGCAGGACTTGTAAATTGAACAATCACTTTATCAATGCCAATAACATCGAAAATTTTACACTCCTCCGCCTCAAGAAAAAAAAATTTAACACAAAACAATGGGAGTATTAGTTAGGCCTGATAATTGGGTGGGTTGGGTTGGGTTGGAATGAGTCGGATTGAAACAGGTAATTAGTTAAAGCGGGTTGATCCGTCTCGATTCAAAATTGAATAATACCATTAGGTGGAATGGGTAATAAATTGGGTCGGAATGGATTGTGTTGAAACGGGTAACTGGTTAAAGCGGGTTGATCCGTCTCAACTCAAAATTTTCCCCCAAAAAATTCAATTTATAACATAAAAAAGTCACAGGTTGAAATGGATAACGGATCCGACATGTTTTAACCCGACCCAACTCAACCCGTTAATATTATTGGGTCGAAACGGGTTACCCGCTTCAACCCAAAAATATTAATGAGTTGGGTCGGGTGGATTAATGGGTAATAGGTTACAATTAGAGCTAGTACTAGTATTAAATCACTATTAAACATATATTTATTATTTTTCAGGTGATAAAACTTTAATTTTGATACATTATTTATAATAAGATCAATAACAATTTTCACAAAGTAAGTAAATCCCTAATCAAAATTTGATTGAGTTTTCCAAAAAAAAAAAAAAACGTTTTTGAATTTTGAAATGGATGGAATAGTATTTATTTTGACACTATTTATAAATCAAAATCTCTAATCTCCGTAAGTCATTTTCCAAATGGATGGAATAGTATTTATTTGAAGCGTTTGATTTTACTTATGGTAAGATAAGTCATAAGTCGTGTACAACTCACTTAAAGCACATGTAAGACCATAAGTTGTAAGCGTTTGATTTTACTTATGGTAAGATAAGTCATAAGTCATGTACAACCCACTTAAAGCACATGTAAGACCATAAGTTGTAAGCACTAAACCTAGTGCTTAATTCGACTTTTCAAAAACATGTGAGTCCTCTTCTTTATTGAAGTTTTATATATTCCAAGTTACCCTTCTTAATAATAATAATAATAAAAACAAAAATTAATAACAATAATTATTATTATTATTATAATTATAATAAATAATAATATGAATAATGATAATTGTAATAATAATAATAATAATAATAATAATAATAATAATAATATTAATGATAAATATAATAATAATTATTATTATTACTATTTATACTAATAATAATAATAATAATAATACTAAAAATTAATATTATAAAAGTAATATAATATAGTAATAAAAATAATAATTGTAATAATAATAGTAAAAATAATTGTAATAATAATAAGTAATAATAATAATAAAAGTAATATTAATTTCAATATAATAATAATAAAATATAATATTAATAATAATAAAATAAATAATGATAATAATATAAATAACATTATTAATATTATTAATATAATAAATTAAATACTAAAATTAATAAGTAATAATAATAATAAAAGAAATATTAATGTTAATAAAATAATAATAATAATAAAGGCAATAATAATGATAATAATAATAATATTAATGATTAATAATAGTGATAAAATTTGTATTAATATTAATATAATAATAAAAAAGTGATAATAATAATAATAATAATAATAATAATAATAATAATAATAATAATAATAATAATAATAATAAATAATGATAATAATATGATTAAAATTAATATTATTATTAATAATAATAATAGTAATAATAATATTATTATTATTATTAATACTAATAATAATAATAATAATAATAATAATAATAATAATAATAATAATAATAATAATAATAATAATAATAATAATAATAACAATAATAACAATAATAATGTAAATCACATTTTGTGATGATGCTATTTTAGTCTTTATATTTGATTTCAACATTATTTTAACTTATTAATCAAACACACACACACTAACTTATGAAAGCTAATCAGTACTTTTAAAAAGCTAAATCAAACATCACCAGTTATCAGTCATAAGTAATAAGTTATCAGTCATAAGTAATACGTCATCAGCAAATATCAATAAGTTAAATCAAACATGCCCTAAATTGTTTAAAAATATAAATGAAGGTGTGCATACTATTTATAAATTATAATTTAATAAATGCTTACTACGTTCTAAAATTAATGTCACCTATATTATTTAGGAACATCCTAACCATTGTCAATTTTTTTATTTTAAAACGTTTTTTTTCATATCAATTATCAAAAAATTTATTTGTAATTGTGAGATTGAAAAAAGATAGACATTGATTTGACACCACTAATGATTAATTGAGAGTTACTAAAGAAAAATTACTTACAGTTCAACACTATTTTATATTCAATATGTGCATTAATATTAGAATATATTTTTTTGTATTTCTTCATATATAGTTTTCCGTAATATTTCCTAGAGACATCCTAAACATTGTCTATTTTATAGTTTAAAACATTTTTTTCTTATCAATTATCAAAAAAATTATTTATAATTGTGATATTAAAAAAAGATGGATCTTATTAAAAAAAGATGGCTCTTATTGATTTTCTAGGGACATCCTAAGCATTGTTTAGCTTCTATTTTTATATTTGTATTTATTCATATATTATTTTCCGTTACATTTTCCGTATGTTTGCCAAACACCGTAAATGTTTTCTGACATATTTTCAAAAGATTAACCAAACACCTGAAAATGAAATCTTTTGATTTTCCGGAAATCATTTTCCAAAAATCATTTTCTAGAAATGATTTTCTGTGAAACAAATGGAGTCTTAATCACAAATTCACAACTGATATGTTTAGAACACTATTAGATGGTAAATATAAAATATTACGAAAATTATAAATATAATTTTTTAAAATAGATTTTTTAAGTGAAACATCAAAAAATAGAAATAGTTGAAGGGACTCGGCCTAAGTCCCCTAAGCAGGATAGTGTAGTCTACTTCTAGTGGATCCCCAGTGTGCTGAGTTGGAGCTCTCTACTCTGAGGGACTTTGCACCTCGGCGAGACACACGATGCCTTGGCCAATCTTCACACAATTAGTCTCGGAGAGCTTTCCTTCTCGACAAATCCTTGACACTCCTTACTTGACAAAGGTATCAGAGACCCTTAAAGTCTATGAGGCAGTTAGGAGACTATATCCTATGTCAGCAACTTGCAACGCCCAACACATGTTTATCAGTCACATAAAGAATGTCTCGTCGATATGGTTTGATTGCCAACACTGCAAAGTGTCAAGAAAACATCATTGACTTCTTTGATAACCAATTAGGAAGCATGAGGTCATCATCACCTTCAGGATATAAATAAGAGACTTTCCTCTCACCTATTTCTCATGTCAGTTTGATATTGTACAACACTTATCACATTTGCTCTGAGTTTTCAATAATAAGAAAATCTGTTTTCTTCCTGCATTTACTACTTCTACTCCCCTGGAGATCTCATTCTTACGCTGAAGGGTTTGAGTCAGGAAAACCCCGACTCCGCTAACGGTGCTTTTTATCTTAGCAGGTAAGAGACCGTTTGCTCTCAATTCAACATTCTCGTTCACCGGTTTGCTGCACATCATGACAACACGACAAGGTCAGCACAAATCTGGCGTGATCAATAGTAAACTCTTAATCTGAAACGAAGAGAGTACTTATTTAGGATCTTCAATGATAAAGTTTATAGAAGATTTTTAAGAGCATGATTCCGATTATTAAAAAAAAAACCTTACCATTGTTATTCTTCTTCTTCTTCTCATTTTCACTCATAAAACAATATTTACACTACAAAGAAATTGTACACTGTAATTCAAGTCGTGCCTAAGCTACATTTAACATAAAGGGGTTATTTGACCCCCTTTAGATTTTAAAAAACAGACCTTTTACTACTCCCTCAGTCACAAATTTATTGTCCTCTTTCACCCGGCACATGAATTAAGAAAAAATAATTGTCGATATTAATGTTGGTTTGATGTATAATTTTTTTAAAGCTCATGTGTATGTGGCTCATAATTAAAGTAAGATGAAAAAGTAAGGGTAAAATGGTAAAAATGTTAACATAAAAAAGAAAGTTTCAAACAAGACAATTATTTTGAAACGGACGAAAAAAGAAAGTAAAACAATAATTTTGAAACAGGGGAGTATCTTTTAAACTTTTTTTTTTACTTTTTACCAATAAATTTAACCCTCTTTTAAGCCAAATTCAAATGCTACTATGTAATTGTCTTCCTAAGAATAATTTTGGCCCATTTAAATGGGACTTCGGCTTCACCACTGAATCCAAGCGAAGATGTAGCCCAAACTTTTTGCCCCAACTCACGGTCCTGGAACAATGTGAAAATTAGTACTCAATCTCTAATCATATGTTTCATATTAGTGGTTTGTTATCGAACCCTAATTATTATTTTGAAAAAATTAAAAGTCGGTATATTTTTGAAAACATGTTTTTAAATAAATCCACTTATTTTTTGCATATTTCTTTTAGGTATAATTTTGGGGCGAAAGTACTTGCCTGCCCCTTTGTGTCATACAACAATCGTTCTCGTCCTCTCTCATTCAATTCAGTGGAGGGGGAGGGGGAGGGTACACAGTTTGTGTTGGAAACCACAAAGCATCAATTCCACACCTGTTGTACCAGTGACTCATCATAAAGCTTCAAACTTTAACTATGGAGATGAAGATTTTTGAAACCATCTCCATTCCCTCTCCCGCTCACCATCTCTCTCTTTCGCCTAAATCCTCCACTCCCAGCCGCCATCTACGTATCAATGCATCCGTCGTCTTCGTCGCCTAGCTCCCAACATCAACCCTTCTCTTCGTCTCATACCTTCGCCTCCAACCCAGTGATGTTTGGCCAAGCTTCATCCCCTTTCTCCATCGCACGGTAGCAGTGAGCTCGACTTCGCCAGGTGTCGTCATCTCCAGTCGTTCTTCACCCAGATTCGCCCGGCTCCAGATCTGTCAGTTTCCGACCCCAATCCAGCGGCAACAGGCTTTCATTCTTTCTCCGTTCGTGCAATCAAAAGGCTTTCATTTTCTCTCCGTTCGTGCGGTCAAAGCTGGTACAAGAATAAAGATTCCTTGGAGTAAGTGTGTGGGAGAGAGGGGAGAAAGAGGAGAGAGGAGAGAGGGAGCCATGGCTTCGTACTGCTCCTCCCTGAACATGGTGGCTCTAGTCTCGAATTCAAATCGCCCAATTCTAACTCCAACTCCTCTTTCTCCCTCTTCAATTTCCCCTAAGCTCTCCACTTCGCTCACCTCCTCCTTTTGTTTGAATCAAAACCTAATCTTGCGCCCTCTCTGTCAAAAGTTGTTCTCAAATTCTTCTAGAATCTTGGTTGTCACATCAGCCCTTCAGCCAGAGCCTTTGAAGATTATGATTTATGGAGCTCCTGCTTCCGGTAAAGGTATGATTTCTGGAGCTCCTGCTTCTGGTAAAGGGACCAAGTGCGAGCTTATCACCAATAAATATGGTTTGGTTCATATAGCGGCTGGAGATTTACTTAGGACAGAAATTGCGGCAAGGTCCGAAAATGGGAGGTTAGCAAAGGAATATATGGAAAAGGGGCAGTGGGTTCCAAACGAGATAGTTGTCATGATGGTGAAGGGCAAAGGTTTCTTATGGTGTTGTTATGTAGCAGACACAAATTTTCTCAACGTGATTTTGGGTTGTAGCGGCAGATGTTTGTGAAACATTAAAGTTTTGCATGCTAGATGATGTTTATAATTATAATATTTTGATATAGAAAAGTTGATTTATAGGATATGTTATGAAAATGGTGGAAATTGATTTCATCTTGTTTTGGTTGGTGAAGGTAGAGATGGAGGGTTGGTGACAAGGAAGGGAGGTCTGATGTCAAGCTTTGGCAACCTGATGCCTGGATTGTCAATCTGCTGCCTGGATTCAGCATTTTTGAATTTTTTTGGTCTTCCTGATGCCAAGCATTGGCATCAGCATTTTTGAAATTTTTTTGGTTGAATAAACTGTGAAAACAATGTTGATGTCAAGCTTTGGCATCATCATTTTTTGAAATATTTTTGAATTCCTGATGCCAAGCCTTGGTATCAGCATTTTTGAATGTATAAAAGTTTAAAACAGTCATGATGCCAAGACCTTGTCATCAGCTTTTTTTGGAAATTTTTTGGTAATGTATAAAATGTTAAAACAGTCCTGATGCCAGGACCCTGGCATCAGCTTTTTTTGAATGTTTTTTGATAATGAATAAAATGTTAAAAAGTTCTGATGCCAATACCTTGGCATCAGCTTTTTTAAAAAAAAATTGGTAATGAATAACATGTTAAAACAGTCCTGATGCCAAGGCCTTGGCATCAGCTTTTAAAAAAATGGTCATGTATAATTTTTGGATTTTTTTTTGTCTTGAAAAAATTGTCTAAACAGTTCTGATGTCTGGATTTGACATCAGCATTATTGGAATTTTTTTGGTCTAAACAGGTCTGATGCCTAGATTTGGCATCAACATTTTTTTTTTTTTTTTTGTGTCTAAACAATTCTGATGCCTGAATTTGGCATCAACATTTTTTGATTTTTTTTTGTCTTGAAAAAACTGTCTAAACAGTTCTGATGCCTGAATTTGGCATTATCATTATTGGATGAGATTTGTCTTCATTAATGACATTTTGGTCATTTGGCAACCAATTTGTAGTTATATGAAATGTCCAAAGAATTGATAGACCTAGATGGAAACATGTTTCTAAAATTGTACCCACTTGAAATTTGCTATATTATTTTTTAACTTCTATAAAAGAGGTTGACCTCATGTCCTCTGCTAAGTACGTCTTCGCACAAAACTGTTAACATGGAAGTTGTGGGTCCCAACGGGCACAATAATAAGCTAGAAGGGGGGGTTGAATAACTTATTGTACACTTTAAAACTTTTGTTTAAGTTCTTTGAAAGATACTTACAATCTATGGAAAAGATTGAAGTAGCGGAAGACTGTCAAAGTAGCTGTTTCAAGTCTGCCGATAAGGACTACCGGTAGACCTTTGACAGGTTACTTAAGTTCTGCTGTTTAAAGGATAAAGATAACTAAAGTAATAAACAGTTCAAACAGAGACAAACAGTAAAGGAATAACACAAGTAATTTTGGGATGGTTCACACTATAAAGAGTGCTACATCCACCACCAAGGCAGTCAACCTTGGATTTAAATAGTGCACTATGTTTTCCACTAGATCTATTACAAAGAATATTCATAATGGATCGTGTACAAAATATTGACTTGTGTTTGGGGTCTATGGAATTAAATATCGTATAAAAAGATATTTAATTAGATGCGAATATAGTTAATGAATGAATAACAACAAGAAGTATAGAAATAAATGTTGATGCTTGGCTTCTTGTTGTTGACGAGGACTTCTAGATCTGTTGAGGATCTATTGATTGCACTGAGTAGAAAGACTTGGAGTTGTAGAGTTTCAGAGCAATTCTTCAAGTGTTCGATCGATTCATGGGTTGTTTTTCCGATCTTGAATGGCGGCATTTATAGCGAGTGCGATCAAAAGATCCGTTGGAGAAGATGAATGCTTCAACAGCTCTATTATGAATGCATTAAATGCATGGGGCTGTCAGTCAAGAAATTCGTCTTCACAGATATCTAGAGCAGGGAATGATTTTCGAGATCTTCTAAAAGTGGGGCAATCTGGGTGTCGAGAGTTGTTCTGACGGTGGGTGACGATGCTTTCTGCTTTCATTGTTGGCGAAAAGTCTTCCTGCTTTTCGGAAAGCTGCTTTCGGCGGGCTTGAAGTGTCAGGGAATGTCTCGGTTTAAATTCAAACAGTGATGAGATGAATTTAAACTAATCCATTTAATCATTGAAGGATAGGACACGTCATGAGAGACCAGGTGGATACAAGGTCTGCCGTTTGTGAGCTGGAGCAGGTCTTCCGGTGAAGCTTTGAAGAGATCTTCCCTTGAACATGTGAAGTCCTAATAAATACTATACTTGGCAAAGTTCTATACACAGTTGCCACGCTAATCGATACGCAACCCGATTAGCCACTGAAGCATAAAACTAGTGTAATGAATTGAACAGATATAAATCTAACATAAGAATCAACAATCTCCTCCTATTTATATCTGGTCATCATTACTACAAATGAGGGCTATAACCGACTATGTGATAGATAATAGCATGTCTAAGAGATTTATATATATAGTAGCGGAAGACATGCCTCTATCAAACAGAAGAGCACCTCAAGTGTAAGGACTAATCTAAGTGCATACAAGGATAAGGAAATCATAGAATAGCACACAGATCAGTAACAGTTCAAATATAAATTTAAACTGGGTGTTTAAATTCTAAGCAGATATAGATAATGAAGTAGCAAGAATTTAAACAAGACAATTTTGAAAAACAGATAATCTTCTGTATTATAAACAAGATGTTTACTTTTTACAGAGTTTTCAAAAGATAAGATAGATACAAAGGTTAAGGGAAGAAAAGATTACACATCTACTAAGGTCTTTTCCCTTTGCCTTTGTCTGCTGCTTCCTTCTCCCTTCGTTGTCGCTCTAGCTCTTCCATTCTTCGTACGTACTCGTCATTGACATCAATGGGAGGTCTGGTGGAACAAGAGCGGTAGTCGAGTACTTCACGAAGACGACTGTTCTCTTCCATCAGCATTCGGTTGATTGATCTCATTTGCTTCTCCTCCGTGATGGCCAGATCACGAGCACGATGAGCATTCATAACGTCATGAGCAGAGTCTCGAGCTAAGTTGTTGAGCTCTAGGACAGGAGGGCGACCGCTGCCGAGATGAAGTGTGATGGCATGGAACAGCTCGTAGAAGAGATGGCGGTCGACACATTGGCGGTCGACGACATTCTTTTTACGTTGTGCTTCGACATTGATTTTTACGTCCGTGAACTTCGTGCTTCATCATCCCAAAGCGGGTCAGACATCTTCTTGAAACTGTTTGAGAAGAGCGGCAGTTCGGTCATTGGCTTGGGAGGCGGCAGTGGCTATTTCGGCGATAGCGGTAATGATGCTGGTAAGTTCGCCTAGCCGTTGGTAGATGGCATCCAGCCTTGATAAAATTTCAGCATTGGTCGGCTGAGAAGAAGTTGTCTGGCCAACGTGAATAGGAGCGGTACCGACAGAGGTAGTGGCTTCATGAGACACTAGCCGGAAGGGCTGTTGGAGTGGAGGAGTGATGGAGTCGGAGGAGGAAGAGTCTTGGGTCGGTATGGTGTCGGTAGAGGAAGAAATGGTTTGAGGTGGAGGGGGAGGAGGTGAATCGATCTCAATGTCAGTGTCAGAATTTTCACTGACAATTGAAGATTCGGGTAAGGGGTCGGTAGAGAACCAGAAAGATGGGGCATGGTAGAAAAGGCTTTTGGGTTTGCGTAGGGTAGGTTGAGGCTGTTGTTGGTCAGGGGTAAAGAGCTCTGCCACTGAAGAAAGTTCAAAGAGGAACTTGGCAGCAGCAAAGTCTATGGGTTTGGATGGTTTTGTTGGTGTTGAAGAAGAGGTTTGGGTTTGGCGAGGTGAGGTAGGTGTAGATGGGTCAGGTGAGTAGTTGAAGGGTGAAGGAGGAGGAGGAGTGGGAGTTCGGGTTGGCTCCTCCTGAGGGATAGGCTCCTCCGGAGGTGGCGAATTCCTCTGAGTAGATGACTCAAGAGGAATAGGTTGTTGGGTAGGTGTGGCGGTAGTTGGTTGGCTAGCGGTAGAGGGTTGGGCGTCGGTAGTTGGTTGGGCATCGGAAGAGGCTTGGCTGGCGGTAGTTGGCTTGGTACCGGCAAACCTCATTTTCTTCCTTAGCAGCTGAATAGGAGACTCGGCTGCTTCATCGATAGAGGCGGGAATGTCTGCTGATGGTTGGTCGGCATAGGTTTTTCGAAGTCTCCTTCGTTTTGGTTTAGGGGTAGATGCAGGTGAGGGTGAGGGTGGTCTTTTGGTTTGAGAAAAAGGCGGGGAAGAAGAGGTTGGTTGAGTTTGAGAGGATGGCTGGGCTGGTGAAGGTTGGACTGGGGAAGGTGATGGAATTGGTTTGGCTGGAGCCTTGTCCTTTTGGCCTTCCTTCATCTCCTTCCGAATCCACTTGGCCTGCTCCTCTTCAGTTGGAATTACATCTTCCTCCGGCCTGGTCTTCTTGCCCTTGGCTTTCTGCTTTGCCAGTAAGAGCTGTTCTGCTTCATCAGCCAGATCTTTGGCTTTCTAGTGAAGAGACTGGGCAACTTGTTCGTTGAATTTAGCAGAGGCCTTTTTGAGAGTTTGGCTTGCCGCGTCATGAGCTTCCATGTTGAAGCGAGTTACTAAGATCGGTACAGGCTTAGCCACTTTGTCAATGGAGACGGGCGGAAGACCTTTCTGCAGCCTTCGCTTGTTCTCATACTCGGAGTATTTGTTGAAGAACGAGGCGGTTAGCTGCTTCTCCTTGGCCACCACTATCAGCTCATCTTTTTTCAAGGAAGAGTTAACTTCCTCAATGTCTCGGACAAGGGCGTTGATTAGCCTGACGAATGGGCATTTGCAGGTAGGGTTGTTCTTCACTTTTTCCACCCACTGCTTGAGCTCGTTGAAGATGATGGCAGTCGGTAGACATTGGAGTTTCAAATCCTTTGGCTGAATCAAGACCAAATTTCTTGATTAGTTCCTTTGCATATTTGGTTTGGCTGATGAAGATTCCGTCGGAAGTCTGTTGAATCTGCAGTCCAAGAAAGTAGGTAAGTTCACCCATCATGCTCATCTCGAACTTGCTTTGCATCAGCTTCTCGAATCTTTTACACATGCTTTGGTTAGTTGATCCAAAGATGATATCGTCCACATTGATTTGTACCAGAAGAGAATGACCCTTGTGCTTGAGGATGAATAAGGTAGTGTCTATCCTTCCTCTCACGAATCCTTGTTCTATTAAGAACTTGGATAGAGTTTCATACTAAGCTCTGGGAGCTTGCTTCAGGCCATAGAGAGCTTTCTTGAGTCGGTAGACGTGATCCAGTTTGTCTGAAATGACAAATCCTGGAGGCCGTTCCACGTATACAGTTTCTTGAAGATCATCATTCAGAAAGGCACTCTTTACATCCATCTGATACACTTTGAAGTCCATGAACGAGGCATAGCCTAGAAAGAGTCTGATTGCCTCTAGTCTAGCAACAGGAGCAAAAGTTTCATCGAAGTCAATTCTTTCTTCCTGTCGGTAGCCTTGAGCAACCAGTCTAGCTTTATTTCTGGTGACATTTCCATCTTCATCTCTTTTGTTTCTGAAAACCTATTTGGTGCCGATGACTGGATGATCAGTCAGCCTTTGAACTAAGCTCCACACCTTGCATCTTTCAAACTGGTTCAGCTCTTCTTGCATAACTTCAATCTAGTTATGATCTACAATAGCCTCATCAATCTTCTTTGGCTCGAGTTCAGATATGAATGCATATGCAAACATAGTCTCTTCTCGAACTTTATTTCTCGTACGAACTCCTGTGTTGAGATCACCAATGATTTGAGTGATAGGATGATCTCTTGTTTCAATAATGGTTGGAGGAAGATCACTTCTGGTGGGTTCTTCCCTTAATAATTCTAGAGTAGGTTGAGAAGGAGATTCACCAAAATCTGGTTCAGAAGAGATAGGATCTTCAAAACCTTCATTTTTTGGTGAACAAGAGGGATGAGTGATCTGTAAAGGTGCTTGGGGTAAAACAGAAGAGATGGGTTACGGGTCAGAAGAGTTGGAATCCGATGCCGAGTTCGTGCCGATGAAGGGTTAGCGATCTTGGAGGGTCTGCGGTTGCCGTTTTTCGATGAGGAGTGGAAGTAGATCTTTGTATTTGTACATGTCTCATCATTATCAGGATCATTAGCAACGTTCGGAGCCTTTCTAGGCTCTAACAAGTCATATTCATCAAAAGAAACATGCACAGATTCTAAAATTTTTAAATGAGTTTTACTGAAAATGTGAAATGCTTTTGAATGTTTGGAATACCCCAGAAAAATTCCTTCGACTGATTTTGCATCAAATTTTCCTATATATTCTTTTCCATTATGAAGAATAAAACATTCTGAGAAGATTTTAAGAAATCCTATGTTGGGGCTCTTCCTCTCCATATTTCATATGGAGTTTTGTTATGAAACTTGTTTACGAGGGATGCGTTACAGGTAAAACATGCGAGTTGACGCACGCCTGTAAGTACTTTGGAAGTTTAGCTTACGCGGCATTGTTCTTCTTTGCAATCAATGTTACATTCTTCCGTTCGGCTACACCATTTTGTTGAGAATGCGGCGAGAGAAGTTGTGGCCTATCCCGTGGTCATCGCGGTATCTTTCTACACCATTGTTCTTGAATTCGGTGCCATTGTCGATCTTATGTCACTAATGTCTTCAAGCTTTTGAGTTTGAAGTCTTACGAAAAAGAAATTGACTAGATCATACGTCTCATCTTTTGATGTCATTGTTTCAATTAGGGGTGGCAATTTGAGGCACGTTGAATTATAGGGTTTGGGCTAGGCTTATCGATAGTCGATAAGGCACGATAAAAATGGTTGTTATCTACTTGATAAACAAAGGCACGATAAGACACGATAACTAAAATATATATGTATTAAAATATATTTTTAAAAATTTACTAGGGTTATTCACTTCTTTCGAACTATTTTCTGATTATTTCATAGTTTTATCATTTGAAAATGTATGACTTTTAAACTACTTAACTATTTATATTGATAAATTTTCAAAATATGTATTAAAAAATCAAAATATATATTTTATAATGGTTAAAAGGACTAAATAAATCGTGTTTTTGCTTATCGTGCCTATCACGTGTTTTTATCGTGTCGTGTTCGGGTTTTAATATTAGGCACGATATGAAGACGTAGTTGCCGAGATTTGCCACCCTAGTTTCAATCCGGTGAATCTAGAGTAGTCAACTACTACAAGTGTATACTTGTCTCTGAAATCTTGTTGTAAATTGGTCCAAAGAGATCCATATTTGAAGAGGTCTGTTTGTTGACAAGATAGACTTTCTTTTGAAGGAAGACTTGGAAAGTTTTCCTAGTTGGAAAGCTTTACAACTTCGTCATGGTCGGCGGACACCGTAGGTAGACCTTTGACAAGCCCATCTTTTGAGAGCTTGGAGAGGTGCTTGAAGTTGAGGTGATGAGGCGGCTTGTGCCATAGCCAAGCTGTTGTCACGAGCGTTGTTAGCTACTAAGCATAGGCTTGAGAATCTCCCTAGAAGATTTAAGTCCACGACATAGACGTTTCCTTGTCTATTGCCGGTCAGTATTGTAGAGCAGGATTCACTGTCTTTGATGATGCACTAGTTGGAGTTGAATTGGCATAATAGTCCTTTATCGCAGAATTGGGATATGCTCAGAAGGTTGTGCTTTAATCCACTCACTAGAGAAACTTTGTTGATGGAGAGACTTCTTCTAGTGATTGAGCCATATCCAATTGTTTTTCCTCTTGCATTGTCTCCGAAAATAACAGTGGGTCCTTTGGCTTCGGCTATATACGTAAGAAGACTTACGTTTCATGTCATGTGTCTTGAGCGCCCAGTACCGGATGTCTTTGTTTTCGATTCTATAGCCATGAAACAATCCTGAAAAAGAATTAAAGCAACAAGGTCCCCTTTATTTTCTTTTGGGTCCTAAGGATTAGCAACCTTTTGGAACTCATACCTGCCTGACCTTGAGAGAACTAGGTCTCTCAAATCTTGGAGCGAACCTTAGCAGGCATTCTGGGGCCAGATGGCCTAGGCAATTGCAAGAATGACATAAGTGGAAATTCCATATAGAACTGTCAGTGGCTTTAGCTGAAGAGTGATTATGATCATCCCTTTTCTTGACATCCATTCTTGGTTCAGCTTGCTTGTTGACGGTAGACTTAATTGGTTTCTTTTGAATCTTCCTATGTAGGTTATCACCAGACTTAGCTTTAGCTTGTCTGTTGATTACCCTTTTAGAAGGATTAGGAAGAATACCTTTCAGTTTACTTTCAACAGGTATAGGAGCATTGTCTGTTTCATAGACAAACTTGATAGTTACCGGTAGAGGTTTAATAGGTCTACCGCCAGCAGACTTTGCCTTAGCAGAGTTGTTGCCGGTAGACTTCACTTTCTCTACCGTTACCTTTTCAGGTTTCTCATTTGAATCAGTCATCTTTGTGGCGACCCGACCCATATCCCAAGACGAGATCCCAAGGTCGTGCCGTCAGGACAAGCTAAGAGACAGACAAGCACCTGCTAAGCATAATGGTGCGAGTCAAAAGATGAGCCATCAAGCTCAAAACAGAAAGGTAAAGCCATAACGGCGAATTGAACCAACAAAAACTAAAACCTGCGAAAGCAAAAACAAAATGGGACCCGAGCTAACAAGCTCCGAAATAAAAACAACCAAAGAGATAGTAAATCTCTCGGCCCAAAAATTCGATGCACGTGACGCAACATTAGACACGCGCAACTAACCATCGGCAACCAAAGGCCGGCAACTAACAAAATCCCAACCTGATAAACACCACTCAACGGCTACAACATGCCGGAGGGACAATTCAACTACAACAATATAATATCCAATGCTAAACCACCAACCAAGATCTCACGACTAAAGCTTTCGGAGGTAGGAACAACAATAACACAATACTAGAATAAACGAGCCACACATGCTCGAAATGACAACGGGAATAATTTCTAAAGATACAATAGCTCGGTTATACTAGCCGGCTCCCAAATACACAACAATAATATACTACTATAATCTACCCAAGTAAAGTCTACATAACTTTACATCCGTGTCTCACAAATAAATAACAACATTAATAATAAATAACTCCAAGCTTATAGCCCGGAAGACCACCTGCTAGAAATCGCTATCAAGTCGCCGCTTACTAAGCGGATCACTGCACACACTAGGGAAAACAACCACACAGAGTGAGTCATAATGACCCAGTAAGTTACTACATGCAACTGTATGGCATATTATGTCATGGCATGGCATAATGCATAAGCATATAAAAATCATGGTATCATACTAGTGTACCAACAATAAACATGCACTTAATTATCCAAGCACATCATCTCACATAAACCACATAGCATAATGTCTTTCATATAAATACTCATAATTAAACATGTGTAACAAGACACGTAAATCGAACCGTTACAACCAAATCCGGGTCCAACACCCAACCAAACTTACCATGGGATTCATCCTCAATCCAAAATCCGGGTTCAATACCCAACCAATCATACCCTGGGGTTTCGTCCCCAAATAATCACAACTCATCAGTTTTCCTTTTGAGTACTCGTTACATTCATCCAACCTAGGATGAGAAATGAGAGCTCGATGTCAAGTTAGATGGCATAACTCGAGATCACATCCCACTATTGGCCAAATAGTGAGGAGAAAGGGAACCAATGCAACGATTCATAGCGATTGTTTCCAAATGCTATGAATCGTCCCATTGCCGACACTACAACCAAACCCGCCAGCTGGACTCAAACCAAAAATGCTCAAGTAGCTATTTACTTGCATAAACCAAATGAGACCAAGTTTATTAATATCGGGCTCATTAAATCATGTAGGACATAATACTATACAACATCCCATAAACCATGAACATATTTGCATATAAACAAGTAGGACATAATGCTTTACAAAATCTCATGAACAATGCATGTATTTGCATATGACCAACATGTTCAACTAATTTACAAGTTTTGTTCAATAACCACATATTGAGGTACTCATTATTCCTCAAGTCATCACCCAAATCAAAGATAGCATATAAGATTAATAAATCATAATGTGAGGTCTACAATAATCCTCTGCTCAACATCAAACCAAATACTACTACGTTAGTCTAAGAATATCCACAACTCAAGACTTAATATTTTAGTCTTTATTTTAAGTACACCGGGCTCGATCATAGTCCTAATCGTCATATATGATTGACATCACTAATTCCATACTCAAGAACATCATGACTACTCCGTAGTCACTTCCTCACAAGTGCTTTTATATGCACGCAACCAAAATCCTTAAAGGGAGAATTCTTTCTTAATTATCTCTTAATTATACTCGTGACCATACATTGGTCTCTAATGTCCCGTGCTCTAACAAGCATGCTCAAAATATATTTCTAATAAGTCTCCATAACATGAATGTCTCAATTGGACACAAACTCAAAACCCCGGTGTGCACAATCATAACCAAACAAACCCAAACATTGTAGGGTTTCAACCCAAGGCTCATTAACATTTTATTGGCCTTATAACGACTCCGTTGAGTCTTAATACTACATTTCATTCTTTATGTGTTTCATAAATCCACACTTTAATATCTCATTAAAGTTTACAAAAAAAAATCCCAATATTCATTCGGGCTTGATTCCCAAGCCTAAAAATCCATAAAGTTCATCATAATCATAATTCCATTTAAAGTTTGGAGACTATGCATTTCACAACATTAATCAAGCGAAATCCAATCGTCGTAGGATTTCAACCCAATTTCGTTTAACACATTATCGAACTTATAATGACTCCGTTGAGTTCAATCTACACTTTCCAAAATTTAGGGCATAGAAGCCATGGGCCTCAATACCCCCCTATGTTCATAACTATCATCAATAGCCATCTTCCCAAGTTCATTGAACTCACATAAACCCAACAAAACACTTATCAATACAACATAGAACAAATTCGCCAGTTTGTGCATAAACTCATTTAAATTACCTTTCCAATCATACTCTCCAAAACATGAATAAATCGCACAACATGGATTAATACATTATACTACACATATATAACCTATTAATCAAAGTTACAATCATGTTCATTAAGCCAAATCATCATTTGGGCATAACCCCTTCCAAGTAACTTCACCAATCATGCTCATAAACATGAAATAAATCACATAGCAAGGATTAATACATTATACTACACATATATAACATATTAATCAAGGTTACAATCATGCTCATTAAGCCAAATCATCCTTTGGGCAAGATCCCCTTCCAAGTAACTTCACCAATCATGCTCAACACACATGAAATAATCACATAGCAAGGATACATAGGCTACTTTACATATGAATCTCATATAAATCTAGGTCTCACATAGGTTCATCCAAGATAATTCATCAATTAGAAACCTAGGGTTCATGGCATCTCTAATCAAGCCCTAAAATTGCACCCATTGACCTCACATAGCACCAAGGTTGTTTTCCCTAGGGTCAATGGGGCCAAAAGAAAGAGAAATAGGGGTAGTAACTTACCTTTGTTCAGCCCCTACAAGTCACAATCCCGAAATTCTTGGTGGTGGTGTTGTTCTCTTCAACCTTCTCTTCAAAACTATGGTGTAGATTGGGGGAAGAAGGTCCCAAGCTATGGCCTCCAAGATTGAACCCTCAAGAACCCTAGAAATCTCCTCTCTCAAGCTCTCCCACGTTTTTTGTGAAGTGTAGGCAGAAAATGAAGTGTTAGATGTGGAGGTTGGGGTTTAAAAGAGTAATACGGTAAGTGGGTGATGTTTAGATTAGTAGGTTTGTTTCTCTTTAATTAACCACACTAATCTCACCCTAAAACTCTAATAGATGGTTAGGATATGTCTTAAGGTAGTTAGGAGGGTTTAGGATTAGTTTAGGATGGGTTTGGGTGGGGATAGGTTGGGTAATTTTGCAAATTACACAAATCTGCCCAAAACAGGGATCTGCTCCAATGCGGTCGCATGGTGGCTGAGCCATGCGAGCGCTTCACTTCAGCAACATGAAATCTCAACTTTTGTTTCCTTCGTTCGTTTGCGGTCTTTCCCGCACGCAACCGCAAGCCTTAAAGCTTCGAAACGGCCTATAATTCAACCCTTAATGTCCTCGTAATGTTAGCTAAACAAAACAAGTCTCAAACCACCCCCAAAGTAGGTCCAAAACCCTCACAGAAACTCCCGAAACAACCCGGAGCAAAACCGACGTAAGGCGCGACATCTCGCTAACGAAACGTTGAATGAAACCACAAACCGACGGGCAACAAACCATGATTTTAAACACCTAAAAGGGATACAAAATAGGCCTAAATGCCTCTCAGTTGATGAACAACAGATAGGAGAAAAGGACTCCCGAAGGGCGAGACGATCACCCGGCTCAATCTCGAACTACGCGATAAGGAGAATTGTTATCCTCGAAGCGTCAAAACTTCACGAGACTTAAGGAATACACCCAACTAGAAGTATAATGCATCTAAACATGTTATTTAATCATCATGTAAAGATCTAGAACCAAATCGAGGTCAGGAACACAAAACCCGAGTAAACTCTCAATCGCGTCGCATTTCAACTATCGTCGAGTTACGACGTGTGACTTTAGCAAGTCCACAACTATATGGCATCTCTTAAAAGTATTTTGGTCTTAATGTGATCTCTCATACACATCTAGACTCTCTCACAAACCCAACGAGCAATCAACCAAAGAAGAAATGCGAGCATTGCACGCAATTCAAGCGAACCGGGAATCGGGGTCTTACAATCTTGGCTTTTCCTTTCTGAACTTTGGGGTAAACATAAGGAACACTTGAATAGCCAAGGCCTTGTTTCCCTATATTTCCGAATGTCTGTTTAGAGAAAGACATATCATTAGCAGTCTCGGAGGATTCACCTTTCTCTGTGACTGAAGAGAATGTCGTAAGGGGCACATCTGAATATCCTATGCCAGTTTTATCATTACTAGATTTTTGGCTTGAAAGGATTTCTTCGAAGGCATCCTTGGAGCTGTTCCAGGAGTCAATTGTCTTTTGCAAGGCAATTTTCTCTAGGTCAAGTCCTTTGATGTGCTCAGATAGACATTCTATTTTGTCATAGAGGAATTTGTTTTCTTCTTTCAGCTTGATACTTTCTTGTTGACAGCTATTGAGAGTTTGAATCTCAAGCTGCAATCATAGATTTCTCAGCAGTAAGTTTCTCACAGTTCTTTGTAAGTTTAACATAGGCTACTCTAAAGGAATTAAATTCTTCAAGCATATCTTGATTATCCTTGAGAAGTTCTTCCTTACTAAAGTTGTCACTGTTGGTTTCACTTTTATCCAAGGGACTAGGTGAAACTTCGACTTCATTTTCAGAGTCATAGGTAGGACCTGAATCATGAGCTATTAAGCATATGTTAGCTTGCTCACAATCATCCTCCTCCTCTTCTGAATCAGTCTCAAACCATGTAGCAACTTGTTTGTCTTCTATGTCTTCAGCCAACATACCCTTTTGTTTTTGAAATTTTCTATAAGTAGGTTTTCGGTATGCTTCAAATTTTGGCTTTGGACATTTGGAGGCAAAATGACCAGGTTTTCTACAGTTGTAACACACAAGCTCTTCCTTAGATGAGCTTTCACCATTCTTCCTAAAAGGTTGTTGGTGTGTGTTCTTCCTTCCATATTTTGCAAATTTTTGAAAACGTTTTACAAACATAGCAAATTGTTCATCTGATAGAAAATCATTTTCACAGGAGGAAGTGGAAGGTTTGTTTTCAACAGTGGTTTCTTCTTGGACCATGGCTGGCAAGGACACGTTACGGCTGGTTGTCTTGCTCTAGAGCTTGATTTACTTCAAGCTCATAAACCTTCAAACTTGTGTAGAGACTACGGAGAGTCATCTCGTTTAAGTTTTTGGATTCTTTCATAGTCGTGGTCTTAACATGCCATAAGCTACCTAGAGATCCTAGAAACCTCATGTTCATTTCCTTTTTGTCATAAGTTTTACCAAGAGAAAAGCAGCTATTTATTACCTCACTGAAGCGATCGTATGCTTGTCTCAAGGTTTCCTTTGGATCCTTTTTGAAAGAATCAAACTGCTGGATGTATGTGTACTTTCTGTTATCCCTTGTGTCTTGGTCTCCTTCCAAGTATTCCACAAGAGCTTCCCACATCTCTTTTGTAGTTGTACATCGAATCACTTGCTGGTATATGCTTGTGTCCAGAGAGCTGGTGATTATATTAATTGCTTTACTATCAAGCTCAACCAGTTTTCTGTCGTCCTCTGTCCATTCTGATTCTTCTTTGGGAACTTCTGCAGGATTCCCAGCAATGGAGGCTAGAAGGTTGGCCTTCATTGGTACATGTTGACATGTAGTAACGCACTTCCATAACCTGTTGTCAATAGAATTCATAAATCGCATTACCTTATCCTTCCATACATTAAAATGACCTTCGTCCAATATTGGGACGTGGTTAGCATTAGATGTAGGCAGCATGTAGTGTGTTTGTGCCATTTGATCGTATCTCTCAAGAGTTTAATCTCGGAAAAACTTGTTTTCAAAGAGTAAGGCTCTGATACCAATTGTGGGTCCCAACGGGCACAATAATAAGCTAGAAGGGGGGGGGTTGAATAACTTATTGTACACTTAAAAACTTTTGTTTAAGTTCTTTGAAAGATACTTACAATCTATGGAAAAGATTGAAGTAGCGGAAGACTTTCAAAGTAGGCTTTCAAGTCTCAGATAAGGACTACGGTAGACCTTTGACAGTTACTTAAGTTACGTTGTTTAAAGGATAAAGATAACTAAAGTAATAAACAGTTCAAACAGAGACAAACAGTAAAGGAATAACACAAGTAATTTTGGGATGGTTCACACTATAAAGAGTGCTACGTCCACCACCAAGGCAGTCAACCTTGGATTTAAATAGTGCACTATGTTTTCCACTAGATCTATTACAAAGAATATTCCTAATGGATCGTGTACAAAATATTGACTTGTGTTTGGGGTCTAAGGAATTAAATATCTGTATAAACAAGATATTTAATTCGTGCAGAAGTATAGTTAATGAATGAATAACAACAAGAAGTATAGAAATAAATGTTGATGCTCGGCTTCTTGTTGTTGACGAGGACTTCTAGATCTGTTGAGGATCTATTGATTGCACTGAGTAGAAAGACTTGGAGTTGTAGAGTTTCAGAGCAATTCTTCAAGTGTTCGATCGATTAACAAGGTTGTTTTTCCAGTCTTCAATGGCAGCATTTATAGCAGGTGCAGTCAAAAGATCCGTTGGAGAAGATGAAGGCTTCAACAACTCTATTATGAATGCATTAAATGCATGGGGTTGTCAGTCAAGAAATTCGTCTTCATATATATTTAGAGCAGGGAATGATTTTCGAGATCTTCTAAAAGTGGGGCAATCTGGGTGTCAGATCTGAGAGTTGTTACGACAGGTAGGTGACACCGCTTTTCGCTTTCATCGCTCAGCTTGGCGAAAAGTCTTCTGCTTTTCGAAAGTCGCTTTCGGCGGGCTTAAAGTGTCGAGGAATGTCTCGGTTTAAATTCAAGCAGGTGATGAGATGAATTTAAAGCCGATCCATTAATCATTGAAGGATAGGACACGTCATGAGAGACCAGGTGGACACAAGGTCTGCCGTTTGTGAGCTGGAGCAGGTCTTCCGGTGAAGCTTTGAAGAGGTCTTCCGCTGAACCTGTGAAGTCCTAATAAAAACTATACTTGGCAAAGTTCTATACACAGTTGCCACGCTAATCGATACGCAGCCCGATTAGCCACTGAAGTATAAAACTAGTGTAATGAATTGAACATATATAAATCTAACATAAGAATCAACAGAAGTTTTGTCTACTAGACTCTAAGAGCTTCTCCAACGCTGGAGAAAACCAAGACTTCCTAATTGGAATAATTCAATTTTGCAATGGCAACCATTCCTCCCTTTCTTCTTAAAGTGACAGCTAGGAGTGAGAATTTTCAAACTTCCAATTTTGGAAGAAAATATTGAAGGAGGAATAATGGAGCAGCAACAAAGCGTGGCATGCACACACGGCTTGAGTGATGCGGGTGTATCTCACGCAGAAGCCGGTAAGTGAAAAGCCCATTTTCGGTGGGGCCCACAATCTGATTGTTCTGCAAATTGGTTTTGTTTTTAAAAAAAATTAAAGACAACATTACAGTTGGGGTTTTAATTTTTTGTTCTTTTTCAAAATGTAGCCGTTAATTTGGCTTTTTTTTCAATAAGTTTTTTCTTTATTTTTCTTTATGTCCTATAAATACACCACATCAACCTTCTTCATTTTCTCCACAACTTTTTTATTCTCTCTTCTATTTCTTCATAATCTCTTCTAAAAAATCATTTTCTCTACATACTTATCTTCCAAATGGATCCAAGGAGATACTAATTTTTTCAAAATTTATTGAATTCTTAGAAAATGAAGAAAATCAAAATACACGTAACTCTCGTGTTCAAAAATGTTCAACATTCTCAATTTTCTTCTACTCCGCAATACCCCCAATACCCCCCAAATTTTCCCAACAATCCAAATGTTCCCAATTATCCAAATTTCTACATGCCTCCAAATTTTACAAAATTTCCAAATTTCCAGAATTTTCAAGTTCCTCAAACTATTGGGAATTCATCCGGAATATCTCAACATTCATTTTTTTCCTCGAATTATTGGCAACCTACGGGAAACCAATTTTTCACTTCGCAAAATACGCCTCATGCAATTTCTCAACCTTACATATCTTCTAATGAGTCACGCCCAACAATCCAAATGTAGATAGGACTTAGTTTTTTTTAAACAGCGCCGTCATCGGCGCCTCCCGATGCACAAGAAAGCGATCATTTTAAAGATTGATTGGATGGAAACGAAGCGGTACCCGATAAAACACAAGTCTCAAACACATGCAAGATGAACCAAAGATGAAGATCTTGCGCTACTATTTGTGCGACTATTGGCCAATGTCCAATAATTGGTAATAGTCAAAAGAGTGTGCAATATTGAAGCGTGTAGTCGATTATTACAACGAACTTCGCCCAAGTGAATCGATTTCGAGAGATATCGTGAAATTGACACCACGTTGGTCAACTAGAATTGCTCCATCCGTAGAAGCTTCAAGCGAAATCTACAATAGGCTTGTCAATGCTAAACACGATTATTTTGGAGCGATGATATTTTAATGAAAATGCAAGGGCGATATACCATCAAGAAAAGGTCGGCTTTAATTTTGATCATGTTTGGGAAGTGTTAAGAAATTCTTACGTATCATATTTTAGGCAAACAGATATTATTCACACCAATAAAAAGTCTAAGGCGTCGGACTACGATGGCGGTTATTCTAAGACTAGTGTGGATGTTGAAGATGTGGAAGATATCGATTTACGTACTGTCCAGATGGGGGAAAAGCGACAAAAAAGAATGAAGGTAAAGGAAAAAGTCGAAAAATCTTGATTTAGATGGGTTGCATACACGCACTTGATTACACGTTGTCGTTAGATAAGTACTCCCAAATTAAAAATTGAAGCGGAAGCCGCCATGCAAGAGAACAAAGAAAGGAGCGCCGAAGGCTCGTC